>OX401908.1:12660479-13897602 GCA_947859195.1 Drymonia ruficornis
TTTTAATCATATACCTATTCATCATTCTATATTATTCATAATCTATGATGACAAGAAAACGCGTCACTGACATAAATATTAATTTAAAAATATTTGTAATCATATAATATCCTAAAAATTATGTTCAATATTATATTTAAACTATTTAAAACGTGATTTAATTCATAAAATGCTAAGAAGACGTAATTTTTTTACGAATTTCACGCAAAAATTTGCGCGCACGTCCAGCTTTGGAGGCCGCCATCGCGGATCTGCGACGAACATTTTGCAGTCCAAGTCATGATTAGAGATGGGTTGTACTAGGTAAATTTGGGACTAGGTGCACCTATTCCTAGTATTTAAAAATACGTGATCCAAACACCTGTTCCACCTAGTCCACCTAGTCTGAAGTACTTATCGAGTATGGTTCGCGTACATACGTGATCCAAACACCTGTTCCACCTAGTCCACCTAGTCTGAAGTACTTATCGAGTATGGATCGCGTACTTAGTCCTTAGATCCATAATAGGACTCGATGCATGAGATCAAATGGGGACAAAAAATGACTTTTGCTCACTTCAGTCAGATGTCGCCACGCTACTGCTTACTGATGATGAAGACGATGATGATGATGATGATGACGATGATGACGACGATGACGACGATGACGATGATAACGATGATGATGATGATGATGATGATGATGACGATGATGATGATGATGATGATGACGATGATGACGACGATGATGATGATGACGATGATGACGATGATGATGATGATGATGATGACGATGATGATGATGATGATAATGATGATGACGATGATGATGATGATGATGATGATGACGATGATGACGATGATGACGACGATGATGACGATGACGATGATGATGACGATGATGATGATGATGATAATGATGATGACGATGATGATGATGATGATGACGATGATGACGACGATGATGACGATGACGATGACGATGACGGTGATGATGATGATGATGATGGTGATGATGATGATAACTACTTCCCTTTGGAGCCATTGTGTTTGTTATAAAGACAAAAATACGTTATCTCAATATTTTAACACAAAAATATCGTACTACTTGGACTAGAATACTAGTTCGCTACCATACTATGTAGACTAAGCAATCCGTAATACTCATAATAATACGCGATCGCCGGACGCAATCGAGAGAGCAACACGTCCGCTGGGACGTGTTGAGTGAAATACTAGGTGGACTAAGTACTTTCAAAATTGGAATAGGTGCCGCCTAGTCTCGTAAAATACCTGTTCTTCGCACCTGTTCTAGTAAATACGACTCATCTCTAGTCATGATGACCCATGACGTTTGTCGCATATTTAAGGTTATTATTGATTATTTTTTAAATAAAATGACTAATATTAAATCTTGGATCCACGGATTCTTAGACAAGTCTTGACAATTTTTCTGGTATAGGTTTCACGTAAATCTGTTCAGTTGCTATGGAGAACATTTACGATTAAGGTTGACAATTTCATATTTTGAAATCGATTTCTACAAAATTTGGTAACATTTAAAGTAAATCGGCTAAGCCATTTTATTCCCGACCATATGAGGTTTAATGTTGTATACTTTATATTGCACATAAGCCAGCTGCTTCATCAAACCATTTACTTAGACCCACCCAGTTGAACATTTGTATCACCTTAAATACGGTTGATCTACAAGTGACTTGTTAATAGCCATCCGCAATTCTTCACACCATCGTTATTTGAACTGCAATTAATTAGCAACAATCGACTCTTGCGTCGATTACTCAGAAGACTAAACGTTTTTCATCGGCATGCTACTAAGACCTTGTGCTAATACCTGGCTCATCCATTATTTAACATCTATTGGTACAACAATGAGTTATGTACACTCTTCTAGCACATTTTTTTTCTCTTTACAACATGTTTTATAACGTTTCATATACCAAAGAAATTAGTCTATCCAAGACTTGAAAAGTTTGTACCGTCGCTAATATAAAGTACTACTCCACCAAGCCAACTAGGAACTCGGATCGAATGGAATGCTGCTTCACCACCTGCACACCCGCTACCGCCTGCGGTTTCCCGCCCGCCACACCTCACACACCGCCACCTTGTTGTGCGGGTGACGTCACATTTGACAGGTCCCTAGTTGGCTTGGTGGAGTGGTAACACAAAATTCACAAAGACATGCGCGTGCGCAGCGTGGGGCGCTATTTTCGCGCACAGCCGCATCGCCCGCGTTGACTATTTTCAGTCCGTTCACTGATCCTTCCCTCTTGGTCAAAATAAACAAACATTATCCACTCGCGCATTATTTTGATAACGTCGGGGTGGCTCGCCAAATGTTTCCATCGGAATATAATTAAAATAAACGTTATGTTGTTTCAGGTAAGGCTCTTCCTGTAATTCATCGCGAAATAAACAGTAAGTTTGCGAACATTTTAGGAGAACGGTAGGTATTCTCAAATAATGTATGATAGTAGCAGTGAATTTTACTCCAATAAGTTCACCAATTCTTCAATGCAATATTTGAAACTAGACCATAATATCACAGTATAATTGCACTATATTTATACTCTGATATTGTTTTTTCGTACGTTACTGCTTGAAGGAGATAGAAAAAAGTAGAGATTATATAAATACTTTGATGATTCTAATTGTACCACAGAGATTTAAGCCAGCTTTGTTGTATATGTTCCAATTTAAAGGCATAAACATACTGTTTCTCATCTCAGTTAAATCGCATTTCATAGAAATACACATCAAATAAGATGAGTCCCAGCGACATTTTCCGAATGCCAAAGCTCTTGGGAGGCACATGTTGCCAATACGCAACATACTTCGCAGCTTCAAAGAAATAGTATTAGTAATACTTTTAAGAAAACTATTTCCATAAAACTTCTTCGGGATATTGTGGCATTTAGCATTTGCGCATTCTATCGCCAATATTTCTAGCCTAATATTTACATATTTTCTCTAGTTCACTCTACGGTAAAACTTTTTCGTTTGACGATCCAATTTCATACTTCTCCTCCTGATAATGGAAGTAACATAAAAAAAATATTATTATATTAACTATTGGCTATAATTTTTATTCATTGTAGTGCACAGTAGTGTTTAAAAATAAAATATGACCACACTGGAAATCCTAAATTAAATATAACCTTGCCCCAAATGTCCAGACTGAAAATATAATCATCTGCCAACAACATCTTCAGAATCTGCGGTTAAAGGCATTAAGTGTAATTAGTGCTATATCAAACAATGCTTCGCAATTAGATAACATCGATGCCTCGGATAAAAGCTGATGAAGATAAGCTGGCCCTTCACAATAGGTGGACGACCTGGTAATTAAGAGGCCTAGTGTTTAAAGCCCAGTGAAGATAGGATTTAATTACGTTGAAGACGGAATTAAAAGCGTTTGCTATCTTTATCCTCGTACTCGCTTTTGCCCGCGACTTCGTCCGCGCATAATTTTAAAATAGGAATAAAAAAGTAGCCTATTTGCTATTCCAGACTATAATCTATCTCTGTGCGAAATTTCATCCAGATCCGTTCAGCCGTTCTGGCGTGATTGAGTAACAAACATCCATCCATTCTAACATTTATCCATCAAAACTTTGACATTTATAATATAAGTGAGACTAGTTTACGTCTTGTTAGTTTTTGAGTATCCTATCCTACTAATATTATAAATGCGAAAGTAACTGTGTGTGTGTGTGTGTGTGTGTGAATGTTTGTTCCCACGTATCTCCATAATTACGGCACTGATTTTAATGAAATTTAAAACGTAGATAGTGTAAACTCTGGAAGGAGACATAGGCTAATCATACCTATAAATTTCAACCCCTAAGATGGTTCAATAGGGGATGAAAGTTTGTATGTAGGTTCGTTATTTTTGAAGTTAGAATTATGAAAATTTGTGATTAGGTGTCTTTTAAAAAATAAAAATTAGTAATTTCAGCGTTTTTGAAAATTCAACCCCTAAGGGGGTAAAATAGGGGATGAAAGTTTTGAATGTTATTTTGCATGGATGTTTGTCAGTTTTGAAGTTAGAATTGTGAAAATTGGTGTTTAGGTTTCTTTTTATATATGTAAAAAAATAATTTCAGGGTTTTTGGAAATTCATCCCCTAAGGGGGTTAAATAAGGGATGAAAGTTTGTATGCAAGTTCGTCATTTTTCAAGTTAGAATTATGAAAATTTGTAATTAGGTGTCTTTAAAAAAATTAAAAATGTTAAGATCAGGGTTTTTGAAAATTCAACCCCTAAGGGGTTTAAATGGGGGATGAAAGTAAGTCATTTTTGATAGTAAATAATTGTTTTGGTTTCTTTAAATAAAAATAATAATAATTACAGGGTGTATGAAAATTCAACCCCAAAGGTGGTAGAATAGGGGATGAAAGTTTGTATGGGAGTTCGTCATTTTTGAAGTTAGAATTAAGTATGAAAATTGGTGTTTAGATGTCTTCTTAAAAATACAAGTCGGTTTTGGGATACGTGATATACACCGTGTTTATGTTCATTTGCTTTAACTTCGACATAGTGCTTGGAACATTACCATAAATGGGATGAGGGATGCGGGATTCGGGATACGGGATCCGGCAAACGCAATCCGGGATCCGGGAAACGAGATCCTAGATACGATATCCGGGATCCGGGATCAGAGATACGGGATCCGGGAAACGAGATCCAGGAAACGGGATCTGGGATATGGGATCGAGTGCGTTTTTTTGCAATTTAAATTTTGCGCCGACGAAGTCGCGGGAAAAAGCTAAATAAGTGTATGTGTCTGTATGTGTGAATGTTTGTTGCCACGTCGGTATCTCCATAACTACTAAACTGATTATAATGTGTAACGCAGATAGTGTAGGCTCTGGAATAAGACAGACTAATCATAAACATCAATTTCCACGCGGGCGAAGCCGCGGGCACAGCTATTTTTAAATAATTGGGGTATAAGCTGAGCTGAATATGGTAGGTACTACTTCAGTTTGATCCCATAAAAAATCATTTCGGAAATCAACACCCAAAAGGGGGAAACTAAAGGTAGAAAAGTACGGCAGAAAAATATGTTTGTACCCGATTGACTTGAAACTTAGTATGCATAGGGTAGGTGAGGGAGGAAGGGGAAGACGTAAGGTAGGGGGAAGTGGAAGGGGGAGGGGAAAGGGAAAGGGAAAGGGAATGGAGGGGGAGGGAGCAGAAGGAAGAGAGGGGAGGAAAAGGGGTGGAGAAGGGGAGGGGGATTTGGGATTTTGGCTCTATATACCTACCTACCAAAACACGCATTCACCGAATTAGGTACCTACCGTGATAAAGTTTGTATGGCTCCAATAAAAATCGTGAAATAAAATTATTTTTATAAAAAAGCAAATACTGACTTAAAAAACCCTGGCGCACTAAAATGTACTAAAAAGTCTTAAGTCACTTGCCCGGTTTTTTTTTATTTTGAAGTCTACGCGGACGAAGTCGCGGGCAAAAGCTAGTAGCCCTATAAATAAATTCATTATACTTATATCTTTTCTCAAAAGGTCTACCAAAAACACCGAAATACACGTATTTTTATAAAAAAAGCACAATCGTGCACATTTCCCACGATGAGAATAAAAGATTTAGCGAAACATCTAACAGTAAGTATGCAGGCGCAGGTGCGTATGCGACAATAGACAACATGCGCGCAGCAATTATGCGCTGTTCGGAATCTCGAATTTCGAACATTTATAACGGAATATCTTTCAATAAAAGATGGCGGAGTTACATTAAATTGCTATCCTGTTTCAAAGCCTGTTTCATGGTTTAAATTGGATCACAAAATTATATATCAAACACACGAAAACGATATAAGTATGTACAAAAAAGTAGCGACTCATGAGGCTGTTTGATGGTTATTCCATGTGCAACTCGCCTACTGATTTAGATTATTTAATCTCTGTTTTCCTTTTCATACATTATTATAATTATTTCTGTTGATAGTGTTTTGATTTGAACAGAAAACAGTCCCTGTCAATTCAAATATTTGAAAAAGTTTGTAAACATTACACGCTTTGATGTTCCTTCGTCATAAGTGTTTTATAGCTATTTCAATGTTTGTTGTTTCATTTTTAGTAGCTTATTTTATATCGATTCCAGCTTTTACCTTGTGAAGGATTTATGTGGAAACACCAGAATATAGTAAATCAGTGATTATTTCTGTTTTAGTAACGGTCGAAATACTTTTTTATTTGTTTCCATATATTTGCCATTGTATCAGTTAGTCGGTGCTAATTTAAATCATCTGTCCTAGTCAAGGAAGATTGACACCAAATATTTTAGTGCTCTATGGTTTTTGCTGTCGGCTTTTTAAATGTGTTTAGATTTGGTCTATATTTAGTGCTTTCTTTTTAAAAGTACGTTGCCAACATTTATTAAGAAGGTCTGAATTAGGCTATTCCTCGTTCGATTAACTTTATATGTATCCACGTCTAATCCTTTGTTATTAATAGGGTTGGAAGTTGTATCCTCCGATTATCCGTTTTGCATTGAATTTGTACAAAAACTTTTGTAACACTCTTCCACATGTCTCGGATGTATTTCGCAGCTGTTGTAATTTCACGCGTTTGTATTTCTTTTTCTTTTGGAGTTCCTCCATCGATTGAACTCTTTGCCAATGATATTATTGGTACTCGATTAAATTCTAAATTTATGAATTATATCACATTCTATAAATACTTTGTTAGATTTGATGCTAATTCGGTTGATCTCAAATTACTACCAAATTAAATTGACACTACTAATAAATATTGCCACCTTCCTTAGCCGTTGCAACTATGAGACGGACGAAAAGATACAGTTTAGTCAAATTTAGAATTAGCAGCAGTTTAATATTATCCTAACTAAATTTATAAACAAAACAAGATTACTGAAAGCATTTGTTAATACTAAAGGTTTGTTTTCGTCACATGAATGGAGAATCATTAGAAGAACATTGCTGTACCAGAGCTTAAAACTGCTTAATAGAACTCTATTGATAACGTATATCTGGTGTCCCGATATTTATTTTTAATGACTTAAAGAGTTACTTTTGTAGTTATTAACGAGCTTCCTAAGGACGTTAAGCATCCTTTTGTCGTTATCGTAACGATTATGTTACCGTTTATTCTTAATAACCTGTAATTATATTTTAAAGAATTTTATCTTTAACGCTGTCTTTTGCACAAGTAACTGCGGAACCATCTTCGTATAACTCAGCACTAGTTTGATTATAATGTTGTGTAAAAATTGACCATAAGGTCAGTCGCCTAATCGGCGCACCCTTTGCTTCCCTCAGCAACGGGCTACAATAGCTTTTTTTACCAACTAACGGTACGCAGTAGTAACCGCCTGGCGCAGGTAGATGCGCCCGCGCATCCGACCGTTCCGAGGATTCAATTCTTTGATTTACCATTTCTTTGAACTTTCTTGGGCTCTCCAGTTTATAATTATCTTCTAAACTACTCCGGTGTATTGTGTTACAGGCTTCTTGAACTGTTTTATTTGTAGCAAATAAGTATGTATTTGTGACATTATTGTATTCGTTAAATAGTTTGGTTGGTTGATTGATGATGATTGGATCTGCTTGATAGAATTGATTTTCATGGTAAGATGAAGAGCAGAGACTCAAGAAATGTAATTTTGGATTTGAAATAAACAGAATGTGCGATACACATTTCATATCTTCAGCAAGATTGTTTATTACACTCTAAAGATATTTGGGGCATCCAGTGTGCTTATAACCATAAATAAAACATGATTCAGAAGTCGATTCATCAACATTTGTGTTTTACAATTCTTCAGTTGCGAGGCCATGGCCTGTAGGCGGCGCGTTATTGGAAGGACGCGTGGCCCAAACAATAGCGCATGTAACAAAAATCCCTTTCTTTCACAAGCTAATGGCGTCGTAATTAGATGACAAACAAGGTAACGTTACATTGAGCGTTTGAATAGAGTCCCGCGCCCTTGTCTCTTTGTTAAAAAGGCGGTGAAAGTAAAAGTATTCGGTCGGCGCCCGTTTTATGATACTGAAAACTGTTTAAAATAAAGGTATCATTTTCTAAAAGTGTCGTTAATGTGGGGAATTGGGGCTTTAACTGTTTTAGATCTGGTTGTTATTGACGGTTTTTCCTGGTTCTTTTTACGTCCAAACTAAACAAGCGTTGTTTTCGTTTCAGTAAATAGCGCATATTTTCCGAGTATCGGTGGGGCTTTCATCTGAATAGTTTATCTTTTGAATCATTGGCATCTGCTAAAAGAATTGATAGTACTACGTCTTATTTTTTCCGATCCTCTATAAGCTGTTCTTACAAACTCCTGTTTTCTCAGCCATTTCTTTGGCAATATTTAACGTCATTGCATCTGGAACTTCTTCTTTCTATAGTACGTTTTTTATACTTGTCCTATTTGGTAAGCAAAGATGGCGTCCAGCGGGGCGATTGCGTAACTTTTTTGTCAATGTTTCAATTGGTTTCGTTCATCCTGTGTCAATTATATACGAAACAAATTTAAACATTGACAAAAAAGTTACGCAATCGCCCCGCTGGACGCCATCTTTGCTTACCAAATAGGACAAGTATAAAAAAACGTACTATAGCTTTAGTCCAACCTAAAATTGTGCTAGGAAATCTGACAAGTCAAAGCGAATCATATTCACAATTCTTGTCGGATTTTATACGTAAAATTTTATACTGTGTAAGTCATTTCCAGTGCCATATCGCACGATTGATAGCCCATTTGCTGTCTGCGCCGCACAGTGGAACGTATTTGAAAATTTGGGACTTAGGGATTGAAATGTATATTTTTGGATTCTCCTATTGAATACAAGCATTTTATGTTTCTACCACTTTTTTATAAGTGCTTTACTTTCTGAGATATGGCCGCTCAAAATTGGCCATAATGGAATTAGCGATATTCAAAAATAAAGTACCTTTAGAAAAAATCTGATGATGGATTTAGATTCTACTAATTGATCCAAGCATTTTATATTAAGGGTAATTTTTCATTAGACCGACTCTTTCAATAGTTATAGCACTTATAAGTTTTTGTTTTTTTTTAAATTGCTTAATAACTCGAAAATCTCACGTTATTTCAAAATATATTTTATATACTCGTAAAGATGGCATCTTGGGCTACAATTTGCACTATATGCCAAATTGCGAAAATCAGCGATTTCGAGTCAATATAAGATTTTCAATATTCATTTTTTAATTTGACACTTTATCCTCTTTAAATCCAAAAATTTGGGGTTGTAATGTATATTATTGGATTTACCTATTAAATGCGAGCATTTTATGTTCCCATAATTTCTTCGTGAAGGCCTTACTTTTCGAGTTATGGCCGCTGCAAATCGGCCATAGTGGACTTAGCGATATTCGAAAATGAAGTACCTTCAGAGAAAATTTGATAATGGATTTGAATTCTACTAATTGATGCAATCTTTTTATATTCAGGGTAATTTTTCATTAAACCGACTCTTTCAATAGTTATAGCACTTTGTAGTTTTTTTTTTAATGAAAATAACTTAATTAGCTCAATAACACGAAAATCGCACGTTATTTCAAAATATATTTTATATATTCGTAAAGGTGGTACCTTGGACTACAATTTGCACTATATGCCAAATTTAAAAAATCTGCGATTTCGAGTCAATCTGTGATTTTTAATATACATGGATGATAGTTTTCTCACTTGACACTTTATCCTCTTTAAATCCCAAAATTTGGGGTTGAAATGTATATTTTTGGATTTTCTTATTAAATATGAGCATTTTATGTTTCCATAATTTTTTCATTAAGGCCTTACTTTTCGAGTTATGGCCGCTGCAAATCATCCATGTATATTGAAAATCTTAGATTGACTCGAAATCGCAGTTTTTTTAAATTTGGAATATGGTGCAAATTGTAGCCCAAGGTACCACCTTTACGAATATATAAAATATATTTTGAAATAACGTGTGATTTTCGAGTTATTGAGCAAATTAAGTTATTTTCATAAAGAAAATAACTTCAAAGTGCTATAACTATCGAAAGAGTCGGTTTAATGAAAAATTACCCTGAATATAAAATGATTGCATCAATTAGTAGAATCCAAATCCATTATCAAATTTTCTCTGAAGGTACTTCATTTTCGAATATCGCTAAGTCCACTATGGCCGATTTGCAGCGGCCATAACTCGAAAAGTAAGGCCTTCACGAAAAAAATATGGGAACATAAAATGCTCGCATTTAATAGGTAAATCCAAAAATATACATTTCAACCCCTAATTTTTGGATTTAAAGAGGATAAAGTGTCAAATTAAAAAATGAATATTGAAAATCTTATATTGACTCGAAATCGCAGATTTTCGCAATTTGGCATATAGTGCAAATTGTAGCCCAAGATGCCATCTTTACTAGTATATAAAAGATATTTTGAAATAACGTGAGATTTTCGGGTTATTGAGCAATTTAAAAAAAACAAAAACTTATAAGTGCTATAACTATTGAAAGAGTCGGTCTAATGAAAAATTACCCTTAATATAAAATGCTTGGATCAATTAGTAGAATCTAAATCCATCATCAGATTTTTTCTAAAGGTACTTTATTTTTGAATATCGCTAATTCCATTTTGGCCAATTTTGAGCGGCCATATCTCAGAAAGTTAAGCACTTATAAAAAAGTGGTAGAAACATAAAATGCTTGTATTAAATAGGAGAATCCAAAAATATACATTTCAACCCTAAATTTTGGGATTTAAAGAGGATAAAGTGTCAAGTTAGGAAACTATCATCCATGTATATTGAAAATCTTAGATTGACTCGAAATCGCAGTTTTTTTAAATTTGGAATATGGTGCAAATTGTAGCCCAAGGTACCACCTTTACGAATATATAAAATATATTTTGAAATAACGTGTGATTTTCGAGTTATTGAGCAAATTAAGTTATTTTCATAAAGAAAATAACTTCAAAGTGCTATAACTATCGAAAGAGTCGGTTTAATGAAAAATTACCCTGAATATAAAATGATTGCATCAATTAGTAGAATCCAAATCCATTATCAAATTTTCTCTGAAGGTACTTCATTTTCGAATATCGCTAAGTCCACTATGGCCGATTTGCAGCGGCCATAACTCGAAAAGTAAGGCCTTCACGAAAAAAATATGGGAACATAAAATGCTCGCATTTAATAGGTAAATCCAAAAATATACATTTCAACCCCTAATTTTTGGATTTAAAGAGGATAAAGTGTCAAATTAAAAAATGAATATTGAAAATCTTATATTGACTCGAAATCGCAGATTTTCGCAATTTGGCATATAGTGCAAATTGTAACCCAAGATGCCATCTTTACTAGTATATAAAAGATATTTTGAAATCACGTGAGATTTTCGGGTTATTGAGCAATTTAAAAAAAACAAAAACTTATAAGTGCTATAACTATTGAAAGAGTCGGTCTAATGAAAAATTACTCTTAATATAAAATGCTTGGATCAATTAGTAGAATCTAAATCCATCATCAGATTTTTTCTAAAGGTACTTTATTTTTGAATATCGCTAATTCCATATTGGCCAATTTTGAGCGGCCATATCTCAGAAAGTTAAGCACTTATAAAAAAGTGGTAGAAACATAAAATGCTTGTATTAAATAGGAGAATCCAAAAATATACATTTCAACCCCTAAGTCCCAAATTTTCAAATACGTTCCACTGTGCGCCGGAGCGGCAATGAAATATGAGATGCCCGTGCGCAGCTTTCGCGTTCTGCCGTCTAGTATAAGCAACTTTACTATTTTTTTCCATAAAGAAATCACAAAATATAATCTAGGACAGTAAATAAAACCCATTTTATTTTTAATTTGCAAAAGCGATGTGTTTATAACCCATTAATTAAATCATAACTTGCCTTTAGTATTGTATGCGTAATCTATGGTAGCAGTTGGGTAGGTGACTGCATCATGATTACTTAATTCGCTATAAAGCAATTATCCATATACGACAAGTTATTTATAAGGTCAGGTTCTAACCACTGCATGACGTCGGCTCTGAATCACGCTCTGAGTGAAATTGTATAGTTATAACGCCATTATAGTTCCTTCAGCTTTTTATAGTTTCAAACTTAGAATTATTAACAGAACAGGGGGCTTACCACGAATTCTTATCGCGATTCAATTACAGGAACGTTTTAACGATTCAGCGTCTTTTTGTGCAATGACGTACCTTATTGTCATGACAATAAGAAACGACATTGCACAAATGGCCGCTGAAACGTTAAAACAAAACTGCTATAAGAGGTGGTGGTAAGCCCCCTGATCTGTAAAAGAAATCATCATTCGCTCTCAGAACTGTTGTTACCTAATTTAATTAACAAATATGGAGTTGCACAACAAACCAAAATATTAGGTAAAATGTTTACGCGCTAAGCTAGGTACTTCTGGGCGTAGGGTCATTCCTCTACGTCAATCCCTGATCGTCATACTTTGTCATACTCGCTAGTTTACGCGCGTAATAGTTTTCCATTACTGATTAGTCATCTTGATCTTAGGTACAATCTAGATCTTTTCTAATTAATTGTATTCTTGCATACCTACAGGTATGCAAGAATTAATTAGAATTAACTATTAATTAGAAGTCACGTCAGTAGTACGATTCGTACTCATAGCTTAGAAATCCAATGTCGATTAGAAGATCGCCAGGAGAATGGTAAATTATTACAGAGAAACTTCTTTTCTAAACTAAGCACAAGTACCTTTTACTAGTAAACGGAAGTTTTTTCTATTGTCTATAAGATTATATGCACAAAATGTAACAGTCATAGCAAAGTTGCAAAGAAATCCAAAATGTCACAATATCCATATGCGGTCATTTCAGAATGTCCTCTTTAAAGGCCATCACGTGTAGCCAACGTTTTCATGCAAATTGTGTCATATAATGCGGGCCGAATTTAAAAATGGTCCGGTATTCTTAACCG
Source organism: Drymonia ruficornis (assembly GCA_947859195.1). NCBI lineage: Eukaryota > Metazoa > Arthropoda > Insecta > Lepidoptera > Notodontidae > Drymonia > Drymonia ruficornis. Next base: position 12,673,436 of record OX401908.1, read on the forward strand.
CTAATACACTTAGTCACGCGATTGAAGATAATAATATTATTTCGGTACATCTTGCGACAGGCATTGCGGAAAATAATTGTTTGATGCGACAAGACATATCGCTTGTTATGGAAATTTCGAGTGAGGACGCTAGAATGACAATTGGGTACCTTGTGTTTAACTCGCTCAATTCCTTATTTTGGTTATATCAAGGCGAGCGTTTGGGGATCAAGGTATAGAACGTAGAACACAAAGGTACCTCTTACACGTTTCAGTGAATAACTAAACTGACTAAATGTATTGCCATCCTTCTTGTAGTCGTTGTGAATGAGCAAGACATATACAACTTTTAGATGTCTCAAAAGTTTAGTATTGTTATGAAAACTCCGAAAAAATGTATCTACAAGTATCTACATTGACATATCGTCACCCCAAGCCTCTGATTAGGATCTTTATGCAAATAATTCAAAGGCAGGTCGTGACATACGGGTGGAGAGGATGGGGTGGAGATACAGGGCCAGATGTAGGCCACCGATATCCCCCGACACGTGTGGTGCACAAAAGATTCACTTTTAGAATAATCTCGTTCTTTATCTGATTATCTTTACGGCCTCAAAGTTGAAAAGAGCCACTTTGATTATTGACAATGCTCACAGATTGCTGTTAAGCAATATTGACCTCAAAAATCTTCCAAAAGGACTTCTTCTGAATCTTTACGTATGCATACCTTAGACTGAATAGTTGTATCTCAATATTTTCCTCCACCTAGGAGTTTGCCCTACAGGAAGACAAGGCTTTAAAAGTACTGACTATTTTCACTTCGGTGAAATAAGAGATACTATTACGGGTTAAGTAGAGCTGCATGATCCTAAGTGGCATTGCGTGTTGACGGACCCCGGTTGTGCTCAGATGCCTAGGATTCACTTAATTCCAGGGTTACAGGACCCGTTCCGCTCAAAGTTCGAAAAACAATGTAAAACTATCATAAATATTAAATAGAAGGATCCTTATGCTATGTATGTGTGCGTCTCGGTTAATAATCATGCCTCTATTGTGGATATGAACAATAATATTATTAGTTTTTATTGAACGTTCTTATAGAATATTGAGTGACAATGGTTCTTGGAAATCAGCTGTTGTATTTTAATTCCTGATTGCGCCGCAGCGAATATGCTTGGAGTTTTAAGTAAGTTCTATATTTGGATCATAATATAAAGTCTTGTTAGGTATCCGCAGCACAACAATGAGTCAGGAGTGTGAGCTCACTCTGACATCAACGTCTTGCAGTGCACCGAAAGGTTGCACTAATATACCCTATTGGATTGCACACTCGCGTAGGCAGGTTATTTGTTCTACAATTTATTGTGTAATCACGTCACCGAACCCTGGCAAACAATTAAATCAAAAGCTCTAATACAGGACCAATTGTTCGCGCAGAACAAACCTTAAGGCGATGAAGGAACTACACGAATGAGATCACCGCTTGTAGATTGCAAGTAATTGTCGCGTGAAAATATTGAGCCTCGCGGGCTCTTCCGTGAGATGTTGAAGCGCCATCAAACGAAATGTCACGCATCCGAGCAGACTGAACAACGTAAAGCAACGCAATTGCAATGTGAGTTGTTGTGACTCACGCGAGCTTACGAATAACGACACCCCCGTAGCGGCCGTAGCGAGCGTCCCCCGGCACTACGCTTCAATCAAAGCCAGCGAACAACGGCCAGAGCCAGTGTGGCCAGTGTAGACCGCGCCTCCACGCCGAACGCACGCTTCGTCCGGGCACTCAGCGCTACGAGTGCGATGGGAATGGAGCCTTCCGTGACTGTGCACCCGATTTGATATTCAAATTGGACAATCGAAATAAGTTGTCAGGAGTAGATTGTATTGTAATGAGGCGGGGACGAGCCGGACTACAAATATTCAGGGCGGGTACGAACTTAGGAACTCTCTAACTTGGATGTTCAGTTCAATAACAGTGCAATATATGAAGTGTCAGTCGGTCTTATTAGTGAAGTGACTGCACCAGTGATGAAGGCTTTCCTCGGAGGTTTCGAGCGCCGCCAAAATTAATTCTTACGAGGAGCTCGGGGCGCGAGCGGCGTCGCCCCGGGGGGCGCGCCGCCGCCAATTCATCAAGGGTTGGAAGAAAACCATGGGTGTCATCTCCAAAACTTTTGGCGTCGTCTTCAGTCTGTGAGTTACCAGTTTATATTTCAAATACTTAAGGCTGAACTTAAAATCTTCCAAAAACGCATTTCGTCTTTCTCAGTTTGCGTAACATAAGAGAAAAATAAAGAGAAAGTAACATCTGAAAATTCGTCTATCAAGTCAATTTATCTTCTACGCAACTGGAGTAGATAAATCATGGCAATAAAATCCCCATTATCCGACACAACAGTGTGTGTCTCGCTGCGCTTGCGCAAGTGTTCCTATTCGCACGTTCGTTGCGTAGAGATGCGTGCGCTTTCAGCCGCATGCGTAACGGAACAAACAGAATCTTATTAATGTCTTCATTCATCAGAACTCTCGTTTTCTGTTGTCTCACGCGTGTATAATCCACTCCAATTTGGTTATGCAAAACTTACGCCATAACTCTTCCAACGACCATTCTTGGTACTTCATCGTCGTTAATTACAATGGCTTGTTCTCACAAAATAAGTGTATTCTGCTTTCCCTTTCCATTGCTGCTTTTATTTGGACAATTGAAAGTAATTTCTTAATTATTTTCGCAACCCACGCGTTTGTTTTGCATTTCGTTAGCTTTCCTAAAGCACAGATCATTTGATGTAGTGCATCACTTAATTTAAATTCTTGGAGCTTATGAACTCTTGTTTACAAACTACATCAATAATTCATTTTTATAAAGATAGTCCTTCCTGGCCATTTTAGGGAAATTATGGCCTGCCCAAAATTTCTAATATTCGTTTCATTGAAAATTCTACTGACCTATGTCACCGCTAAAGTAAATCTAAATATAGCTTTTATTATTGTCATTATAATCGCTTCAGTATATGACCGATCAACCTAGATTCGTATCTAATCCCGCGGATGAAAAAGTAGACCTAATTGCTTTACAGTTAATTATGGTATTTACTAATAATTACTTCAAACAAAGTAGTGTCATTTAGATCAGACACAAATAGTCTTTTTTGTATGATCCTAATTCTAACAATGTAATGATAATAACGTTTGATGTAATTTCAATATTTTTATAGTCTGATTTTTAATTAGACGAAGTAAACTGACAGATGATAATGTCACTGTTCGATATAAATATAACAAATAAGGTTCAAATTCATAGAACAGTGACATTTTTAGCTGTCAGTTTGCTTCGTCTAATTAAAAATCAGACTATACATTTACACGCGTATTTCACATGTAATAATAATAATAATATCCTGGGACATTTTTTACACACGGCTACCTGGTCCCAAACTAAGCAGAGCTTGTACTATGGAAACCAGATAACTGATATTACTACATATACTACTTTTTTTTTTGTAAATACATACTTAATATACATATACACCCAGACTCGGGACATACAGACATGTTCACGCACACAAATGCATGTCCCGGGTAGGAATCGAACCTACGACCTGCAGCGTAAAAGACGCCTCCACGCCAACCACGCTAACGGGCCCGTCAATGTTGAAGAAAGATGAAGAATGTAAAAACTTCAACACTCCTCTTCAATTAAAAAAAGATTGCTGATGAACTGAGCTGAACTAGATACTCCTAAGTCCTTATTCCTAATAATACTAATGTATATGTTCCTATCCTAAATGATACGTTCCCTATCATTGAATTTGCACAAATTGTTAAACATATTGATGCCTAACTAGATATAGCTACTGCCCTCTCCCCTAGTTTTGGGTGATGTTAATATGAAGCTCTACAATAGTCAAAGGCTGTATAACGGGACCGATACCTCGAACGACGTTTTTCCTGAGCCAAATAAAACATAAAACGCAATTTACAGGTTATACTAGAACGGTAACTTGCACAGATTTATCATAATAAGTCATTAGGACTCACGATTTCGATTAACCAGTCGCGAATTCTGTATCATGTAATTTTACCGGATGTCCAATTATTATGCCGTCACCGGGCTTGGCTCACACCGGAGCCGGCCAGCTATTGGTCCTTATCTAAAATTAATAGGGCAAAGTTCCGTAAATGTGGCAACATGCTTATCTCGATCGACCTTTATTTTGTAAGTACAGTAATCTAAATTAATTTTCTTTTTTAGTATTAAGTAAACGTTATCGGTACTAGTTTGTTTATTTATCCTCAATACGGTGTTGTATTCACGTGTCTGGGTAGATTATAGGTTTACAAATAAATATCGCTGTAACACTAACCCCCAAATTCATACAGATTTTAGCTAGTTTACAATGCTTTTGAAAAGCATTTTTAGGAACAAATGTGATTTGTAATTCCACTGCAAGTCGATCATAACTTTCTATGAATTTGGAGGTAACTGTATGGTCCCAAATAAACGCTTGGGCTAAGGATAACGTGCAATGTACAAACAAACAGGAAACCATTAATTATAATATTCCATGCTTATAAATTATATAACAATTAATAATAGTATTATTACATTTATATTATGTCATTGTACCCAATGACATAAAGGACACGCATTTAGCAAATATTTAGGAGTGCCAAATTAATCAACGTTTACCTTCGTCATTGTCGTTACTTTAACTATTTAAATAAAATAAACATTAATTACGACATGGTCCCACAATGAATCAGAGACGAGTACAAAGAGCTCTTTAACAACGATCATAAGGTTGGTATGATTATCATAATCAACCTACTAACCACTGGATTATGAATTTTGACCTTTTACAATTTCAGCAAGAATTTGCTTAATCTCCCACGCAGATTAAATGAAGATTAGATATTAGTAGCTTGTAAGTAAATTAATAAGTATTAAGTTAATAGCAATGTTAGGGGGGACTAAAATTTACATTAAATATTTACATTTAAAAGTTTATTAGAAACTAGCTGATGCTCGCGGCTTCGCCCGCGTGGATGTCGGTGTTTCTCTACTATATTATGCATGTATTATACATATAAACCTTCCTCTTGAATCACTCTATCTATTAAAAAACCGCATCAAAATCCGTTGCGTAGTTTTAAAGATCTAAACATACATAGGGACAGACAGACAGCGGGAAGCGACTTTGTTTTATACTATGTAGTGATAGGTGACACTAGAGCCGTTGCTGGTAAAGATATGAATTCAATTCAGCAGTATAATATTTACACCAGACTTCTTGCTCCATCTTCAAGGTAGCAAGTAAGCAGTAGTTCGCAATCTAATCCCGCCCTTTGTAAACTGCCCCAGAAAGGTGCACAATGTGGGCGATCGCTTTGTGCTCGCCTCGAAAGAGGCGGCGACAACTGAAGACAATTATTATACGTACTTCTATAGAAGTGTGTGAAAGGCGGATAACCGTTTCTCAAGCAATTTTAACAGCGGTTTCAAATAAAAAGGGAATATCAAACAAATCCATGGCATTATCGATACTTTCATGTTCTAAAAATAGAACGATAGTAGGCGATATGAACCTGCTTATTAATGGTAATTTACTGAAATCGTTCGCGTCACGACTGGGTATTTCAATAACACCGTCCATTTGTATTATTTCTGTAGTTCATTCATTACTTATTCATAATTTACACTGCACGTCCTTCGATGCTTTTGTCAATTTAATATTATTGTTTACGAAGAAATAATTGCCTACTATTTATATTAATAAATGAGTGTTAGTATATTACTTTATAATAATGTAGTTGGTGAATTCTAACTCCAGTCGCGTCAAATTACATTTTGTTATGTTCTCGTGGGATTTTAGAAAATTCTCATCATTGTGGTTGCCTACGTCACAAGGAATCCACAATCCACGTTTTATTAGTTGTGATGTTTTTGTTTTTCATGCTGAGGTACAAACTAAATGTTTTTAAATTGCCCAAAAAATTTTGCTACTTTTTGTAGTCCTGTCAAAATTAGTCTGGCCGTAATTTGGAGGCAACAGAATTAGCACAATAAGTAACATTGGAAAATATGGCGGCTGAAATAAATAAACAATCATTCACAAAGGTTTAACTACCACATTATCTCTATAATGATATCTAATCCATACAAACAGTAGATAACTATTCCAAACGGCAAACATAATAAAATAATTACGCATCCTCCATTATCGAACCAAAACAAACTAAGGCAATGTTATCGCCATTCATCGCTTCTAAATTAACAATAGGACGTCCTACAACTTTAACGATAAATCGTAAATCGTTCGCTTTTTACGGATCGGTATAGGTCTCTCGTGCTCCTATATCGTTAGTCGCGGTGTACCAATCAAATTGTCGTAAAGCGTAATCGTTTCGGTCGTAATCCTCTCGATATGGGAACTATCATTCTCATAGATGGACCCTGATAACCATAGGCAAAGTTACCTAATCAATCTTCTGGCTTATAAATGAATGTCAGTGATATGTCATTTCTCCGAATTTTTTACAGAATAAATTATTATTGCGCGCAGAATCCCTTTTTAAGTGGCCTAACAGAAGGCTTATAAAGTCATTCCTCGACGTAAATGAAGTCAACGTCGTAGGACTCCAAATTCGCCTAGTGTGTGCAAATTATGATTACGATCACAAACAAAAAATCTTCATTGTACGTTGTGGTTACTTAGCAACCGTGTGACGGGGTGTCATGCGTCATTCTGAACAAGCCAATGTGTGTCGAGTGTAAAAAGTATTCCCGGCTTGTGATTGGCTTATCGGCCTTACTTCGGCCAATTGACGGCGGCCGTCATTCTCCATCCCAACAACTTTGCCAACAATAACAAATCAACACAAGTCATTTCTATGAACTTTTTGAAATATGCTATTCTTATAATAATACTCGTTTAAGTTGTATGTTTTTCCTAGTAAGTATTTTTTTACTTTTATGTGTAATATTTCATTATTTATACTCTATACTTATTCGGACTCCTATGTCGCAGATTCCTGGCCCTTCCAACCTAAATTTTTCGTCAGATCCAATTACCTCTTCTCCTGATCGAGTACAATGCCCTCACTGCCCTGTGGGGCGATATTTCAAGGGTGTTAGGGGTTTAAATATACACACTGGTAAGTGCCACCCCCATATTTCTAAAACTAAAACCTCCAGTTCCCATAATCAAATTTCTAGCCAATCTGTACAATTTTCCACAAATAACAAGGAACCCTTTTGGTCATTTTTGTCTAAATTAAAATCGTCTACACCCGTGGTGAAGCGCATTCCAAGAGGAGCCCGCTTCACAGTCGCAAACAAGCTGTCTAGTCTGATTAAACATATCATCAAAGAAAATTCAAAACGCTCATGGGAGCAATTTTTCACATTCTCCTACGATGTACTTCACGCAAACTTCGATCCTTCCGGTACTCCAAATTCCTTAACCAAAACAATTAAAAAAAATTGTACAGACCTTTTAGCTATCAAAAATTATGACTTAAAGAAAATTCCCAGGAAAAATCACACCCATAATTTATTTAAAGTAATCGAGGGGAAAGTGAGCGATGGAGACCTTAAAGGTGCCGCAAATTTATTGTTTTCAAATGAAGCCCTCGCACCTGACTCGCCAGAAACCCTTTCGGCACTAAAAGATAAGCATCCTTCGCCTTTGATACCACTTAACCCTCCAACACCTTCTTATAACATTCACCTATCGGTCGAAAGCAAAGATGTTCGTTCGGCTATAATGTCGTTCAAGAATGGTTCTGCCGGCGGCCTTGACGGTCTAACCCCTCAACATTTCAAAGACTTGATCTGCGGTGCGACGGGTGACGCCGGTAATGCCCTATTGAACGACATAACCGCACTGGTAAACTTAATGCTTTCAGGTGAAGTAAATGAAGAAGTTACTAAGATTTTATATGGCGCAAATCTATGCGCACTTAAGAAAAAAGACGGTGGCATTCGCCCTATAGCTGTAGGCAACACAATTAGGCGTATTGCTTCAAAGGTCTGCTGTAAGTCTATCCTTCCCAAGTTGGAAACCAAATTTCAGCCAATCCAACTAGGTTTTGGATCCAAAGGAGGCTGCGAAGCTGCGGTACACAGCCTAAGAACCTTTTTGGACAAAAAAAATGGAGACGTGGTGTTAAAGGTCGATGTAAAAAACGCTTTTAATTCCGTTGACCGGCTGACACTACTAACGGAATCATTAAACTTCACACCTGAAATTTATCCGTATCTATGGCAATGCTATAGTTCACCATCGCACCTGATTTACCGCGACAATTTGATCGACTCCGCCGTGGGTTGCCAGCAGGGTGACCCGCTTGGTCCACCTTTATTTAGCCTGTCAATTCATTCGATTATTTCAGCCCTAAATTCAAAATTAAACATCTGGTATCTAGACGACGGTACTCTAGGTGGGGAAGCGTCTGCTGTTTTGGGAGATCTCGAACTTTTAATAAAAAAATTTGGCGAAATAGGTCTACAATTAAATTTTAGCAAATGTGAGCTTTTTTTACCTGACTCCATTCATGGTAGCCATAGAACATCTTTACTTAACGCCTTCAATAATTTGGCTCCAAACATTAAAATTTTAGACAAGCAGTCACTTCGTCTCCTAGGGTCTCCGGTATTTGAAGAATCCGTGCCTAAATTCCTCGACGAACAGTTGATCAAGTTTGAAGAGACATCCACTCGCCTTCAAAAAATTAATATACATTTCGCTTATCATATAATTAGATTCTGTTTATTTGTTCCCAAATTCACGTATTTTTTAAGATGTAGCCCAATTTGGAAATTTCCGGCCTTACTATCCACTTTTGATTCATCTATTCAGAATACTCTGTCCCAAATATTTAATTGTCCTTTAAGTGACCGTTCGTGGTGTCAAGCCTCTTTGCCCATTCGGTTTGGGGGTATTGGCATCCGCAAGGTTTCTTCTGTTGCCCTCCCGGCCTTTCTGTCTTCCGTACACAGCGCAAATGCACTTTTTCACAAAATTATCCAACCTTCTTTAGGTAACATTTCAATCACATTCTGTACGGAAGCCTTAGAGGCCTGGAGATCTGCATGCCCAAGGGACCCACTTCCCCTCAACCTGTCCAGTCAGCGGCAATGGGACGAGCCACTATGCAAAACAAGTTTCCAGTATCTCCTGGATTCTGCAAATATCACAGAACGTGCTCTTCTCCTTGCCGCCCATACCTGGGAGTCGGGTCTTTGGCTTCAGGCTTTACCTTCGTCAAACCTGGGTACATTTTTAGATAACGTCACTTTTTCCTTGGCCACCAGTCTGCGACTAGGTATTCCCACGACTCATCCACATTGCTGTCCTTGTGGAACCGTAGTTGACCGCCTGGGCCACCACGGACTTTCTTGCCAACGCAGCGCCGGTCGTCTGTCGCGCCATTCTACCCTGAACGACGTCATCCGCCGGGCCCTTGCCTCCATCAACGTGCCGGCTCTTCTTGAGCCGAACGGTATCGCACGCGATGATGGCAAGAGACCTGACGGGATGACATTGATCCCCTGGAAGAATGGGAGGTGTCTGGTGTGGGACGCCACATGTGTGGACACGCTAGCTCCGTCACACCTTCTGGGGAGTTCAGGGGCGGCGGGCGCGGCAGCCACCGAGGCTGAAACACGCAAACGGCGGAAATATGAAGTCCTAAGTCGGGACTTCATATTTCTACCGTTTGGAGTGGAAACTCTTGGACCGTGGGGCTCGGACGCTATGAGATTCTATAAGCAGCTGTCAACTCGGCTGGTAGAATTTTCAGGCGACAGGAGGGCTGGTAATTACCTCGGCCAACGTATAAGTTTGGCCATTCAACGAGGTAATATAGCCAGCCTCCTGGGCACTCTGCCCATGGACAGCAATTTGGATGCTGTTTTTTATTTATAGTAATTTTAGGTTTTTCTTTTTCATTTATTTTTGTTTTTAGGTACTTAAGTAGTTTATATACATTATATTAGGTTAAGAGGCAGAAATAAACTTGTTTATAATCTTCTATGCGAATTTAAACTTTACTGTTTCGTCATAGTGTTGATATGGGGTGTAAAATAGGTGGTGCTTTAGGATTTGTGGCCGCGTTAGATTCGGTCCTCAGTTTTGGGCAAACACCGCGCTACAGATTGTAATGTGTGTGGAGAATTGAGGCTTATTGTTTTTGTAACATTGCCTTGTATTTTTTTTCGATTAGAAAATAGTATTGTAATAATTTGTTTTCTATTAGGTTGTTTATTTTCAATGTCTATTATTACCTAGTCGACAGCAGAAGTATTACACTGCTGCTGGGTAAAAGTCCGTCTCTTCTCCCATTTGAGGCAGTCTGTAGCTTTCTGGGTCCAACCACGTCCTAGAGTCCCAGCTCTCAGCAGCTCGTTTGCCCATCTCTATCTGGCCAAAAAAAAAAAACCATTTACCCATCTCTATTTGGCCAAAAAAAAACTTTTTCTTTTTTGTCATCGCAACATCAGGCAAAACCTCCGGCTTGGAAACAGTGGATCAAAGTGCGTAACAATAGACTTAGATGAACACTAGGAGCGGTCGGCTGGAATGGCATTGTGGGACGTGTTTAACAGGTCCACTCGCTGTCCAAGAACTGGATGGTTGGCCACGCACAATAGACGAGATATTTTGTCCAGCGAATACGCCCCTGAACTTGTTTTTTTTAATTGTTAATTTACCGAGGAGATAAATGTCACGTTGTAATTAAATAGCTTCTAGTCATATACATATATGCATTGTATTGACCAATTAAAAATATCTATAAGGAAAATTGAGAATTGAAAAAGGAAAATTGGAGATCAAGAGCAAGCCCCTTTTTAATTTAAAAATATAATTGGGGACGGCGGGTACCCTTACGGCAATTTCACAAGTCCCGAGCAACCTCGCCTGAGCCTCGCCGGACTTCCTATACTAGTGGCCCGATAGTCGTTGATAGCCTTTTCGTAATACAAAAAGGCTATCAACGACTATATCGCTGAGACATCGTTACGGTTTTGGTTACGTGAATCTATCGCCAGGGGCCCGATTCACGTAACCAAAACCGTAACGACATTTCAGCGATATAGTCGTTGATAGCCTTTTCTTGTTACGAAAAGGCTATCAACGACTATATCGCTGAGATGTCGTTACGGTTTTGGTTACGTGAATCGGGCTACTGGTCAGATGTCAAAACTGATTAACTGGGCGCGCCGCTCGGCACTTGTAGATGCCGCTATTCACTCACAATTGCTTTTTCATCACAAAAGTGTTTTGTAATGCTGTGCGGTCCGTGGTGACCGCAGCAATCTTTTGCGTGATAGGTTGATAGTCTTGATGACATGATTGATTGATAAGAATTATACTCGAGTATATAATTTCAGATATTTATTGATCACTTGATTGATATGATATGATACATGATAATGGCTGATAGTGAGCCGCGCGACCGTCTTGCTATAACGAACCGTGCGAACTGATGTAAATGATTGCCTAAATCGCGAGGCTCACGTAAGTTGCCGACGCGGCAGAATGTGCGAGTTGCCTCGTACATGCTCCCCCGCCGGAAAAGATGGAAAGTTAGTGATGAAGAGATGCTACAAGATGATTGATAATGCTTCTTAAATCTATACTTGTTAATTGATGGAAAATAATAGCATGTGATTAAATCTAAAGCGAATTATATTTAACACTATTGTCACCGACGACGTATACCGCGCGAAATTCGGGTGACGTACACTTGTTTTGCTTTTCGACTTTAGCTAAGCACTGCACACTTTTACTAGGGCCTATTTGATTGTCATTGTTCTCACTGCCCTGATTACTATTGATTATGCGACGTTGATACCGCGGAACCCTACTACCGCACTGATCACTTGCTCTGCATTGAGTATCGACGAATCCGCGAGGCCGGGCAGTCGGCTGCTGCCCTGTTGCCGCAGCCTCCCCAGCAACTGCCGCCGCTGAAGATCTCCGCTGCAGGCTCCTCACTCCCCAGAAAATGGCTAGCCCGCCGAGAATAGCAACTATGACGTATGCTATCGCGTAATGATGAATGTCATGACTGCTGATATTGTCATACAACGGCAATGTCTGCTGCATTTCCTGTATCTTTCCTTGTATTTCAGCTAGCTGCTTCGTGTGTTCGCTGAGGTCAGCTTCTGAACTGTCCGTGGGAGGTATAGGTATTGATATATTGATGAGATGATTGATTGGAGACAATTTTGGTACTTCCAGGTCTGCCTTGATGTGCAGATTACTCATGGCAGTCTTATGAGTAAACACCGTGAAGTCCTTGAACTTGATAATACAGCCTTCATCGCTTGTCAGTAGGCCTGCACTTGATAGCTGTAGAGGTGTAACTTGATCCTCACACAGTAGTTTCACCTGACATTGGTGACAACAAAAGTAAAAGTAATGATTTACTTGATTTAATTCGTACCATCTTGGTTCACATGTTTCCTGATAAGTGTTGCATTTGCTTGAAACTGGATCCCTTTTGCACAGGCTTTCGTCGTCCTTGATGTGGTAGACTGGGGCTCTTATTGAACATAAAATTGTGTCTGAATCTTGATGTAGACACGATTTAAGATCAGTTTCAGTCATTGGTAATAGAGCGTCTTTCTTTAAATTAATTGCTAGGTATCTTGATATAGGTTTAATTGTAATCATAATGTTTTGTTTGTATAATCGTGGAACGGGGATTATTTTATGTACTTCATACATCTCTCGAAGAACAAGTGGTATTATTGTTTCAAATATGAGATAGTCGGTTGACATTCTTGCTTTTACCTTTAACAAATGATAGATTTTCGGTAAGTCAACGCTATCAAAGGGGACTGATAAGTCCTTAGGGATTTTTCCCGCTATGATGCCTAACTCACGGTGCAGTTGGTCGGGTGTGAGAAGATGAAGACTCAGCTGACCGTTGTAAATATTAGTTAGGGTATCCAACAAGGTGTCTTGCATGTCCTTGAGGTGTAGCATGATATTGTTTGCGATCATTGCGGAGAGAGTGAAGTCGTTTATGATTGAGTTGTTCATGGTTTGATCTCTCAACCCTGATACCGCGTTTTCCAGCTTATTGATTCGCTGGTTGATTTGTTTGTGCTGCTTAGTCATGATGTTCTCTGTTTGCTTGAGTAAATTAAATTCTGCTTCTACAACTGATGTTTGATTTTTCCAAAGTAGTGCTAAATGCTCTTGATTTTCCTTGATAAGTTGTATGTCTTGCTCATATTTTTCGGCAAAATTGTTATCCAAAATTCCAAATAAACTGTTTGCTATAGACCCGACTCCGTTTATCAGTCCACGGCGCGTGCGCGATTTTCGCTCACTCATCAAAATGTTATTGTAATGGTGCAGCTGTTCATTGCCGTGTTGTAGTTGTAACATGATCTCTTCGCAATGTGTGGGGTCTTTGATCTTTATGCACGTGCTTTGTAGATATTGAATGTACTTGCTTAATGCCTCTGAGCCTTCCCAGTAAGGACTCATGTCGTAATAGACTACTAGGCGCCATTCGTCTCTGATAAGGCACACGTTGGTAACTTTGTCAAAATACAAACTTTGATTGTTTTGTAAAGGCGTAATGTTATATGAACCTTCTGTACTTGCTATTAAGGTCAATATAAACATAAAAAGTGCTAAAACCATATTCGAGAAGTTGTAGGTATTTCTCCTCGTTGGTTGGGAAGCATGACATGATTGCTTGATATCTTCTTGATCATTTGTTTCTCTTGATTGTTGTTTATCTGTCTTTTCTTGATGAACAGGTAATATTGATAGTTTGACGATAGGACGCTTCATGATACCGTTCTTCGTCCTTAGCGTGACCACTCTCACGTAACCATCGCTCCCTGGATGCAATTCTATTACTCGTCCGAGAGGCCACCTCCCGGCGGGTAAATTAGCATCTTGGATTAAAACTACATCGTTAATCTTGATATTAGTTTGTGGTTGTTTCCACTTGCTGCGTACTGATAATTGTGTAAGATATTCGGATCTCCATCTTTTCCAGATATCTTCGAATATTTTTTGCGTTAGATGCCAACGAGTCCGTAAGTCTGTTTCGGTGTTATAAAGGACTAGTGCTGGCCCACTTGTCAAAAAGTGTGAGGGTGTTAAACAATCTAAATCTTCCGGATCTTCGGTCATGGGGCATAAGGGTCTCTGATTCAAACATGCTTCTAGCTGCGATAGTAACGTACTATACTCTTCAAATGTAAGTCTCTGCTCACCTATGACCCGTTTCATGTGGTATTTCAAACTCTTAACTGACGCTTCCCAGAGACCTCCTGCCGATGGCCATGATGGAGCATTGAAGTGCCACGTGATCCCCATCTCTGTGACTTCCTTCAAAAACTCATCGTTGAAAGTACAACGTATTTCTTCGTACTCTTGTTGCAGAACCTTGTTTGCTCCGATAAATGTCGTACCTTGATCACTGTACATGTGCTTGGGCACGCCTCTCCTTGCTGACATTCGTCGAAAGGCGGCTAAAAATGCTGATGTGGTCAAATCTGAGACCAATTCTAAGTGTATAGCCTTGGTGGTCATACACACAAATACAGCCACGTAGCCTTTGGTGGTCTTGATACCTCGTCCCTTGTTGGACTTCACAAAGACGTGTCCCGTATAATCTACCCCTGTGTGGTCAAATGGCCGTGATGGGTTTACCCTTGATATTGGTAAATCTCCCATTAATTGATAGTGACGGCTTGGACTATGCTTTCTACATTTTACACACTGATGAATGCGTTGCTTAGTGGCCTTGATGCCACCGATCAGCCAATATTTTTGTCGCATAAATGCTGACGTAAGCCGAGCTCCACCGTGATATGTGAGCTCATGGCATTGATCAATAATTAAATCTGATAACCGACTGTTTTTCGGTAATATAATGGGGTGTTTCATGTCTAACTTAATGCGCGCATGTTTAAGTCGACCCCCCACTCTTAATACTTGATCTTGATCTAAAATAGGGTTGAGCATGCAAATTTTGCTTTTTGATGCTATTTGGTTACCCTTTCGTAAATCTGATATTTCTTGATAAAAATATTCTTGTTGTTCCTGCTTGATAATCTTGATTCTTGCTTGATTTATTTCGCTTAATGTTAGGTATGCTTTACCCACTCGCGTTTTTGTGTTAAATCTGTATATCCAAGCTAAAACTCTCGTAACCTTGCTGAACGAGCTGTATTTGTTTAGCAATTCCCTGATAATGTTTATATCTTGCTTGATGACAGTTTTTACTTGCTTAACTGCCTTCACTTCTTGATCAGTGGTGTAAAATGTTTGATTGCTTTCTTGATCATTTGCTTTGAAAGCTGGCAGCCAAGTGGGTCCGTTCCACCACAATTCATGATTTTGTAATTGTGACGCTGTTAGACCTCGGCTAGCGCAGTCTGCTGGGTTTTCCTCTGACTTGACATAGTTCCAACATTTGGGCGGGACGGTTTGTACGATCTGCTTGATTCTGTTTGCTACGAATGGTTTCCATCGTTCTGGTTCACCATTTATCCACCCTAATACTACCATTGAGTCGACCCAACCGTAAGTTTTGATATGATAGCCCTCGAGGCCTTCCTTGATTTTGTCCAGTAATTTGCTGAGTAAGAGAGCTCCACACAACTCTAGTTTAGGCAATGTACAGGTTTTACTAATCGGCACTAGTCTCGCCTTTCCTGCTATCATGATAACTGACGTGCAATCTTGTGACGTCACCTTACAATACACGACGCAAGCATATGCTTTTATTGATGCGTCGGAGAATCCGTGGAGTTCAATGACGTTATTTGTTGTCGTTCCTAACCACCTCGGTATATTAAATTTATTGATGTTTTCAATGTCCTCTTTCATTTTGATCCATTGTTGTTGCATGTTTTGTGGTAAAGGATCATCCCATTGGATATCTAATTGCCACACTTGTTGAAATAATATCTTGATTTTGGTTGAAATTGGAGACAACCAACCGAGGGGGTCAAAAATCTTGGAGATATCTGATAGAAGGGTTCGTTTTGTAGAAGGTTTTTCCGAGAAGTCTATTTTCGATGTGAAGGTGAATTTGTCATGCTGTGGATTCCAACTAAGGCCCAATGTTTTTGATGTCTCCGCCTGTTTGAAATCGAAATCAACTTGATCCTGATTACTATTCACCAACTTCAGTACGTCTTGATTGTTCGACTTCCATTTTCTCAAATTAAACCCGCCTGATTTTAGTATATTGGTAATATCTTGAATAAGTCGTCTTGCTGACTCGATGGAATGGCATCCATGAACGAGATCATCCATAAAAAATGCTGACTCAATAACGTTAGGGGCCAGACTGTCTGGATAATTCTGTCTTTCGTCGTTTGCTAACTGTCGAAGCGTCATCATTGCCAGGAATGGCGCGGCCTTGGTGCCATACGTCACTGTTGCTAACTGATATTCCTGTAGGATGTCTAGTGCTGACTCTCTCCATATAATTTTCTGATATTTCTGATCATCCTGATGTAACCAAACTTGTCGAAACATTTTCTCAATGTCGGCGGTGAAGCCGTACTTGTACTGTCTCCACTTGATAATGAGACTCTGAAGATCTTGCTGCAAATTCGGACCTCTTTCCATTAAATCGTTTAAACTTGATCCTGATGTTGTTTTTGCTGATGCGTTGAATACTACACGGAGCTTTGTAGTAGTGGATTCCTCCCGTAACACGCAATGATGAGGTAGGTAATAGCTCGGTGTTGCGTTACAATCAGCCGGTTTCATATGATGTAATGATAAATATTCACTGATAAATAGTTTGTATTCCTTGGCCACATCTTCTTGCTTGTTAAATTTTCTTTCTAGCTGTTTAAATTGCGCAATGGCTTTGCTTTTTGATAACCCTAATTCTTGATCGATGCTTGATTTTAGAGGTAGGCGGACTTCGTATCTCCCGTCCGGGCGGCGTATTGTAGTGCTTTTATAAAATTCCATCACACGTTGATCCGCTGACGAAATAGATGCTTGCTCAGCAATGTCTTCTATTTGCCAATATTGATGTATTTCATCGATGTTATTCAAAGTCACGTTGCAATGAAATGTGCGCCCTACTTGGCCGCTCAATATCCAACCTAAGCGCGTTTTTTGTGCTATAGGTAGGTTTGGCCCGGCTCTAAATATTCCCTCTAATATTATGCTGCTGTACACGTCGGCTCCAAGTAGAAGATCGACAGGACTATTAATGTTGAAGTTCGGGTCAGCTAGGGGAATGTTGTCTAAAAGTGGCCAGCTTGGTTTTGGGAATGTAAAACTTGGTAGATTTTTCATCAGAGTTTTCATAATGAATGCTTCTGTTTTGAAGCTAAAGTTTTCGTGATAAGATTGACAAAGAAGTGTGATAATTCCCTTGCAATTGCTTTCTTTGTCTCCGATTCCTGATATAACGCCCCGGCACCTTTTTCTGGGTAATCCTAGGACTTGAGCTGCTTTTTCTGATATCAATGATGTCTGGGAACCTTGATCCAGAAGTGTGCGGATGCTATGATATGATCCATCATAAGCTTGAACCTTGACAACTGCCGTTGCTAGCAATACTTCAGGTTCTTGACCCTGCAGTGACACATGTGTGTTTCCGCTCGGTTGCTCGGGTTTCATGATGTTATTGCATGCGGCGGCGCGTGCGTCTTTTGCTGTCGTTGCCGTTGTCTTGTTGCCATATGCGTCGTGCAATATGGAATTGTGATTACCGTTGCATTCGCGACAACGTTTTTCTGAAAAACAAGCCTTACCTTGATGATCGTAAAGGCAGTTTTGGCATATGTTCATTTCTGTGATTGTTCGGCGTTTTAAATACGATGGCATTTCTAGAAACTTTGGGCAATAATAAAGTCCATGCTCATTATTATTGCATATCGGGCAATATCTTGATACCTTGCTATATTGACCTGAATTCGATTGCGCAAACTTGTTATTTGACGCGAGTGTTTGTTTCGAATAATTATAATTTTTTGTTTTATTTCTATTGAAATGATTTGCTGAATCTTGATAATTGTTATAACTTGTCCTTGCCGTCGAGTTTTCTTGCTTTTTTCGAGAAGTTTCTAAGGCCGTAAACCTGTTTTCTAAGAATTCCAAAAATTCCTTTAACAATGGTAATTCCCTGGGTTGCTTCAATGAAGAAATGTACTCATTGTATGTTTCTGGGTCCAACTTCTGGCTTATAATGTGAACCAGAAGAGGATCCCAGGTGCTGATGTCTACCCCTAGGTTCTTGATAGCGTTTAGTGATTCCAGTGACGTATCGTGGATCTTCTTGATGTGTCCGAACGATGTTTGTTGCGACACTGGTATATTCATGAGAGTATTGATATGTGTGGTAAAGATGAGCTTTTTATTGTTATACCTGTTGTTGAGTATTTCCCAGCAGGTGATGTAGTTATCGGACCCGATCGGAAGATGCTGCACTAATCTCTCCGCTTCCCCTTTAAGTTTACCTTTCAGGAATTGCATTTTTTGCGCGTGAGATAGTGACGGGTTGTTATGAATCGTCTCTGTGAAGAGATCCTTGAACGACGTCCAATACTGAAAGTTGCCACTGAAGATTGGCAGCTCTATCTTAGGAGTTGATTTCTCTCGATGACTCACCGACCACATCTTTTTGTTTATTGCTTTTTTAATTTCTTCATATCCTTCTTCCTAAGTATAATAAGCGTGATCGTATTCTTGATTCTTACCCTCTAGTTCACTGTCTATTTCTAGATGTAACTTGTCTATTGCTGACCAACGAGATTGAAATGTGTTTAACAGATCTTCGAATTCCCATTTTTCAGTAACCATATCTAGATCTATGCTTGTTATCTTTCTCTGAAGTGCTCTAAAGTTACTAGCTTGCTTTCTTAGTAACTCATCTGTTTTACTGCTGACACCCTGTGCCCTAAATGTTGCTGGCTGCGTATCAGCAACGGATGCTGCCCAACTACCTTGATGCGACATACCTGGCCTTGCTGCAGGTACCTCCGCCTGGTCGGTTGGCGCGGCGTCCCCAGCCCACCGAGTGGCGTAGCCGGTCTTATTATTGGGGTCGACGGCTTGGTCTCTTGTACTTGATAGTTCTGGATAGCCGCCCTGATCTTGTCGAACCGTTCCTTAGTACGTTCATATACCTTAGAAGTAAAATATTCGTGAGTCCTGATCTCATACCCACATATCTTTAAATGATTGCCCTGAAACTCCTGCCAGTATTTATCTAGGATTTCGAGCCTACGTTTGATGTTATCGCCGGTCTTGCGCTCCGGTCCATCTTTCTTGAAGTTGGTGTAAACCTGATCTATGGCTTCAATCAACTGCTGCTGATTTAACAATACGTCCTCCATCCTTGCTTGATGATCGGAAAAATTAAGAAAGATCTTACTTGATAATCCTTGCTATGCACTTGGAGTGGCGAGCCGTGGTGCTCACCGAGACTATAAGAAAGCCTTGCTAATCGTAGTCACTCCAATCCTGATGAACAGCGGAATGTCCAAAGTTCGTGCTAGTTCACCTCACGTATACACCGTCCTGATATGTGCACTCGCGAGGCCCTTAGTCGAAGGACCAAAAAGATGTGCGGTCCGTGGTGACCGCAGCAATCTTTTGCGTGATAGGTTGATAGTCTTGATGACATGATTGATTGATAAGAATTATACTCGAGTATATAATTTCAGATATTTATTGATCACTTGATTGATATGATATGATACATGATAATGGCTGATAGTGAGCCGCGCGACCGTCTTGCTATAACGAACCGTGCGAACTGATGTAAATGATTGCCTAAATCGCGAGGCTCACGTAAGTTGCCGACGCGGCAGAATGTGCGAGTTGCCTCGTACAAATGCCATTGGTAAACTAATTTAAATTTATAATTCTAGAAATGGATTTAAGATGTGTAACGATCGAGAGTATTTCTAAACTATATCTAGGACAAAAAAAATATGGATGGGTACATTATAATCATCCCGAACTTTTCAAATCCCGTTGCCTAAACGTTTTTGATCGTAACTACACATGGTAGACTGGGTTACATTAAAAAGAAAACAAACAAAGGCCCGCCGCGGCGTGCGCGGGAGTGTTCCAACTTCCAATCGGTCATTGTCCTTGGTTTCCTGTCATTAAACATTACTCATTACGTTACCTACATTTCTTTCAATAGATCGTACATCGTGTTTGTCAGTCAACAGTTGTAAACACTTGTCAACAAACGTTTCAAAGGAATTAAGCTTGTTTAAAGAGAACATTGTGTATGAGTTAAGATGAAGTATTCAAGTTTGATTATTAAATAATATACAATTCCAAAGGGCTTGTACAAATTAATCCGTATATACAATTCGGCAATTCAATTCAATTCGGGAGCAATGGTAGCCGATCGGTTAAGCACGCGTCTTGCGGGCTTAAGGTCCTGGGTTCAACCCTGGCACACACCTCTGGATTTTTCGAAATCTACCTATGTGTGAATCATAACTTTAATATGATTATCACTTGCTTGCGGTGAAGGAAAACATCGTGAGGAAACCTGCATGTCTTAGACATGTGAAATCCACCAACCCGCACTGGGCCAGCGTGGTGGATTATGGCCTGAATCCCCCTCGCATTGAGGGGAGGCCCGTGCCCAGCACTGGGACGTCAAAAGGGCTAAATTATGATTATTTATTATTATTATTATACAATTCGGCTGTCGTCAAATCACTTAGGGACACCGCAGACAAGTTACCTTTTGCATCGCCGATCGGCAATTTTGCGACTGTATCGATGCTACATCGCGATTTGGCGATCCGCTGCTCCGATGCTAAAAGCGACTAAATCGCCGACCGCCGATACAAAAAGTAGCATGTTTGCGGTAGCCCTTAAAAGTTTCTTAATGTGAATGATATTACCAAGAAAGGGAGACATGTGAAGGTCCAAAATAGTTTGTCTTACTAAACGGAGTCCATGGACACAGCGCGACTTAGTTGCTCGCGTAAAATACCGCTGTAAGCATGTCGGTTTTGTCAATGTGTCTCATCTTGTGAATGTGAATCGTCGAATTGCGATATCAGATGTGTGAATTTCGCTGCATGTGGTGCGCTGAGCACAAGTTATGTGATTGCCATGTTAAAAGGTACCATATCTGCTAAAATACTAAATCAATGCCTAGTGTAATCAAGTGAGTAGTGTTTTGTGAACATAGACAATAGAATCGACACTTCTAGGTAACCTACTAAAAAGAGATTAACTGTAGCAAGTACTTATGATATAACCCTCCGCCGTAGTCGGTAAAAATTTGCCCATAAATTGCGTTTTAATAAATTTCCCAACGACTTTTTCAACTGTTATTGTACTACATCACTTAACAAGTATAATTAAGCGATACGCATACCAATTTTAGGGAGGGCAAAGTTTAACCAGGTCCCATATCCCCCTATTGTTTCCCCCCTTCAATTTCCGGCGCACGCGACCGGCGTATGGCGTATAATAGTTACATTAATTGTCCTTTATTAAGTGCAGTGTGTATGGTACGGTAAACGTGCATGCATCTATTTGAGTTAGTTATCGCTTGTCTTTGTTTTAAATATAAGTAGTTTTAGCGTATGGACAAAGAAGTTCATATAAAGAATACTAACCGCTCGAGGCGAGGCGGTGCTGGTCGGGTGTAGAGTAGCTATAGTGAGCGGTGACCATTAAGGTTGGCATCTATCTATCTATCAACTCGGCACCCGACCAGCACCGCCTCGTCGGTCGGCGTCCACTAACTGAACCGGAAATAAGTGGACAACGCGCTGACCACGCGGCGTTCACTCGTTGACCACGCGCGGTCCACTGGTTGATCACGTGACTTTTATGGTGTAAAAGCAGCGTCCGCCCGCGGACCGCGCGTGGTCAACGAGTGGACGCCGAGCGGCAAAGCGGTGCCAACCAGACTACTCATAAGTAATTATAAGCAATTTTGACGCAGCTTTTGTCAGTCATGCCGCGCATCGGTGACTGACTCATCTTAGCCACTGGGTGGATTATATGGTTAGGTGCCAATTGGACACACAAAGCTTGGCTGGACATGCAATGTGTGGGCGCATACAGTTTATCCCCCAAATTTATAGAAAGTTATGATCGGCTTGCACTGGCTTTACAAATCACTTTTGTTCCTAGAAATGCTTTAAAAAACAATTGAAAACTACTATTAAATTTGTTGTTTTAAGATTTAGTAACCAGAGTGGCATTATAGGACTATGCAACAGTTTATAAGTGAAGGTTACCTAGGTTCTCTTAACTTTAACTATGAATAAGTAACTGTATTTACCCACAATTATCAATAGCGGAAACAATGAAGGCCGGGCTGGGTCGTTAACCGCAAAAATAAATAATTTTAATAATTATCTAGTAAGTATGCGAATGTCTTTCGTTTTTGCAGAACAAACACCATAGATAACACTCCTTTTCAAGCGGCAAAAAAAACACTTGATGCAATTTGTATCTATTTCTCTATACTTATTTTGTTTTTCTAAATTCTTACTGCTATCTTCTTCAATACATTGATTTTTATAACATTAACTTTAATCACTTCTACACTGGACACTTTTTCTTAAAAATACGCAAGCATGTCCAACGCGAGAGCGTATTGTTTAGAAAATAAGCACTTTGTAGAAGTTAATAAAACTTGTATTAAATTTGGCAAAATAATATACGCGCGTAGTACGCACCAATCGGTTGGAGTTTATATATTTCGACTTTTAATTGTATTCAGTAATTTGACAGTAAAAGGGATACCAGCTTTTGACAAAAAAAAAGATATTGAGGTGGTGTAAGAATGAACGAAATTGAATGAACTTAAATAAGGTACTTATATGCGAACATTTTATTAATTTTAATAACTCATCATATAAACACTGTATACACTATTAAAACTTGTAGAATTTTTATTCATGTCTTCTTCGTATGAAATGTTATTATTAAAAAAAAAATATACACAATATTTATTTTTAATTCGTTTCTATTAGAAGAAAATAATAAAAGCAAATAGCTTTTATTAATACCTATTAAATATTCTTATATTCCACATCTCACGTACGAATTTTCGAAGTTTTATTTAATTAAACCATTTTTATCATTCGTTCTTTACGCAAAATCGTTCACTACCCCGACACTGTTGGCGTTGGTATGGTAACATTATTTCTCTTTGAACTGTCAAGTTACTGAATACAATTAAAAGTCGAAATATAGTTTGGCAAGTTTAGTTGGTGGCGATCACCAAACAGGATCATCACAATATGTATAAAACAACTGGTGTTGTAATACTTAAACAAAGATCATGAGATGCCAATCACAGTCAGCAACAGCATTGTAACGACCTTACTATTTAAAACATAGACAAGATTTATTACCCACATTTTGTAAAACTAAAACAAGACAAGACGTCAGTAGATAACAAGACAAATTAATTTGCCAAATGTGTCCTACACATTGAGGGACTTATGACTCAGAGTTAAATAAGGGTCTATTGAAGGTTTTTATAGAGCTCTCTTCAATTTAATTTTAATAATTTAATTAATTCTTGCTTGTAAAGTAGACCTGTAAATAGAACCATTTAAAAATTAAGTTCTATCTAAGTTAATTACGTAGGTACTTAAAACTTAACAAGTCTTCACAGAAAGAAAGCGTTCTACGCTACTCAGAATTCATACAAAATATTTATATTAATAATATTAATAACAGCTTTGAAATATCAGTAACTCTTGCGACTTATTACCTAATGCCATATTGCAGACAAATCACATTAGTATAACAATTTTTCGGTCTGTCAGTTACAGCATCCGGAAGTCCTTCGTAATATCCTAATAGCCGTGACGTACTAGTTTGCAATACTCCACTAAATATCATTGTTGGATGCTCAAAAATGCGATAATTGAACCTTGGACTCTCGGGGAAAACGATGAATTTAGAGCTTTAGTATCATAACAAGGTAGAAACACAGGGATGTAGATTTTATAGAGGTGAGGAAATAGAGATGAGATCTAACTCCGAAGCATCTACAGTCTAGTGGAAGGGCCGGATCTAGAGAGTTCCGCGTGTATCTATGAGCATCGAACCCATTCTGCTGTTTAATCTTTTGACGTGAACCCACTCCATAGTAGTACAAGCATTTAGTTATTAGTACTTAAGCTTATCGATAGGTTATACAAGAATAGGGTCAATTTCTATAAGATCTACGGAACCAACAAGGTTTTGTCAGCATAGCGCGTGGTCTTTTGTGTGTCACTCTCTGGTGTCTGTCTACCTGGTTTCGAGCTTTCAATAACTGGACTGATTTTAAGATAGCCGGTAACAATTCTACGATCAAATACTACGTGGTCTTTTTGCGTATTTCAATGCGTTAAAAAGTTTATATACAAAGGTTTCAACATTTTGTCATCAAAGTATCATCAATCTTCCTTTGCTCGTTACTTAGGGGCCATACATAAATTACGTCACACGAATTTCATGATTTTTAGACCCTCCCCTCCCCCTTGTCACAGCTGGTCACATTTGCGAGACTCCCCCCTCCCTGTGTGACGTCACATATTATTACAATTTTAAGAATTTTTCAAAAAATTTCGTAAAAAATTTATATTTCGGTTTGAATACTTAGATATATTAGTTTTTTAAATGTGACGTCACAAAACTTAGGACCCCTCCCACCCCCTTGCCACACAATGTCACATTTCGTCGACCCCCACACCCCCCTTTACGTGTGACGTAATTTATGGATGGCCCCTTATTTACAAGTTCCAGTTTGTATTTGTCTACTATGTCTCACTAATGATCCCGATTCTCTAAACGGTATCGACTCGATTTTTATGAGTGATGTGCTTTTGATAATCGACTTTAATTTAAATAGGTATATAGTTGAATGTAGTACTATGGCTTGATTTCAGTTTAATAATCATAAATCATTGTCAATCTCAAGTAAATACAGAAAGTTAAACGTTAGAATAAAATAATATTAGTTCTGGAGTCGCGGCGGAGCCGGTCAAGTCGATTCAAAAATATAGGCTACATATTTCTAAAATATCGCTCCTCAAGGCGCGGTGTTATAACTTAATTTTACGCGAAATTTAATTCCACACCGCAGTCCATTATCACAAAATGTGTAATCTCGGAAGATTTTTCAATTTATAAAATTCTCAGAACTTAATTTGTAGGTGAGACGGGCTGGACGTTATGATTTATGACTGATGTTAAAAATAGTTACCTGAATTAAATAGTTCATATAAACGCGTGCCATAATGACGTACCCATTTTTTTAACATTCTCACGACCATAGACGAAGAAAACACTTTTTGGCTAGGATCACGAACGTGAATACATACTGGACTGTTCACTACTGCACAAAAAACGAGCCGAGAGAGAGGCCCCAGTTGGGACCGTGTCCCTCTCATTTCGAGTTGCCATGCCAAAAATAATATAATAATATTATCGTTGGGTAGTGATTGTTAGTTTTTAAATCAAGCAAATAAATTAATTTAGTATTTATCGTGACTATTGTTTAAATGATAAAACAATAGTCACGATACATAATAAATTAATTTATTTGCTTGATTTAAAAACTACCAATCACTACCCAACGATAATATTATTATATTATTTTTGGCATGGCAACTCGAAATGAGAGGGACACGGTCCCAACTGGGGCCTCTCGCTCGGCTCGTTTCTCTGTCTAAGAATTGTCCAAGGTATAATAGACCTTAAGACAGTCACCAAAAACTCAAGTGATAAATCCTTCATTATACATCCGTGGCTAGGATAGAGTCGCTGTGGACATTTTGACAGCTGTGTAAGCGAGATACACCCATAGGTATCTACGGTAGCGTAAACGAGATGGATAGTAATGATGAGATGCATATCTTTTATCTAGCTCAGCGTATCGATATTTAGTTCCACCGACATAATATTGTTGTGCTTATTGTTGATAATGGGTGTACGCAATGTTGCGTTTCCATGCTCAAGAGTGATGTGTTATAAGCGTCAATGTCACCGTATTTTTTTTCCGTGAAAAACCTAATACGTCCTATTAGCGTCTATAACTCGTAACTGCTTTGTACCTAAAACCAGTAACAAGCAATAACCGTCAAGTTCCCACGGTTCAAAACGACATGTCCTAAGAATTGCTAGGAATAAGTAATTAGGTACATTAAAGAGCCACAGCACGCACATTTTAGGATCGATGTCATATGGCTGACCTACGGTAATATTGTGTCACTTGAGTTAATTACTTTTTAATGGCCACCTCAGCACTGTTCCTCCTATATCAATCTCTAATTGCACAGATCCTTACAGAGTTAAGGCTACAATCATTTGGCGCGTTTATTATGCGACCCCTTTTCCAAAGTTTAAACTATTTTTGCGCGTAATGCGCAGTTTTTTTTTTAATACACAAATATCATCAACGCTCTGCCTTAAAAACGCAAATACACGGGTTTTTGGCCAGAAATACTGAATCTTTATCTATGGGTATAATGTACAGAGTACATATTCTATAATACGCACGTTCTATACGCGGTATTGCGTTTAGCGCGTACTCAACGCGCGTATTTTACGCCAGTCCGCTGGAGCGAATAAATTGCGTTCGTATATTCGGCGGTAAGTCATTATTTTTATATATTTTTGAAATAATGCACTTATTCACATTTATTACACAAATCAAGTCACGAGAATGTTCTCCAGTTTACAACTTTTTGTGAGACAGACAAGGAAACCTTTAGGCAGCACACATTAATCACAGGAAGTAATTTAGCACAAAATATTAGACACGTATCAACCACTAATTCCGCTGAGGCCACGCCAATGCCGGCCGTTCATAACATAACTGAAATTAACTATAACTTAACTATTGTTGTAAACCAATTTGGTTCGCACTTACGTGTTAAAGTCCTATATTCCGTACTCGGAAGTAATTCGATATTTTTTTCAATAAACATTAGAACGGACGACATTGTCTGCGTTACAATGGAAATTAAAATGGTTGTAGAGCATGTGATAGCGTTTTTCGGTCACAAAGAACTTTGTTTTACAATCTATTTTAATTACTAATCCATTGCGCTTAGCCCAAGTTTAGTGATTGCGATGTTAGAAGTACTGTCTTCGAAAATATTACATCAATGTTTGATAACATCTTCTAGAACTTGAAACTTGGTCTGTGTAGTATTATGTCGGTCCCGTAGTAGTCGCCTAGTCGGTAAAACGATCTGTCGGCCTGATGACTGTCAGAATTTCATGTGTCGCAATACCGTGGTAAAGCCCAATATGAAGCGTGAATCGCTTACCAGGGGCCTTACCACGACCTCTTATCGCGATTCAATTATAGGAACGTTTTAACGTTTCAGCGACTTTTTGTGCAATGACGTACCTTATTGTCATGACAATAAGAAACGTCATTGCACAAAAAGTAGCTGAAACGTTAAAACAAAACTGACCACCAACGGATATGTGAAAGCCTCCAATACATTTTCCTAACATTTTCCCTAAAATGACATGCATTATGAGTATACCCAGAGGCCAGTAATCAGTTCCTTCCACCAGCACCAGGGCCGCGCCAGCCAGCGCCCGGAGCGAGGAGAGCTCATCATTGTACGATTATGTTTAGGGAACCTTAATTACAGGTGGCCCGGCCTTAATGTTACAACCTTTTTTATCATAATTTTAACGTTACCCCAAAATCGAGATAGTGCCGCGGTGATTTTATTGCCTTAAATATGAAGATTATTTTAGTTGATATTCTCTTCTACTGGCTTAAAAGAAGCACAGCTACTCTTGCTTCGTAGACCCATTTAAGTTTGTGATATTTTTGCTAACTTATCACCCTCTCTCACTCTTTGTTGGATAAAGAAATCATTTCATTTAAATCTGTCTGAATAATTTGGCCCAACTTTCCAATTCCAACTTAAAACGTCCAAAACGGAAAATAATTTTAAAATAACTAAACGCATTGTTTCCTAACGACTTCGGAGTTGTTAGGAGTCATCAGCGGCAGCTGTTCGGCGATAAGTTATGGGCGGGTGCCGCGGGCGCTGCGCACGCGCATGCCGCGGTGAAAGTGCGCCTTCCGTGCCTCCCTACGAGTCGTTAACGTCTTCCTGTTGCACGTTATCTAGATACAAACTGTCCCTTCATGTTTCACAAAGAATGACTTAACTCAAGCACCAGACGCGGTCACTGTTAATTAAATAACTACTACAGACACCAGATTAGATCTCGCCGCGTCATCTTCGATTCAACCCTGACATGGAATCAAGACGTCGGGCACCCGGTCCATCTGCGTTATCGGAGAGGCTATCGCGGTGGTAACAATGAGCGGTGGCGGCGGCGGGCATCTCGCACACCTGTCCGACTGCGAGCGAGCGCGAGGGACGTGACCGACGCGCGCAGCCCCGGGCGCGGACGCGTGCGCGCGCGCACCGCCCGCCACATGCCTCCGACAGTCATTAACTTTCGGGGATCGGTGGCCTTCCAATGATATACGCGGAGGATGTGCCGGATGCTTACGTAATGGTCCTATCACGAAACAATATCTTCTGGCGTTTTTGATCGTTTTTGGAAACGAAGATGCGATACCAATTCGCTCTCGCGTTGCGTGCCGTATACTATTTTCTCACCGATCTTATAACAAACGGAACAATTTACACGTACGCACATCTAACAGGTAATATTATGTTTATCGTCGCGAGTAACTTTAGGTCGTTTCCATCGCATTGCCGTCTCTGGAGGCGGCCTTGCGTTGTACGCAAACTGCACCGTACTTAATGTTTCCTCAATTATCGCCAGTCCTTGTCGCGCGGCGCAAGTCGATCCAGCAAACAATGCTTGGACGATGAATAGAGCATATTGGGCACACGTCTTACTTAACGTGAGTATCGCACGTCCTCTGTAATAGATCAACTAAACATTAACCGAAGGTTCCTCTGTAAAAGGGCTCCGCGTTTCGTACGGGTGGCGCGTACGTGATGTCGGCTGACCGTTTCGGCGAACCCATTGTTTGAGAGCGAAATACGCCGAAAATGTCGAGTTTTGTTATGTCTACCACTTCTGTACTGGTTTAACAATAAAACGTATCGATAACAATTCTAAGCACAAATATCTATTGGAGCAGTTCGACGGTGCGTGTGCGCACGGCGTGTCTTCACGTATAATTCACCGGGCCCAAATGAAATTATTATACTAATTACCGAATCTCGATCACGAGCGGGGGGCGTTGCGGTTCTAAATCTCCCGCTCTCCTAAATCGATTACGGGTATTACGGGCCTAGAGCCCGGCGTTTTGTCTCTGTCTAGTG
This sequence comes from Drymonia ruficornis, assembly GCA_947859195.1. NCBI lineage: Eukaryota > Metazoa > Arthropoda > Insecta > Lepidoptera > Notodontidae > Drymonia > Drymonia ruficornis. Next base: position 12,702,714 of record OX401908.1, read on the forward strand.
GGCCGGCCTTGCTCTCGACTTTTGGTTTATAATCTATCACGGTTCATTGCACCTAGTGGGTCATTTTGCCCGACGAATGGATCGAGTTTTCTTCCATTTTTGTGTTCTTATCTCGTTTGTTTAATGTTTTTAATAATTGTTGGTTGTTCATTAATTGTTTTAGACAGTCGTGTCATAAACCTCCCACACTGGTGGCTTATGGATGGGCTTCGGAGAGTCAGTTTCACGCCGAGCCTTACGCCACTTTATGATTATACTTCTTAATGGCCCACGCTCTGGTAAATAATGAAGGAGTCTCACTTTCACACGTTGTGGCCACTTTAATTGATAGTAATGAGATCGGTCAGCTGCGATTCGGAGAATCTAGCACTCCGTGTTCTTAATTCACTGGATATATACCTATATTATTTATTGATTCTGTAAGCAGTAGATATAATCGATATCAATCAACAATCAGATGCAAATCCAAATTCACTTTAGTTTCCTGCAACGTTGTTGCAACAATCAGGTCCTAGCATTTTGTATAAGTTAGTGGACAACTGACGACCAATCTGTGCCATTTGTCTCCAGGTAGCCATTGTGTTTGCTGTCCCTTTTGTGTTAAAATGGGACACAAATATATTTAAGACTATCGTCAAAAGTGTTTACAAATTCCACTGTGGACATCTATAATGTTGTGAATTGGGAAAGCAAACACACTTAAGTTGGTTGTGCAACCTTCGAATAGTATTTATTGTGATGTTACAAATTGAGTTTCGTTATCATTCCGCGTGAGTGGAGTGGCCCTATTTCTATTTTTATTTTGCACGACTGTGATAAGGCGGCACGTTTTCTCGTTGCCTTCTTGCAATATCTTAGTTTATATAGAATACATTCGCGTACTTCAATAGATAGAAAATAACTCTTTATTGTGCACCAGCAGTTATACCTACAAACAATATATACCTAAAATGAACAAAACAATGATAGAACAGTAGTGTTTAAAGGTCTTATCGTAAGCTGCGATCTCTTTCAGACAACCTTTGGATGGATACTTAGGTACATCCGCCCATTCAGTGCCCAGTTCTTATGTGGTAATAAACAAAACAACGATACTTTAGAAAGAATAAAAACATTACAATACTCCATATATGCAAATTTTCAAACATAAATAGGTATGGCTTTTACTGATCTACAAACACAATTCCTTGCGTTTGTATCGAACTTTTAACAGTGGCATTTGTGCAACTTTGTCACATTAAAAGGCCTTGGCCTACTACGTCTAAGTTTTAGAAATAATTTATACTTATTGTTATTCTACATAATAATATTTTTAGTTTCCTCGTGTGCAAATAAAGGAAACATTTTAAGGTTAATTGTTTGTACACCACCGTATAAAAATTATACTTAATTAATAATTTATTATCTCGCTGTATCTAAGCACCGTACAGTTTGCAAAAACCTCGAGCTAATGTTATCATTTGGATCTTTTATTGTTGTGATAAAAACTATAATTAATTAGGAAGTGTTGAATAAAACAACCTTACGCTTTGTCTTCATGTTAATTTGGGAATTTCTTTCATTATTACTGTGCAAAGATTAATAGGTGTTTGTTGTATACTCCAAGGCATTTGTATTATAATAGTTCCTTCAACTTGCCCTTGCCGGACTATTTGTCTGGGATTTAGAATGAAGTAGGGTTAAGTCTAACTTCCGACGAACCAGAGGGCCTACTCTGAATCAAACGAAAACGAAATTTCGGACGAAATTCGCGTATTTCCTATTACGTTTCTCATTGATTCCCATATTTCTTACGAACGAAAATTTTTTGACGTTAATATTCGATGACGACGAAGACGTCAAACTATTTTCGTTCGTAAGAAACAGAGTAGGCCCTCTGCTACGACTATACGAACTAGTAAAGAATGTTGGCTAGTGAAAAAAAATCTGCTAAAATGTTATCCTTAGGGCCTTTTTTGGGACTAGGTAGGCCCGCCACGCATTCCCACCACTGTTCCTCCTGTAAGCCAGGATCGACAATGGTGTCCAACGATGACGCCGAGGTTTGACCCTCGACGAGTCCCGAGGGAAAAGCTTAATGGTCTTGGAACCCGCATGAATATGATAAAACATAAAGTAGGAAGAGTTGGAAGAAGATTATCCACTTTCCTCCGTTGCAGCTCGGGAGAAAAAATAACAGTATAGGCTGATTTCCACAGAGACAAGGCTGTTACAACTGATGAAAGACCAGTTGTAAAGCACTACGCATAGTAATTAGTCTATTTCGACCGAAACTCCTCAGATTTCGTATTGATTCCAATAATAGATATGGCTAAAGCGCTTGAATGCACGGAATTTGTCCCTGGTTTCCATAAGCCTTAGGACCTTATAATTAGAAGATCGGAATTTTCATTTACTCATGTTACTTTTCTTTTTCAGCCTGTTCGAGCAGGAGATCATGAGTTATGTGCCGGCGGGCGGGTGCGCGGCGGCGGCGCCGGGAGGCGGCGCGCCCTCGCCGGCCGCGTCGCCGGCCGCTGCCCGCAGCACCCGGGCGCCCGCGCCGCAGAGACGAGACTTCGAGGCCAAGTTGAGGGCCTTCTATCGGAAACTGGAGAGCAAGGGATACGGGCAGGGGCCCGGCAAGTTAAAGTGAGTATAATTTAACAAGGAGTTGTCTAACAGCGTTAAATTTGCGAACTTCTTGAACCTAGGTGGTTTGAGGTGGTAGTGTCAAGCTGTAGCCAATTGACTGCAGCTCATATACGTGCTGGCTCAACCGGGGTAGCACCACCCTCTCACAGAAGATCGGCGTAAAGCAGCTATTACAGCTGCGTTTCGTACGATGAGTGAGAGAGCCGAAAGACCAACCAAACAAAAGTGGTGGAACATGATTTTCGGGTTACCCAAGGAGTCGGGTATTTTGTCAGTAAGGTATCTGCCACTATAAAGCAAAAAACAAAGTAGTGGGAGTGTGAGGACCTAGTCCCATTACTGATAGATCTCTTCCCACTTCCAGACTGCACATCCGTCGCGAACACCTTCTCGAGGACGCGTTCAGACGGATCATGAGCTGCAGCAAGAAGGAACTGCAGAAGGGCAAGCTCTGCGTGCTGTGGGACGGCGAGGAGGGCCTCGACTACGGAGGACCCAGCCGGGAGTTCTTCTTCCTCCTCTCCAGGGAACTGTTCAACCCTTACTACGGACTGTTCGAGTACTCGGCGAACGACACGTACACCGTCCACGTGTCACCGATGTCGGCGTTCGTGGATAACCATCATGAATGGTGAGCTTTTTTTGAAAAAAAAAAAAAAAAAACTTTTTACAGTTTAATGGTGATGGTTTCATTCCTATCTGACACTGCGTTAAAGACAAAATACATGATCTTAGATAGTAAATTAAATAAATTAATTAAGATCATTAGTTGGTACTGACGAAATTAAACAATTAGCTAATAAAAATCGCCAACAAAACCAGTCACTTTTAGTAAAATTGACGATGGTAGGGTTTCTTACCGCACATCCATTCTTGTAATTTAAAAAAAACTTCAAAATGTTAATAAGTAAGAAAAAAAAACATAGACAAACTGAGTAGGTAATGTTGGCTGGGAAATGGACTATTCTCGTGATGCCATAAACACAAGTAATGACCATAGACTTCTACTTAGGCACATTATAAATAATAAGCCAATAAGAATAATCCTGTTTCCTGGATTTAATGCCGATAGTTATTATTATATAATCAATACGAGACAGGTGTAGCGTGTTGATTGCACGCCATTACCACAAATAACCGTAATTATGGTACAATTATCTATGGTATTGTTGAACAAGTACATGGTGCTTGCACCTATTATAACATACATCATTCGTACCTAGGTCTAGAAGTCAGACCTTGTTACTAATACGTGGTATCCGCTGCCTATAGAGTAATTTGTTGAGGCGTCCAACTCTAGTTAAATAAATACACTATGCGCCAAATGATCATCAAACAAGTGCCGTTTGATGATCATTTGGCGCAGTGGTTCGAACGTAGGTCGCTCGGCTTTCTGCATCGGGTGGTTGCGGGTTTGAATTGTTATTTGACCTGCTCTGGGTGTTACTGGAATCGCCCCCAGTCCATTATACGGTACTAGAGAATACAATCCCGAGCATGTTTTTCAATCCCGGTATTACGGGATTTTTGTCCCGGGATCCCGGGACTATCCCGGGATAAGACTATGTGGTTCCCAATTGGGCTCAGGTAAAAAAAAACTTGAGTAATTTGTTTAAAAATTATTTTAATATTGTTGCACACCACAAATCACAATAATAGTAAGAAAACAAAAAAGACTATACAAAAAACCATACTTTTGTAAGAAATAAAAAAGGCAAAACAAAAAACCTATTTAGAATTTCAAAATACAATCGCAGAAATATCACAGCAATGTTTCACTTCCAAGCCTGCTTCGTAGTTTATTGCCAACATAAGCAGCAGCTGAAAACGCTCGCTCGGGTTCTACACTGGTTGGAGGAATAGACAAATAGATACTTATATGCTGTTTCTAAGTGATATCCACGAACTCCTCCTTTTTCAAACAGGCTCATTTCACGTCTAATACTAAACTAGACCTGTTTGTGGCAATCCCGAAAATCCCGAGATTAGTCAAGTACTGTCCCGGGATTTTCGGGGTCAGGAAACGGCCGAGATCCCGGGATTCCGGGACTCGCGATCCCGGGATTGTATTCTCTATACGGTACCCACAGTACAAGTTTTCTTTAGTTTGGGACCATACCTACAGTTGGTGTGTTTATCTGGCAATATTTATTGATTCATATTATGTAAATGTAATCTCATGATATAAAAACATAATAATTCAGGCAGGTTTTATATTATTTTTAAAACATTAATACGCAAGCAATTCAAATTTATTTTCATGCTCCGAATTAGATAATATGATTTCACACAATAGTGGGAACTTATCTTTTATTATACTAAGGTATTATTAAAAGAATATATTTACTAGTTTAAATACCCACGGTTTTGTATAGGTACTTACAAATCTACCTATTGTTGCAAATAATCTTTATTTATAGATTTTAAAATTTTTTGTAAGGATTTAACCTGGTAACACCAGACAAAATTATTTAAAACAAAATACAGGCTGATTTTAAATATTAAATAAACAAAATTAATATTTTGAATTCAGAACCCACCAGCACTGTATTATAAGGACATCCGCCCATTGTCCTCATTTATAAATTGTCTACCAAAATGGTTACTTGAACTCATACGTAATGAGTTAATCCACCGCGCCGGGTTATCGCCCATCTATTGATTTTAAAAACAATGTGATTGTTGTCCAAATATGCGTTACATGATTCATTCGTATAACGGAATGAGCCCTTATATTCTTAAATAAAATTATATGTGTTGTTATGATATTTCATGTGTTTGGTAGAATGATACCAAACAACGTCATAATATCGCATCGCACACATCTTTGCCGTTACCTACTTTAATTTATTTATGTTATATCGCCGCGATGCGCGCCCTCTACGTTTATTTTTACCATCGCCGTCGGTTCCGGCGCCCGCGCACCTCCCGATCACCGTTCACGGGTCGAATTACATCAAACACCATGTATTGTGTTACCTACGAACAAACAGACATGACAGTTGACGTATACAGGGTGAATTAGAAATGGATCAGAAAGATATAAATACGATAAATTGTTATGAAAAGTATTATTTTTTTTTTGTTAATATTAATGTCTCGTTAAAACCACACGTGCTATAACCAAACCTTTGCAAGGATTGTGTGGGGATATGTTATTATTAGTAATAATTATAGATAATTACCTACAGAATATTACAATAGAATAAATATTATTTACAAAACTAAAACAGGAAATAATAAATACAATAATTTCCATAATTTTAAATATTTTGTGTGTTTTTAAAGCGTTGTCTTCTCTATCTATCGCCACCCTGTATATATTTTTTGTGCACACCTCTCCATCACATAACTTCTATCAAAATATTACGCGATATTAAGTTACGATAATTTTATTGGTGCGTAACGTTCGCTACGGTCGTTCGTTGACGTTGACAAAAACGCTTTATAGGCTTTGTGCCGTAAAATATTTGTTTTTACATAGATTTTCGGCGCCAGTGTTCGTTTACAACAGTAACTGTACGCGTAGGTAGTCCTCATGCCAATAGCTTTTTAAACTAAGTTTTATACAAATATTAAATTTAAAATTACTGTAAAAAGTATGTTTTGCGTAGAACAATATCTACTGCTAATAAAAAAAAAGTTGAAAAAATCATACCTTTCATAGTATGCTCCCAAACTAAGCAACGCTCGTGATATGAATACCATACCATAAATCCTATAGTAACACCTAAATGAGGGCCATAATATTTACCGATTTAAATTCACTGATCATTGATTTATCTTCGTGAATTCTTGACATTAATTCAATCTTTCTTTCCTCTGGTCGACAACAATTGGATTGAAAAAAATAGGTAGCAGACTTAGGACCAGGGCAATTACGAAATTTTACCAATTTCGAATCGAACATACCTTCGAACCTACCGACACAGCAAGACATATTTTTTTTCATTTTGTTTTATGTTATCCTTTTTCTCCCAGGTTCCGTTTCTCGGGGCGCGTGCTGGGCCTAGCGCTGGTGCACGGGTACCTGCTGGAGGCGTGGTTCACGCGCGCGCTGTACCGCGCGCTGCTGCGGCTGCCGCCCGCGCTAGAGGACGTCGACGCGCTCGACGCGCAGTTCGCAGCTTCGCTCCGGTGGTTACAGGTACGCTGAGTTACTTACCTTCATACATATCATTATTGGTACTATCGGAATGGGTAGGGTAAAAGAACATAGCAAGGTAAAATCAGATCAAATAGAATGTCTATTTACTGTGATAAGTTGTCAATAGAAACTAAAATATTTTATTGCTTCAAAGGAGCTCGTAACGTACGCAGTGCCTTTACACTGCACTGTGTCAAGCTTACAATCCATTAAAAATGGCATTAAATAACACTTTATTCTGAAAAATGCATTTTAATACAATTGTTAGGTATATCTGAATATCAACAAGACCCACATTTAGAAAAGATCAGCGGTGTTAAAAGGGCCACAGAAATTCCGTAAAATCTTACGCCGTTCGTGACCATTTGACGGGAAATTTTGTGGAATTGCTAAAGATTCTGCTAGTAAATCAGATTTGATTTTGCAAAGTTGCTATGTGGCATTTTTAGTCCCCCTGTACTTAAACGTTACTAATCTACATTATTGCCATCCTTCCCCTGATCGTAACGTATGTACAACAGTATAAATAAGGTTGTGTTGTGTTGTAGTCGGCGCGGTGCGTGTCGTCGCTGGAGCTGACGTTCGCGGTGTCGGAGCGGCTGGCGGACGGGCGCGTGCTGGAGCGCGAGCTGCGGCCCGGCGGCCGCGACCTGCCCGTCACCGAGCGCAACAAGAAGGACTACCTCGAGCGCGTCGTGCGCTGGCGCGTCGAGCGCGGCGTGGCCGACCAGACCGAGTGGCTCGTGCGCGGCTTCCACGAGGTCAGCACACCACACTGTACCATACCATACCGTACCGTACCATACCATACCACTCCACACACTGACAAGGACTACCTCGAGCGCGGCGTGGCCGACCAGACCGAGTGGCTCGTGCGCGGCTTCCACGAGGTCAGCACACCACACTGTACCATACCATACCGTACCGTACCATACCATACCACTCCACACACTGACAAGGACTACCTCGAGCGCGGCGTGGCCGACCAGACCGAGTGGCTCGTGCGCGGCTTCCACGAGGTCAGCACACCACACTGTACCATACCATACCGTACCGTACCATACCATACCACTCCACACACTGACAAGGACTACCTCGAGCGCGGCGTCGCCGACCAGACCGAGTGGCTCGTGCGCGGCTTCCACGAGGTCAGCACACCACACTGTACCATACCATACCGTACCGTACCATACCATACCACTCCACACACTGACAAGGACTACCTCGAGCGCGGCGTCGCCGACCAGACCGAGTGGCTCGTGCGCGGCTTCCACGAGGTCAGCACTCTACACTGTACCATACCATACCGTACCGTACCATACCATACCACTCCACACACTGACAAGGACTACCTCGAGCGCGGCGTCGCCGACCAGACCGAGTGGCTCGTGCGCGGCTTCCACGAGGTCAGCACTATACACTGTACCATACAATACCGTAACGTACCATACCATACCACTCCACACACTGACAAGGACTACCTCAAGCGCGTCGAGCGCGGCGTCGCCGACCAGACCGAGTGGCTCGAGCGCGGCTTCCACGACGTCAGCACTCTACACTGTACCATACCATACCATACCACACGGACCTATACACGGTGGATTTTACAGACGGGACGGGACAGTAAGGGCAGGTACCTTAAGAAGGGGGTACATACATGGAACTGACCGGGCGATGACGTTGCTATCGAATTTACGATTTTAACATAAAAAAGTCTTAATGGTGGAGAGCACAATTAAGGTTGAAAACAACATATAATTTTGTTTATATACTTAATTTGGTAACATTAAAAATACTGCAAACACGTTTCATCCCCGACGATATGAAGTATAGTTTGGTATTTTACACAGAAAATGGGCCGACGTATTCATCAACGGTTTTGCGTAAAGCCAATGGACAATATTAGTAGACGTAGTAGTTAGAGTATTTGGTTTTAATGACCATCTCCCCCCCACAGGTGGTGGACCCTCGTCTGGTGGCAGCTTTCGACGCGCGCGAGCTGGAGCTGGTGATTGCGGGCGCGCCCGAGCTGGACGTGGCCGACTGGCGCGCCAACACGGAGTACCGCGGCGGGTACCACGACGCACACCCCGTCATCATATGGTTCTGGCAGGCTATTGACAGGTAACACACACTTCATGGACCGGGGGATCTAATAGCGCCACTATGCAACATTGGCAATGCAATTCCGATAAATTTATGAAAATAATATACCCAGTGTTACCCGGAATGATGTAAGGATTCTAACGATACCCCATACATCCAAATCCGTTCAGGCATTTATAAGTTATGGTGGAATAAAGAATCTCACATACATACAAACATACATACATGAACCCTAAACACTTATACACTCCTTTTTTGGGCAGTCGTGTAAATAGTCAATTTTACGCCATTCGTGACCATGTCAAGGAAATTTAGCGGAATCTGCTAGAAAATCAGAAAAATTTATTGCATTGGCAATGTTGCATAGTGGTGCTATTAGCCCCCGGATAGGATCTAGAAATAATAGGGATGGCATACTATTGCTTGAAATGCGGGCCAAGTCAGTAGCTCCTGGGGCCCAAGTCTGCTTATTTTTAACCATTAGAAAACCACTCCTTATGCTGCGTTCCATTCGACGTAATTTTTGTTATTTTCGTTTACAAAAACTTTTAAAAACGATAATGATGATCACTTTCAATACAAGTTGATTCAAGTGGAACGACATTTATGAACGAAAAAAACAAAAATTACGTCGTCTGGAACGCAGCCTTACTAATATAATTTTCGTCTTCATTGTAAATCGCAAATTCTTAGCGGTTGACATGTCGGCTAGAGGACTGCTAATAGATGACCAATAACATGTCAATCGCTAAGAATTTACCATTTACAATAAAGAATTCGCGATACTACTTCGGTAACTGCTTAACATCAGGCGGGCCGTAAGCTTGATTGCCACATAAAATAATCAGACTTGGGGGGAAAACGTCTCTTGCTATTTCATATGTACGGGGGACAGTAGGGGTCGGTATTCAGACATAGCAATTAGGAGTGGCAGTGACTCCCACCACAAATGTAATTAAAAATACTAATAACCTCTTACAGGTAATTCCTTCCAGTCATATTTAACAACTACATTTAAATTACACTAGTACCAAAATACACCAAAATCTCGGCCTACCCCTTCGGCAATGCAGGCGTGATGGTGTATTTCAAAACTTCAATATAATTTATTCTGATACTTTATCGTTCATTTATTACGTACCATTGGCAAAAGCACATGGTCATCATTGCGTTGCAATACTGGTAAAAATAATAAAATAGGTTATTAACTAATAAAACAAATTAAAACCACAATGTACGTGCCCAACGTATAGATAGTCTTTGATGCTAATAAGCGAATCATGGCCTGCTACTTATAACCTTCACACACGTGGTTTGGACAAAAAAACAGGAAGTTACAATGTAGCATAGAAGTCTAAAAGTACGTTGGCTGTGGCCTTAATCGATAGTGGGTCAGCATTGTCAACACTAGCGATTCTATGCGTTTTGTAGGAAGTCCACACTCTTTCAGTGGTGTAAAATAAAGTGTGTTACACAAAACTATTGGGTTTATAATTTATTCCACTTTTATAGCTCGCCATTACGTCGCCATAATCTCACGTTATGTGCGTCATTTATAATTCAGAATTTAATTATATTGCGTTCGATGTCGTGATAAGGTGCCTCCTTCACCTAAATTAACTATAATATATTTCTTATACTCGAAGACCTATTGGCTATGTATGAATGGGGGGATCACTACCAGTCCATTGTAAGGTAACCATAGTACAAGCGATGCTTGGTTTCAAACCATACAGATGGTGTGTTATTCTGGCGATATGATCTGTTCTTGATTTATGTTACTACCATATACTGCTAATCAGGTCTTCAGAATAAATAAAAAAATTGTATCCGTCTTCATTAGATTCACGAACGAGCAGCGTCTCCGGCTGGTGCAGTTCGTGACGGGCACGTCGTCCATCCCGTATGAAGGGTTCTCGGCGCTGCGCGGCTCGACGGGCCCGCGGCGCTTCTGCATCGAGCGTTGGGGCCGCGTGGAGTCGCTGCCGCGCGCCCACACCTGCTTCAACCGGCTTGACCTGCCGCCCTACCCCTCGCCGCAACTGCTCCACGAGAAACTACTACTCGCCGTCGAAGAGACCAACACGTTCGGCATCGAGTGAATCACGGAGTCGGTGTGACGAAACTGCAAGACTACGAGTAATTGCGTATTATGCGCGGCCGTGACTCCGAGAGTTCCTTATCGCACAGTTCGATGGCCGTGTGCAAGTATTGAAAATGCATTAACGGTTGTAAATAATCGCGACTAATTACGAGTAGGTATAGTCGTTGTAAATAATAGTCAATTGATAGCTTAGCGGACAGACAAAGATAGTGGTACTTTAGAGTTAACTGTATCGTAGGTGTGCCTGAATATTTATTGTTGTATTTAGCTGGCCACTTATCCTATTTGTACTTTATTAACGCTTGTAATGTAAGTGAACATATACTGTGGCTGTGAAACGGGACTCGAGTCCTGTGTTTAGTAATTACGCTTTTACGTCACTAATTTTTAATTACGTATGTAACCTTTAGTGAACCCTTGATAAGGATCGTCTCTAAATTATTGAATACGATGACACAAGGTTAAAACATGAAAATGATAAAATAGACATGAATAGAACAATCAACTATGATACTTAAGTAAATATTGGAAATGTAGATAATCCCCTATTAATTAACACTAGTCAGCAACAATATCTGTCGGATTTCTTGTTCATATGCGATTCTTATCTGCTATGTTGTAAGCTTGCACCGTGACATGTATCTGTTATGCATATTATGTATTGTTACTTATAGTAGGTAGTGAATGTGCAAGTTATTGTGATTCATGTTTAAATGTTCCTGTATTAGGTATGTATTGTATGTTCAGAACGCACCAGGAGCTACAGCTTACCATGGGTACAATTGTTGCTGCCTCAACATGCATTCTTAGGTAGGAGTTCGTTGCAAGCGGCAGACAGCAGACGTCAGTCGGTCTCATAGAAATTGAATGCAGTCTGCCGTCGCGGCATGTCATCGCCACAATTTGTATGAGACCGACTGACGTCTGCTGTCTGCCGCTTGCGACGAACTCCTACCTTTAGATCAAAAAGTATAATTTCTATTCGTAATGTAAATACTATGTTATTTATTTGTGCTCTACTCATTACACTTGTGTGTACTGATGTTTATTTTTGTATAATAGTTCTATTATGTTGAATATTTAACTTGATTTGTGTATTGTTTTATTATCTGTATATTCTAAGTAAATTGTTTTTGTGTGAAAGTGATAAAATGTGTCAATATACAACATTACCTATGAAAATGTATTTCATTCTGACCCACCACCAAGTTAACCAGATTTAGTGACTCACTAGGTTAGTCAGGGGGAGGAGAGTTAAACAAGGGTTACATAGAAAGGAAAATTATCATTAACCTCTAAAAATAATTAAGAAAAATATCACACATACAAAATGTTTATTTTTCAGAAGTTGTGTAACAACAAAAATCAACCTTGTTATTTTTAAGACCTTATCTTTTAAACATATATCAACTATTTACAGTTCCCAAAGTCTGCATTTGTCAACACATACTTATGATAAAATGCAACAAGGGTTACTTTTCACAAAGTTCTACTCTAAATTGTGACGGAGTTAATTCATTATAGCTTGTCACAGACTGTAAGTTTGAAAACCTTATTCCATAAAACTCAAGTTAAATCATAAGCTGATGTGATTACAATATGATAGAAGCTACTGTTATTATAGATCCATATGCGTATTGTAGCTATGTGAATCCAAAATTAAAACTCTTAAAATTATCCTCCCCCTCCTACTACGTCCTGCGCTGTCCGTGGGCACGGCCAGAGTACCCCCGAGTCCTGACTACAAAACCGGGGGACAGACCTCACCGTGTCAATTTAAAATATTCGAAGACGGTTTCTAAAGAAATAGATCAATGTCCGTCGTAATATAATACACGCTTGTGTAAATATTTTGTATATTTACTTCAAAAATAACGGTACATACAATATTTTTATCTGTAACTATCGAAAGGGGGAAAGAGCGAAGGCTCACTGTGAATCTATCCAAGAGAAGGGAAATCCTTGCTGTCGTCGACCTTGGGCGGCGCGACCTGTGGGCGCAGCGGCACGCGTTCTTCGACGGGCTCCTCGCGCGGGGGCCCCACGGGCCCGCCCCGGCCCCGGCCGCGGCCGCGGCCCCGCCCGCGCGCGCCGGTACCGCCGCGCCGCGCCGTATCGTTGAACGTGAACTCAATGCCGAGCACACGCTTCTGACGACCCACGCGCTGCGGGTAGTCCGCCATATCGTACTCGTCGTCACTGTCGTCCCCGTCGTGCTCACCTTCCTTCTTGCGCTCGAGCTTCACCAGATTCTTCCACTGAGTGAGGTCCTCGCCCTCGCCAGCCTTGCGCAAGTTGTACTGCGGCGCGGTGCGTTGCGCGTTCCGCAGAGCCTTGTACTCGTCGAGCGTGAGCTCGCGCGGCTCCTCCTCGGTGGGCGCGGCGCGCTCGGCCTCCGGCTGCTGGCCATCGCCCGCGGCGGCCGCGTCTGCCGGCTTCTCCTCGGCCACCTCGCCCTCTGATCCGGTCTTGTTCAGGTCGTCGATGTCGTCCTTCATCGTACCCCAGTTGTGGGGCCCGGCCCCGTCGCGCTTGTCCACCGGTTTCACGCCGGTCTTGTCGGAACCGGATCTCCTGTCAAACTCGCGCTTGCCTCTATTGTCGTACGGACGCGGCCCGCGCGGTCCGTCGCGATTGTCGCGATTGTCGCGGTTATCGCGGATGTCGCGATTGTCGCGATTCTCGCGAGGTTCACGAGGCTCACGAGGCTCACGGGGCTCGCGCGGCTCACGCGGCGGCCGGGGCCCGCGGCGCTCGGCTCCCTCCGGGTTGTCGCTGAAGTTGCGCCGCTCGTAGGGAGGCCTACGGTCGCCGAATTCCCGCCTCGGAGGCCGAGGGGCACCGTCTTTGTTTTCGACGGCGCCATTCTGCGGTCGGTCCTCGCGACGGCGTGGAGGAGGACGCTCGGTGTTGCGATCGTTCTGTCTAGGCGGACCCTTAGGCTTCGGCTGCTCACCGCTCTTGTTTTCCTGAGACTTCACATTTTGGGTTTCCTTGATTCCTTTTCTGATGACCGGTGTGACACCCTTGGGCTTGATCTCAGGTTTGCCCTTGTTCTCCTTTTCGGCTTCTTTGGTCTTCTTTCTTTGCTCTTTAGCTTGCTCTCGCGCTTTTAACGCATCAAGAGGATCGGTCTCGTCGTCCAAGAAAAGAGCATATCTGTTCACAACCCCCACACCGTAGGAATTCTCCATTGTGATCCTCTTGATGATTTAATCACACAATAACTGGATGTTGTTGGATTATTTTCACGCACTTCAATAAGGCGACATTTTGTCTTATTTTATTGATTTCATTTAATATGGCGGACGACAGCGAACGCACCTAATACGCCATATGACGAAAAGGAATAGAGAAGAAAATGGCGACACATATTTTTTTTTGTCTATGGTCTGACTGAAGACCAAGAAGTTTGCAGCCTTTTTGGTAAAGACAAATAAATTCTGCCAAGAAGTTTACAACATTATCAAACCTAACCTTGGGGGAGGACTATGTCCAAACTATGTCCAACATTAAACGTCTTTTGAAAATAATATTATTTCCCACAACGACGGATTAGTCCCGGGTAGCCGTAGACCGGGGCAACACGGCGGGGAGATTTTTAACCTGCAGTGCAGGGTAGAAATAAAAGTATTATTATTTTTACCTACCTTTAATCCGCGACAGGTCGAGATGGCATTTTCCTAGCGCTGTGGCATCACTACCAGGTAGTTTATATCGATTTTTGTTTTTTGTAACGTAACAAAAGAAGAGTAAAATTAATTAAGTAAATAAGGTTATTTATATTTATAATTACTTATAGTTAGGTAATAAATATATTTATTACCTAACTATAAGTAATCTGAAAAAATATTTTATGATGATGTTTTGTTCATATTTACTCACAGGGTAATTATAATCCGGCGAATAGTCGTACAATGCCTGTAACTCTTGTGTTGACTCATCACCATGTCCCTACTCTAACGCCCATTACACCATCCAATTTGCAGTACACTAAGTGAGCTCGTGTGCTTAAATCGGATGGTGTAATGGCAGTTAGACAGCTAGTCATCCAATTTAGAGCGATTCTATGGTCTCTGCCCAATGACGAAAGAAAGACTCTGCCGCACTTGCTCATCTAGTATACTAGCTAGACAACCAGATTGGATGGTGTAATAACGCCTAGCGTGATTAATGCTAGCTGTGCAAGGTCAGTCGATCATGATTATTCACAATGACTTACTTAGTGTACTGCAAATTGAATGGTGTAATGGACGTTTAAGTCTTTCTTTGGGACTAAGTCATATTCAATTAAATTATTGTAACAAGTTATATATATTTATTTGCACATATTTCATTTTGCAACATCAATGCAATAACACTGCGTTCACTTAAAAAAATCTAAAGGGTTAGATAGCTAACAAAATCGTGTCACATTTATAAATTAGGTAAGTAAGTGCTATTTTTTTGCACAAGGATTTGACGACCCTTTGCTGGAACCGCCGCCAGATCCCAAACAAGTTTCCATCAATAGCCCGCAAACAAAATACGGATCGCAGTCACCACCGGGCCTCCTGTCTTCCATAAATCCTTTACCTTTCTCTTTTATATTTCTTTGAAGGCGAATGGATGCTTTTCGATTTGCAATACCCCAAGAGAATTTGTCAAATGGCGCAGTCTCGAACTTACCAGACAGCCGCATTCGGTTCGTAGCTTCGTCTGCGCCATAATTTTTCATGTGTTTCATGTGGTTTTTCTCCAACTTTTTGATGCATTCTTCTATGAATTTGTAACCACCATCAGATCGCATCTTCTTCGTGCTAAAGTTATGATGCATGCCAACGCCAGGGTGCAAATGCCCAAAGGGCTTGGGATGATAAGTAATGTCGACACCGTAGTCCTCACCGACACGAGACATGATATAACGTGACATCCACAAATCATCAGGGCCTTTTATGCCAGTTGATGTGCCTACTTGCCACTCCCAGCAACCGTACATTACTTCTGCGTTCGTTCCTTCAAAATCAAGTCCGGCATATAGACAGGCTTTAACATGTGCTTCGCTCACATCCCTCCCCGCAATATATTTAGCCCCCACACCACAGTAGGAGTACTGATACTTAACAGCAGGGAATCCACCACCTTTTGGCCACCCTAAGCCCCATCCGTCGATATCCAGCATTGTATATTCCTGTTCTAAACCAAACCAGGGCTCTTGATCTTTATGTAACTCGCACAGTTCATTGCAAAATTTTCTGTGGTTGGTAGAAGAAGGCTTGCCGGTGTCGCCAAGGTATACTTCACACAGTATTAAAACATGGGGCTCCATTCTAAAAGGATCTTTATACACCGCACATGGTTTTAATGTGGTGTCAGAATTGTCTGTCGATGCTTGTCCTGTTGAACTTCCATCAAAAGCCCAGTTTGGAACTGCATCAGCACTGTAGGGCACACAGTTCAGGACTCTATCCTTACATCTCATGTTTATACCTATAATAAATAAATAATAATGACATCTTAATACACAAGTTAAGTAACTTATAAGTACGAAAAGACCCATAGGGTCACTGGACGTTTGCCTTTCAAGGTGTTCAGTTTAAACAATTCTAACTCTTCATGCTGCTTTATGAATTCCAGTAGATTTTGTTGCGATAATTGGTCGATGACTGTTCAAAGAGCGCTTTGCAAAATCCACCAATGGGTGGTCATAAAAAATGTCTTAACCTACAGGATTACTACGTAGAAATACAGTTTTAAAAATAGACTTGACGGACATTTAAAATATGAATAAATACAAGTGCAGTGATATACACGCATCAGCTCAAAGCTGCTAGTGTATCAATAAATAATAATAATAATAAAATTAAATAACATTGTCCATCCAGTTACCGGACGGCTAGACACTTCCTAAACCTAATCAATCTGCGAGAAATATCACGCTACTTACGTACGTACTTATATTTAGATAGCATAGGTATTATAATAGGAATAGCTCGCATCTTATTACGTACCCGACCCGTCGATCCAAACATATGTGGCTAATACCTTGTTGCATGGTAATGGTAGTCTCATATACCTATCCATCACCTTCTTGTTCATGATGTGATTTATATTATGTTTCATCAAATACCGTTTTGAAATTGATTGGACATTTCTATGTCTATTAATTCCTTTTATACACTTTTTTATTAACTCCATTGTCGACGAGAACTACATTCACTTTTAATTTTAATAAGGTATATTTTTCATTTTTAATAATTATACATTGAAAGATTAAATACGACAAATTTTACGAATGGTGTAAATTCTAAATTCAATATTCGTGACACATTATATTATGTAGAATCCAATCACTGTATGGTTTTTATATGCCAGCGATATGATTTATACGAAAAGACAAGCCTCTTTGCTAACATATAATTCAAGAATATAGGCATTATTCATTTATTAGAAAAGTATACTATGTACAAAATATCATGAAAATAAATTAATCTGAAAACCTATGCGATGGGCGCCCGGACCACACAGTTCCAAAGTCTCTACCCCAAATGGCTCAAACATATTCAAGAATATTGTATTTTCTGAGGAATTATTTATTCACGTTCAATTCACGTTTACAGAACTGGAGATTTATTTATGAAATTCCGGAAATATTCAAATAAAATTACTTTACTGAATATCCTATATTACACACAAGTTTCCGCTAAAAGAGCACACACTCTATAAGGGTCACAATCACCAGCAGGCCTTCGGTCCTCCAGAAATCCTTTCTTTTTGGACATCACACTTCTCTGCAATCTAATTGAAGCACTTCGGTCTGCGACTCCCCATTTGCAAGTATCAAAGGAAGCAGTTTCGAACTTTCCAGTTAAGATGAGGGTTCGAAATTTGGTTGATTTTCTATTCTACTTTTTCTTTAAGTAAGTATGTGGACTAGGAATCTTATATTTAGATGTATGATTTTTGACTATATTATCTTGAGTATCTTTAAATCCAAATCACGATTTGACGAAATTTTCTCGATAAAAAAAAATTATGAAATGAGCTCTAATTATTTACAATTTTCCTTGCTACCACGATGTTTTTACGATTTAAATCACGAAATTATTTCTAAAACATAGCAAATAATGATATCTAAACTACCCTTCAACCATATTTTAATTCATGAAGTAGTTTTTTTTTAATTCAAGAAAATGTGGTTTGGCGCTTACGTTGTTTATTTCCGAGCGCGCGCACAATATCGCCATCTCACATTTTAAGTACTTGAACTAACCATGTCTCTCTCTAACTTTGTATTGTCAGTGTCCGCTCGGACTTGTTCGACGTCGGACCTGTGAAGGATTTTTTAAAAAATATTACGAAAAAATATTACGGTCGTGCCACATTACAGGTACAGTACAGTATTTACAGTCCGCCGACGCCTATGATAAATAAATAAATATCCTTGGAAATTCTTTTACACATGACTACCTGATCCCAAACTAAGCAGAGCTTGTACTATGGAAACCAGATAACTGATATTACTACATATACTACTTTTTGTTTGTAAATACAAACGAAATATACACTTAATTACACCTAGACTCGGGACATGCGGACATGTTCATGCACACAACTGCATGTCCTGGGCAGGAATCGAACCTATGACCTGCACTGCAGCGTGATTTTCGTTTGCTTTTCCTTGTCTTGTGTAATTTCTTTTCATCTCTTGTCATTTTGTGTCATCTCTTGTCATTTTGTGTCATCTCTTGTCATTTCATAGTTATTCGTGTCATTTCTGTAAAAACTCCCTATTTCGCTTACTGTTATATACTTGCAGCATGGTCTTGGGCCGACAGTGGGAATACATTGCTTGTCAAAACAATGGAGTCGCTTTATTGCGTTTGTTGTAGGTATGGATGGGCAAGTAATAAATATATCATACATCAATAAATTATCGTAAAAAATAACATTACAGATATGGATAGGAAAATGTTTGTCCGTCCTATTCAATCTATTATATTATAAACGAAAGTAACTCTGTCTGTTACCTTTTCACGGCTTAACCGCTGAACCAATGTTGATGAATTTTGGTATGGAGATAGACTGGGTCTTGGCGGAGAACATAGGCTACTTTTTAGGGTTCCAAAGGGTGCTAACGGGACCCTATTACTAGGCCTACGCTGTCCGTCTGTCTGTCTGTCCGTCTGTCAGCGCGGGCTGTATCTCACGAACCGTAACAGGTAGAGAGTTGAAATTTTCACTGAATGTGTATTTCTGTTGCCGGTGCAGAACAAATACTAAAAATATAATAACATTTAAAAATAAATATCAAGTCTCAAACTTGATATTTTTGATGTGTTTATTCTACGGTGGTACGGAACCCTTTATGTGCGAGTCCGACGCCTTCAGATCTTATGAATGTTTTCTTGAAATAAATATAGTGTATTTTAAGTAATTAACTGGCCAACCCTCAGGTCCTACCTACCATGTTAGGATCTTTTTCGTTCTAGCGGGTGTAAACCGTGATTTAACGAGTTAATGTGATAATTTTTGTATTTAAATTATTCAATTCAATGTATTTGTTTCAGACATAGTCCAATATTGATTATTAAAATTATTATAATTTCACAATAAATATAAAACAATAAATAAAAGTAAAATTAAATTTAAAAAAATATATATATTTATTTTTATTTTTCATGTTTTATCATTAAAATACAATATACTATAACATAAATTAAAATAAAATACAATAAAATAAAAACCTACCCCTAATTAAACAAATACCGTCCGCGAGGGATACTGGCTGCATGTCCTCCCTGTATTCAAGCTGTTCCTGTTGTCAAGCGAATTTTTTGAGCAAGGAAAGTGCCAGCCCTCTTGTCACCTGTGGCGGTAACCAGTCTAAGGGTGATTTTGATAAATAAAAAAATAAAGATAAAAAGATAAACAAAAAATAAATGCATGGTTAAATCAATAAAATTAATAAAAACTGAAAATTAAATTAAAAAATAAATTATATATGGTAAAAAAAAATATTATGACACCGCTGATGACTTCATGATCGGCATCGAAGTTAAGTACCAAAGTATTCCTTTGCCTACGAAACATGAAAAAGATACTCATATCCGGCAGTCAGTCACTGACACAGAGTATGTACATTTTTACCCGACTACGGTGGGCGGAGGGTTATGATTTTGACCGATATGTATGTATGTTCATCTGCTCCCGTATAACGTCCAAACTATTTTTATATCATAATAATTTGACTAATGAGATATCGTTGGACGCGTCTGGATCGTCCGCTGGTTATAGGCTATTATACGATCGAAATATTGTTATACGTATCTATCAGCATATTGTAGGTATCGTTTGTCTTCTTTTGACTTACTTTGTCTTCAGCAATAAAAACAACATAGAAATTAAATTATTTTTTTTCAAATACACTCGACATAAAAATCCCATATAAAACGAAAAAAATATATTTGAATATTTTCATCCATTTCATCAATTTTAAAAGGTGCACTGGGACATATTATTTTAATTGTACGAATTAAACAATATTGTTCCTTCAAAAAATAACTATACTATAGTCTACTCCATAGCTGTTCTGTCCTAGCTAAGCGAGAGGGATATATCCTTCGGCAGCTCACGCGACGCTAGCCACACCCCGAAACTAAAATTCATTTTTTTCTTGTATCGTCTTAATCTTTTTCTGTTTTCTTGACCATCTCCTAGTCCATAACTCTTCATATATTTTTCATGTTGTTCACATAGTACTTTGCAGACTCTTTCGATTTCTGTTAGACCTCCCTCTTCTCGCATTTTATTAACACTAAAATTGTGGTGACACCCAATACCAGGTTGATTATGTCCCATCGGCTTAGGATGATAACTGATTATAATACCATAATGTTCAGCTATTCTTCCAAGAAGAAATCTTCCAAGCCATAAATCGTCAGCAGCTTTCACTCCGCAAGTTGTTCCAACTTGGAATTCCCATGATCCCTTCATCACTTCAGCATTAGATCCCTCATAGTCCATTCCCGAGTAAATGCAAGCTCTAGCATGACTTTCAACTAATTCTCTACCAGCTACGTTCTCCCCTATCCCACAGTATGAATACTTTGCTTTTAATACCGGATATCCTCGAATTTTAGGCCAACCTATAGGCCACATATCTATATCAAACATTGTGTATTCTTGTTCTATTCCGAACCATGGCTGCTGATCCGAAATCTTACTCAACACTTCCGCACAGTGAGCTCTATAATTTGTTGAAGTGGGCTTACCATCTCCGTAAAATGTCTCGCACAAAATGAGAACATGGGGACTTTTGCGAAACGGATCCCTATACATGGCTACGGGAAATAAAACGGTATCGGAATCACTAGACTTGGCCTGGCCCGTTGAGCTTCCATCGAATGACCACTTCGGCACCATGGATAAGTCACATGGTACTTTATCAAGAATGCGATCTTTACAGCGTAAGTTGATGCCGCTTCCGTCGATCCATATGTAAGTTGCAAATATTTTATTTTTCGGTAAGGGTAAATTTATATAATGGTTGAAATACGCGTTTATGGGTGCGGTTAATTTAGTGACTCCGCATGCAACATTTTCTTGACTCAATTTCTTGGTGCTATTCCACTGAATCGTTGTAAAAACTTTATTAATAAATGTACTTCTACTTATAAAATGTTTCAAAGTAAACATTTTATTTGTAATAATTACTATAATATTATCAAAATTAATAAGGTCACAAGAAAATATTTTTTGTTAGTACCCACATAAACCTAATATTATAGTATTACGTAACCATACCAACTTATTGAGTTGGTTAAGGAAAAATAATCACGAAACTAGTTGGTCGCAACTCGCTATTGACAATTTCAATCTTAACCCATCCGAGACGCTCCCATATAATGGTGCGTTCCATTCACTGTTAATTTTGTAAATTTCGTTATTTTCGTCCACAAATCTCGTTCCACTCGCACCAACTTGAACTGAAAGTGATCAAAATTATCGTTTTTAACACTTTTTGTGGACGAAAATAACAAAAATTACGGTGAATGGAACGCAGCATTAGTAATAAACTGGGGGTTTTCCCCTACCTACAACTATAAAGTAAGGACTCTGTGTCTGAGGTTGACCTGACTTGGCCACCGGCGCCGCCGCTACCTACCTTACATTACCAAACACAAACCTTTATTTTGAAGCAATTAAATTACTGCTTGTCAACGTACCTACGGTGGAACTACTGGAGCGTAACAGGATGATTTATATTCCTAATAATTACCCAACGTTGGGTTCACGTTGGGTTCTGTCTATCTGGTGAAACGTGGGCTTTGAGTTGGTTAATACCTCCACAATGTGGTGGTGTATGGCCACTCAAGCCTCTGACTACCCCCGAATGGGGATAAAAGTCGTGACGTTACACATAATTATCCTACTTCTAGCAACGCTGCTTGGCCGCAACGTTGTAATCGGAGACAAAAAATAAACTTCTTGGACCGGAAGGTGAGTAAATTAAAAAAAAAACTCTATGGTAGTAGGAATAGACTATAATAATTCATTTGCCTCATTCCATAGACAGGAGTATTTGTGTTCTGTGCCAGACTGTGCTATCTCCGCTGTCAAAAAAACGTGTAACGCTCAAATGTCAAACAATTGTTTTCTTTTTGTCGGTAACGTAAGAAGTTGTAAACAAATAGGTATATTTATTCTATAAAAAGAGAGTGACTAATTAGAAGTTAGTATGGAAACGTGAGTATAAAATGTTTGCTCTTTCTTCCGCTAATAGGTGCCTCTATGCGCTTCCGCCAGCAGGATCTAGACGCACTTAGGCACTCGACAAGCCCGCTGAGTTTCTTGCCGGATCTACTCAGTGAGGTCGCGTTACGATCCGGTAGTAGTTTTTACCTCCGTTCTCTCTCTAGAGACAGCTGCCAAGCCGAGGCCGAGCCCTATGTGGCGCCCTTGAGCGTGCTGTCCCCCAACCCTTCTGGTTGGAGCGCACTTTGCACTCACCACAGTCCGGGTGAAGTTGTAGAGTGGAGGTTAATTCATATCCAGGAAATCATATCAAATTTCCGTATTTCTTTGTAGATCTTTCTATGATCCTGATGATTGTCCTGTGTATGATCTTTGATGCTCAATTTGTCAAACACCTTGCCCAAAACACATGAGTTCATCAGTGTTTCCTAAAAAGTTATTATCTGAATATCATGTACAAAAGATAGATTTCCTCACAATACACTATCAGGCGCAATCCATACCATCGCCGACATGTCGGCGACTTCAGTGTGCAAAGCAATATACCTGCCGACACCAACCCCCGACTTTGGTGTGTATTGCGTTTTAAAACTGACTTGTAGATGTTATTCCCATTGCCGCAGAATAAAGGCGAATGCCGCATTTTTATGCAACTTTGAGGTGATGCAAATCCTGCAACAGCTGAAGGACAACACACAGAAGAAGCACAAACGCGAGGGCTCCTTAGCTACCGTCACTTATGAGGTACAACTTACTGTTTTATGTAAAATTGTTATTAACTGTT
Source organism: Drymonia ruficornis (assembly GCA_947859195.1). Lineage (NCBI taxonomy): Eukaryota > Metazoa > Arthropoda > Insecta > Lepidoptera > Notodontidae > Drymonia > Drymonia ruficornis. The sequence continues at coordinate 12,726,225 of OX401908.1, forward strand.
TCATTCTCCTGGATATGGAGAAAATAAACTTTATTTCAGTTATGTCACTCATAAATATGGGACCACACTGCTGTATTAGGATATCCTGTAAGGGCAGTCTGTGTTGTAGAAATAAATAATAATATTTGTTTACTGAGGAAAACTGATAGTTATGACACTCCTGGTGCATATATATTATGTATATACAAAATATAGGCAAAACAAGACTAGCGGTCTTTTTATAATTGCCTTGTGCTGTTTTTGGGATTGCCCCTAATCTATTATATGCCTAAAATGCTTCTATGGAATCCTATAAAGGTAGTCTTTCTATATGTTATTCCAGAGGATAACATCCAAATCCTCTGTTCAAAATATGATTTAAAACCATTTTTGCGGTTTTTGTTTGCTTAGCTTAACTTACACACTAATAAATTGCATTTGTTATAAGTAAGCATATTGTAGGTGGAATAATATGTTACCGCTTAGGACCGATTTATCAGATCCATTACATTCTGGAGATGTTAGATACACCTTGGACTGATTTATCGGGGCGGTTTTTATTTAAGCATAGTAACTTAATAATAATAATATCCTGGGACAGTTTTCACACACGGCTACCTGATCCCGAACTAAGCAGAGCTTGTACTATGGAAACCAGATAACTGATATTACTACATATACTACTTTTTTGACTCGGGACATAGACATGTTACGGGTAGGAATCGAACCTATGACCTGCAGCGTGAAACGCGCCACCACAGCAACCACGCCAACGGGCCCGTCAAACTTGTTACTTGAATACTGTTGCATGTAAGAATTCGTTCATCCTATGTGCACCATCAGTGTAAAAAAATGGATCCACCAAAACAGTTCTGTAGACAGTATCTCTGTGAATGTGGGTTAGATACTTTTACTTAACTAAAAGTTGATGGTAAGTAAAGCAATATTAATTTCAGACTGTTCATTATTTACAAGACACAGAGGCCAAGAATCAGAATACTGAGTCAATACAGAAGTTTCTGGAAGCCATGAAACGATTCAAGCTGACGAAGACGGAGAAACTAATGATGGTGAACATTCCTCCCAGAACTGAGCTGGAGATACAGTTGGTAAGAGTTAAAAGTCAGCCATATCTTGCTTATGTTGGTGGATTATGCAATGCTGTAATGGCAAGGTTAGAGGACCTAAGTCTGTAGTGTACTACGGCAGCAACATAAGTCGTTCAACTTTGACAGCTTTTCAAATCGCTGGTATGCTGTTTAGCATCAGAAACATTATTTACACAGAGTAAAGACTAAAGCAAGAGGTGCCCTTATTAGACATATGTATGAAAAAAAAATGTGGTCATTGTTTTTTCATTTTCATTGTTCTATCTACTGGTAAATAGTTGTACTACTCGCTTCGTTTTATGTCGATGTTAGTACTAGGCCGACCACTCGTCCGAGTTGCTTAGGGCCAGTCCCCTTAGTAATTGGTCCATGATTATTTATCATGATCTAAACACTGTTTAAAAATGTTGCTTATATTTGTTTGGTTTTGACAATTTTAAAGTATTAAATCAATCAATATTTGAGTGATTTAAAAAACGTAAATTGTTCAGCATTACATTGAAGGAAATGAAATAGAATATGTAGATAACTATATCTATCTTGGTCAAAACATATGCTTCACGGACAGAGTAAATAAAGAACTAGAACGTAGAATAGCCCTAACATGGAAGAAATATTGGTCACTAAAAGAAATATTTAAAGGAAAATTTCCAAATTATATTAAAAAGAAAATATTTGATACCAATGTACTACCAACACTACTCTATGGATGCCAAACTTGGGCACTAACTAAAAAACTAATAAAAAGGAAACTAAGATCCTTTCAAAGAGCAGCAGAAAGAAGTATGCTGGGTCTAAAGAAAGCTGATCGTATTAAAAGCGACCACATAAGATGTAAAACAAAGCTTATAGATGTTCTCCAAATGGCCGCCAAACTGAAGTGGAAATGGGCGGGACATGCAGCCAGACTAAAAGATAACCGCTGGAGTGAGAGGATTCTGCACTGGTACCCCCGGGAGGATAAGAGGAAAAGAGGAAGGCCACAACAAGGATGGAAAGATGACATTGTACAAGTAGTAGGAAGAGTTTGGACCCGAGTGGCACAAGACAGGGACAAGTGGCAAGGGATGGAGGAGGCCTACATCCAGAAATGGATGACCTTAACTTAACTTTAATTTATATATTGCTTTTCTATAAGTGTAACATTTTTAAGGAAATAAAGGCTTTTTTTTTTTATTTTATTTTTTTTTTTTATTTTTTTTTTTTTTATTTAAATTGTTCAGCAACTTATGTCACTACGTATAAATATACTGATTAATCATCTAAAGTTGGTAACTAATACGGAAAACTACATAAAGTTGGTAATCAATAGGGATTTAAATCAGTCTGTACGAATAGAGTTAGTACCTACTTACATCTTACTTTGCCTGATTACTTACTAATAATGAGGTATTTTTTCTAGATGGTGCAAGAAAGCGAGGAGAGACTGTCTGAAGATGACGTCCGGAGTATAATACAGTTGGTGAATGAGCACTTCCCAGCTAATGACACTTAACTTCCACATCCGTTATCATAATTAATTTATCTCAATAGACATAAGGTGTAAAATAGTGTATAAATAAAATGTCATTAAATATTAAATTTTTAAAAATATTGTTTAATTTTATTATAGGTATGATATACTGCCTAGACACTTTTTACCTACTTCGGGTCCATAAAAGGTTGGCACCTTTTGCTTTTTTTATAGTACTCAGGTGGCAAACAAGCGTACGGCCTGATGTTAAACAGTTACCGTAGCCTATAGATGCTTGCAATACCAAAGGCACTGCTTGCACTTTGCCGACCTGAAGGGGAGGGGAAGGGGAGGTGGGGGTGTTTGCTCCCTTAAGATACCTACAGATGTCCTGGGCGCCGACGGTTACCACTTATTATCAGGTGTACCATCTGTCCGTGTGCATTCCGAGGGTATAAAAGAACCATTGAACTAAACTACAATGTGGTATCATCATTACATCAAAGACCCCCACTAGTGGTGTGTACACAAATCTTAGCTAACTCGTTTGTGAACGTTACCCGCCCGTTTATTTCACGTTCGGTCATAGATCAATGTCCGTTGTCGCGGTCTCGCAGGTTTGAGGTTAGGTTGTTATCACTGTTATTTAATAACTTATCGAAGATAAATTTTGTTAATGCGTATGCACATTGTGATTAGAATGGGTGCAAGTTTATGTTCTGAATAAGAGTACTTCGTTCTTAATAAGAGACCTGTGTTAAGGTAAGATTTGTGAAACTATTTTTGATATTACCTACTGCTTTTTCTTATGCTATTTATTAGGTAGAGATTTATTCTGATGAACCTACTTGTGCTACTTACCTATTAGGTAGTAAGTACAGTCGCCGGCGTTAATATTTATACATTCCATAATTTTATTTATTTATTACAGTAGGTACAGGAAACAAACAGTTTTATTAATACATATAAGGCAACTTAAGCAAGTAGGTAAACACTTTAAACAGTGAAGCTCATAATAATTAAGAGCGAACCTAATCCGTGATACCTACCTACTTATGCTGAGTGGAAATTAAAATCGCAGTGTACATTTTTAGCTTTGACTGTGCCTATTGCAGGAATAATGTCCAGGATAATTCTGTATCGTGCGTTGGGCAGCCCGCCGGCGCGGGCGGTGCTGATGCTCTGCGACACCATAGGCCTGCCCGTCGAGATCAAAGAAGTCAACGTACTGCGTGGAGAACACAAGACCCCTGAGTTCAAGCAGGTATAGTCAGCTACACAAATCGCTGAACATTTTCATCTTTTTAAATGGTGTCACACATTTGTTTTACAATAGGTCTTCCTAATTAAGTACTTCCCAAACACAGTTTAGCAAAAAGGGTACCTACAAATGTGATGGTTTTTTTTTTTCAGTTAAATCCCATGGGAACAGTCCCAGTGGTGCAAGATGGCGACTTCGTGCTGTCTGAAAGGCACGTATGAATAAATAAAAAATACTACAGGTACATTTTCTCAAAAGATGATGATGATGATGATTTTCATTACCTTTTTTTTTAAATTCCAGCCACGCTATAATGAAGTACCTGTTGTCGAAGTACGGCGGCGACAAGCGCGAGTCGCTGTACCCGAGCGAGGTGCGCGCGCGCGCGCTCGTCGACCAGTGCATGTACTTCAATGCTGGCGTGTTCTTCAAAGCATTGTTAAATACGGCTGTAAGTTACATTTAGGGCGGAAACCCACCGCGGTGCACGGAGAGAGAGGCTACGCACGAAATGACGTCATTGACGTCATTGTCGAACAAAATTATCATCATTGACGTCTTTCGTGCGTAACGTGCACCGCGGTGGGTTTCCGCCCTTAATTTTCAGTCACACACAGCTAGATAAGCGCCACCAACTTATCTAGCCCGGTGGCCAAAAGAGGAACTAAAATTTTAAATAGAGGAATGTCGTGATTTTTTTAGGAGTCTTGTATAGAGATACTAGTAACGATCTCAGCGGGCCAGTTCGGTTTATGGGACAATAATAGTGACACCGTTGCGGGTTCAATTCCTGCACGACGTAAATTTCTGAAACGGCCTTTTCGTAATTTGCCCTGGTCTAGTTGTCACTGGGATTACTTAATTTGAGACCATACAGTTGGGGTGTATGTTTGGCGATATTTATTGCCATTTCTAAATTTATTTCAAGCAACATGATGTATGATGATGTGATATACACGCATCAGCTCAGATCTGCTAGTGTATCAAATAATAATAATCAAATGATAAATTATATTTATTTATTTATTTGGTTTGCTAACGGATGTTACATCAATTGTTAATTTTAAATATAATCTTAGGGTTACAAACTAAATGCACAACCAATTATAAGCAAACACCTCTTGCTCCATATAACTTTAACAACATAGTGCTTATATGATAAAAAAATGACTAAGATAAATATACCTATTGATTTAATATTAAATTAAGTTAAGAAGAAAGAAAATAAAAAATAAAAAGGTACCTACTACTATACTATAAAAATACTTATAATTATAATTTGAAAGCTTTCAATGCTAGGAGATTAAGGGGCGAAAACATAAAATAAATTATATCATTTAAGAATAATCAATAATTTAGTTTAGGTGTCACGAAGGTTTGCTAGGGATGATATTATTGTTTTCCGAATTTGGGATTCTGAGTCAGCATTGATGTCTATGCTACTACTAAGCTCATTAGCCAACTTGCACATACGAGAGATAGGAGAGTTGGCCCCGAGGACCGTTCTACGTCGGGGAGGGTATAGAGGAGTGATTTTGGAGCGGGGATACCTAGCTGGCACTCTGAAGCACACTCCACTTAGAAGAGCAGGGCTATCAACTTTATTATTGAGTATTTTGTAAAGGAAAATGAGATCTAGATATTCCCTGCGTAAGTCAAGTGTGTTCATTTTAAAGATTTTCAACTTCTTTAGATAAGATAGATGCTGATTCGCTAGTCCAGAAGAGTATGCTAGGTGCCATAAAAATCTTTTTTGTACTCTTTCGATCCTCAAACTATGTACAGCAAAATGTGGACGCCAAACCATGCTACAGTATTCTAAGTGGCTTCTTACAAAACTGTTATAAAGAATTATTCTCGTGCTTGGTTTGCGGAAAACTTTCCCGTTTCTAATTATAAAACTCAGCATACGTGAGGCTTTTTTAATAATGTTATCCTGGTGTGGTAAGAAGGTGAGCTTGCTATCCATAATTACTCCGAGGTCTCTAACATTATTAACTTCTTGTATGCAACTGCCATCTAAGCTATATATATTCACAGAATATTGGTCAAAATTATTTTATTTTTATATCTTTCAATATTCAATTTAATTTCTTTGAAATTAGCGTGTATTGCCGTTCCCAGGGTGCTGCCTTTTATCACGGTGCGTCAGGCCCTTCAGAGCAGAACGTGAAAGAGCTGGAGTCATCATACGGCGTGGTGGAGGCGTACTTGCGTGGCCGGCAGTACGTGGCCGCGGCCCGGCTCACTCTGGCGGACTACTCCGTGGGCGCCACCGCCACCGCAGTGCAGGGGATGCATCCACTAGAACCACACAAGTAAGTATCACGGATGACTGGGTCGTTGGCCACGGATCAACTAACCCTTGAATTACCCTTGAATTCTTTCTTTCTCCATAAGTACTGCTTCTTAAATTTATTTATGTATTTATTTTGCCTATTCCCATGCTATTACGTGCTGTTATATTAATTTAGCCATTATGTAGTAGGTATAAGTATATCAGTCTATGTAATATTTTCTTGTTTATGTAATGTAATTTATGTGTATGTATAAGTGGTAATTTATGTAAGTACACCCCCGTATTATTTTTTCTTTAGATCCTCTCCATACAAAGGTTGCCTGGTAGAGATCACTATTAGTAATAAGGCCGCCCATTTTCCACTTTCTGTGTAAATTGTGTAGTTATTTATAAATGTTTATTTTTCTAGTGGTGGATTAATAAAGAGTTATCTATCTATCTACCCCTTGACGGGCCCGTTGGCGTGGTTGGTAAGATTCCGCCTATCACGCTGCAGGTCGTAGGTTCGATTCCTACCCGGGAAATGCATTTGTCTGCATGAACATGTCTGTATGTCCCGAGTCTGGGTGTATATGTATATTAAGTGTATATTTACAAATAAAAAGTAGTATATGTAGTAATATCAGTTATCTGGTTTCCATAGTACAAGCTCGGCTTAGATTGGGATCTGGTAGCCGTGTGTAAAAAATCTATCGAAGTTATCGAAAATAATTGATTGTGATTGGTCGATCGTTTGCACTTTTGTCATAGAGTGCGGGCCAACGGGTGGTAGGTCCATGGGTAATACGGTGGGTCTGACGTCTGTGATCTCCGAGGGGATAGATAGGTGCGTTGTATGCACTCACATTTAGTCGATGGTATTCTGATACCAAAATAATAGGGGCTGAACGAATTCCCATTATACCGAACCCGCTTAGTGAGAGGGGAGTCCTAAAATTCTCCTTAAAAAACACAGCAATATTGAAAGTATCGCTATAGGAAGCTTTGGGTTCGCGATACTGTATTGTTTAAGAATTAAAAATGTAAACCCCCGTCCCCTCGTCCCCGTTGTCATCAAAGTAATTTAAAAAAAATTGTGGCAGGTACCCGCGCTGCGCTGATTGGCTGGCACGGCTCCAGGAAGAGCGCGTATTCAAGGAAATCAATGCCCCCGGCGTCGCTTACCTGACAAAACTCTTGCACAAAGCGTGGGAGAGTAACAAAATACGCAACCAAAAAAGTAGTTAGCTAATATAGTTTGTTTGTAAATGTACGCGTTTTATTTTCATGTTCAAATCTTCAGCTATATTCAATAGGCAGGTCCTGAGGCGGGAAGTCTGTAAAGATGAACTGGTTTTGTTAAAGTAAGTAAATGATGACACACAAATAGTGTCACAAATTTATATCTCTTACAAATACTTATCATTTGATAAGATATACATACATATAACAATCATTATCAATGGCATCATTGAATAATTAATCAATTTAGTTCGTTTTTGCGGTAAGTACAGTTGCTACGTCCGTTATCATTTGAATATTTTTATTAGATTATTCGCACTGGAAAATAGTACAACATAGCATTGCAAAGTAAGATTACCTTGCACATTATGTACAACGATTAAAACAGGTTCAAATATTAAAATGATTTATTGAAACATTAAATAGCAGTGATAGCAGTGATAGCTGTCTTGCGGGTTTAAGGCCGGATCAAACCCCGGCTTTGGATTTTTCGAAATTTATGTGCGAATCATAACTTGTTATTTATGACTTGCTCAAGGTGAGGGAAAACATCGCAAGGAAACAGGCCTGATTGTCTTAGAAAATCGAACAAATTTTCGAATGGCATGTGAAATCTACCGACCAGGGTTGTTACGAAAAAATCATCTTGTTTTAAACACCGTGTTTAAAACACTTAAAAACAATTATTTTTTTCCTCCTGTTTTAAATAAATGATTTAAACACGTTTTAATTTAAAATTTCCTGTTTTTTTGGACGGTGTATATGTAAATCGCTGCTGCGCCGTCTCTCATGGGATGGTCCAGCAGTGATTTGCATATTTATTTTATTTATATACCTACTTTGTTATTTTGATACTAACATAGTTTTTAATGAGTCCTGGTTACTTTAATAAATAAATATTATTATTATTGAGGAGAGGCCTGTGCCAAGGAGTGGGACCTTAAAGGGTTTTTTAAGTTAAGGGGACGTTTTTTCTATTAGAACGTTGTATCTATGAGACAATTGGAACCGTATGTTGTTTTTGTGCAATAGATAGGCGACATGTCTAACCCAGTGCTGACTAAGTTGGAGGCGAGTCCGCCGGCGTGCGCGGTGCGGATGCTGGCCGACATCATCGGGCTGCAGCTAGACTACACTCCCGATCCTGACTGGACCAAGTTAGAACACAAAACGCCGGAGTATTTGAAGGTATCACAGAACCAATGGCCATTGGGGGAGGGGTTCTAGTGTAGCGGCCATGAGCCAGAAGACGTACTGTGGTGGACCGACGTGGAAACCAATTTTGTAGTTTTATTTAGTGTCCGACCGAAGATTCGGTTTCGGTTTCGGTTTCGGCCAGTTTCGGCTCAAAAATCTAGTTTCGGCACCAGTTTCGGTTTCGGCTGAAAACCCACCGAACCTTTCGGCCGCGCCGAAACTCTGCGTTCGTGAATTATCGCGCGTCACTCGGTTGATTTCGGGAGAGTTCGTGTCTCGCGTTGCATCCGCCATCGCTCATCGTCAGCTGTTAGATCGCCGGCAGGTACGGCGTGATTGTTTTGTGAGTTTAGTGTTACATCTCGCTTTATTGGCCTTTATTAAGCAATGAAGTTCTTTCCGTTGAGTTATTCACTCGGATTTATGAATGTTGAGAATTAAGTATGTAAAAGAAAGAGGTTATATTATATTATATTTGATTCACACATTCATCATTTATTTATTACTTATGTTACGATACATTTGTTTTAGGTTATTGTTGTTGGATGAGGTTTCAAAGTACCCAAACAACTACCAGCTATGATTTAGCTGTGTGTGACCTTCAGCAGGGCTATTACGTATCTCAGTTGACAACTGGCGTCGGTTGTACACCGAACTTTGATGGTAAATTAGAAAGACATAACATTGGTTTTACGTATTTCGGTGAATGGATATCAAGGTACAGTGAGTTTAGGTTAGGTTAGCCCTGCAAGAAATACGTAATACTAATGTTATGTCATTCTAATTCACCATCAAAGTTCGGTGAACAACTGAAGCCAGTTGTCAAATGACATACGTAATATCCCTGCAGATACATCATTTTTTATTGGTAAAATAATTTGCTGTTGTCCGTATATTTTTGAGAATCGATCTGAACGTGACATACCTATCCACTTAAGTAGAAAATGAAAACGGGGATTTAATATATTACAATTACGATTGCCACCCTAAATTATAAAAAATATATGAAAATCCCACAAAAACCCTAAATAACCAACTGCAATTAAAATTAAAAATGATCTCAATTAATGTTAAATTTAGTCTTAAACATGTTGTGATTATAAACGCAATCGAAATACTCAATTAATGAGGTCCTTTTTTATAATGTAAGTGTTGATTATTGTCAATTTTTTGTTCAAGAAGTATTAACATGATTGTTATAATTATAGTATTGTTAATAATAATATAATAATACTATTATTAATAATTATATTTTCACATACTTCAATTATTGTTTTTTATTTCATTAAACACAATCTAACATTTCTAACTGTCAATATAAGGGTACGAAATAAGCCAAATTTCATTAAACAAAAGATTTTTAACTTCTCTGAAAAAGGTTCGGTTTCGGTTTCGGTTTCGGCCGAACCTAAAACAGATGCCGAAGATTCGGTTTCGGTTTCGGTTTCGGCAGAAAATCCTGTTTCGGTCGGACACTAGTTTTATTTAAACAGGCATTCGGAGTCTTAATGATTTTCCAATAGTTTTTTTGGAATCTGCCCGCCGCATACTTCTTCCAATGTCTATATTTATTTATAGCTTGCAAAAACTGTTGTTTTCCTAGCTTACCTAGCTTTTAAGTTCAGTAGTAGTAACGATTAAACAAATAACATAATAAGCCTTCTGTTTTCTGTATAAACCGGAATCTACAGTGTTTAAGTGTTTTATTTATTTTACAGTTAAATCCAATGGGAACAATACCAGTATTACAAGACGGAGACTTTGTTCTATCTGACAGGTAAATAATAATAATTCATTTTCAGACACATAGGCCCAAGCCTTAAAATGCCTTCTTAACTTTACCTTACTTAATTTAGGCCGGGAATCTTTAGGAACCTTAGATAGACCAAACACCTGCTGGCCTACTCCGAAATACGAACCTAACGTTTCGGCTGACGGATTGTCGTGATTTGACATTTCTTCTTTCGTTTTTCTCTACGATTTGACATTGTTTTGATCGTAAATCGAATCCGTACTTCGGACGATCCGTCAGCGACGTATTTCGGAGTAACCCCCCAGGACCGGGCGGGCTAACTCGTAGTGAAAAATAATTATGATTATTATCATATTTCCAGCCACGCTATAATGAAGTACCTGTTGTCGAAGTACGGTGGTGACAAGCGCGAGTCGCTGTACCCGAGCGAGGTGCGCGCGCGCGCGCTCGTCGACCAGTGCATGTACTTCGACACCGGCGTGTTCTTCATCAGACTCAAAGTCGTTGCTGTGAGTATCAGAATCTGTATCTTTATACCACACATTGCACACCTATCAAGTTTTATGATAACACCATAGAAGCCCAGTCCCCCCAACTTCCCCTCCCTCTCTCCCACTCCCTTTCAGATCGCCAACGTGCGAGCGATGCCTTTGGTATTGCAAGCATTTCTAGGCTACGGTAACTGCTTAATATCAGGCGGGCCGTACGCTTTGCCACTTTAGCAACATTAAAAAAATAGTTCTTGTGCGTTAACAATAGTACTAATCCCCAAGCCAACTAGGAACCTGTCAAATGTGACGTCACCCGCACAAAAAGGCGGTGGCAGTGTGCGGGCGGGAAGCCGCAGTCTGCGGGCGATATAAATAAATAAATCCTGGGACATTCTTTTTACACACGGCTACCTGATCCCAAACTAAGCAGAGCTTGTATTATGGAAACCAGATAACTGATACTACTTTTTGTTTGTAAATACATATTTAATATACATAATTACACCCAGACTCGGGACATACAGACATTTTTATGCACACAAATGCATGTTCCGGATAGAATGGAACCTACGACCTGCAGCGTGATAGGCGGAAATCGGAATCTTACCAACCACGCCAACGGGCCCGTCGATATGCGGGCGGGGAAGCCGCATTCCATCCGAGTTCCTAGTTGGCTTGGTGGTAAATATTAATTTAGTGGACAATGACTTAATACCTCCACAATGTGGTAGTGTAGGTCCCAGGTAATCGATCCCCGGTGGGGCATGCACCAATGGATGAATTTTCATCTATGTGCATAATTATAGTTCGCTGACGGTGAGGGAAAACATCGTGAGGAAACCTACCTATCCCTCGGGACTAGGTAATAGTCAGTTCCTGTATACACGGCGACAAGGTTCACCACCTGTCACGTTGGGTTCTGACTATCTGGTGAAACGTGGGCTTTGAGTTGATTAATACTTCCACAATGTGGTGGTGTACGGCCACTCAAGCCTCTGACTACCCCCGAATGGGGATAAAAGTCGTGACGTTACATTATGACCACTCAAGCCTCTGACTACCCCCGAATGGGGATAAAAAGTCGTGACGTTATGTTATTTTTTTTTTTATTATTAATTTGGACAATGATTTCACTGCAGCTGTCAACCCTGCTCCACGGATTGAAAGGCCCCACGGAGCAGCACCTCGCGGACTTAGAGGACGGGTACCGAGCTGTGGAGGCGTACCTGAGCCGGCACTCGCACGCCGCCGCCGACCACCTCACCCTGGCTGACCTGTCCCTCGTCTCCAGCATCGCAGCCTCGCAGGCCGTGCTCAAGGTGGACCCTGACAAGTAAGTAATGTAAAATAGTGGTAATGTACTATGCAATTAAAATAAGAATGGTTAATTTTTAATAAAGTTTTGTTAAGGAATAATTTTTAAAATACAAAAACAAAATTAACAAAAAATCACACTCTAAAATGTATGAAACAAGAAAATATGCTCATCTAGAGAATAGCCGTGGTACGTTTAGGTACTTTAGGGCAAAGTGGAATACAACCACGTAACCACGTACCACGCGTACCACGTACCACGGCTTTCCTCTAGATGAGAAAAAATAATTCATGCATTTTAGAAAGCGATTTTTTGTTATTTTTTTTTTGTTTTGTAAAAAGTCATAGAACAAAAGATGTTGTTTTTGATGTCAGTAATAAGCCCCTGCAAGGTTGTTAGTGTTTTACGAATAACCCTGTATAAATAATATGTATGTTAGTATTTAAGGTATTTATAATATGGGCTTAAAATGCGTTAGTGAGTTATGTACTACATATTTCGATGCCTGAAATAAAATGAATATTATTATTATTATAAGCGTTGCTTTTTTAGGACCATACACATAGTGTGTAAGTCTGGCGATATTTAATTATAATATAAGAGCAAAAGAAAAATACAAGCAATTTTAAGAAACATAATAAACGGCGGGAACGAAAGAAAGTACATTAAGTATAAATTCATACTAGTTTTACCATGTATGGCAGGTTCCCCCGCACCGTGGCGTGGCTCGCGAGACTGGAACAAGAGTCGTTCTACCAGAAGATCATGGCGCCGGGAGTCGCCATACTCACACACGCACTGAACATGATGTGGAATAAAAACAATCAACAATAAATATTGAACTGTTACTCAATAACTCAATGGGGAATATTGTCAAATCTTTCCAAACATTAGCTGTGACATTAGTAAATAGGATACCATAATGATAAAGCTATTTATAACCAAAAATATAATTATTGTTATATTATTATTATTATTGGCAATCTGTTTTATTTTTATTTCTGTTCACAATAAATACCTTAATACCTTAAATTGTTTTAATAGTTAAATCGATATGCGTTGCCTCCGCATTTTTCTCAACATTTTCGGAATTATTTTGAAGCCTGGTGCGGAGTTCAAACCGTGGTTGGTCCGTGTGTGTATTGAGCCGGAAAATTGCACACTAGCAGTGCCCGCGACTTCGCACGCGTGGAATTAAAAAAAAAATGCTAAAATTAAAGTAGCTTATAACAGTCACTCCTTATAACATCAGCTATCTGTCCGTGAAAGTCCCGTCAAACTCGGTCCAGCCGTTTCGGAGATTAGGCGGAACAAACAGACAAAAAAAAGTTTTGTTTTTGTTATAACTACCTCTTACATGTACTTTCATATGCATTTAATAAAAAGCTGTTATTTTGACATTACAAACAGACTCTTCAATTTTATTTATTGTGTAGTGCGTGAAGTATGTGTGTGAGGCCTCCGTCGCGTCGTGGCCTTGGTTCGTTCGTTTGTATCGGTAGCCGGTATCTATCAATTTAGTTGTTATCGCCATTGGGTGCTGAAGACTCGTGTTTATTGCTATGTGAGTGATTTTGCAAATTCCTGAGGAGTTGTTTTAAAAATATCTCAAAAAAAATTTTTTTTTTACTGATATCAATTTATAAGTGTACCTTATAGGTATTGTTTGTATGTAGTTTCGCGAATAAATAAGACCCTCAATTTGTCATAGGAACGAAAAATAACTGTTACCTAGTAACTTTTTAAAATAAGCTTATCGCATCGCCCACATCAAACCACGTCTTTTTTATTTTACTTGACTGCATGAATTGTCTTTTTTAGTTATTCGGCCTCTGAATAGCAGCTTTCGGCGTACAAATTTTAACTCTTAGAAATTATTTTAAATATGCTTATCGCATAGCTCGCATCAAATCTCGCCCAATAGCGGTTGTAGTTTTCCAAAACATCGAATTGAGTTTTTGAGTTACTCGGCCTCCGAATAGCAGTTTTCGGTCTAAAAACTTTACTCTTAATAACTGTTTTAAATTAAATTAAATATGCTTATCGTATCGAGGTACAGCCAGCAACATAGTCACTGAACATTCTACTACACCAAGGTTTGCAATATAACGATTATTACCGACTTAAAAATGGGGATGTTCTGTGACTTATGATGCTAACTGTACCTCGCCGAAAACAATCCTCTCAATTAGTTCCCATCTATGAGGTAAAAACTATGTAAACTTCATTAATTTCCAGTATTGATAATGTCTCGCCCACTGTTATACAAAATGGACGCGAGTCCGCCGGCGAACGCGGTCCGAATGTTGGCTGACATCATCGGGCTAGAGCTGGACTTAAAGGATATTAACTTCGGGGCCATGGAACATAAGTCGCCGGAGTTTATAAAGGTACCACACTACATATACTTACGCCTGTATCACACGGGGGTAGGCAGAGACCGCTGAACGCAACATTCTATGTACGATCGCGATCCAGGCGTTATAGCCAGCGCAGATTAAGCAAGACTTGGCAAGGTGAGTCAAAGATGGGTGACCATTAGTGCCAATTTGAACTAGTGTCCGTGGCTCGTGGAGCACGTAAGTCATCGGTCCTGCGCCTGACCTCTCCTCGGTCGTTTCGAAACTGTCCCATCGGACAAGCCGTCCCATCGGACTAACACCACTTCGTTTAACTAAATCTTCTTATGCTCATCTGTTGGTTGAAGGTGTGGAACTTGACGTTTTTGGAAGACTGCATTAAATCTGGTCTTGAAGGGTTTTCTAATTTACTAAAGTAGATATCTACCTATCTTTAGTATTTTAGACAACCATTTTTCCATGCCAATTATGTATAGAAAAAACGTTGACGTCTTTGCCGTATACGATGACTTGCCTCTTTCGTATCTATGCTATGCTATCGTTAAGTTATTGCCAAACATTGATTTGATAGTATTTTTACATTTACGTAATTATAATGCCGATAACGTTACCTCAAGTCACGCTGATGATGACAACAAACATAAGATACTTGAAAATTGAACTAAATTAATACCTAATACATCTTTGCCTCCACAATATTCCCATGGAAGAACTTTGGTAATGCAAGTAGCTGGTAATGATGGGAACAACCTCACTCTCGCAGATGGGATGCGCTATGCTAGAGAAAATTTGCATCGTAAAATTGGCAACGACACAGTATGGTATAAATATAAGTTATACTCTGTGAGATTAACTAAAGGTACCTATTTTGAAAACAAAAACTATCTTATTGTTATAACTTAGTGCCTATACTAGAGATTTCCACAAGCACATGGATGTTGTTTGATTCTAAAGGAAGTGGAAAGCTAGGTAGATATCTAAAAATTACGATTAAAATTATAAGAATGTTCATTAAGTGAACCATAGCAGGATATAGAATATATTTTTTACTAAACCGTTTAATATATGAGGAAACCTACCTATCCCTCGGGATAAGGTAATAGTCAGTTTCTGTATACACGGCGACAAGGTTCACCACCTGTCACGTTGGTTTCTGACTATCTGGTGAAACGTGGGCTTTGAGTTGACTTAATACCTCCACGATGTGGTGGTGTATGGCCACTCAAGCCTCTGACTACCCCCGAATGGGGATAAAAGTCGTGACGTTATTTTATTTTTTTAGCGTTTAAAATATCTTCGAGTCCGAATGACAGGGTCAGTAGGTAATACTGTTTTGTAGAATGTTTACAATCTCCATATTTTTGACTTGGTAGTTAAATATGCGGATATTCTAGTTAACTGTTCCAGAGATAATTTAACAGCGCCGTTCAAGTTTCTTCATTCCTTATCAAATAGTTTATACCTAGTTTTGTTTAACGCGCAAAAACTAGTCATTGATATATTCTCTTGTAATTACTGATCTTTTTCTTATTCTTGAATAGCGTTGTATTGTGTAGTGTCGTCTTCGTTCAAGGTTCCGAATAAATCTTTAGAGGCAGTTCCCACGAGTCGCGACACTGAACCATGCTGAGCGTTTAGATCTTTGTACGAGAAGATGAGAAACGGCGTCGAAATCTCTGACCATATCGGCCTTGCGGGTTTTCTGTGGTCGAGTTATATTCACACATGTATTCCTCGAAGTGTTTACTTTGGTTATAGAGGTGATAAAATATTACCTTTACTATTTACTATCTTTTTACTTCTTTCCTTTTTTATCTTTACTTTTTACTAAAAAAAAATTAACGTACTTTAGTAAGTTTTGAGTTTTAACAACTTATTTGATGCCTTTATAATTTATAATGTGTATGTTACATTTTTTTCAGCTAAACCCCATGGGCACTGTACCTACGCTTCAGGATGGAGATTTCGTTATATCCGAAAGGTACCGAAGGCTGAAAAAACTAACTTTTTAATTTTTCCCACGCTCATTGTGGGGAATAATATCCTGGGACATTTTTATACACACGGTTACCTGATCCCAAACTAAGCAGAGCTTGAACTATGGAAACCAGATAACTGATATTACTACATATACCTACTACTTTTTTATTTGTAAATACATACTTAATATACATATACACCCAGACTCCGGACATACAGACATGTTCATGCACACAAATTCATGTCCCGGGTAGGAATCGAACCTACGACCTGCAGCGTAAAAGACGCCTCCGCGCCAACCACGCTAACGGGCCCGTAGCGTAATATGTACAAGATTTTTTTTATTTTTCATTTCCAGCCACACTTTAATGAAGTACCTGTTGTCAAAGTACGGTGGTGACAAGCGCGAGTCGCTGTACCCGAGCGAGGTGCGCGCGCGCGCGCTCGTCGACCAGTGCATGTACTTCGACACCGGCGTGTTCTTCATCAGACTCAAAGTTGTTGCTGTGAGTAAATGAATCCAATTGATAAAAAAAAACCGACTGCAATAATCCCTGGAGCACTAAAAAGCCTGAAATAATAATTCTATTACAACTTCTGCCTACCCCTTCTGGAAAAACAGGCGTGAAGGTGTGTTATCGAGTATTTGGGGTTGGTGCCAATACTGCCAATACATTTTTTTACTTTCTGTAGGTAGGTAGACTTCGCATACTGGCTCGTATTAATAAATGCATCTCAAAGTTGAGATCGATCTTAAGATGCAGTTTTGACGTTTAATGTATGGAACGTCTGTCAAAAACAGCATCTTAAGATCGATCTCAACTTTGAGATGCATTTATTAACACGAGCCTAAGATTGGCACTAAATCCAAATACTCGATAACACACCAAGGTATTTCATATTATTTCCAGTTGCCAACACTATTCGACGGCCTTGCAGGCCCAACACCCAAGGATATCCAAGACATCGAAACTTCTTACGGCGTGGTGGAAGCGTACCTCGCTGGTCGCAAGTACATTGCCGCCGACCATCTAACCCTGGCCGATCTGGCTGTGGGCGCGACCACGGCGTCCATGCAGGCCATACACAAATTGGACGCTGATAAGTAAGGGCTGCTCTAAGGGCCATAACACACCGGGTATAGCCATGGTGACGTCGCCAGCCACCGTAGCCAACTATTCGTATTGAAATGTACGGGAGGTAACACCTGGCGACGGACTGGCGACGTCGCCAGTCAATATAATTTATTTTTATACGTGGCCGGCGACGTCGCCCGTGTGTTAGGGCTCTAAATCATTAATTAAATAGTGGTTCATAGTGGAAAATAACGTTGAAACTGTTTTTTTTATTTTATTTTTATTATTTCTCAGGTTTCCCCGCACCGTTGAATGGCTGTCTCGGTTGGGACAAGAGTCTTTCTTCAAGAAGATCATGACCCCCGGTGTTCAATTACTTACTCAAGTATTGAATTCGGCCTGGGAAAATAATAAAAAACAATGAATTATTAGACATAATATATTTTTAAAATAAAGAATATTTTTATCAAAGATCTTTGAACTTATTTTTACTGTCATCAAGCGCCCTCTGTTTTTTTACTTAGAAACAAATGTCGTGTTAGGTACGTTATGACATGACTTAACCTCATAAACACAGATAGATGGCGTTAGGGAACGAAATTTTTAGCTTTATCGATGTTGCATTTTACGCCAGCGGTACTATTTTTTGTTGCATTATTTTATAACATGCATTATATTTTACTATTTTCTAAAAGAAACAATCATTATTCAGTTTCTGTTATTATTTCCTTTTTTTTTTTCATCTTTTTATTTTATTGTAACTATCATAAACATGCGACATCTGTCAAAAGTTAGAGAAACTTTTAATAAGCGCCATCTAGTACTCTCTAAAAATACTTCTAAGTTACTTACCCGTTGACCTTGCTTTGCAACTTTCGAACTTAGAACGTTGGAACAACGACATTCGCCGGACTCGGAATTTGAATGGAATGGGCAGGCTCGGCTCGAGTCGTCGTTCAACGGCAGAAACGTGTACGGCGAACGAAGTGCGGTCGACTCGTCGTCGATGCGCAGCTGTCCCGCCGCGGTTGTCAATTTTTAGTTTTTTCGAAACGCGTGTGTAAATAAACAAAACAAATTATATTTTTCCATTGCGATCTATAATGAAGTGATGCTAATGTTTGTTTATCAATCGTGGCGATTCAATGTGGAGCGTTTTGAACGAATCCGTAACCGCTTCTCGCAATGACAAGGGAGAGCACTCTGTTACCTTTTGAGAAACCGGAGGCATTAAAATGTTTCATGTGGTCTAATTGATGCAATTTTTACATAAATAAGTGTATACGTTGATTGTAAGGACTACTGTGAATCGTTTAGTGACGCTTTGGAGTTTATAACCGTCGTTTCGACTCGGTCGTTAGTCGTCTACACGTTGAATATGAGTGCGTTGAGTGATTTGATCAAGGACTTCAAAACGGCGAGCGATGGGCTGCTGGAGCTACCTGAGGAGCGGCTCCGCTCCGTCATGCGCTCGGAGCCCATCACGTCGGTCTATCACGTTGAACAGACACCCTTTGCAAGGTATAACCTGGCTCACAAACTCTGCAAAAAGTTTTGAAAAAGTTCTAGTTATTTGTTAGATACCTAAAGTTAATAGTCACGTTGTATTTTTAGTCGAAATGTGTTTATTATACAGGTACATAGGCTGTCAAATGTGAGGTCTGCAACTGTCAAAGTTTGTAAACATAAACTTTTTTTTAAAGTAGGCACACAGGGCCAAGGCATTTAAGCTTTATTTAGCCGAACCATGTGACATAAAACTACCTACATATTACAACAAAATTAGCACAGACTTGCCTAACTACAAGTACCTAATCACTTTATCATTTCTGCATGTCATACATAGAACAATACAATGGACACAGCCCCGCAGAATTGTAGATACCTGTGTCTAGAACAATTTACATTGTTTTCAATAAGATTGCAAAACAGCAGTATTATGTAGGTACAGTGTTTATCATGCTATTCCAGATAAAGATGACTGATGAGTGTGTTGTACTGTGATAAATTTGATAACAAGTATTATTACAACGTTACACCAGGAAAGTTTGAGTAAAACTTTATAAATTTTAGTAACAATGTTATGAAAAATATGACAGGGATTTTTGCCAGTTTTAAAAATTCCTTTGGATAATGTTCTGGGCTCTGGTGTGGCTTTATTTCATTTTGGGGCCTTGGTGCATTTTTTTACATCTCTGAGATAAGCAAAGCAATAACTAACCACATGAAATAACAATATCAAATTATGGCAGAGTTCAACACATTAATGGACCATTAAAAGCAGCAACCCATTGTTTGAAGTATGGGTCAATCATTTACTATTGCAATGGCCTTTTAGTGTATTGGTGAATTCAACATTGATAATACCGTGTTCCATTTAGGAAATAAAGCCACATTCTACTTTCCTTTACGCCGTCCAAGATCATTGGTACAAACCTTTGTGCAGAAACGTGACATAATTAGCCAATCAATAGCGGTCCAAAGCCGCGTGCACACTGCATGCGAAAGTATGCCGGCATTGTGCACAAATGTCGCGGAACGCTGCCGTCGCGTCGCGTCGACAAGCCCGACAACTTTTCCCGGCGATTCTTGCCGCCATCTTCCTGTGCGGCCGAGGTTGCGCCGGCGCAGCTGTACGCTAGACCACAATAAGTATGTGGCTTATTTCTGAATAGGTATCCTGTATCCGTTAGCAGGATACCTAACAGAACATCATCATCATGCTATAAAATACCTGTGTGCTAAGAAAATGTACCTATGTTACTCGAGGTTCGCCTTACGTAAGTCACCACCATTAGCTTATAATAACACTAGCTTATGCCCGCGACTTCGTCCGCGCATAATTTAAAAAAAAATGTAGCCTATGTGCTATTCCAGAATATAATCTATCTCCGTGCCAAATTTCATCCAGATACATACCTACATCCATCCGAACTTTCACATTTATAATAGGTATTATTGGGATTTAAAGCTATTTCTTGGAAATACCTACCTACTGAGTTAATGCATTCAATTCTGTCCAAGTAATAATGGGAACCGAGTTTAAAAGTGAACTGCATTATAATAACTGATTAGCCTTTTTAACTCGAGGTCTTTACCTTCACAGTAATAGGAAAGGACGAATTTCCGACAAAACCAATTACTTGACTACCTGAACGGCTCACCTACCTGTTTTAATTTTATCTACTCGTAACGTAAGCGCTTTACACAAGTAATGCCAACTTGCTATGGTCCTACTATTAATTGCGTGAACCCTCATTAGGAATTCGCAAAATGGTATTTAATAAAAGCACTTGTTAATTAGTTTTGAACAGATAACATGAGGCATAGCATTTGGTGCGTCCAGATGTTTCGCATGCTTCGCCCGAGCACTCAAGTTATGTTAAGTCGTCAAAACTGAGTGCTCGGGTGCGGCATGCGCCTGATGTAGATCCGGCCATTGCGTCGTGATCATCGTACCTAGATATAGTCTATAAATACGTCTTAATAACTATCTATTCTCAGTAATGTACTTAAGTAGGCTCGATAATGATACCTTGTACTTAATATTACGAAAACTCAAGTTGATAGATGCCTCATAACAAAAACAGCACGCAGACACACCCATTAAGTTCCAATCCCAGACCTTTTATCCTCGACGCCAGGCAGTGACGTCAAACTGAAGGCTGAATCACGCAAGCGAAGTTTGCACGGGTGTAAACTCAAAACTCCTATAATTATGGCGCCACTGACCACATTGTGATGAATTTGTACACTAGATATTAGGCACCTACTACGCCTTTCCGATATCGATCTATAGTCGTAGGAATCACAGAATGTACCTAGGTAAATGAGGTAAACCACCGCGAAAACAACTGATAATGTTATTAACCTTGCGTCCTAATACTGACTATTCCTAGATTAATCCACTTGAGAACTTGATAAGGAGATAATTGTAAGTATTTAGGGAATAGCAAAGATGTTCATGCGGAGGTACTTATGAAAATTCATGATATATTTCAGAGCAAGTCTTTGGAAGGCTTTAAAATGTTTATACCCCATTTATTATAACATTAGAAATAAGAGGCTCGTAGAAGCAGGGATCCAAAACATTTTATTTCAAAGTCAAAACAACTTTTATTCAGAGTGGTTACATTAAAATTGTTTTCACATAAAACAATGCTAAATACTTCGATAACCGAAATAAAAGTACTTTTTATACTATGTTTTATTTATAATAACATCGTATCACACATTTTAAGCTGACAACAAAGAAATAATGAAAAAAAAAAGGATGGTGAATGAGTCAATGACAAACACTGACAGAACATTATTTACGTCAATTTCATAGACAACATAATCCGACAAAATTAGAAATGCCCTGCTGTCATAACCTCTGAACGGATTAGGTAACATTTTAGATTTGTTAGGATTATAGTGGAACAAAACACGTTCCCGGTATTGTTCACCCCTGCTGCTTTTAGGTTTTTAGCATTGACACTTACTTTTAAATTGGACTGAAATGATAATATTTAAATGAAAGACAATTTATTTTATAATATAAATACTTAAAATAATTACAGTTAGGTGTGACAAGCTGGTATATAAATAGATTATAATAAATTCGACGTCAATCATAACTGTAACATGTTATTTGTACTTTTGTTACAAAGTGGACACTAAAAATAACCTTTTTTAACTTCTGTCTAATGCTATAATAAATGGAGTATAGGTACTTGGGTCTTAGGTACTTTAGGATATCTATGTAGTGTGTGTGGATTTTGTTAACTAAAACACCAGGTCGGTTTAATCTTGTATTTTCTAATTTCTTCTTAATTATAATCTTTTTTTCAATCAATATCGTCTTTTTATTCTTTCATACGTCGTCGTCGTCGTCTATCTCTCTTGTTCACTCTCCTCATTCATAAGTCTTTCCTCTCATTCTTCCATTCGGTCCTCGTTCCTCAACCAATTAACATCGCTCAAGTACACCGTTCCCTTTCACGCTGGCTCCTTACGTTCCATTCCTACATCTATGATCTGGGACAGTTTTTGCCCTAATTAAGTGTTGCTATAGTGTTTATGTTAGAATGCAATGCCATCGTAACTTCGTGTGTATCATCCATTTTATTTCGTGCGTCATTAAATGATAACTCAATACTTAAAAGATTTTAATGTCTCGTACACAATGTTATAAGCTTTTCATAAAATACATATTTAAATACAAGATTACTATTATTTACATAAATACTTATGAATTTTAATTTCATAGGTACTGTATGTAATATCAGTAACTGTATCGATAATTATGAATATTATGATGTGTATCACATCGCACGTGTTGTTCATAACGCGGTTATTGCATCTAACGTATCATGTTACAATATAACACATATTCTTGTATTTATGTGTCATTAAGTCGTCAAGGTATACAAGTTATATGGGTAGGTTTAAAATCAATAAGAAACTGGTAGGTTGTACAAACAACCAACCAATGGAGTTAAATTGAGTTAAGTTTTTGCAATCTTCTAGCACAGCTTCCAGTAAGGTCTCAGCTCAGATCACGTCTGGCTCACAGATAGACAGGACAGACAGAGTCAAATAATTTTTCAAGCAGACTCTTAAAAAAATGTAATGTAAAAAGGCAATTGAAGTTATTTCTGCCACGTATATCATGAAGCAATAGACCTTAAACACAGAATAATAAAATCCTGAGGATAAGATAGCCAAATTCTAGTCGGGCATAAAATGCTCTTCAAATCATAGTTCATCACAAGTCTTAGGGTCTTTTACAGAATAACTTAATTTCGCAAATGCATCAACTTCTATTTGCGAATATCCTAGCGAAAATCCAAACATGCAAAGTTCCTTCGAGAACGAATTCGCTTATTTACGACCACGAGATGCAAATTGGAGTTTGATCAGACACTTATGTCTGTTTCCATAATTGAACATTTCCAAATATAAATTTGTATCGTGTAATCCTTTAAATTATAATATTGCTCAAACAAATCGGTTACCGTATCCATCCTTGAGTCTTTTATAGATGTTTCTTTCTGAACTGCTATCGGGCAAGATATGGTCACTAGTCCTACGAAATGTTTCCCATTTATACCTGAAGTATTATTTCTTCGGTGACATTGCAAGGTCGCCCGCCGTGTTTCGCCATTTGTCTGTTATTAGCGGCACTTGTGTCAGACTTGGGTTGTACCGTGTGCGGCTAATTGCTCTGTTTGTGCTATGAGTTGATACGTTTCTATTGTCCATGTTTCCTTCGCATCCTACAAGTGGGTCTTTGCGTCCGTCTTTATCGCAACTGTGCTCTGAGGGTGGTTTAAATGAAAATGAAAGACTAAAATTAATTTCATACTTGGTTTTTACAAATAGGTAAAGTTATGTACTCACCTGAGATATTATTATTCCCTCTATCCTACCTTTGTGGATTTACTCCATGTTTAATGTTCTGCATGCAAGCGACTTCTCAATTGACCTTGATTTAGATTTTCAAATCCATTGCAATTCTAATGTTTCCTCCTTTAAATCAAAGCAATGATAAACTTTACATTTTATGCATGACACATTCTACTCGGAATTGTCCGTCTACCTGTGTTTATGTTTACTTGCATCAAATTAAGTAACTCGCAGAATTGTTTTTAATTACCAGTCGCAACGTCATTAGTATTTCTCATTACATTCACGTAACTCTTGTAGGTTTCCGTTGCAAACAGAGCGACTACTAAACAACGCCAATAAAGGAGTGGTCATCATGTGAAACCCGCAAATGGATATTAGTGGCAACAAACTTGGGCAGCGTTTAAACCAGTCCGAGGAAGCACAGATATAGACCATTCATTCATACTGATTATTGTGAAGGTTCTAAGTTTCTTTATTTACTTTTAAATTTTAATTAACGAGTTTTGGCGTTCCTTTTTCTTCCTATCCTTTTCCTAAATTTATTTTCGAGTGTGTCAGTCTACTCTGATGTATCAGTTTATTGACATTTACACCGCTATGATTGCTGCCGTGTACCATCTGATCTCCGAACTCGAACACTCCTACCTGCTGTAGAATAGTTTGTGTTCTATTTTCTCAGTCATCAATAAAAATTAGTCAACAGAATGCTGCCTGAAATAACCAATTTTGCGTAAGCGTATCAAGGTGCATTGTGATAGGTTTACAAAACATGATCAGGCTCACCTCAAGGTTAATACTGGTCCGTTACACTTAAATGACTTTATATTTTGATTGATTAGGTGTGTAGGCTGAAGCTAATACCCACTGGCTGCAGCGGGATCTCGCAATGCCGCGGTAATTATACAGCGCGTTGTAGTAAAATATTTTTGAAATTATAAAACCTGTTTGGAGTAAAAGGCTGGAGTCACTTCCAAACCGGATATGCAAGTTCTTTCTAATATTTTCATACGAATGACGATACATAAAAGTAACGTTAGATAATTTCTACGATTAGACGACCGATGTGATTTATTTCGTTTATAATAAAGGTAAGCTATAGGAATAGCCTCCGGTCAATCGGTTACGGCTAGTTTAAGTGAAATCCAACATTTCAACGAGCTGCGGTCGGCTGGCGTCTGTGTAAATGAAATGAAAGGAATCGCTTAGCGCCCGCCAGCAGTTATTGGCAATTTCTCCGTGCCACGTCGCCCGGGGCGCCTCGTTTCCCGGGAGCCCGGCGCGACTTGCCGAGATAGCAGTTTTTGCTCGTCCGGCGACGCCGGCGCTGGCGAGATGTAATCGGGGACTTTCTACAGCTGAGCGGTTGGTCGCCGAAGCGGTTTCACTTTCATGCGGCGGCGGAATGCGGCCGGACCTCCGACCCGCGCCCGCCCCGTGACACCACGCCGCCTCCCCCACCCCGGCGCCCTTATCACGCGTGTGCTGTACTAAAATATGCATGCGCGAGAATGCGGTTCGCCTAACGTCCCGCCCGCGAAGCATATTACAATCCGATTATAGAATAACTCGCGGCGACGGTAACGGTTCACTCGCATACGGATGTCGCCCGTCGGGAACCAGTCCCTATTCCGTCATCGGTGGTGAACGTTCCTGTAGCATACGATCGGTCGCGGGTTAATTTTGATTCTACAAGCGGCCCGAATACCTGAGTTGGATGGCGGCGTCGGCTGGCGAGCTATCCGCGCTAATATCTTATTCGTGTCATTAGCGCGAAATGCCAGCCGTTTGGCACCCGCGGCGCCGACCCAGCGTTCCCTCGCGGCCGATGCACCGACCTGGGCCGCACCAGCTAAATTCGGGCCCGTTGCATCACGCATCACTTTCGGTTTCGTTTGTCACGCGGCTATTTTAGATCGGGTGTCGATTATTAGAACGCTGTTTTTAGCCGTAGCGACCCGTTAGAAGTTCGGACTGCGACACTCATCATGACTAACTCGTAAAACGCGCAGGAAGCTCGATTAACTATTTTACTGAAGACGTAATCTCGCATTTCTTATTCAAATATAAGACGTCGACTAAAAGAGGAAATAAAGTCTGGGTTTCAAAGTCGTTGTGAGTATGCAGAAAGTCTCGGCGTGTTGCAGTTATCTCGACTTAGCGGAACGAAACCCGATCCTTATGCAGCGGCACGCGAGCGAGGCCTGCGCGGTCGCCGTGTTGTCCGTCGAGCGTACACCACGCGCTGTCTACCATTAGGCTAAGTTGCTATTTTACCTCACCCAAGCCGATCGGTTACGCCTTCCGTTCCCACGGTTGCTGGTTTTTTTGCTTCATACCCGTCGTAAGTATCCGATTGTATAAACAGTGTAGAGAAGTAGTTGTGTGTCGTTAGTACGCGCAGTCGTCACGCTCCGCGGACGTCCCGGAATGGGCTACGGACGGCTGCGGCGGTCATGCCCTTCGTTGGCAAGGCCGCTCTGCGCAACGGGCGAGTGTTCACCTGCTAGGGAGTCGCTGGCGGTGAGGCGGCGGTTGTGCAAGCGCTGCGACACCTCGCCGCACGTGGGCGATCGTCGAGAACAATCGAGCTTCTCATACAACAACACCGCCGATGGAATGCGGGCTTTTGATAACGTTACAAAACCGAGTGTAACGGTGGGCCAATGTCAACACGGCTTCTGTGTTGACTTTAGATTGTCTGTATGGTAATGCGCTGGCGGCGGCGCGCGATGTTTGCATCGCGTATTCGCAGCACATTCGCGTAGGTGACTAGATTTTCCTCCGGTCGGGTTGGGCCACTCCGCATAATGTGGCCACGCGGTGCGGTTGCGTAGCGAAAGTCTGGCCGACCTTCGGCGACTAGATATGGGCGGTAATATGCACCTAAGATCTCGATACACCTAATTACAAGTCGACCAAGAAACGACTCGGTCGATAAAGTCTAATGATAATACACGTTGACGGATTATGATATGCTGCTCGCCGGTCTTCTTATCGTGTTTACTGCATACATTAGCATTTGCAATTCTGGAATAATTAACTCATCTTTATTTCTTATGCTGCAGGGTTGTTAATTGTCTATTAATGATAGAATGTGAATGCGTATCCTATGGAAGAGTTGTAGGATTGATCGCATGCCTAGATTCTGCGATAGGATCGGCTCGGGAATGGCGTTGTCCTGCCTGGCGTTGACAATATTTTTAGTAATCACAATCTTGAGTAAGCACCGGCGAGATGGTATCTCTTATCAGCCGTGTGCCACTCGCTAATTTTAGAATACGCTCAGAAGGAATGCTGATTGCGACTTGTTCTCCGTATAGGTTTATAGGCTTCAAGTGGTTGCCAACCGTGCTAGTTACTGCGACAAATGTTCTGTATGTAGGCTCAAAACTTTTACATACGATGACGTTGTACATTAGTAAGTGCCAAATAAAATGGCCCAGTGAACTAAATTTGCTGGTTGCCTGAATCAGACGCGCGTATGAATCATAAAATAAAGAGTTTGTTATGTAATGTGTGGGCTTTCCCGAGTCGAAAAATACGGATGCCCTCAAAATGAAAACAGACCTAGTAATTTACCGTGCGCTAAATATTATCCACAATCAATATGAAAATACCGATAACGAATCTCGAAATTTCTTTGATATCATAAGCTGATAACACCACGCGCGTCAATTACCCCGTATATTGCATACTCGAGTGCCCTTATCGTCACTATTATCTCCGGCAAAAGCAATAAGCCGGTATATCTGGGCAGCCGACTCGAACTAATATTGACATCTCTCGGCTACATTGTTTGCACGCTTGATGGATGCGGTTCGACGTCGAGATTCCGTTTACACTCCCTTCCATAACCTTGAGCAGAGTTCACTGACTCGTCCGTCATACACATCTCGCGTGTCTTTAATTGTACACTTCCGGAGTATTTCCATCCAGTCGGGACCTACGGTATCGGGCGTCACGTTCACGTGCATCCTGCCGGCGACCGGCTATTTATACCGCGTGATTTGTTGCACCCGTTAACCGTGAGCGACGCACAAAGTAATATCGAAACTTATTAGATTTTATCGCTGGTAAACTAATTTCGAACTAATACACGTGTCAGCGTTGATGGATCCCGCGGGCTCCGCTGGCGTTGGCTGTCTACGGCGCTGTTATTCCAGCATACCACCGTGAGGATTTATAACGCGTCGACCGGCGCTGCGTAAATATAATTAGAGAGGCTATTTATCAGCACGGCGGAAGGGCGTTCGGTATCGCCGCCGTAAATCTCTGGCAGGTCCTGACGGCTCAATCCGGCGAAGAAATGGAATGTCTCTAATCGCCGCACTGTGGATGGAGGGCGAATTTGTCCGTCGCCCGCGCGGATCTACGCCCCATATGTTACAATCAGCCCGGATTATACGACCGCTACCGTCCACTTATACGGATAGAATAGGCGGTCAGTTAGCGTTAGGGATTTAGATTAATTTATGAGGAATTCGACTGAGATCGGTGTACCATATGTGTAGTTTTGATGCGTGTTTGTAGTAAGCAGCTAGTCCAAGGGCAGAGTCGTCGGCGCGTGCGCAGCGGGGTGGGTAATTGGAGCCGTCACTGGCCGCGTAGACTCCACACCGTGCACGCCACGCCGGCAGCAGGCTCGATGTGTGTTCCTTACGATAAACATCTTTTCTCATAATCATTGAAAACCAGATCGAAAGAGTTTCCTATTAACGAGGTGGAATTGATTTCTACATTTGATTATGAAGTATGATTATGTGATTCATGCATTTCATAACGTTTGAATAATCATTAGGTAACGTTTTGAGGTCGTTCATCAATGACATTTTGTGCGTGTTTTTGGGTACATATTCGATTTGTTAAATGGTTACAAAGTATAGTATAGAAAGTTCTTCGAGGTGTGGGTGTGGTGATATGAGTAATGAATGCGGGTACAGCGCGATTGGCTAGCGGGGTGGTCAGGCGCAGGCGAAGCAAGGGCATTAGCATAAACCGTGGCGGGTCGTGTACCGCCTAGCGGCCATAGACCGCGTTGCTCTTGTGGTACAAGTAACAGATGCTGCGTGATTCAGTCAGACTCATATATTTCACATCGGCTACCTTGTGCTGGAGTATCTCATGAGACACATTCCTAATTCTGATGCAAGATGCGATTGCACACCAGGTTTTATGAAAGTTTTGCTTTATCACTCAACTTGCAGAGGGTAAAATCTCGGCGTCTTTGAAGTAAATTTTGTGTGTTCAATCCGTCCGATGCGGCTAAAGCTAATTTAGACCTTTAAGTTTTTTTTTGCAAATATTTGACTCATCTTTAAAGCCAACAAAGCGATCTCAATATAAGGAAACGAAATTTCAGAAATACTAAACATAAAAGCACCCGTTTCGTCGGTTCGGTCAAATCACGTATTCTCAATGTCACCTACCCAATGTACCATTTTACGGTACCAGTCAGCTGCAGTATTATTATCCTCTGTTATTGCACCAAGCGCATTAAAAATATTTTCTTTGTCATACAATATGCGAATACACCCATGAATATTTAATGGGAAACCAGCCGCAGCCCTGACCTTTCATTTTGGCCTTTCCCCATGCCCATTGTTCTTGGCCAGCCCCTGCTTTGAAGAATGTATCTAATGTTCGCGTGTTTTGTTTCAGGTGAGCCTTTTATTGTAGAGCTGTGAGTACGGTTTTTATATCTATAAGAAGCTTTTGTCTTAGTTCACGTCTCACAGCAAAAAATATTTTCCATAGGGCTGACGTAATCGATGACCGATCTAACCGATTAATCCTTTCGACCGCTGACTCACTGCGTGCTACAACTACAACCTGTGGGAGATTTGAAATATTCGTTAATTAACCTTTTCGATGACTAATATATTGAGTATTTGTATTTGCATTTCTCGGTCCAAGACAGCGAGACGGCTGTCGATGCGAGGCCTAAACTTTGTTAAACAAACCGCAGTGATTCATTATCTGGTGGATAGATGTTTATCCATAAGATCGGGTTCAATGTTCTAGGAGTGATGAACTGGAAACAGCCTCATGGAACGTTGTTAACGTGTCTAAAAAGGCCATTAGGGGGGAGTGACGGTCGCGGCGGCCGCCTGTCGTCGCTCAACTGATGGTTTTTTGTCGCCAAAGACTAGTTATCTTCTTCCTCGTCGGTCGCTTTGATTAACGACCGTAACCCGATCTAGTGTGGTTTTGGTCTTCTACCGTTCGGCCCACATGAATAAATTAATTCAGACGCAGATTTACACACGCCCACTAGTAGTACTAATACGGATGTATGTAATAACAAGGATTTAATGATGTCGAATAGGTGTAAATGAATTGCGGCCAAGCTAAAATTTGTAGCAGTAGCAGGTAATAAACCCACTTATTATTCATTGTTATCGATCGACTTTGAATTGATCACGTAGTCATTTGTGAATTGAAGTCACCATGCATGGAGTCTCGTTATTCTTTTATTTATGTTGTGACTGATGTAACGGCCTAACGACTGCATCACCGGAAATTACATTCAATTATACATATTTGCTCCATTTCGAGACCAAATTATTGTGGTGGATGTAGACTCTGACCGCATTCGACAAGAATTGCTATCGACTAGTAAAAAAAATCTAAATCATTGAATTGCGGCGTTCGGATGGTATTGTCGATTCGGAATCCGACCGATGTGCGAGATCAAACAACCCGTGAAACGGAGTGCGCGGATGCCAGCACGCCAAATGTGCGACTTCAATGTTGCCACAATGTGCGATCCTCTCGCTCTGATACGCGCGCGCAGCCCTCTATTCGTCTCATTCTGGCGTCAGTTTGTTCGATTTTGGGCGAGTGTGGCCGATGACAAAGCGTCACTTTCTACGGAGCGCACGCGCAGCGGCAAATGAAGTGTGTCGCGTACGCAGACAGCTGCGCGATAGAGTCTGCTCTAATGTGCACCGGAAACCATCAATTTAGATAGTGCGCCGGATTGCCGCCGCGAAGCTCCTGCCCGAAGGATGCAACTGTTATATGAAGGAAACAGTGATTTATGACCTTCATTGTTTTGTGGCCGAGATCTCCTGCTTGGCCAGCATCCTCATTTCATTAAACGATGTCTCGTTATCCACTTACTAAATGTAATCAATAATTTCTGAACCCATAGGGACATTTTCTTTCTGAACGTAAAGTTCATTGGCCACAATATTTGGTTAGCGGAATCGGATACGATCTGCGACCCCAGATGATTCTTGATAAGTATAACATCTGCCGCGTCATTCCCCCAACCGAACGACGATTGTGTTTATTCCATCCATCCCCCTGAACAGATAATAATTTGTCTTTATTAGATCACGGGGGACTATGAAATGAGAGCATGTGGTTGGTTTTATTGTGTGTCGTGTGTATAACGGATCCAAATTTCACCCATACCGGAATTGCTTATCGTAATAGTTTGCATGCTAATTAAACTCGATTCGCAGTCGGATGCTGCTTTACCGTGACCAATCGAGTATTCGGCCTGGCGTCGCAACATGCACAGGCACTGCTTCTCTGCACCCCTATGTTATGGGCATTGCCTGAAGTGATATAGGCGTCGTCTCTTGCATGTTATCGGCTACTTTCTCGCGTCCGAGCGAGCGGTGCGCCGTTGTCGAAGTATTGTTTATGAAAAGCGGGTCAGAAGAAAGCGATAGAGGGGCGAGAGCGGCCGGTCACTCGCTGATATCTCCCGGTGAAGAGGTCACGGCCATTACACGAAAATAAGCTGAAGAAGAACTTCGAAGATGGCGGATAGAGCGTTTATTGCCTCCGTAAACTGTAACAACAGCGATTTTTTTGTTCGGATCCGTGAACGGCCGATAATGGATACCGATTTCTCTTTTTGCTCATTTTTGTGTTGCTAATTGGTTCTGTGTTTATTGTAGTGGAATTTTTATTTGCTTCGGCGGCACTTTCAAAATGTAGTGTTCGTCCGTGTTGACGTTCGTGTAGATTCATATTGCGCGTGTGTGAATGCGGCCGTACGCTTGCACCGGCTGCGCTGGCGTAGCGTTCTCTGTAACGAATCTGGAATTCGTTCGCACATCATGCGCGGTGTGGCAACCCGCAACGGTCGCACCGTGTCACATTCGTACGCCCAGTAGACAATAGCCTCGTCGGTGATCACTCTTTGTTTAAGTGTTTTCTCGTCTCAAGGTCAGCCTGCGCCGCGTTCGTTGCTTTTATCTTTATTATAAGTTTTTATGGGTCTTTCCTGCACTTAAAACCCGTAGTTTGGAGTCCCGCCGCGTCTGAAATCCGGGTCCGGTTCTCTACCCGTACATCTTTATTGTCCATCTTTATTGTTCGTGTTTAGTTGTTTGCTTGTAACGGATCCTTTGGTCGTATTGAAAGATGTAAATCATGTAATTGAACACCGTGCGATACGCTAGTCGTGGAGCAAATCGCACCGGTATCTGCGTCTGCGCAGGCCGTATATCACAGCGGCGCTGCGTCCTCCGTAATTGGTATGCGGTGTTTTGTCGAGTCTCGCTTCGATAAAGCGTCTCTTCCTCCTTGTATGTAAGGTAAGGTTAAGTATTGGTCTTTGAGATTGCACATGTTAGTACTGGTAACATGTTTTCTACATTTATCTTGCAGTTAGTTAAGTCCAGGCTAAATTCGAGGACAACATTTCCTCTTGGACTTCTATCTTTTATTCAGTATGAAATACAGCAGTCATCATTAAAGTTTGAGATTAATTTATGATCATCAATACCATATGATCAATTTTAAATAGTCCTTTAACTGAAATTATTTGAGCAACATCGATATTACACGCGTTTCCAATCGCTGCTCAAGTTTATAATACCCCCTCTGTGCCAGATTGACGCGAGTCTTAATTTGTATAAACATTCCCGTTAATTGCGACTTGTTGCGGCGTTATTTAGTGTTATCGCGTCTTTGCTTTGATGTTGTACCTGATCTATTTTATTTCTACCTGTCCGTATATTGGAATCTCTTTTGAGACTCGTTTGCCTAGATATTATGTTAATTTGTCCAGCAATTTGAATGGATCAGTTATTTTTCTTTCCTTGAAATGTTTGCCTCTTCTTAAAGTGGGGTACTCTACCACTTACCGATTTTCATGTAAAGCATAAAACTATCACAACTATTTATAATCCGATTCTATATTTATTATAATACTAAATTGTAGTATATACCATGCCACACGTGACTAACTTAGCTTGTCTTAAAAATGTTTAGTTTCCCCTTTTTGTGCCTCGCCAATAAATATTGAATAGTTTAGTGCCATATTAATGAAGTCTGGATTAAGTATGCGGATTAGTATACAATAATCACCCGTAGTTATACAGCTAATAGCACGTGGGCTGCGCCTACGCGTATTGGGATCAATAAATCACCTAGACGTGTGGCGTCTGCGACCTTTCCGCGATATTACCATGTAAAAGAGCAAAAACTATCAAATGTTTATCATTAATTATTATTGTAACGTATAATCAATTAATTATTCACAAGATAATTTATTTTGGTGATGCGGAAAACAATTTAGTGCGTATTTTTGGCAAAATTAATCAATCAAACGAACATAGAATGAGTCATTCTAGTAAAGACATATACTTAGTAATACTTCCTTAAATATGTGAAGTCTTTAGTATTTTGGTTGTTTAGGAACACAACAGCTGAGCTGTGGGCATTATTGCGAAATCTAATGTTGTTTCGTCAATGTCATAAAAATTATGTCATGAATTATGATGCAGACTCAATTTAGCTCAGACAGTGTGTTAGTCATTAGACGAATGAAATTGAGTTGATTTTTAGAGCCACCCACTGCTGGAAATAAGTATTCTGTTATTTATATCAAAACTTTGTAAGTATCTTAATCTTAAAAATAATGTTTAATATGTCTTAGCGAATATAATCCAACATGTTGATCTTAAACTTGACCATGAGAGTAATCCTATCGTAAACGATGTTTGTCGTAAGCTCCTTATGCGAAATCGTAGCCGGACTACCATACGTGACAAGGAAAGATTTGCAAGGGATTTGCATAATACAACAAGCGTATCTATCTTGTAAGCCTCCGTGATCGTTTGTAATACATCGACACTGTTTAACTCACTCATAGAAATCGCAAAAAACTTGTACTTAGTAAAATGTACCCTATGGTCTCGAACCAATGAACTCCTAAAAGCTTTATTAAAACTGAATTAAAGGAAAATTTCATTTATTTCTTAACTGAACCAGGATAGCGCTTAGACGATGTGACAAAAAGAAAATCTGTTTTTAGGACAGGTTTGCAACATTCTTACGATGCCAGTCCTTATGTCTAAATATACGAAACCGTGAATTTATTCTGTGAAGTTGTTTTTTTTTTTAACAAACTCATAAACCTGACCGCAAAATTGTAGTGACTCGACAAGTATCTAGACTTGTTTTAGAGTGACTTGCGATGTGTTTTATTAGACAACTCAGTGACACATCTTCCAGACTATCGAGTTTCTGCTTAATTATAGAGGGAGTAGATATACTGCAATTTCTTCGGTTGATGACTTGTTTTATCGTATGGAAACTAGCTCGATTTGGACTATCTTTAGCAGCTAAATTGGGTTCTTATAGATAAATATCTAAAATACGCCAACCACCTAAACGCTTCCGTATAGAAACATGGGCCAACGCGAATTTGTCTTTGGTGTGAACCCACTTAGAATGCCATGTGGGCGGCATGCTAGTGTTTGCACTTGGAAGGTTTTTTTCGACTTCCAAATATACACAGATGATTCAGACCTCCTGCGTAGTAAGATCTAGTACGATAACTTTTAATTACCATGCGTGAACAATGCGACGAGAAAATAACAATCTTTTTTGATCAAATACTGAATTTGGTTGGGTTACTCAAAAAACCGCTACGCCTTTCACTTAAAAAGAATTTTCCTGCCAACAATCTGTTAAACAAGGAAATATATCATTCGATAATAATAGGACAAACCCAAATTGGAAGATGTTATCTCGAACTCAAGGTCCGTTTACATTAGATACATGTGACCGATCGGTAAACTAAACGCTAAAGAATGTGCCTAGTGATCCATCTTCGGTAGTACTCATCTATCGCTGAAGGTTGTATGATAAGATTGTAGGAAAGACTCCAGTAGTTTTAGCTGTTTCATATAACAAGAAAGATAAAAATTGTGTCCCCACGTTATACTCTTTCTTTACAATATAATAATTGCTGGTAAATATTTTTCACTGTCATAGTTTTGTCGAAACGTATTGGTCGTAATTAATGTTTGTTTTGTGCATAACACCCCCCTAATTATTTACAACAACATATGATTCTATACTTTATTCTTTCTATATGAAGCATTAGAATAGTGTGTTGGATTGTCTGTCACCTGTTTGTTATCAAAATGAATATTTATGTTTGCGATTGATTGAAAAACAGTGATAGTTTTTTGTCTGTAAAATAATCTGAGGACAGAGGACATGCCATGAAAATACACAATTAAACGAGTGCCTATCAACAAGTTATCAGCAAAATTACAATCTTCTGCAATTTAAGCCATTTTTATAATTGAATTAAGGAAGCTCATTCATTTTTAAACTCAGTGGATATTCGTAAGTACTCATAAAACGAGAAATTTATTGTTGGTTAACACGGAATTAATGGGGCGACAAGTGTGACCTCTGAACGGGCTCCACTCTTTGTGACTTAATTTTATCACCACTACAAGAACAACAATACTTTGTGCGTGTCAGAACTTACGTTCTGCGCTAAATCGTTTTTCGCCATTTAAAGAATGTTTATTTTAATGTTATTTCTCGCCTTCCGCCTGATTTCTTTGTCAAGAGCGTCACTGCTGATAAGATTATGTTCAACAATACGGATTAACTGTATGTGCGTTCGGCCGCAATCGACATAAAATTCGACGCCACGCCGACATCACGTGTCGAGATTGTTTTACTTCAGTTACTATTTTTCCCTTCTATTAAACCTGCTTCTGCGGATGTTGTGTGTAACGTCGCCTCTGCTCATCCCTTATTTGGCTAAACATACTGACCACATATTTAATTAAGTTCTAGACCAGCTAGGTGGTCATTTGCATTAGCAGCAGCTAGTTAGACATCGTCTATAGGAGTCAAACATTTCAATAAATCAACTATCCTTTCAACACGATTGGAGGTGGAAATTTATTGCCATCAACATAGTTGCAATCTTAGAAAACAAATTGCGAAGACGATGCTCCGTTGGCTTGGCACATCTTATCTCGCTAAGTAACATTTTGATATTCTCTCCAATTAATCTTATTTCTATTTCTTCCATTGCAACTGCAGAGTTAATTATGTAAGGAGACTTCAATAATATTATTATTTCTGTTATATAAAACATAGCGTCAAAGGTATTAAGTGTTAGGAAGCGTTTCTATGGCTGCATACCAGTAATAAATAATTGCGTTCATATCCTACGTGCCATTTATCATAATATTGTCTAGCGGCCCCGTTTTATCTCGACTATGGTCGGGCAGGTGGGTGTCTGCCGTTTCAATATTAATTGATCCTGCTGCATTGCGGAATCGTTTCGTCCTTTTGTTTCATCTTCTGCTTTGAAATCTTATCAGGTTGTCTGTACATTTGCATTCTAAAGTGGAAGTGGGCTGGACGAAGAACTACTTAATGGTCTATGTTTGATATTATCATAGGCGACTTTCGGATTTGTGATACTTCGCTTAGAACCATTTTAACTATAAATTCATTGTTATATCTTAGTGGAATTTGTTTCAAGGGACAGCAATGTTAGTATTTGTCAGTGAAATGTATTAACGCACAACAGAATGTCGATTGAAATAACATACTTTGCCTCGTGTCGGGCGTTTGATCTAAATGTGAATTTAGTTTGTGGTCATATTTCCTATGAAAGTTGCCATATCGTATGCGAAACAATGCGAATATGAAGCATAATGAAGGCGGATTAGTTGGTGGGAAAAACTTGCGCGTTATTCGCTTTACAATGAGCAGTTTTTAATGAGTAACTGTTACGACATTTCAGGTAAACCCCAGTTATTTTGTTGATGGCTACCAATGAACCACGTTCTTTTGAGCTCAAATGACACAAGGTTATCGAGGTGATCGCAAATCATGATTCACGTGTAACTTTAATTTGACAATAGTTGCCAATGTTTATTTGTACTGTTATTCGGCACACATTGCCTGAAGTCGTTTGAC
The DNA here is from genome assembly GCA_947859195.1 of Drymonia ruficornis. NCBI lineage: Eukaryota > Metazoa > Arthropoda > Insecta > Lepidoptera > Notodontidae > Drymonia > Drymonia ruficornis. The sequence continues at coordinate 12,763,321 of OX401908.1, forward strand.
GCCAACTAGCCGTTGTAGTGCTCTCGACCCCGCGACCTTTATTCAAAGTGCTGGGATAAATCCACCAGCAGACGCTGAGCCCTCATCGCTGAACATAAAGTACACAGTATTGAATTACGTGTAGCTTATGTGTGAATGGTGTATAGAGGGATGCCCGTTAGACTGGAGGTCATCGGCAGGTGCGGATTTCTGACGAGCGTGCTATTCCTATTTTGGTTGTGCATTGTTAAAGAAATGAGCGTAGCTTGTTACCGCTGTCTCGGTGTCGGTTCCCATCGTTAGCCGATGCGACATGGCAGCGACTGCTGCTTTTGTATTTACAACAGTTAGACAATAACGGTTAACAGGATAACACTATGTTAAAATGTGTTAGTCATGCTAACCGCCGAACTGACAAACAGGATATGATTGAAGGCGCAACGCTAACCTTGTTCAATTAAACTTTGATTAATTGGAATGCATAGGTAGTTTTATTTGCTTGATTAATAAATGCTTTACAAATTGCTTAATATTTTGTTATTTTATCGCTTCTGATTGATTCGCATTGCATAATAGTTGGTTTGAATTTTTCCTTAAGTATTTTGGTGTCTTATACGATTGTAAGCTATAACATTTTTGAATTGTGAAACACATGATTTACGTTCAAGTCATATGTAATGGCGGTTAAAGTTAAAATATTACCGTTTAACGTTTAATATTATGGAAACAAAGTTGTCGTTTATCGGTCGGCAATTATTCGTTTAAAATTAATCGGTCGCTCCATGGCGGAAGGTACGAGAGGTTTCATTTCATTGTTCGCAAATTTACATTGTAAAAGCTTTCGTTGAAGCAAATTGATTATTAATAACACGTGCATTAATAAAATAGCCAAATCTCCGATGAGGGCTCCGAGTAATTTGCATGTGATTAATGTCGCCATGCAGCTCAGTTTTCGTTATTCAACGTGTTGTAGGTAAACATTAACATTCTTACATTCATAGCTTTTTAATCGTAAGTTATGGGCGAAAACGTTTTTAAAATATGTAGTATGGACGTATTAATTATGGTCTTATGATTTACGCTCTTACTAATGAGGATGGTAAAGACTAAATGGGAAAGTGGTCCCTTAAATTAATGCGAGTAGGAAGAATTTAAAATCCCATTACGCATATCGAGAGTTCTTGTTTTGGTACTAATTGGAAACACCGAGAAACACTGCTATTGTAACCGGGAGCTGACTTCATTTATACCTGAACAAGTCATTACAAGTATTGTCTAGTAGATACATTGCTATGTAGGTAACTAGCCACCGTAGCATAGTTATTAGACGCGGTTCTAATATCTTAATACGATAATGGCCAGTCACTGTCAAGTGCAATTAAACATTTTAGTCACGTGTGTTGTCCGACGATTAAGATAAATACTGTTATAAAAGAAATCAACTAACCTTTTTGTCTCTCGCTTTACAACTGAGGGAGGTGGATAATCTTCTTCCAACTCCTTATATTATTTCGATTATTTTGCGGGTTCTAATACTTAGCTTAACCCCGGGACTCATCGTGGGTCCAACCTAGGCGTCATCATTGGACATTGTCGTCGATCCTGGTTAACAGGAGCAATAGTGTTGGGAGTGTGTGGTGGTCCTCAAGAAAAATAACCTCACTGGACTGACTGCTTGAAAGACATGAGTGTTCTGCTTACTGCAGTAGACAGATGATCTTCCAAAGAGTTATTTGGCACATGGTCTAATACAATCCCCCACAACTATCATTCCTGTAACTCAAGATCACCAGTGGCCTTGTATAAAAGACGAGATTTGACTCTAAGCAAGTACTGGGAGAAAGCTATATTTACCTTGGAACTTGTAACGAATTTAATCGGAAGAAAATGCACTTTACGGCTGTTTAAACCAATGGAACTAGTGCTATCTTTAGACCAAGTCATATAGTATAATAACGATCCTAGGATACCGAGGGTTGAGCGTACTAACTTTGACCACATGTAGAAGCTAATAATGACCCTAAAGCAGCCTCAAAATGAGTGTCGCTTACAATACAATGCATTCATCTGCAATAGAAGTCATCTTCACTCATTTTCAAGGAGTTAGTGATAGTCAAACAAGCAAGACCCACGCCCACACGATCCCTAGCCAAAGAAAACCAAATACATGGTACCCTGGCGTGAACTCCGCTACAGGCTTAGTTGACGTTTCCCACGGGCTGTTTGCACTCGTTGTAAAGTGATGATGGCCCCGTTATTTCATGGACGTTAGCACTCCAACATAATGCAAGGCGATAGCTAAGCTTTTTTTACCATTTTCAAATTCGAAGATTCGAAAGATTTTGCATTTTGTTTAATTAAAATTGGTCAGTAATGTGTCCCGGTGAAAGGTTTTGTGTTTAAAGGGCTTCAATGCACTAACATAAAATATAAATATTTATTCACACTTGCTGGTTGGTATTGTTGTCCATTATTTTGTGGTTACTATGTTAGTCATACCAACAGAGGTATTTGCCATTTTAAGCAATTTACTGCATAATAATCGAGAGTTAGTCATAGATTACGTGGGATCGGGTGTAAATCGTTTGATTTTAACATAATATGGCCATTTCCTTGTGTGTTGCTTGTTGCTATGTGTTTGACGAATCCGTAATGAATGTAAAGTTTATTTGTAACTCTTGCCATTATTCAACACCAGTGACTTTCATAGAAAGAAATTTATAAGATTTCTTATCTCGGTCTTTAGTATATAAAACGTATAAAAGTTAGTTTTCTTAAATTGTACCACTAGCTAGTTACGAAATCATTCAAATAGCAAATCGTGTCAAGTATAAGCTAAGTAGATCGTGATATTTATTGATCGTAATGTGCGACTATAAAACAGCCTTTGCCATAACAATAAAATATCCTACTACACGATATTGCAATCCAAATATCGTGAGCGTCCATCGTTCGCCATTAGCTGTCTTTACGATTTGAAGTTCAGCTTATCATAGCTAACGGTATTACCGCTTGTAGTGTGCTCGGGTTATGTTACGTTAATAAAGTTGACATAATATTGTCGTGTTGTGTTTCTCGCGACAGATTTGTGGTGTGTGCTACCGTTAACTCGAATGTTAATTGTCTTAACTGTCTCTTTCTTAATTTTTATTTCACCGCTGCTCGGGACTGTTCTAATGGATTGGGTTAGCGTGGTACGGTTATGTTATAATGCACCGAAATATTGCTGTCAGTGTACTGTTGATGTGTGCTCAATAAAGTTGACAATATTGTTATTACCTCCGCCGGTCTTGCGGTTTGAAACACTGCTAGTCTGGATGTTATGTTAGCCTTTCTTCACGTATAACAAGATTATGGTTCAAGAAAATAACATTCTCCAGGATTCTTTTCAATTAATCTAGATGTAATTCATAATCCTTTGCAAGCTTGGACAGAATATATATAACTTCACTACTTATATGTTTGAATTGAACATACAAAATGCAAGCGGTCTTTTTGTTTTATTTACTGTATTGTTTATCAACTGACCATCATCTTCAATTAAGAACTCGAAGTAACCTTCACACTTCGTTTACCCCTCAGAAGATTATTAATTAACAACCTGTTTTCAATTCTCCCGATATTTACGATCGGACCATGCGGCGGCTTTGATAATCGCACCGGGAAGCTTAAATTAACGCTGTCAATCTCAAATCGCAGCCGACCGAATTTGGCGGGTTACCGTTAAATCGCGACGCGTCGTCTCGTGTCGTTCGACCGGCCTTTCGATTTATATACGACGTAATCGGGTCTTACGGTAAACGCGGTCTCCTCTCGCACACGCCGCTCTATAAAACATTGAACACGCGTTGTACACACACGGAGACTTGTCTTAAATTAAAACGACTCTACTGGGACGTGCAGCCTAGAATTGGACTGGCGGAGTGACTGGTTTGCGATGGAATACTGAGGATTGATCGTGGCGACAAGACTGGAGGTTGCGGCATACTAAAACCACTGCAGAAATTATTTCACCTCTTTAATTTATTATAACCGTATTAAGGTTGCTTTTCCACTATGTCATTGCTAGTATTCCTAGAAACTTCAAAAATCGCCAGTAGCACACCGTGTTACGTAACGCCGTGACAGTGATGATGTTGCGGCAGTGAGATGTTCAATTTCTCCGTTCGCCTCATCAACCTTTTTGCCGTTTGCACGCAAAAATGGGCTAAATGTCGCTCGTTAACCTTTCAGTGAGAACAGATGTAACCCTCCGGCAGTGGAGCATAATTGCGGAAGTGGACTCTGCCGCCTCCACCTGGCTGCGGACATTTATACTGTTATCTTTGTCATCTGTTTGGCTAAATGGCCCTTTAAGGAATTTTCCTACACTTCTTTGTTGCATTTTCATTGCTCGACTGTCCTTTTGTATTGTGGGTCAACGTGTGACATTTCATTTTCGGATAAGGTCTTAAGCCATTTCGGTTATAGCAACATTGTCGAATGGCGAGATACGCTCTATTGCATCTCAAAATTCACCCGCTTTATAGTTTGTTTGTTGAGCTATCTCACTTTCCCGCAGTCACTTTCTTTTTCAATATACAAATCGAATCGCCTCTTTCCGAAACACATTAATTGTACAACAAATATGAGTACGCCCACTCAACCAAACGGCTGTTCAATTAATTAGTCATGCTTTCGACCGTTCAGTAGCTATAAACCAACGAACGTGAGCATATCCTATTATGCTTAGGTAAACAGTACACGCACGATTTGCGCGGCGCCGGCGCATGCGCGCTGCGCTGCGGCGACCTAATTCCTTGAGTGGGAAGCGCAGGCGCAGGCGTCGCGACGACCCGGCGGCGTTGCACTCACTCCTTACCTAGATGTTTACATTATCAGTCGAAGACCTCAATTCTGGGATAAGTATCCAAGTGAGTATGTCTGTGATGTTATCACTGGTTTATTGACACAAGTTCTAACTTAACCTATGCCCTACCTTCTAACTATTTAAAATCTTTGGAATCTCACAGCGATTGCCTAATGTCACATAATACGGTAACATTGACACGGATCCAGTATAATTAAAACGTCATAGGTGATTGGTTACAAAAATAAAATGGACCCTTGAGATTTGTCGTTGAATAGTTTATTTAGCCAGCTTCAAGGGCGAAGAGTTCACGCCGGACATGTGACGCGGCGGTCACGAGCACGGATCGACTCCCGCGCACGATTTGTGCACTCGATCCATTGTGCAATTAAAACCGACATAACGAACCTATGAAAGTGACAAGGACGCGATTAATTTTTAAGTCAATGTAACATTATTTGAAATAGTTAAAGCCACTTGACCGTACAATTAAGATGCAATATCATATCCTCGGGATCATAATTATAGTCTGTCCCAATTAATTCGATACGCATCTCTCGATTTGACGAATTATTGCGGTTTTGCTCTGCGATAAATAGTATCGATAAAGGATACCGATCTGGTTATTAGTGCCGCCAGTATATAGTTCAGATTCGATTCGATCAGTCCTTCACATCGATATTGTATACGATCAATTTCTGAATAATCGATTGTGTGAATGATGGCGAAAGAATACGCGGGGAGAACGGCTCGCGGTGAATTTAATTTGAATCGATTTACGCGTAAAAGGCAAGTTCGTGTCTTGTCTTATTCATGAGACCGCATAAAGATGTGCGAAATGAGAGAATTAGTTTTTTTTCTTATTATTTTATAACACAAAATTCTTTCGCGGTATTCTAGAATGAATAAATCGAAAGGGATTGAAAAAAATATTCCTTTCATGCACCATTTAGTGCTGTTTTGATTGATGTGCGGCTGACCTTGCAAATTCTTTACTTGTAGCATAATAACTTGTTCTACCCACTTTGCATTTTTATAATATAAAAATACGAGAGCCGTAAGACCACCCCCCCTCCCCCTCCCTCCATCCCACTCCCTTTCAGGTCGGCAATGTGCGAGCAATACCTTTGGTATTGTAAGCATCTATAGGCTACGGTAACTGCTTAACATCAGGCGGGCCGTACGCTTTATTGCCACCGCAGTCCTATAAAAAAAAAAAAAAAACGAACTGCAATCTACGGTCTGTTTTCTTCAGCGTGTCCAATCAATCATTCGCTCTCGGGTCTAACGCAACGGCTGTCAACAAGTATGATGAATATTCACAATGGAAACACACGATCCAATTCACTCACATTTATATCGTTATGAAATCAACCGTATCAAGAATTCGATTCAGTGCATCTGTTCTTAGGAGTAGCTAGATGACAGTGCACAACACTATTAAATCATTTGTTACTAATCGATTACCATGACAGCATCGAGGTGGGTACAATCGAATCTGTCCAATATTCCGATACAATGGTCCTTGAACGGTATTAACCTTAAAAGTTGTGCAAGCATCGATCGATATTGTACCGAATCGAATTAGAATCGATTCGTCGGCCCACTTGGCTCCTCCCGTGTCAATCGATCTGGCTTGTTGCGAAACTACTGTGCCCTACGTTGACGATGATGAATTGTAATTATTCATTCGTCTATTGTGAACGCTCAAGGACGGCAGATAGATTGATGTTGATTGTACACGTCTAATCTATACTTCTATACTAATATATAAAGAGGGAAATGCTGACTGACTGACTGACTGACTGACTGACTGACTGACTCATCAACGCCGAGCCGAAACTACTGAAGTTAGAGACATGAAATTTGGATAGTAGATATATTTTGTGACGTAGACAAGCAATAAGAAGCGATTTTGGAAAATTCAACCCCTAAGGGGGTTAAATAGGGGATGAAAGTTTGTATGCAAGTTCGTCATTTTTCAAGTTAGAATTATGAAAATTTGTGTTGAGTTGTCTTTTTAAAAATAAAAAATATGGTTTTCGGCGTTTTTGAATATTCAACCCCTAAGGTGGTAAAATAGGGGATGAAAGTTAGTTGGGAAGTTTGTATAGATGTTCGTCATTTTTGAAGTTAGAGTTATGAAAATTGGTGTTTAGGTTCCTTTTTAAAAATAAAAAACTTGAATTGCTGCGTTTTTGAAAATTCAACCCCTAAGGGGGTAAAATAGGGGACGAAAGTTTGTATGGAAGTTCGTCATTTCTGAGGTTAGCATAATGAAAATTTGTGTTTAGGTTTCTTTTTACGTATTAAAAATAATAATTTCATCTTTTTTGAAAATTTAAACCCTAAGGGATTAAAATAGGGGGTGAAAGTTTGTATAGACGTTCGTCATTTTTTGAAGTTGGAATTATAAAAATTGGTGATTAGGTGACTTTTAAAAGATAAACTATATTAATTTCAGGGTTTTTGAAAATACATCCCCTAAGGGGGTAAAATAGGGGATGAAAGTTTGTATGAAAGTTCGTCATTTTTGTAGTTAGAATTAAGAAAATTGGTGATTAAGTGTCTTTTAAAAAAAAAATAATAATAGCGTTTTTGAAAATTATACGGGGTATAGGATACGGGATACGCGATATGGGATACGGGATTTTGTATATGGGATACGTGATACGGGATACGGGTTACGGGTTAAGGGATATGGGATGCGGGATGCGGCATACGGGATGTGGGATGCGTGATACGGGATACGGGATAGGGATACGGATACGGATACGGATACGGATACGGATACGGATACGGATACGGATACGGATACGTGATACGGGATACGGTATACGGTATACGGGATAGGGATACTGATACGGATACGGATACGGGTACGGATACGGATACGGGATACGGGATACGGGATACGGGATACGGGATACGGGATTTTGTATATGAGATACGTGATACGGGATACGGGTTACGGGTTAAGGGATATGGGATGCGGGATGCGGCATACGGGATGTGGGATGCGTGATACGGGATACGGGATAGGGATACGGATACGGATACGGATACGGATACGGATACGGATACGGATACGGATACGGATACGGATACGGATACGGATACGTGATACGGGATACGGTATACGGTATACGGGATAGGGATACTGATACGGATACGGATACGGGTACGGATACGGATATGGGATACGGGATACGGGATACGGGATACGGGATACGGGATACGGGATACGGGATACGGGATACGGGATACGGGATACGGGATATGGGATGTGGGATGCGTGATACAGGATACGGATACGGATACGGGATACGGGATTTGGGTTCCAGAAAACGGAAACGTTATATTCTGCGCGGACGAAGTCGCGGGCAAAAGCTATCTAAATATATAAGAATCAAAGTCCTGATTGACTGACTGACTGACTGACTGACTGACAGACAACGCACAGCCTAAACCGCTGATCGTAGAGACTTGAAATTTGGAGGGTGGGTTTGTCTTAATGTGTAGAGGAGTACTAAGAAAGGGTTTTTTGAAATTCAACCCCTAAGGGGGTAAAATAAGGGATGAAAGTTTGTATGGAAGTTCGTCATTTTTGAAGTTAGAATTATGAAAATTGCTGAAAAGGTGTCTTTTGAAAAATAAAAAAATATGGGTTTCAGGGTTTTTGAAAATTCGACCCCTAAGGGGGTAAAATAGGGATAAAAGTTTGTATGAAAGTTCCGTCATTTTTGAAGTTAGACTTACTTAAATTGGTGATTAGGTGTCTTTTCAAAAATAAAAAAGAGTAATTTCAGGGTTTTTGAAAATTCAACCCCTAAGGGGGTAAAATAGGGGAATGAAAGTTTGTGTTTAGATTTCTTTCGTGTTTTTGGAAATTCAACCCCTAAGGGGTGAAATGTGGAGTGAAAGTTTGTATGGGGGTGGTCGAGTTTTGTTATTTTGACGGGAAAGGGGAAAACGGGGTCAAGAGATGTTTTAATAAGTCATCCATATCTCGATATTGGTTATGATTGCTTATTTGAATTGATCAGACTGGGGTTTCCGTATTTTTAATCATTTTGACGAGAAAGGGGAGAGCGGGGTCAGCGCATGTTTAGTCATCCATATCTCAAAATTGGTTATGATTGTTCATTTTAAATAATCAGACTGGGGTTTCAGCGTTTTTAATATTTTGAAGGAAAAGGGGAGAGCGGGGTCAGCGAATTTTTAGTCATCCATATCTCGAAATTGGTTATGATTGTTCATTTTAAATAATCAGACTGGGGTTTCAGCGTTTTTAATATTTTGAAGGAAAAGGGGAGAGCGGGGTCAGCGAATGTTTAGTCATCCATATCTCGAAATTGGTTATGATTGTTCATTTTAAATAATCAAACTGGGGTTTCGGCGTTTTCAATATTTTGAAGGAAAAGGGGAGAGCGGGGTCAGCGAATGTTTAGTCATCCATATCTCGAAATTGGTTATGATTGTTCATTTTAAATAATCTGACTGGGGTTTCAGCGTTTTTAATATTTTGAAGGAAAAGGGGAGAGCGGGGTCAGCGAATGTTTAGTCATCCATATCTCGAGATTGGTTATGATTATTCATTTTAAATAATTGGGGTATAAGCTGAGCTGAATATGGTAGGTACTACTTCAGTTTGATCCCATAAAAAATCATTTCGTAAATCAACACCCAAAAGGGGGAAACTAAAGGTAGAAAAGTACGGCAGAAAAATATGTTTGTACCCGATTGACTTGAAACTTAGTATGCATAGGGTAGGTGAGGGAGGAAGGGGAAGACGTAAGGTAGGGGGAAGTGGAAGGGGGAGGGGAAAGGGAAAGGGAAATGGAGGGGGAGGGAGCAGAAGGAAGAGAGGGGAGGAAAAGGGGTGGAGAAGGGGAGGGGGATTTGGGATTTTGGCTCTATATACCTACCTACCAAAACACGCATTCACCGAATTAGGTACCGTGATAAAGTTTGTATGGCTCCAATAAAAATCGTGAAATAAAATTATTTTTATAAAAAAGCAAATACTGACTTAAAAACCCTGGCGCACTAAAAAGTACTAAAAAGTCTTAAGTCACTTGCCCGGTTTTTTTTTATTTTGAAGTCTACGCGGACGAAGTTGCGGGCAAAAGCTAGTCGATTATAAAATTAATGAGGTGATTCTTTGAAACTGTGAAGATAAACAAAAACCAGCTGGCCTACTCCGAAATACGAACCTAACGTTTCGGCTGACGGATTGTCGTGATTTGACATTTCTTCTTTCGTTTTTCTCTACGATTTGACATTGTTTTGATCGTAAATCGAATCCGTACTTCGGACGATCCGTCGGCGACGTATTTCGGAGTAACCCCCCTGGAGCTGGCGCCTTATTCAATAATAGTATATTTGAGTATTCTTAATAAAAAAATACAATCGATATAAGGAATTAATGATTTTATCAACGCCAAACTCTGGACATCAGAAGAGATGTGAGATTAATTATAGGCAGACGAAATTGTTATCGCTCAATATAACAGGCAAATCTTTGCATTCAAAGATCAATCTAGAAACCGGCCAAGTGCGTGTCGGACTCGCACATAAAGGGTTCCGTACCACAGTAGAATAAAAAAGTCAAAAATATCCAGGTTTTTTGTATGGGGACCCCCTTTATTTTTAAACTTTATTTTATTTTTTACTGAAAATTTCAAGTCTACCTATTACGGTTCGTGAGATACAGCCCGCTGACAGACAGACGGGCGGACGGACAGCGTAGGCTTAGTAATAGGGTCCCGTTGGCACCCTTTGGGTACGGAACCCTAAAAACAACAAAGGAACGTCAGCTAGAAGCGGATGACCCATTTATTCTACATGTGTCAGTAGTCCATTCTGTCCATCTGTTTGATCAGTAGTTAATTTGTGTTTATTAGCTGTGATTGGTTAGCGGGTCACGCCAATTGTTCCGATACGACAATTGCTATTGAACTATTTGCCTAGATACGTGGTTATTAATTTGTTTTATGTATTGCAATGATCATAATTAAACGTTGTTGAGTTTCTTGTATCTACCATTGTTGTTTCTTTGTTATGGTATTATCCCATTCTCAATCTTTATCAAGTGTACCTGCCTTTATATATTTTCTTTTCAAATCTGCTAATCGTCGAAGTACGTTTCCCACGGTCTTTAGGATACAACACTTAATGGTTACGAAAAGAAAACAATTCAGTTAAATTATAGGTTAGGAAATGAGAACGGAATGTATAAGCCCCATTGATGTATTATTTTAGCAGATATGGTACATCTCTACATTGCAATCACTAGAGTTCAGCGCAACGATAAATGCAGCGAAATTCACACATCGGCTATCGCACTTGCAATTCGACATACAGGCATTTTTACCGTTGGACACCATTGGACACCATTGTCGATCCTGGCTTACAGGAGTAACAGTGGTGGGAATGTGTGGCGGGCTTAGTCCAAAAAAAAAAAGAAAAAGAATACAGGCATTTCGGTGCATGTTATTCTTCAGAAGATGAGCCGTATTGGCAATACTGACATGTTTCCAACATACTTTTCCGCGGACGACTGTATCGTACGTTTTTTATTTTTATTTCTTGTTAAGTACATGAGTATCCTGCATACTTCCTGCCAAACTGTGAAACAGTTTGTAGGCAGCTGTGTCCATGGACTCCGTTCCATAGGACACTATTTTGGGCAGTCATGCGACTCCCTCTTTTTTGGTAAGATCTTTAAGCCCCCAAGATAGTTGTATGCATCGGTAATATTGAACGTGCACAAAATACATTGTAATAGTTTTACAAAACGATTCCGCTCAGTAAACACAGCGGGTTCAATGGAAACGTTGCGATGACGCAGCCCGAATGATTCGCAGCGATTATATCGATTGCAGATGCGCGACACGTCGCGGCTGTCGGCACACAATCGTTTTATCACATCACTAGCTTATTGCACACTCGGTATTTCCCTGTCAAAATATTTATCGATACCTACCATCGAATATTGATTCATAATATTTTGAAGATTCCCATTTCTTCGTTTAAAAACGGGTGCCAATATTTTTTTTTAAATGTTCTTTTTATCGTATGAGTTGTTCAAGTACCCGAAGGCCTCCAACAAGACTTAACGACTGCTTCCTAGATAACAACCGGGACCGACATTTTACGTCCCTCCGAAGCACAGAGACACTCAGTTCAAATGCCACTAAATGGTCACCCATCTCTGAGTTCTGACTGACTTTGCCAAACGTTGCTTAACCTCCGATCGCGTACCGATCAGTGACTGCAGCTGGCTATGATCGCCTATTAAATGTTGTTATTTTGTTTCAGGTAAATATTAAAACAGTACCGATCGGTGGAGTAGAACTGGTAAATCGAAACGAAACGTAAGTAATCTCATCTGATAACTCAATATCGATTAGTGATCAATTTAAAATCATTATCTTGAAGTATACACATTGCAATATTGCAACACAATTATCATTATATTGCAACGCAAGCGGCCAATCGTTGTCAAATCAAGCAATTACTAGAGACCACCGCGTCGTTTAGATAATAGCTAGTTTCTGAATTGCCCCAAAAGTTGCGACACTGATTGACATAACTAATTACCGTCGTACGGCGCCCCCGTCACGGACAATTATCACTTGACACAGATGCCTATGCTTAATTTATCAATTGGCTTATCCGATTAGCCCTGACTGACGTAATTAATGTATAGCACGCACGCTGATGGATGATCATCGTAATTTGATGGTTTCGGGTCAGCTCTACGTTGAGATTAGTGGATGGAGTAGAGGCCTAGTTTGAGTATACAGATCATTTTTCAATGTTAAGGATAGGTGATGCAAATTAATGCTTGTGGCGACCTTATTATGCATCTGTTTTGTGAGAATCTGAGAACAAGGATCCCTGTGGGGCTATTCCGAAATACGAAGCGAAATGTTTCGACTGACGGATGGTACGTTTTGCTACAATCCGAAAGTTACTTTTTTTTATAAGACTGCGGTGGCAAAAAAGCGTACGGCCCGCCTAGATGCTTACAATACCAAAGGCATCATTCGTCGTACGAAACACAGCTGTAATAGCTGCTTTACACCGATCTTCTGTGAGCGCTTTCAGGGTAGGACAATGTACTACCCGTCAGCCGAAACATGTCGATTCGTATTTCGGAGTAGCCCCACTGAACCTTTGAATTAATTTGAGTTATTTTATTCGATTGCAATAACAACGCCGCACACCAACTCCGTGCGTTCTTTGTTCTCCATATTTTACTCAAATATTTTCGCGGCTAACGTCATTCTATCCTCTTCTCACAAGAGTTTACTTAATAATTTGATAAACATGGAAGACACTCGACCTTGTGCATCAACTGGCCTTCGATACGTTTTAGTCATAACAAATTGCACACTTGGAATTTATGTACATACCGTTATGTCATAGAAATACGTGGATGGCGTAAGCGCGACGAAGATTTATGTCAAAACAATTTATTTACTTGAAGTAAGGATAATAATATGTTTATATGGATTTGTTAGTGTATGTGTTTATATATTGCAAGATGTCTTACGGCCGAATACTCAAAGACTACTCAAATGTTTAACTTCCACTAAGCAATTTGAGACGTCGTTATTTATCATTTTAGTTTGGTGCGTCAAAGTTAAGCAGCTCTCAAATTTGAATTGCGTACATGTATTCGGCCGTTAGTGGCACCAATATCTTGATACAATTCTATAAACCTTCCTTGCGGGTGTGTTTGTGGTAAGGCTTCCAGTATGGTCAGACTGGACTGCTTAAGATACACTTCTCATCAAAAAAATCGAATCACCTACATTCATTTCTTGGATGAAAATTCTAATATGAAATTGTGGTACACCATTGTGTAGACTAAACTGCCAGCTATTTATTGGCGTATTTTTTTAATGATATTAATCATTTTTTTATTTAAATGCCTGAATAGTACTTGCAGTACTGTTTCGATTTTTTTGATGAGAAGTGTATTTTCAAGTTGTATAACATAGCACTGATGATTACACATACGTATTGTAATAAAGAATAACTAAGCGATTCTATTAACAAATATACATTTTCCTTTGCAATAAATGCGTTGTAGCTCTAAAAATTCAATTATTAATTTTACGTAACACATTTTGTTAGTGTACAAGAAATTACGATAACGGTTTACGATGGCAAAATAATCTTATCGGAACAATTAAAGTCCATAACTGCGTCTCGTAGGTATCATCTATACTAATATATAAAGAGGGAAATGCTGACTGACTGACTGACTGACTGACTGACTGACTGACTCATCAACGCCGAGCCGAAACTACTGAAGTTAGAGACATGAAATTTGGACAGTAGATATATTTTGTGACGTAGGCAAGCAATAAGAAGCGATTTTTGAAAATTCAACCCCTAAGGGGGTTAAATAGGGGATGAAAGTTTGTATGCAAGTTCGTCATTTTTCAAGTTAGGATTATGAAAATTGGTGTGGAGGTGAAGTTTTTAAAATAAAAAATATGGTTTTCGGCTTTTTAAAAAATTCAACCCCTAAGGTGGTAAAATAGGGGATGAAAGTTAGTTGGGAAGTTAGTATAGATGTTCGTCATTTTTGAAGTTAGAATAATGAAAATTGGTGTATAGGTTCCTTTTTATAAATAAAAAACTTGAATTGCTACGTTTTTGAAAATTCAACCCCTAAGGGGGTAAAATTGGGGTTGAAAGTTTGTATGGAAGTTCGTCATTTCTGAGGTTAGAATAATGAAAATTTGTGTTTAGGTTTGTTTTTACGTATTATAAATAATAATTTCAGCATTTTTGAAAATTCAACCCCTAAGGGGATTAAATAGGGGATGAAAGTTTGTATGCAAGTTCGTCATTTTCCAACTTAGAATTATGAAAATTGGTGTTTAGGTGTCTTTTTAAAAATAAAAAAATATGGGTCTCGGCGTTTTTGAAAATTCAACCCCTGAGGGGATTAAATAGGGGATGAAAGTTTGTATGCAAGTTCGTCATTTTTCAAGTTAGAATTATGAAAATAGGTGTTTAGGTGTCTTTTTTAAAATAAAAAAATGGGTTTCGGCGTGTTTGAAAATTCAACCCCTAAGGGGGTAAAATTAGGGACGAAAGTTTGTATGGAAGTTGGTTATTTCTTAGGTTAGAAGAATGAAAAGTAGTGTTTAGGTTTCTTTTTACGTATTAAAAATAATAACTTCATCTTTCTTGAAAGTTCAACCCCAAGGGGATAAAATAGGGGATGAAACTTTGTATAAAAGTTCGTCATTTTTGTTGTAAGAATTATGAAAATAGGTGATTAGGTGTCTTTTTAAAAATAAAAAAGTAAAATTTAATAGCGTTTTTGAGAATTATACGGATACGCGATATGGGATACGGGATACGGGTTACGGGATTTGGGACATGGGACATGGGGCATGGGGCATGGGGCATGGGGCATGGGACATGGGACATGGGACATGGGGCATGGGACATGGGACATGGGACATGGGACATGGGACATGGGACATGGGACATGGGACATGGGACATGTGACATGTGACATGGGACATGGGACATGGGACATGGGACATGGGACATGGGACATGGGACATGGGATATGCGATACGGGATACGGGATGAGGGATACGGGATACCAGATACCAGATACGGGATGCGGATTGCGGGATGCGGGATGCGGGATACGGGATGCGGGATGCGGGATGCGGGATGCGGGACGCGGGGTGCGGGGCGCGGGATACGGCACACGGGACACGGGATACGGGATATGAAAAACTGGATCCGGGATATCCAGAATACGGGATTTGGGTTCCAACAAACGGAAACGGAATTTCTTAAATTTATATTCTGCGCGGACGAAGTCGCGGGCAAAAGCTATTAATTTATAAACTGGATACAAAGTCGTAAAACCGACAAGCGAATTCTGTATTTTCTTACGGTACCTTGTATATTAATCAGTACAACAAAAATACAATATTAGGGAATATGCTTTGTTGTACGGATTGGCTCGTGTAGACATTTTTAAAAATGAAAAAAAAAAAATTTTTTCTTTCAAAATAACTCTGCTGGATTTACTGAAAATATAAATTGCCGCGTCCACATATGCCGAGAAACCGCACAGAAACTCGAGATAGCAAATAAATAAACCAGTTTTGTTAAGGCCGAAGTCGCGGTACATACTTTTATGAAATCAATGCAATAAACAGGATTTAACGAATCATCGATCAAGTTGACATTATTGTGTCGATCAAATATACACGGAAAATTGGGTTGTACACATTGATAAATAAGTTTATTTTATTCTTTATCACGTGGCTTAGGAGGGTGTTAACCTCTCGTACGTCAGATATATTATTTACAAGTGCAGTCAATATTAATTAATTGTGTTTTCCTACATTGTTTCTTGATTCATTGGTATTTCGTATAGAATTACAATTTACACTGAACAAGCAGTGTCATAATTTTGTATTTGCAACACAACACAACTGTAAATAGTCCTGGAATACTCCAAGATCAAAATAATAATATGTTTAGTACTTTAAGTAATTTTAGCGTTTTCTTCAGACAATTAAATGAATACTAAAAGCACAAAAAGTCCTAAGGCATTTATTTATACTCGCTAAGTGTAATTAAAAGTTTTTTCCCATTTGTACATTTTGCAACTCGTGTGAATGCCTCATGTTCCTTCCAACTATAATTAATGTTTCCCGACAATACACTTTTTGTATTACATTCACTACATCCTACAGGCGCCAGAGTAATGACGTCAGCGCGATGAATGAACAGTCCGTCCTATATAACAAATTCATCTCAGCGGCCATGAATCGGGCTGAATGTGCTTACGATCTACTTTCCTTACAAATTGAGTGAACAATGGCGCCTAAAGAAGTAAACAAACTGCAGAGCAGTATCTATCTATCTAGGCAGTCCCGAGTTTTTATAGACCTGAAGAAATAAGTCAATGGGTCTTTGAACTAGATTAGTCTATTAATAATTACAATGTTTTACGATACGAATTTGCGGGAATTCCAGAAAGATGTTAATGTCGTATTTTTTATATGAAAAATGCTGTAACTGTGACCGTATTACCAAAACCAAAACATAGCTGAAATAATCTGAATGCCCTAAATCCATAAACAACACACTCGAAGGATAAAAGCAACTATTTCAAGTGATATAGATTCAAATAAAATGGATGATGATGCTGGCGTAATTGGTGCGGAATGCTTTGACCCTTCAACAGCGTAAGCAGAAACTAGCACTTATATAAAGCATTTAGTATCCAAACTCATAACAGATGCAGTCTCGACAAGTGGGTGGCTGCTGGCGCGGCGGCGTGGCGTGCGCCGGCGCCGACCCACCTGCCTACTTGTGCAAGATTTATGGGATCGGGACTCAATACTAGCAGACAACTCGAAAGTCGAAACTTTTACACGTGTGTTTATAAACCATAAACAGGGTTTCCCTTTACGGCTTCTATGTTGGAGAGATTAAGCCGGGATCGGTCGTATTTGGGATGTATGTTGATTTTAATGTTTTATTGTTTTACTTTTATAGTCGACTATTTTTGTCAAATCCCTTTGTTGTTACTAAAAGTGAATCTAGTACTACTTCTACCTAAGTTGGTGCCAACTTTTCTCAAAGTTGAGATGGATTTATTAATACAGATTAGTAAAAAAAACGCTTCTCATTTCTTATCCTATTATGAAGATGTTTTCTGATGCATGCAGTGCATAGTGTTTCTTTGTTTAATTATCTCTGTAATCCCCGATTTATTGGGTTCACATACAATGGTGGGTGTTAGAGCTTATTAACGCGTATCGGCTCCACACCTGTGGGCAACTTAATGACCTGTTTATCAACGTTTGTATTTTACATTGATATGCAGTGGTAAATATTTTGTAATTTATAACAAAACTTGTTTAATTAAATCTTGTAAATATTTTTATGTAACTTCACAATGTCTGCTCAGCTCAGTTTATTAAATTACAAAACCAAATAATACTCAACGAACTCAAAACATAAATAATTAATCATGACCAAATAAAGAAGAAAAATATATTGCCAATCTATTCATCGGCCATAAAAATATAAACATAACCAAAGACATCATATACATGCAGTTTCTAAATCGCCAGTTAATTTAATCGGCGATTAGAATTCAACGATTTGGCAAACTTTCGACGTGTTTTGGTTACGTTGTTGTTTTATAATGGCATGGGTCAGAAGTTGCTGGTTACGAAACGTCCGCCGGCGATTTCTTTATCGAAAGTCGTGATCTTGAACCTGTATTCGGATGCTGGAGTCCGATGATCGGAATCGGCTGTCTCGCGATGATTCGTCATGTCAGCAGCTTTCGCGGTGTTCAACCGGAAAATAAACCAATAAATAGTTGAATGTCAAGATTTGTTTATGGTCTACTGGAGTCGCAATTCGATAGATCTCGGATTTATTAGTGAAACATTGTTGAATGGCATTAGATTATATTTTAGATCAAACAAGTTCATCCAAATATATTCTTCGTCAACGACCAATGATGATGATTTTGAAAAAGGTTCCTATGACTAGGAATTTGGTTCCATCATTAGCCACTGCGCAACGAATAAAGAGCTAGAACCAGTTAATCATACCAATAAATCCACGTCGAAACAATAGACGTATATCAATTGGCTGATAAAGCAACGGCCCACCCATCCCATCATTACCAGCGAACTTACAGCACCCAAGTACAGTAATATCCCTTTACCCACCTCATTATGTAACCATTTGCGTAAAGGATATTACATTGTGAACTGGCAAACGAGCTTTTAATGCTTGCATCGGAAGTGCGGATTAGAAAATTGCACTTGCACATCCCGTAGCAGAACACTTTCACTGACATTGTAACATGTCTGATTGCTTCTTGACTAGACTCATACTGTGATGAGGTCATAACACCACTGACTGCATATGAGAAGGCTCATCAGATACTGAAAATGTTCTCTTCACTTGAAAAGAATTTGGACGACGACAAGTTGACTGATACAGGTTTTTGGGACTAGACCCGCCACACACTCCCACCACTGTTACTCCTATAAGCCACGATCGACAATGGTGTTCCACGATGACGCCGAAGCTTGACCCTCGACGACTCCTGGGGAAAAGCTAATTTGTTTTGGATCCCGTACGATTTTATTCAAAAGAAATACTAAGAACTAATACAGATTCCTAATAGCGATGTTTTATTTATTATAGCTGAAGGAGAATTTGTCATATTTGTGTGAATCCAATAACATTAACATACCACCATATACTACAAGAACAAGTGTTCCACGAAAATCATTTGCAAATTTGTTTGAACAATGACCCTAGTGATTAATTGTGCACAGGCTATAATAGAATAGAAATACTTCTTTAGTTGCTCATTTGCATCGTGTTTACATTCTCCGGTTGCTTTAGCTCTATTGTTTCAGCTGACGACTGTGTTGGGGGACCTACCTGTTGCGACCTGCTCCCGAGAATGCTTTTATTTGGCTTAGCATTCCTATAGCGCGGTCAGTCAACAGTTCCGCTAAGCTGATAAATAACCGTTCTTAGAATTTTGTAAATATTGACCAACCTAGTTTAAATTTTGCTCCAAAAACGACTTGTAGCACTTGAACCTCTTGAAGATTTCTTGGAACTTTTTGGGAACTTTTCATTAACCGTTTAATATACCGGTACCAAACTATTTGACTTGTAAGTACATTGACATTGTGCTAAAATGTACAAAAACTTGATATTGAAAAGGTTCAGCAAGAAATATTGTCCAAAACACGTCGAAGTTCGGAGCTCGGGTAGCTGCCATTGAAAATCAAGTCACGTCTGCGTACGTGAGGGGAAGAGTGGTGCGGTGCAAAAAATTATAACGAACTATTGATTGATTCAGAAAATAGCGATTGTGTGATCCACAAGTTGAATATAAGTAAAATGGGTCGTATTTATTTGATGGGACTGATGATTGCGAGTCGAGTACGATTGGTTAATACTACGAAATATATTGTTTCCTAATTGTGAAGTTTAACTATTTAAGGTCTGGCTTTGGAAGTCATAAAGGAAGACTACTAATAATAACCCTAAATATTCGGGCATCAAGTCCATTGAATTCCAAAAGCTTAGTTTCAGTTTTAGACTTGCAACTCCTACCATGACTAAATGATAAAGATACGTCTGGAGTGTGTAGAAACTTGATGTTTGAAACAATCTTATAACTATAGTGAATCATACAACAGCTTACTTACAATGCGATAACGGACACGTGCTTCCTTCCCAAGAATAAAGTCTTCATTGTCTTTCATTAGAATGTTCATGTTTATATCACGACAAAAAATGTATGTTACCGAATAGATTGAATTAATATTGTTATCGCACGTGAAAGTATTGAGCCCACGAACAAAGACAAGACAACGTATGTACCTTTTCCATATTCAATTTTGCTTATGTAAACCGAGTACGTGAGCCCTTTTCAGTCTAAAAAAATTGCGTAACATGGAAAGTGTTTCTGCTTTACCACGGTTCTAACAGCAATTATTTCCCTAAGGCTAGCAATTTGCATCGGCGGGTTGGTGTTCTACAGTGACTAATGGTTTCCCAAGTTATTTAGTGTTAAAAGTAAATAGTGGAAAAGGAAATTAGCTGTACGATTTGAAAAGGAAGGAAATGAGAGCGTTTGCCGTGTGTTTTGAACATGAGAACTCGATCAGATGCTTAATGACGACAAAATTCGAAGTGGTTGCACGATTTCTCGGCCATGGTTGAAATCACATTAGATATACGTTTATGTACTCCTTGTGGTGTCAATGACTGCTGCCACTTCTTTTGTCTTCGCAAGATATGGATTATCTTTAGACTGACAGCGAGATAAATGCAAACGAAACAACAATCACCAAGTGCGTCTGCGCAGGTTCAGTCTCCCTGACACGTTTCGCTCAGCATTTGCATGGCGCGGCAGCCGTTCACCGCTCTCATACATTAATTCGTTAGATATGATTATGATAGATCGATCCTCTTAATTGGCCCATGCGCCGCTTGCCCACATACAAATGTAATGCATAAATATGAAATTGTTCTGCAGCCGAAGTGTGCCAGCCATTTAACGACGCATAAATTTTTGTCCATTTTATGAGGTCTTTCACATGGTTTTATTGTTCATATTTTAGTATGAAATATGTGTTTTATAATTAGCTTACTGATTCATGTAATTGTTTCAATTGGACATGTAAATTATACTTGCGGATGGCTGTTTTTATTGGTGTTAAGTTGACCAGCAATAACTTGTGAGGTTCACTCGTTCTTTTTAAGGTTTTATTTCCGAAGGTTTTGACCGGTTACGTAATACTTATTTATCAACATGCAATCAATTGACGGAACATATTTGATGGTTTGAGAAATAGCAATTTTGCGTGATATGATCAAGTTGGTCATACTAATAAGTACAACCAACTCATAGTTAAGTTAGATTACAAAAGAAAACAAAATATAAATAGCATGAATCTTAATGTCACATCGGTATTGTATCGAAATAAGACCGGTCTCAATTCGGCACCTGGGGGCTTACCACAAGCTCTTATTGCGATTCAATTATAGGATCGTTTTAATGACGTTTCTTATTGTCATGACAATAAGGTACGTCATTGCACAAAAAGTCGCTGAAACGTTAATACGTTCCTGTAATTGAATCGCAATAAGAGCTTGTGGTAAGCCCCCTGACCCTAATTATAGTCTTGTTCTAAAAAGATAACTACACTGACAGAAACTAAACTCTGATTAGTTTGACAGAATTTGGTGTTGAATTGCCCTTGTGAAGTCCACAGCGTGTGGGCTGGATGACATTAAATTGGTTATATCAAAGTAGATAGGTACTTTTAGCTTGTACAATTTGAAAACGTATTAAACTATAGAGTTACAGTGGCGCTGCGGCATGGAACAATGCAACTTCTTTTCTATGATCTGATATTATACTTGGAGACCTATTCTTAGAGCTGTTATGGGCATGCAATTAGGTATAATAAGGATAAAAGCTCACTTCGCTTCTTCTGCATTAGCATCATCCGTTTTACAAGCAGACGTTTAATAGACGCGTTTTATTTTTTACAGATATTGTATGATATTACTTAACAACTAATTTCGTAATGTGCACGCTAGCATATATCCGCGATGTTAATTTTATTACCGCAAACAACATATGTTGAACAACATTTAACTACTAGTCTGGTAAACGGTAACAGTGGTAATGTACGTTTTAATGTTTCCTAAGTGAGAATATAGTTATTTTCACGTTGCAGTTAATTGTAGTGTAGAAGCCTGAGTTGTCGCTACGTCGACGGAGTCACCATACATACACACGCGATGTTAATACGTGTTGATGAAGCGTTTACAACAACTTTTAAATAAAAAATAATTTCCTGTAATTCTCGAATATGTTTCACGACCTGACTCTCCTAGTATAAATTGATAATTGAAATATCTTTAAGAGTGTTTAAAGTTTAAACCAAGAGGCTGAATGATAATGTTGAAGATGTCCTTCTCCAATGACAATAACATAACCGTTTGTAAAATAATTTATTATTGAAATAAAAATTATCAAACGTAAATAATACACTTATCACGCGATGTTATTGTACATAAAGTGGCAGTCAGTTTTAATAGCACATTACGCAGTTATTACTTGGACGATCGCTTAGTGGACGCGTGCAATCCACTTATCACTCATATTCCTTGGAATTACATAATAAATGTCTGTGTAGTGATATATTTTATTGATTCATATTAAATAGCAGTTGATAAACAAAACAAAAGGAAGTATAATTCAAACTCTTCAGCAGCGTTTAATAATTGCACATCCGTTTTCATCACCCAATTTGTGTGTGGCCTTATCTGGGCTTACAAAATCGTAGCTAATATTACATGTCCGAGACAAATTTGTGCATAGAACTGCCAAGCCTTAGGGCCACCGCAAACACGCTTCTTTTTGCATCGGCGATCGGCGATTTAGTCGCTTTTAGCATCGGAGCAGTCGCTTCGTCCGAACGCAGAGAGTCGCCAAATCGCGATGCAGCATCGATACAGATCGCCGACGCAAAAAGTAGCATGTCTGCGGTGTCCCTTATCGACGATATCGACTAACAAAACTAGCGAAACCTTTGACGTCACATTAGATCTAGATACGTCCATAACAATAATTCACAGGCTTTCGACTTTCTAATGTTGTACGAATTTCCAGTTTTCCTAAGAACTGGTGCACCACAAATTTTGTGTGCCCGATCCAGCCCTGTCGCGACAGACATGCCGCTCGTTTCCTACTCGCGACGGCCGGTTGGGCGACAAATTGCTGCCGGACGCCGTTTCGGCGACGCACAATTGCTGCTTAACGGCCCGTTTCCCAGATTTATTTCGCCTACACGTAAGTTAAGAGCAGTTAAGAGCCCTGTCCAAGACGCAACATTCGCTTAAATCACGGCGACACGCTGTGCGTCGTCGCGTCGTCAAAATTCTTGCGCGTAATTCACCGCCAATGAATGCGTTTCCGTGTTATGTTGAAGTGTTTAGGGAGTCTGGAGAAAATTTTAATTCTTCCAAAGCGAGTTGTCGTAAAATGTTAATCAAATGAATAATTAGCCTTCTATAAACTAGCTATTACAGAAGTTACAGAACTGAAATAAGGGTGAAAATTCCCAAGCGCTATTTTCCTCATTACACATTCGCTTATTAGAATCCGTATCAGCTGGATATTACCGTAGTAACCACTGTTTCCCTCGTGTGTCGCGACACATTCCAGGCTCCGTGGATGTCTCTGTTTACACCTACGCCTTGCGCCGGTTTATGGCACCGCTAACGACTGGTAACACGATACCCGAGGTGTGAACTACGCGGTGGTGTCGAGAAATTCGCTTATTATTAGTACCTGGAACCGTTCGCGTTTCGCGATCAGCTAGTTTAACAGTACCAGCCGTTCATCTTGCTGTGACGCGATTGGAATGTTGTGCTGTTTAAATGAAAATAGGTGGTTTTAGCAGCGTAACCGATTATGTTAAAGACTGCAGAATTCTAATGGTTCAGGGAATTGTTTAGTATGCTGCATCATTTATGTAGGTTAGCAGTGGGATTTTGCAACTATTGAAGATAATAAGGAAGTATAAACTGATGTGGTTTGCCCTTAGTAAAAAAAAAACTTAGCTTAGATTACGAAAAACTCCCTAAAAACACAGCACTTTTCACTGCGTAAATCCGCCAACATACAACGTTCATGTAACAAAATGAAAACATAACTTCCCTCGTATTGCGGATCAATATCCTGTGTTTTATTGTTATTATATCTGAGCGCGAGTATCAGGCACCGGTGAAACATTAGCTGGTCGTGGGGCAGGGTAACAATGGCCGGCGCCAGGCGTGCCGAGATGCCCACAGCATCCACCGATAACGTGCACTCCAACAGTCTGAGGCACAGGATGATGCACCACTTTACATGAGTGTCATTTACCTGCCAAAGAAAACTGTACAACTCGAATTGGTGCACCTGAACCTATCATTGCGCTGCTGATTAATGGATGGATGGTTGGATAAAAGGACTAACTCTGTATGAATGACGGAAGCCGGGGCCAGGGATTCTGTCTGAGGCTTAGACCTGAGGTCATAAATGTAATGCTAATGGTGCCGCTGCAATGTTTTCTTCTGAATAAAGGAAATATGATGTGTGATGAATGATGTCGGAATTAATGAGACATACCTAAAAGATGAATTAACTTTATAATTTTGCAATCCGATATTGATGTATTACAAGATTCTAACTCAAAGAATTTTCCTATTAACGGTACACACCCTGTATCGTAAGGTCGGTGGCGTGCGCCGGCGCCGACTCCTCTAATAATAGTCGCATTCCATTCCCTCGCCCTGGAAGGGCTCACCTCGCGATGCGCGCGCGCACCTGCCGCGCACTACTTTCCTTTTTCATTTGCGAAACGCTTTCGCTGCACCATTATTCTGAAATACATAGTGCCCAAATTAGGATTGAAATAATGGAAGAAGTTAATACATGTAGAATAAAATGTTTAGTGGCGAACAATCTTGCAGGAAGAAAACAAGGTAATTGTATGACTGAAATTAGGGAAAAAGAAGTCTTTGGGTGAAGTCTTCAATGTCTGTTCAGACACGAAAAAGGGGAAAACGAATAGATCTCAGCCAGTTTTAATAACTTACACAAAGAGACAACTTACAAATGAAGGTACATTTCGTGGTCAGCCGTTAGAAATAAAGGGCATTCAACGGAAAGCAAGGGCAACGTTTCTAGAACCTTAGGGGCGACGCGATGTGTCTGGCACTATTAGGGCGCTCAGGGAGCGTATCGGGTCGTCAGCGCGGAACCGGCGAAGGGCGTGCGTACGCGCAACGCTGTATATCGTGAGAAACATCATTACTATTATAGTAGATACCCAAGTTACTACACTGGAAATTTCTTTATTTTCTTACACTATACATTTTCCGGTATGTAATGGAAATTTTGTAAGTAATTTAAACATTCTTATCGCGGTATGGTAATAAAGGAATTCATTGTGTGATAAGACTTGGTGAATGCGAATTGTAGAGTTATCCGGTCTTTTGGTCTTAGCCTTGGCGTGTAGTTGATATCGACAGAGATCTCATTGCTCGAGTTGACTTAAAAATACCGTGTGGTCATGTCGGTAAGTAACCAATAGTCAAACGATCAACCGAATGGATGTCTGGATACTAGATTAGGCGGAATGGCTGCAAGTGGACCAGGGTGGTAACAGTAGTGGCCTAGAAGGTATCGTAGAGTGAGAAGCAGGCCACCATCCAGATGGTCTGATGTCTTAAGAAAGGTGCTCGGCACTTGCTGGACGAGTCTAGCACAGAACCAGAATGAATTTCGTGAAAGAGCCTCCCCTTATTGGTTATAGGCCCCTCGTCATTTGCAGTTGGTGATTACAGGCTGAGAGAACAAGAAGGAGAACGTCTATACACTCTGTAGTATAGTTCTTAAAGTTTTGGAGTTATAAAGCTGTCGGTTTTAAATTGTCATCGAATTAAATTTATTGTGTGTAACTGTGATCCATTTTAGATCCAAGCTTCAATAAATAGTTCCAACCATTGTCTTGTTGACGTCCAATCTTGCGGTTTCTATTCACGCGCGCAAATGTGCGTCAGTTTCGATGGTGCACGGTCGTTGCGCAGCCATTCTGGGTCAATGTTTATGGGATTCGTTACTGAGTACACGTTCAGGCCCTTGAACGTCGCCCGTTTCTGTGAAAGGGAAAATGTGGAATTTAATGGTTTCTGTGAATCTCGGTCCGGGAGTTGTTACTGCTTAGTGCTCAGATTCTACATCATTATCATCAGCCTATTGCTACCCACTGTGTTCGGCCTACGGATGTCTGCTCCAAGTTTCTACCGCAAGATCTGTTACTACAAGACAATTTGCTGTTATTTCTCAAATTAATTCAGTTATGATTAATTAATTGACTATATTCAACTTGACAGGCGTAGGCTTACCTCAAGGCTCTCTACTAAGCCCTTAACAGAAATAACCGACCGTCTGTTCAAATTATAAAACATTTTAAAACTTTAACAGTCGATCTTGCACAGCCAAGACCAGTTAACTTATCAGGGTATATCTAAAGAATTTTAATCTAGTACAAATGGTCTTAAGAAATATGTTTGCTACTCTGTATCTTATCATAAAACACTATAATAATCTTACATGCGCACTGTACACAAAGGTACACTAATACACTTCAAGGTGTATGTGGGTCATTATTAAGTATTATAAGAAAGTCTAGTTTTACTAACATAGTAGTGTAAAATTGAATAGAATAGCAATAATCATAATGCTTCGTTTGCTCCATCAGACATCTGTGCGAAATAATAACTGCCCTGGCAGTAACTAGACGCACAGAATTCAAATATAGTGACGACCCTTTGTCAACCAGCTATAGACTGTCAGAATGCGGTATCATTTCCAAAGTTCCACGCAGGATAATTTCACGAGCCGCATTTACTTTCATATCGGCATCGTGTTTAGCCGGCGCGGCATTAATTAGCGGCATTGAATATGCACGCCGGCCGGGCGGGCGCGTGCCGGAAGACCCGCTTCCGTCGCCCCCGGCGCTATGGGACTTTCCAACGGGATTGTGAGAAGCAGGGAGGACTTGCACAGTAGTTGGTATATTAATCATGAAATGTTGGAGAAATAAGAAATGATAATGGTCTTCAAATCCATCCAAATGCAAGCATCTTTAGATTTTAAACCGTGTTTCCTAATCAAGCATGTTTTTATTTCTATCGCTGATCTTTGGAGAAGTAGGTACAATGCTTATCCACATAAGGCTGAAAACAAAGAGATACGCCATTAGGATTGTGTAGTGCGCACACGCAAATGGCGCGTATCGTTATCTAACGCAGCGATCGTTTGCACACAGTTAAAGGACGCAATTATCACCTGGTACACCTGTTCTTCGCATGCTAATGATGGAGGTAAATCACTTGTGATAGACTGAATATCGGTGATTAGATCTTGGATGGTCACGCGCGCACCATTTCTGGCGTTTCAACACTGTGGGGTCCAATTACTGAATAAACGACGCTTTGGACATCCACGCTACCCTATTTGGATGTCTAGGTAAACGCAGCCACCTCACACCTTCAGATGGAGATAGGATCTAATTATGCTTGAAACTGTCAACGGTTTCAATTCGCTTCACAACGCAATATAGAAGCTTGACAACGACGTCCTGAACGTGAGAATCGTGTCCAATAAAAATATCCAAAACGATTATTTATGCGCACTTGAAACGAGCTTTTTTAATATTTTCTTTATATCAGATACGATCAAAAGATGTCTTACTTTTAATACGCGTTTGCGGATTAATCATTCTGCCGTCAGCGCCGAAGGTCGATCATTTAAGGCGATGGTTAATTAAAGCTAGCTCGCTCTGACAACGGTACCGAGTCAATTTCCTCGTTAAAAGATTTGATTTACGCATCGCAGGCATCCTTGCCCGATGAGGTGTTAAACCGTGACCTTATGCTAAAGGCGTCGCCTGATGATTCACAAATAATTTCGTTGTTTTGAATAATACAATAGATGCGGCCATATGTGGTCGGCTGCGGGCGGCGGTGTGTTTGGGCAATCAGTCAACGACCGGCTCCGCGGGTTCCCGGCGCATTCCGCAAGTGCTCGTCACGGGGAGATTCACGCGAATGATATGCAAAACACGCAGTTAGGAGCGCGCCCCTACTCGTCCCGCGAGAACCAACCAAGTGATTTTTTTGGCACGATAGCAGGTCGACGTCCACCTAAAAATGAACCTCTAACTACATGAAATATTTCAATCTGTAAACTCGTTCTTGGGATTTCATTCGATTTCGTTTCCGTAAAAATACTTAGCAATTATAAATTTCTACGGAAAATTGCTGATGTTCTCACGAACGAGCGCAACATGCGTTAATTGGTCCGCAAGCCACGTTCTAACCCAATTAATGAACATGCGCGCGCGGACTCTTTGGTTCACTATGTTCTCAGTTATTTAATTTTTGGCTCATTTAACATACGACGCGTCGACGGCCGTTTTTTGTGTTTACAAATTAAGGTAATTACCGTAATACCCCTGTCACAACCTTTTAAGTTCAATGCACGCATTACATATCTCGACGTGGTTTTCGACTTAAATTGTATTTTGGTTCTTATTACCCCAAGATTAAGGTATTTGCCGAATATTTTGGAATTCAACTTGAAATATTATTGTAGTGCGCCCTTGAAGTGCAGTTCCGGGTTATTTTAATGCAGTTAAATTTAAATTAAAATGTAGTGCGCTCCAGTCGAAATGATTGCGCGCAACGCGGCCGCGAATCACACGCACGACACCGATCGTTATATTATGCTTCGATAGAAATTTACGAATGGTCAAATTCTATCGAAATTTCATTAATTTTTTATTAATTTGGCTTCATGAAATTCTGCGCTGACCCTTATTTGGTGGCGAGGCGCCGTGAAGTGCCGTGAACGATGCCGATTCAAACCATAATATACAATTTCCTAAACGCTGCGCACCAATAAGATTACGGGTATTAAGCTGCGAGTTAATCTGAAAGGAAACAAGCCTCATATCGGCGCAGGAGACGTATTTATGACTGGTTATTCTAAGGTTGTTTGGAGTTCCCATCGTGGTGCGCTGCCGTTCAAACAGAGCCGTATGTGATGGTGCGATGGCTCGTAATCTCGCATCTTACGGACGCGACTATCTCGCCGCCGCGCCGCTCCTATCTGATACAACCACGCTTCCCCTGTGCATGGGTAATAATCTTTTATACGTTGCCGATGAAGTTATTTACCTATCGACATCAGAAATTTACTGCCCCCGGTTCTGAAGTTACTTTGTAAGCGCAAACCTCATTTGACATTATATCGACGCTTGAAAGTCAAAAGGTAACAAGCGCCATAATATCAACTTTACAGGAGAGCTGTTTAAAGTTTTAAAATTCGGAAAAAAAATCATAACTTTTTACTCGATAGACCTTTTTAGATAAAACCAAAAGCAGAAAACCTACAAAAACATGCTTTATCTACTCAAACAAATATTTAATAAATAGGCCCCTTAGTTTCTGAGATAGTGGCTCATAAGCTCTAAAAACATGACAAGGCGGCAGGTAGAAAAGGAGTAAGCGACAGGACTATTTTTTTTAAATCGAAACAAAAAGACATAAACTACAATAATAAAATAACCACGATTAGACAAAACAGGTTAAGTAACTTTTTTTCTCAAAACAAATGCAAGTAGAAATGTTGCAAACGACCCACTGAGATTTTCTAACAAAAGACAAAACAGCTTAAGTAAAAGTTTATCATTGTCAATTTCCGAGCAGAAATATCTTAAACGAGACAAAAAAGTAAAGTAATGTATTGCAAAACGTTATAAACGGCGCTTTTTTATTAATTATAGCGAGGCAAAACCGTAAACATGACAACACTAACGGATATGCCGCTTATAATTTCAATACACATAGCCTTAAATTTTAAAATAATGGTAAAAGATCATGCAAAATTGATTATAAAATTGTGTTAAGAATTTCCGGCAGGACAGCTACCACATAAACCGATGATTGGACCTGGCAACATTTAACACGCGCACACTGCGGACCGACGAGAAGATCATTGAGCTCGAGGAAAAATTGAGTAGGGTACGGTGGGACGTCATCGGATTATCTGAAGTCCGAAGAGGGGGGAGGACTCGATAATTCTGAAATCTGGTAACCTGCTCTATTTCCGAGAGGGCGACCAGCAGTCCTAGGGGGTGTCGGGTTTATCGTCGTCGTAGAGTGTGTCAACTAGGGTGGCGGCGTATCTTGTTCTCCGAATAACCCAACTGTATTCGTTAAAAGTAGTTCAGGTGTACGCTCCAACATTGGCATATTCAGACAACGAAGTGGAAACTATGTATGAGGATATCTCTAGAACCATGCATAGTTCCAAAACTTACTTTACCGTTGTCATGGGTGACTTCAACGCGAAACTGGAAAAATGAGACGGTGATGAGCTGCGAGTAGGGCAATTTGGAGTTGGGCGGCGTAACCACCGGGGCCACCAGCTGGCGGGCTTCATGGAGAAGGAGGGACTCTTTATGATGAACTCCTTCTTCAGGAAGTGTGAGCACAGGAGGTGGACCTGGATGAGCCTCGACGGTGCAACATAAAACGAGATAGACTCCATCATGTCGACGAAGAAGCAAGTATTCAATGATGTATCTGTGATCAACGCGGTCAAAACCGGTAGTGATCACCGACTGGTAAGATGCACATTGAATCTCAATATAAAACTTGACGGACGGTGAGGGAAAACATCGTGAGGAAACCTACCTATCCCTCGGGATTAGGTAATAGTCAGTTACTGTATACACGGCGACAAAGTTCACCACCTGTCACGTTGGGTTCTGACTATCTGGTGAAACGTGGGCTTTAAGTTGGTTAATACCTCCACAATGTGGTGGTGTAGGGTCACTCAAGCCTCTGACTACCCCCGAATGGGGATAAAAGTCGTGACGTTACACACACACACATATAAAACTTGAAAGATCTTGACTGATGAAGTCTACGCACCGGACAGCACCAACCCAGATCCAAAACCCCGAGAGGTTTCAGCTGGAATTTCAAAACCGATATAAGTAGCGTGGACGATTATAACGACGGGTTCGTGGATGCAAGGCCCGTGGTACATAATCTCTGAGGAAGGAGAGGAGTGAAATGATACTGCAGTCTTCAGATGACGCTTTTAAATACCGGCAGCACAATAGACAGATCTCGAAGACCTTGACACGTGACTTCCGCCAATTTAATACCGAAGGTATTAAAGAGGCTATCGAGCGGAACAAAAGCTCCAAAGTGTACTCTAGAAATCTGTCTATTGGGCAAAGTAAGCTAATGAAACTGAAGATCGATGACGGCAGAATTGTTTCATCCAAACGACAGCTTTTGAGGGAGGTCGAAGAACATACACAGTTCTATAAACAGTTATACACGTCAATACGGGCACCCGTTACAAACCTGACGAACGACCCAAGAGCTAGACCAACTCGACACTATACCAAAGACATCCGAACGTCAGCTTGTGAGCTTGTGCGCGTGAGATTAGTATGGCTCTTAAACTGCTTAAAAACGACAAGGCACCGGGTGATGATGGAATAACGGCTGAGCTCCTGAAAGCGGGTGTAAAACCGGTGCTAAAGGCCCTTCAGAAGCTGTTCGGTTCTGTCATACTCGAGGGAAAAACGTCGCAGGCATGGAGCGAAGGTGTGGTGGTTCTTTCAAAAGGGCGATAACGCTCTGCTAAAGAATTATAGACCCATCTCACTTCTGAGCCATGTCTACAAGCGGTTTTCAAGGGTCATAACGAACCGTCTCGCACGCAAGTTCGACGACCTCCAGCCTCTCGAACAAGCCGACTTCCAAAAAGGCTTTAGTACCGTAGACCACATACTTACATACGCTGTAACAAGATATTATAGAAGACCGAGGAGTATAACCGGCCCCTTTGCTTAGCGTTTGGGGACAACGAGAAAGCCTTCGATTCGGTCGAGATAAGCTGTATTGCAGTCTCTTCAGCGATGCCAAGTCGATTACTGGTTCATCGAAGTTTTGAAATGTTTGTATGAAAATGCCGCTATGTGAATCTGATTACAGGACCAGGGGGCTTACCACGACTTCACGATTCAATTATAGGAACGTTTTAACGTTCGGGAAGCTATGCAATATCTTCCCGTCCGAAATACCGCAGTGTCTCAAGACGAAAGTCTTCGACCAGTGTGTGTTGCCAGTGATGACCTATGGATATGAGACATGGCCGCTCACAATGGGCCTCATTAGAAGCTCAAAGTCGCTCAAAGGGCAATAGAGAGGGCTATGCTCGGAGATTCCTTGCGAGATCAACTCAGGAATGAGGAGATACGCAGAAGCAGAAGAATCAAGGTAGCCGACATAGCCCGCAGGATTTCCAAACTTAAGCGGTAGTGGGCAGGGCACATTACTCGTAGAACGGATGGCCGATGGGGCCGAAAAGTTCTCGAGTGGCAGCCGCGCACCGGAAAGCGTAGGGTGGGTCCCGCAACGTGGACCGACGATCTGGTGAAGGTGGCAGTAATACGCTGGATGCGGGCAGCGCACGACAGGTGTGGCGAAACTTAGCGAAGGCCTATGTCCAGCTGTTGACGTCTTTCGGCTGAGATGATGATGATGAAAAATCTGTATTCATTAACTTCATAAACTTTTCATTCATTTCAATTCATTTGTCGTTCACAAAAATGGCACTGACATTTAGACTAATATTAGACATCAACGCAGTAATTACTATCATTGCACGCAGTTATTTAAAATAGGATAAACGACATTCAACTTGGATTTTTTGACTAAATTCTCATTTCTCGTATTCGGTAGAAACAGCACAAGCAACATCAATTTTATTTCAACAACGAGGCAAAAAGGGATAAACGCCAAAATATTATTTTTTGTTTCCAGGCAAAAACGGATCAAGCAACATTGCATTAGTTTTTAAGTTAAAGCAAAACAGTCTAAACTCCTTTTTTGATTTTATTCCGAAAAGGCAAAACGCAATAAGTGGTTAAATGGTATTCTGGTTTAACAGGTAGAAAAGAAGTAAACGCAGTTTGTGGTATGAAGACCTTCAGGCAAAACTACTTAAAGACCATGCATATGAAAATATTGAAAAGCAGAATGCACTAAACGCCGAAGTGCATTGCTTTTTTGTTTTTTTGTGTAGGCGTAAACAACAATTCCCTGATGTGAGAAAATTATGTGTCACTTGATACCTTTTGATACCTCTTTTTGCTAAAATCACATCAGGCATAAGTGACATCAAAATGCTCCTATCGGAATGAAACCCGGTTCATTCGACGCAGAAAAAAAAACTGAGTATGACCTCATACTTAACTCATTTTCGACCAAAGTGGCGCTTGTGACCTTTTGCCTTTCAAGCGTCGATATAAAGTTATCTCGAAACAAACCTTTGCTACTGAGGGGTCTTAAACACAGTAGGTACGCAGTAGGCGTAAACTGCGTAAAGCATTCGATTCATAATAGCGCGAGTCACAGGGTGAGGGTCGCGGTACCCAAGTTCAGATAACAATGTCGCGTTGAAGCTTGACCCCGGCTGCGGACGGCGTCGATTTCGGCGCGTCAGGCGGTCGCGGTCATTATATCGCAATGCGATTACAATCATGCCTGATTCGCAGATTGGCAGTGACCTACATCGAATGCCAGTGGGCGGCTCAGAGGTCCAACTCTGGGATGTCCATCGAATGTTCCACACTCGCCAATTTAGAACGTCTTGAACACCGTTAAATAATCATGTGACAAATTATGCATGGTCGCGTTACGAATCTCGATTTAGCAATCCCGTTACGCCGCGTTTGTGCGTCTCTAGATTGAATTTCTTCCGTACCGTTTTTCGATTTTGTTTCGGTGCGTAATGGCCGGTTGTGCAAGTGAATCGGCGTGTAATTGTGAGGGAGGTCATTGTTTGTAACGGAACGGGCCCGGGTGCACGCGTGGTGTGGGAGGGATTCCATTAGTCTGAGTGAGGTGCGCATTGTCCGCGCTACGGTCGTTTGCATCGCCCGGGCACCAGTGCGCGACGTCGAACCCAGCCGTGGAGAGCAAACCGCAAACCAGCATCCTTCTATTGCTCTCCACGTTGCTACAACGGTGGTCGGCTCTATTTCAACACGCTAACATGTAAATGCCTTCGAAAGTGCTCGCCTTGACACTACTATTTTGATACTGAGATGTCTGTGACGACGCAATTGCTGTTTATGTCCTTGAAATACTCTACACTCGATAATCTCCCTTACACGATGACAACTTTGATGCGTCTGCTAACGCATACAAGTTTGTTCCGCCGCCGACACGATGATTAATCAAGGATGTAATATGAGTTTAATTGCTTGTTTGTATTCTAACCGTACTTTAGTCGTCCGTCATTTCGCCATGCTCTTCCTAGAAAGCGAAGTGTCCCACTTGATGCTAGGAACATCGGCCACCACCGGAAATGACGGCCACGTCATACTAACTGTTGATTTTCACTTTTATCATGCACCTCAGCGATGAAATGGAAAATTATTATTGTTTTGTTTACATCCATGATGCGTAACGTGAATAATAAGTAACGTAACTATAGGTATACTATGGTCTATGATGCGGCGTACTTGTTCGGTCTAATGAGGGCAGGTGATAGCGCAAACAATAAATTAGGCATCGGGTGTCGTAATTTTATCTTATCAACGTAAATACACAATGCGCCCGCTGAGATGCGCAAACGCATAGCACGTTATCGCGACCACCCGCCGACACCGGGAAACGATGTCTATACAACATTATTACAGGGACATGAATACGCGAACACCCTGCAACGAACAAGAGCCACTGCGCTATGGTTCTTAGAACCAACGGTTCCTCGGTACTGTGCGAAGGAACTCATAAAAATTCTCTGATGTGGGGTGCGCGCGCCTTCTTTCTTATGCAAGGACAGCCAGCGAGAATCTTGTCTTCTCTTAACCAGGCGAGGGCAGACCGGCGCGGCCGTTCCATGAACTCGTTAACGATCCTGGCGACACCTAGTCTAATGGCTGCGTGCTCACTTGACTATGCAAATGACTGCATGGAGGCTCATGCGCGCCGAGATCGTGTCGCGCCCAGACTTGTGCAATTATTCATTATTCTCTTTAAAATATTACCCCTTGCGTAATCTTACCTGATAAACGATCGCTATCGATTTATTGTTCCCGCGGCTAGCCTTGGTGAAATTGTTATCTCGCCCTTTCGATATCGCATTATTCTTTAAGATGTTATTTACTGCCGCGGCGGCATTATCTCGTCGTGCCGCTCCTAATAACGACTCGTTATGGGAAACTCTCGTTTGTGTCCAATAAAATAATTGAATATCTGTGCGTTGATCGGCGCTTCGAGTACTAGCTCTTATCTGGAGCATAATAAATCCGCGATGCTGGTCGCGATCGAACCGCGGCCAGGTCCCTGATTAATGAGTTAACATTTTTTAATTAACGATCTCGCCGCATCGGGGCATTATTGGTACGCCGTGAACACCGCGACTCCGAGCTTGCGCTTCGACAGAGTACATAGCTTTCGCTGCCGCAACGTTCGGCTAAATTATAAACTACGTCTGAAGATTTAATTGCGTGTTTACCGTCGGCATTAGGTATTCCTCGTTGGATAATCGCCGCGAGGCGGTCGCGTCGTGATCCCAAGTTTTCCCGCGTTGTGCAACGCACCTTTGTCGCGTTCGCTTCACATGGTTCGCCTACACGAAGCTGCAGTGTGTACACCGCGATCTGTATCGGTTTCGGATAGTAGGCAACGTCTCGGCGTTGTTATTTTTGTCATATTGCATGAATCGTTTACGACATCCCTGTCACGACTGTTGACGTAACAGCAGTTACCACGCTCCGATGACACATTGTATTTTGCGCGTTTCAGTTTTTTGTGGCATGTTTTGTCGCGGCCGCTGAGCGATGTGCCATATTAGATACTCATGACTTTAATTAACCTCAGGTCTCATGAGAATTATTAATAGATGAGATAGGTGTGTGTTTTGTGTTTGTGTGTGCAGTATCAATAACGTGACCTCGTTGTCGGGCGTCGTTACTCTCGGATAATGTCAGCTCGTCAGCGCGCATTCAGACTCGACATTTTGCCAGTGAAAACGATCCGAGGACTATACACCGTTTGACCTGGACCCTTGCGGCTCTATGCGAGCGACGAGGGCCGGCTGCGGGCGAGCCTATTGTTAACTAAGAGCGAAATACCACACGGCTTTTTAGCGCGCATCAATTGGAAGTTGGGTATTGATGTCTCGAGTGCGTTCGTTAGCGGACCATTGAGTGTTCTTGCATACCGACGCTATTTCACACGCTTTGTTAGAATATACGATGAGCGCTAAATTATCTTTTCAAATAATATTGCTGGAGTGTCGCCGAGAGATGGTGCACCGGAGTATTAAATGTCAC
Source organism: Drymonia ruficornis (assembly GCA_947859195.1). Taxonomy (NCBI): domain Eukaryota; kingdom Metazoa; phylum Arthropoda; class Insecta; order Lepidoptera; family Notodontidae; genus Drymonia; species Drymonia ruficornis. Next base: position 12,799,717 of record OX401908.1, read on the forward strand.
ATTCCGCGTTCATACTTGTACGAGTCGTAGCGAGTTTGAAGCGACCAGCAAATAAACGATTGCAATGCGACATGCAAATTCGCTGTAATCGCATAATCCACGTGGATGTTAAAGCCGAGATTACTTCATCGGACCACGTCGTGTCGCGATACGTAGAATGTGCCAAACACTTATTTTCAATTAACCAACGACAAACCCGCTTATCTAATCATGAGAACGTGACACGCGTTTAGAAACAAACTGAATCGATTGCGACATGGAATTATAACGAATCGATAGAATCAATGTTCGATTAAAGAGGCCACCTTGAACCGTTTATGCCGTTTCGCGTCCAATCGTTGCGCAAGCGCGCCTTTTTGTTCGTTGCGAGTCCGCTACTGATTCGTTTCATATTTAATTCAATTACAGAAACACATGTAAATGTCATAGATGTTAATAAAAGTGTTGCACGTCTCCGTGCTGCGCTTGCGCAAATCACCTAGTGATTTGGCTGCGCACGGTTTGTTCTTCTGATTAGGCAATTGTTGCATTCAGTACGCTGTTATGGGATTGTTGTTCTGTTATAAACAACAGGATTTTGATTAAGTGGTCGCGTTATTTCAGTTTTCATTTGTAATCTTGTATTGCGACTTAGACATTTAATTGTTTATTTTTTGTTTCCAGGTAAGCTGCCATTCTGGAAGCGTCGGTGCTTGGAAGGTGTGCGTCCACTCGGTATGTGGCGGCCGTTATGAGTGTCAGTAAAACATGGTCGCTCGTTAGGCATTCACGGAGGGCGCGAGCGTTCGTGCCCGCATCAATATGCGCCCGCGCACCTCACGGACACGATTTGACGAAATGAATCACACCATTTTCTTCGTAGAGTTGTTCACGTGACGTCACGATTATGGTGTCGCACGCGCATCAACCACGAAATTAAATTATGATAATTATAGAACATTTCCGCTTGCATCAGATTACTTTTATTATCTCAGGAGATAGGAAACTGTAGATTAGTTTGGATTTAGATGATCTTAATCGTTTATTTTTATGATGTTAATTCGCGCACATTAGTTCGCGATAGATATGATAATTCTATTAATTCATAATATTGAATTGGGACAATAGTCTGTTAGCTTCTGGGAAAACCGCTCACAATGTTGTAACAGCTGCTTTATTTTACATCCAAATTACATTCATTTTGAGTGCTAAACATAACATCACGTGTTTGGTTAGTTCGTGAGCTGGTGTCGTGATTGTGTCAGCATGCATCCTATCGAACGCCTTTACCTGTTAAACTTCATTGTATCTAGTTACTTAGATTATTCCAAAGAATACGTCTAAGATATCAGGTCTCCCGAAAGCCTCCCCATTGTTCTTTAAATCGCATTCTAATATGAATTATGGACATCCATTGTCTTCCTTTTTATCGCTACAGACCAATAAATAGTGCGCATAGATGATAATAAACTCGAACGTACGGCTACATTCATCACGCGAGGAGCATTCAATCGTTGGCATCGGAACGGGACGGGACTATCGGCTGGCCGAGAGCTTACAGCCAATCGGTCAAACGACGACGGGAACCATTTAGTTCCTGCCATCTTTTATGACAGCCACTTGCCATTGTGTTGTCCTCAAGCACATGTGCGTATGCGCACAATGGACCTTCAAAAACCCGTTTAGTATGTTATAGTATGAGCTCAAGACCGCACTCTCCTTCGAAACGTAGAGTTAAAATGTTTGGGTATTACATGATAAACGATGGAATCCGCAGCTGCGATGCCACGGGAGATAAGCACCACATCGAACCTGCTCCCATTTCCACCATTATGCTTACAACGCCTATATATCTCAAGAGCATCGGACACATCAGTGATAATCGGCGAGAAACGGGGAACCGGCGCGAAACCGATCCGGCGTAGCGGTCCCACCGCAGGGCGAGCGCCTCGCAAGTAGGCCGTCGATTACAGCGTTTCCTCAACATTTATTAGTTGTCGACAAAGGCCGCGGTTTGCGGTGGTCGGCCCCAGCCTTAGGCTTCGCACTCGAAGCGCACCGATGCAACGGTTTACCAACGATAGATATTCATGTTACACATCCGCGGTTGTCGCTCGCATTTGAAACGGAGACTAGTAACTCGATACCTACTGTGTTCCGAACTCTCTCCTTTTACCGCATAGATGGAAATGCAGAGCGGAACGTTTCCCGGTACTCCTACCCCGTGCAGAGAACGACAGAGTTTTTGTTTATATTGTGCGAGTAGGTGCGTGCGATGCGATTCAGTCGCATTGTAGTTCAGAGGGCAGGCGCCGTTACGGCGACGGATAGTCACAATGGAAGCGAGAGTTGGCTCCCGTAAGTGCAGCTTCCGCAGATAGCTATCGTGCTCTCGGACCTCAGACACGTCTGTTCGCCACTTTCGAGATACGCCGACTCTCACTCGATTCACCTGATGGCACTTGAGATATGAAACCAAGAGTATGTCTTAATCAACTTAAGTCTGAATATACTTCGTGGTTCATTTATTTTCAACTGATGAACGCACATCCTCAAACAAGCGGCGCGGTCAAGTGTAAATTTGCGGTTAACGTTTCCTTGAAGAATGGGGACGAATGTTATGTATTTACCCTAAATTAAATCTGGATTCCTGAAGATTACATCAGTGCGACAATGACGTAACGTTATCCGCGAATATTGAAATGCCCAAAAGTATCTTTGCCAAGAGCGTTGCGATCGTTTGCCCTCGATTTTAGGCCCTGTCATTAAGTTGTTTATGCGATGCCCATTCCCCATGTATGGGAAGGTTCGCAATAAACCGAGTTAACAAGACACGTCTTTGTCGTGGGTGACCACCTCGACCACAAGTCTTCGATGAAAACAACGGATGTCACGTTGAAGGCCGTGATAATGATCTTTGCCATATCCGCGGGGATTATTTGGATTTTGCATCGCTTTTAGGCTCATTTCAATTCCTGTTGAATAACATGCTTCATTACAAATTGAGGTCATCAACATATTACAGAAGTAGTTATTGCCAGTTTCTGGTGTTTTCCATCGCCACATTTTACGTATGCCATCGAGTCATTTTATTCACATTGCAATAGAAACAGTCCATGTCTCGTTCCATAGATACATTATATCATCTGCGTTACCGTAGACTCCGTGATATTTCAAGTCGGGAGCGCCTCGAGCAGGTTGCATTACATTAGAGCACGTCGACCACCCCGACAGGGGATCAACTACCACGGTCTGAAAATGATACTCATTTCGAGCTGTTTCTTATAGACTAGACTAGTGACTGACGTCTCCCATTTATAAGTAATCAGCTAGCTGCCTTGGATTGTTTTTTACGTGAACATTGATAGACTTGGATCTTCTTCATCAAGTTCTCATGAACTTATTGGCTTTTGTTTGTCCACATTTCCTTCAAAGCAAATAATTTCATCAATCACTTGGAGAACTTTAGCGACGTCGTATTTATTTTATGGACGTAAAACTCAACGATCCACGACTCCACAAATATTTTCGAGATCACGTTACCACCAAACCGTGCAAAAATCAAAAGGCAACCGTTGTATTCCGTTGGTCGGTCTCTTGCGTCACCCAAATCTTTTCACCGAAAACAATGGTTACGGCCAAACGGTGATTATTTCAAGTGTCGGATATTTGCATGAGTTTGTCTGTCCGACCCCCTAACCGAGGGCATTGTTCAGCAGTTTGAATGGCCGATAATAAGTGAGCCTTCAGCGTCTTTCGTAAGTGGAACGGACTTTAGAAACTCGACAAAGATATTGAAAGATTTTTGGGTGGTTCCACAGTTTCATGTTTTTTGGGTCGTCCGTCTGAATTGGCGGCTTCAAGGTGATTTACGTTTGGCTCTCCCAAATACAGCGGCGATGAGAGGCGCTAGATGTTTTTGGATGTTGTTAGCAAATAATATTACTGTTTTTAGGTTGACTATTACAAACAGTTTGTAGTAATCGTAAAATAAATGGGATTAATGATTCAGACACTGCAATACATAGCTGATTTTGCTTCTACAGACATAAATATAGTTAGATTGTTTTTGAGTTTTTGACTATTGAAAGACAAGTTATCAGTAGCTCTTGCATGCCAGCCACCTAGATGCAAGTCAAGCCCATTTTCTGCCGCAGTCATACCAATCAACGCAGAGTCCGCAGCGAGAGGGCCTGTCCTGTCAGTGACCCTCAGAGCCGCGCTCCGGCGCCCATTAATTATTCTATTACAGCAATGGCACTCGTGATCGGTGCGCGCGCGCACGCCTTTGATCCGACCCATGCGCTTCAATTCACTACATTACTCTTCACACGAACTGCACAAAATGGACCGACGCGTTGTCGGAAAATATTTTTTATTAACATTAAAAGCGTATCTCGAGTACAGGGCTTGATACATTGTGCATTATTTTTATGATGTACTTTTAACTCCTGTAGGCTGTAATAATCTTGGAGTTCTGGACTTTATAGAGTTATAAGTTGCGTGTATCAGCCGCTCCTATCTCGGAATTCTGCATTCCTGATTAAATCATGCTTCGTGGTGGGTTTTAATATTTTTTATTTTCTTATTTTAGACGATGTTTTTGTTCGGTGAAATATTGTAGTCATTTATAATTTTAAAGGGAGACATTTATTTTTATTATTAGTACCTACTTACCATTTAATATTATTTTGTCATGGACTTTTATATCAAGGACTTAAGTAATAATAAATTCAGAAGAAACTGATAGTTCGGAAGTTACTCTCACTTAAACGCATTACCATTCCGCTACATTAACAATAATTCGCCATAGACCAGTAGACAACCGCGCGGGCCACCTTAGTCTCTAATGACAGACGTTTCCATGCCGCTCGCACATAATTTCCGAGCATTTAATAAAATAATGCGCACGCGGCTGGTACTAATGACATATGAATGGTCCCGTACGTGACCCCCGTTGATTCTTCGGGTGGGGTGCAATTATAGGAGGTAGCCAGACTTGGAACGGTAATTTTCTTACACTTTGTATAGCAGGGCGAGCACACGGCAAAATAAGACTTGTCAAGCATTATGTTGTACCGAGTCGCTCTCCATCTTATAGGATGAGGCGAAATCTATTTATCTCGCGTTTTGTCTTGCCACAGCCGGCTCTGCTACCAGTTGTGCAGTGCAGTTTCATATTACACACTACATTTTTGGAGTAAAGCTTCCTTTTTAAAACTTTGATTATTCGTTGCAGTATTCTATTTATGAAAATGAAATCGTTCGCTACTCGCCCACAGTCGCGACACAATCTCGAGGCGAAAGGCGGCATCGTGATCTGCGTGTTCCTCCCGCGGATTGCGCACGCGCACCGTGCCCCAATTCGCCTAAGTGGCTGCCCCGCTGACGAATGGGGATCAATTCTAGTCCGAGATAAAACAATTTATTACCCCTAACACCCGTGGCGTCTGCGGCTAAATAATTTGTTTATTGATAATAAAGGAGGCCGTTGCGGATTTACCGAAACGGCTCTCCGTTTGATTTACAACTGCGGCCACGTTTATTGCCTATAAATCTCTGGAGTCTTCTGCCAATTTGCGTCCCCGTTTTTTTATCTTAATCACCAGATCAAGGAAGCAAATGGCCAATAAATACAATTAAAGACGAAAAAAGAATAATAACGACCGTAGCATCCTAATTTTTAAACAAGGCTATGCCTATTGTTATGCTGATTTATAAGCATTGCAGTACTTATTAGCGAATTACTCGGAGAGAATGGAAACAAATGTACAATCAGTCTTTTCAAGGATTTCGGGCTTAGAAAACGATACACAAAAGGCTGTATTGAACACGATAATTTACAACAGAAGAGTTATGAAATATCATTGTAGATAAGTTAAACAAACTTTACATCTTTTATTGAAAACAACGTTATAGATATTAGTTACAATATTCAGCTTCAACGGCTTCTATTTTATCGTTGATTTTAATCCAATCAATTCGCCATTTTTCAATTGCTCACGTATACTGTCCGTAAATGTACAATAGCTTTAACTACATCCATTTATCCGGCGCCAATTTAAGTGAGTGGTTATTGCTGCGCGTTTCGCATACGCGCCGGCTAGCAAACGCTGTGGATCTGCCTCTAATTGTCTTAATGAGCCGCATCCTCCTTGCCGGCGCTTGCGCACACAACACAAACAGCAATTAAAGGATATTAACATTGACATTAAAACTTGTGGCATTTTGCACTTTTTTGGCAATCTAAAGGTTAATTCAATAAGAACAAAAAATGTAGCAGCGCTGGGATGTTGTACTGAATTGGACTTATTAGAAGGTATGTACTCATATCAAATTCAAGATACAAAAATAGATTACGTCAACAGATTGGAATTCAATGAACTCGGAACGATCGTAGCCATGCCATCATGTCTAGGAGTATGTCCTAAACATCAAAACATGTTTTGCTTGTCTCAATGAAGTACTGAGTACGCATCAACAAAGATAAATCAGCAAAATCAATTCACTGCGTTATCTGATCGAGAGGATCAAACAGTTCACTAACCCCTTTTTTGCACGCACAAGATGTCGAACCTAACACACGTGGATTCGAAACACGTTCAGTGATCTCAAAATTTTAAAAAAAGGACCCCAAACTAAACACGCCATCAGAAATATGAACGACCCAAATGTGTCCAGAAAAGCTAATCCTGACAATAAAACCAGATTATATGCGGGCAGCTGCGAAATTATTATTTGGGTTGTTGTAACTTCAAAGCCTTTGTTGGGCATAAAAACGTTTCGGCAAGATGGCTGTAGCAAGGTGTGTGGCTTGGGAAAAGGAATGTGCGCTGAGTGTTTATGCACTGATGTTTTTGAAGATGCAAATCGATTCTACACAATTTCGTGTAGAATGGACGCGGACAGTGCTCTCATGAAGCACTGGACGAGAGCGCACGTAGCTGTCGCACGTCCCTTATAACCGTCCGTAGACTTGTTTTATATATATTTAGTTTGTTTTGTGCTACCTTAATATGGACCTTTCCGAAATAAACGATTTATTATTATTATTATTAAAGAAGTTACTGATCATAGTCCGTTAAGATTGTTGTTGGCCAATCCATGGATGAGGTACGCGCATTGAAATTTGCAACATTTTGGCGTAAAATGTCAAGCGTAGAGCAGCTGCCTTCATATCGGTGAAGGTACGCATGCTCAACCCGCTTAAACACAATAGAATATTTCGCCCGCTATTAGAATACAATAACAAGGTCGCAGCACCACAATTTGCTGTTACACATTACACCGCCAAATTGCATATATCTAGCATTCCGAATATCAGATACGACTTTTCGACTTCGGAACTTTACCTGGTTGCAACCTAAGTGGGGATTGACATCTGAATGACTGCAGTGGCGGTGACCGACGGTCGATGTATAGCCGATTCGCTCATGTCATGTAATTAGGCGTGCCAATGTCGATAGCCGATTGTGTGGGCATCAATAGGAGGACATGCGTCCATGCAGCCACGTCTATCGTTGGTTTATCGAATAGGACATGATTAATATTTAATGAGGCAGGACCTCGCCGGCTTGCTTTGTCTAAATTTGATCTTCACAATTAATTTATATTGCTATTTGTTGACAAGGAAAAGGCTAATAGGCGTGATATCATTTCATCTGGAGGCCTTGAAATCAGCTGTCAATATTAGCATATTATTGTTTGATTAAATGCTAAATTTATCTGAAAATTATAAAATTAGAACATTTTGCTATTTTTATCGTATCCTTTTGGTCAAATGTCCAGGGAAACTCATCTCAATCTCCCAATATCTAGTTGCTAGAACATCCAGTTATTGCAGTGTTTGCACAACGCGTTGTAAAATGTAAACAAGGCTCACGTATCGGTGCGTCCTACTGACATCTATCTATCTATCACCAAGCGCTCACCTGCGCCTGCGCTACGGTGTCAAGATCATGCTCTTGCGCACCCAAATATTTTGCAAATGACCCGCATCGATCTCTTACCAAATCATTTGAACTTACCGCTTTGCATTGTAATACTAGCTAGTGTTTTAGTAACCGGTTCTGCTCGTTTCTACTAAACATTGCGAAGTTTTAATTAATCTGTATTTTATTACAGCCCGATATATCAGCACAATATAGTTTGCAATGAATAAATTACTCGATACAAATCAATACAAATTCATCATACGCTCAAAGCTCGCAAACACTCATAAATAACGTTTTATAGTTGTCACAAGCAATAACTAGTTACATTTCTCAGTTAGCTGCGAGATTAAATCTCTCAAGCTCCAATACTTGAGATCGAGCCACGGGACGGTCTCCACTCAATAAGGGTATGCCAGCAGATATTTCTACCTTACGGATGCCAAAGGACTTGCAATGAATGCCTTGACCTAGATGCTAGAGCAATACTTCGTGCTTAGATGAAGTGTTTTGAAAGTGGATTACAAGAATGGTCGTACTACGAATGGATCGTAATGATAGTCTGATTTAACATTGTACTTGCTATGTTAAACATAAAACAGAGATGACGTTGAAGTGGTCGACTTTATTTTTTATGAAAACAACGTTTCACTTTTGTCAAATGGGAACAAAGAATGCTGATTTGGTTATAACTGTAGTTGCTGTATTTTATATTCAGAATGTTCTGCTCGTGTTATGCAAAGATTTATTCTGCATTAAACGATTTAAAATCAAAATGACCAATGTTTTGTATTCTTTATTTCTAATCAAACTCGATCATTAACTGTACTAATACAGTTAATGTTAGTTATTATGCCAGATGATTCTTGTTTTAGTTGTACTCAGCGGGTTGCCCGCGCATGTCTTAGATTTCAATTGGATGTTACCTTCGCACATACTCGTATATGCTGTGACGTTGCATAATTGAATTATACATACAATTGTGTTTCCGCTGTTTTCGATGTTCTAATAAGTATGAGGTGAAACTATGTAAACATAGCATTTAGCTTTACAAATTAGTAAGGCATTCAAATTATAATTTTAGAATACCAGACTAGAATGTTATATCAAAAATGTTGACCAATGACAAGTTGAGTAAAGTTTCAAGACACCTAAAATAGAATAAAATATGAATAACTTAACGTATAGCAATGTAAGTGTCGTTTAGAATTGTCAAACATGCGCGCCGCAGCGCAGTCGAATGCGAATTTGATAATTTTTCAACGGTTTCTCGTTATGATTCCACGTCTGAGGCGAGACCGTGACTCACCGAGGTTACTGTACCTACCGGGCGTGCCTCGTTGACGATCCGGTCACATTTTAGCAAACACAGACGCAAATCACGAACTCGGACCGTTGTATTTGACTGCGAATTGCTTGGGACAAGTTCGCGACGCGGCTAATGTCGCTAGGAATGCGCTTCCCGCTGCCAACTTAACAGCCGTGAAACGATCCCCGACGGTGTTTACACAGTTGCAGCCGTTTTCATTGTCTCTTCAACTATCGATAACAAAATTCCACGGCTAGCGGCAATAGTTAATGTCACATTGTTACATACAGTCCGAGCGTTATATGCGTCGGATATAATTGCTTTCTAAGAATCGTTCAGCTTAAACGCATGCATTAACGCGTCCGCCTTATCGACAGATACCGTACGACCTTACAAAAAACTGTATAGATACAACAGTTAACGCTCCGAGGTGATAACTGAACGGTTGCTAACTTTTTCTTTCTGAGTCATTGTGACACACTCGTTTGCATACTTTTTCATTCCTTACAAATAAAAGATGTGAACGTCTTTGACACGTTAGACTGATTGGAGTCATTTTTTTCTGTTAGATTTCATAATGGTTGTCTGGGCCACACTGCTACTCAAATATGCTAGGTTATGCCGTTTTTTTCAGAAGAGCGAGGCACGCACGACCCAACAATAGTTTATTGTCGCATACTTGTCGGCTGTTCCCACGGCGGTCTGGTTCCGATCCAGACTCGATCACACCCGGAGACTATTGTGTTCGAACTTCGAACACATTGCATCTGCCAACCGGCAAGTTACTTGTTTGTTTTTATTTTTACATCATACGCCTGCAGCCGTCTGTTTGACGAGCAAACATTGAAAGGAGGATGTGACATTTCGGTAGCTCTCGCCAATCGCCCACTGATTTGCGAAAACGCGATAACAGAAGCAATTTGGCGCGACCCAAATGCGGGCGATATACTTGCCGATACGGCCGGCTATTGCGACGGGAGATAAATCTGTGTGCGTTGCCGTAATTGTAACACAATATAATATTAATTTGGAGCACGCCAACGCCACGAGAGCGTGTGTGGGCGATCCGGGGGACTCTGGCTATTCGCTTCTTTCGACATCTTCGATCGTCAATCGATACCGATGAAATATAATATATTAGATTTGGACCAGCCAATAACAATAACTAGTTTTTTGGTCGGGTCTCGGTCACGTAGTAGTTTAATGTCCCTAACACGATTTAGCAATATTGTCACAAGCCCCGTATCGATAGTAGCAGTGTTCGTGGGCAGGTTTACTTGTGCCATGTTTTAAACCTCCAGAAAGGTTTCCGTGATCCGTAAATCGCGAGATACAAGAGTTTCACGTTGTTTAAACGCTGAGGGCTTGCGCAAACCGATGTCGTGCCCCGCGCTGGCGCAACGTATTGTCTCCGCACATCTAGAGCTACGATTCGCGCCACAGCAGGAACGCCAACCGACTATTGCGAAACCTTTCGCACACGTTTGGCATCGGATTCCCAATGTAACACGGTTCTTTTCGCTTCATTACTGGAATCGCGTGTGATCGAACGGAGAACGCGTATGCATTCTCAGATCTAATTGGCTGTGTGTCATACGCCCTACATTTACTTGCAGCGACTGTGTCGCAATATTTGCACGACTCTCACGAGAGACGCCGCTTATCACCGCGTCGTGATAACGCCCCGATTGTGCAAACGCTTGCGACACGATTCCGAGAGCGCTGGGATTAGTCGCTACTAATTGAAACGTCCGAGTCTTCACAGTGGGCGGCTCGGGCGCGACGGCTTAATTACGTTAGTAAACAACTCGTGAACATGGAGCCTCGGACGTTGTGCAAGCAGACAGTGACCGCGGGAACCTACACCCGATGTACTAACCAAATATTGCGATACGAACCGTCCGTGGTTGCGACCAGACGCTGTTAGCATTGTTCCTAAATCGTTACGTTACGATACTAGTCTGCGTTATTCGATTTCGGTTGCGACAAGGAGCCGTTCGACTAACACAGCTAACGTCCGTTTGTTATGTTTCGGAGAAGTGAACTTCGCCGAAGCGGAAAGAAAGGAAGTCGTCGATGCGTTCACTCGTGTTTGTTTACTTTGGACCCGAAACGTACCATTGTGCGGCGAGGAGCAGTGTGTGTTCCGTGTTTAAAAATTGACGACGAGGAAATTCGTGAACCGATAAATTATATAAACAGCTTCTGTCTGGTCGTGGAGTGCTCCCCGCGGTGCAACGTCAGAAAACGCCCCGGCGGCATGCGCGGTTCAATTAGCTGCGCAGTGCGACATCGACGCTACGCAGCCCGCTGACCGGACTTAATGTCACCGTCTAGAGGCCGGCATGTAAACAAGCTTTAGTAATTCACCTATGAAACAGCGCTGTCAGGGTCCCGCCGAATTTAGGTGTCATTTCCGGGAAGTAACACCTCAGCCACAAAACACTTTGCTTCAGTATAACATCTTATACACCTGTTAATTATTTAACCGGCCCTCGCGTCTCGGAGCGATATTATCTACATAAATAGGAGGTGTCGGTCGTTGTCTAATAATAGTTTAAAAGAATGATGTTGGAATCGTCGTGCCCTGCAGCGATTATCCCATGTCGGATCAGCGTAAAACCTCGCCGTGTAATTAGCACTTCCGACGGCAAGATTAATTTGTATGAAAATTTCTGCTTGCCTGATATTGCGCCTACGTCAACGAGAGTGCGCCGTGGCGTAGGCGCCTCTTGACAGCAATAATTGCAATCGCTTAACTGACAGGTCAAGGATTTCGGTGCACTAAAACGGTGAACAAAGAAACGATAACATTTGATATCATGGCAATTAGAAATGTCAAGTCGAGTGTATACGACAATATGTCAAACGGTACGGCGCGGGCGCATAGGCGTGAGGGTAGTTAATGTTTGTAGATTACGATCGCCCGGCAATTAGTTGGATATAATCGTATTACGACTAGTAATATCGCGGCTGCAAGACTGGCCCGGGGATATGCTAATAAATGAACTGTCGTTTTATACCGTCCATGTTGACCTTACGTTCACTGCGGAGCATGCATAACTCCTGTTGGCAAGCGGCTAAATGGCCATTATAATATAATAGCGCACAATTCAGCCCTCTCTCGTTTTAGTTTATTTACATTCCACAGTTTGACATAGATTGTATTATTACGACGTTTGATTATAGTTCTCGATACGAATATGGAATGTATCAAAACAGTAATTATTATTATTTATTGTTTAGCTAAGAGTCGTGCGTACTGTAATTAATCCATTTAGGGCGGAATGTTCCATTCCAGATTTAACTAAGGTAACTTATAGCACGCACACGTGTGTTAACATAACTATTGAAAATTAACCTCATAATCCTATTACTTATTCCTTTCAGTGCATTATGATTATTCATGGGTCATTATTAGAAGTGGGTGCTTAAACGGAAAGACGTTTAAAAAGTTCGTTTATTACGTAAGCACACAAGCGCGCTTACAAACACAAGTGTGTGGCTTTTAAGCAATGACGGCTAGAAAGAGAAAGAAATTCCAAAAATTTACAAAAAGTAACCTTATTGTTATGAAAATACACCTCAACCAACCAACCTTACCCATAAAAAGCAATACATTGATACTAAATTATATTAGATTGACAACCATATTTCTATGCGCATAAGGCTCACTATCAATTTTTCAGCAGATAAGTTTTTGCTATCTAAAAGTTCAGTGCACAAAAGCACTAAAAAAGTAGAAAGCAGAAAACTAAGTACAAAAGTAAAAAGCAGAAAAGCACTTCCGTGCTTTTTACAGCGACTTTTAAAAACAAGCACAAGCGTTACAGCGTTCTTTTAATATAAAGCCGTTTATCACATCTTTAGTCATTATGATAAAAAATCATTATCTTGTCAATATGAAATGGGTGGCACAGATTTTCTCGTGTTCTAAAATAACCACAATGACTAAGAAAACGATATTGTAACGAGAACCAGATATTTAATCAGAACAAAAACGTTAACGAAATGGAATTAAGGTTATATAAATAAATACTAGACGGCGGTAAGGAAATGTCAAAGTATACAAGGTCGATGCGATTGGTACATATTTTTTTATGAACTCAAGATAACATCGAATATGCGCGTGCGCACTGAGCACTGGGTGCGCCGCGCCCTCATCTGAAGGCTCGTTTACAGTAAACACACATTTTATTTTTATCACAGTGAGACAACGGGCAAATGATATTGTTAACTGAAACACTGATCTTTATCTGTCCTAAGATTAAATGCCTTGTGCAACCTCCGCTCTTGCAACCTTATACATTATTAGTAAAACATGTTTTTTTTTATTATTATGTGAGTCTGTATCTAAGGTTGTCACCTTTTTCTACTGCAAATATTAAAGTACAATATAGTTTCAAGTTTATGCTTAGCTTTCGCATGGAAATATACTAGATACTGTAACCAGTGCCTTTTCCTGTCCATCTTGACCGAGCTTATGCAAATAAAAACGTAGCAGTATCATGATTTTTTTTTTTTCTAAAAAAAAATCTTAGTCGATGCCTAGTAGTCTACTATACTGGGTGAAATCGAAATCGTGGGAAATATTTTAAACGGTGATTCTACACATGATTCAAAGTATTTAGGGAATATTAATCAACAAATCAATTGATAATAATTTATTACCCAGGTAAGGTATAACAGTTAAATGGTTTGCTTATTTGCTTACCCGAGCAATATTTTTTTATCAATAGATTTTTTTTTCCCAAAATATTCTTAATCATGTGTTGAGTCATATTTTAAAATATTGCCCACGATTTCGATTTCACCCTGTATAATATAGTAGGGATGGCAACCCTATGTATATCCTATATCTATTCATGGAGACAGGAGATGCCGTAAAACATTTAGAAACCATTGAGGTGTTAAACTTCAGTGTCGTATACCGGAATTTGTAGTGTCGTAACATTATCAAGTTCAATTGCGACCTTCAGCTTTTGTCAATGGGAATGAATGACGGCTCGACTGCACTTCGTTTCTTTGGAATGCATTGTTGGGTTTCAAAGAATCGCCACCCATATTATTATTGTTGAAGATTTCGCCAAAAACGTTTTGTAGTCCATTCCTGCACGTGGTGTGTTCCCTCGAGAATCGTTTGGTTGTCAGATTTTTTTGTGTGTGGAGTTATTTTTGGCTTACAGTACCTATTAGTATTGTTATTATTATCAGTATTTAAAATATTACTAGATCGAAAGGTAGCATTATCTTTTTAATGTTACTGAGGTGGCAAACAAGCGTACGGCCCGCCTGATGTTAAGCAGTTACCGTAGCCTATATGCTTGCAATTCGAAAGGCACCGCTCACACGTTTGGTGACCTAAAGGTGAGTGGGACAGAGGTTGAGTTTCCGGCTCTCTCACTCATCGTACGAAATGCAAAAAAAGAGCTACTTTACGCCGATCTCCTGTGAGGGGGTGGTCAAGCCAGTCCGTATGTGACCTGCAGTCAGTTCGCTATAGCTTGGCTATCTTGGCTTATCTTGTTAAAAACCAATTTTATTTTACTAAATAGTTCATAGAAAAAAATAAGGTAGTGATTCTATCCTTTTCAAAGTGCTACTAATTCAAAAAATCCATTTCCCACATTAAATTGACGAATCACGTCGCGCCTTATAAATATTTAGATAGGTGCGCGTGCGCCCTTCTGTAGAAGTCGCTGTGTCGTACAAGTCGCCGACAAGCCGTCGGTTCCGTGCCGTGACCGGGTCATGAGACGTGTCCGACATTCATCGACCGACGGACTAGGGATCCAGGGTCCCGTCATGCGATAGGACCTTATGGACTGCTGTCGGGAGCATTTGACATTGTGATTTATTCCTTTCGAATGTAGCACGATTTTGAATGCATTTTACATGGAATCTAACGGTATGGCTAGGGATTTAATGTTATAACAGGAATTTTACAGTTAGTAATAATGTAGATTGATAAATGAAGTACACTTAAAGAGATTTAATGTCTAGAATAAAACAACATATTATGAAGATGTACTTAATGCATTGGCAAATGGACGAAACTGAGCATCATATAAAGTCGGCTCCAAAAACCAATTTATCAAAAAGTCAAGAGTCTTTATATTTTGATGATGGATAATATGTGGTATACGGAACCACAGATCCAATGACACAACTTGACCGTTTTTTCTAACGCCCCAGCGCTGCATCGATGCAAGAAGCCAGCGGGTCTCGGAACTCGCGGCGCTAATTGTGCGTCGGCGCGGCGTTTTTGATGTTTTTGCGCCCACAGCCCCGACTGTAATGGGGGAAGGTATCTCTCGATCTGAGCACTGATTGTGTTCCTGAGAATCGGCTCCTTTGGGACCGTTAAGGTTTAAAATACATACGATACTTTACTTTGTAAGTAAAAGCAGTAGGGACTCGGATATTTCGAAAATCTCGTGATTTTCAGGGGTTCTATAATCTATCTACACATTTTCCTCTCATGTATTCTGACATTTTAACACAAAATATGCATTGAGATCATCTAAATAATAAACATCAGCGTTTCTAACGAACTTACCTGCATTCCTCTTAAAATTAATTAAGCATTAGTAAATATCAAGGTTTCCAAATCGAATTAAAACTCAATCATCTATGGATATGGATATAAACAAAGTTGCTTAAATTACTATGATGCAAGTCGTATGGAATGTCGTGTCCGTGTCCGGAGGACTTAGTCCGGCTGAGAAGATTGGGTTACTGGATTAAGTTCTCCGTTCACACGGACTGAGCCTTTGTGATGATGAGGATTAGTGTTGGGCTTGGCGCCGCCAGCGCCACCACTGGTACTGTGATGTATCGTGGTTCCGTCGAAACCTGTATCAATTAAGTAACGTATGTTTATATCAAAATAAACAATTTACTAAACCTTTGGATTTTTGTTTTCTCTGAGCCCACAGTTTTGTATTTTATTTTCAGGATTTGAATTAGTGGTCAATTATTAAAAGAGGTAGCCTATGGACACCTTCCAGACAAGATTTTGGTCCCTTTTGAAAATGTCTAAAAATAGCGCCATTCAAGGTGACGTTATTAATAACAATCATTCAATCACCCCCCATCAAATTAATTTATGTAACACGACATGATTAATGTTCATTATTTGTTGACACTCTATTTACGGGACCCTAAAACGCACGCCGTCGAGCAGATTATCTCTGCCGCGATGTCATTACGTTTGATGGATAGTTTAGATAAGCAATGAACACTCGCCTCTATGATTGAGATCTTAATTAAAACCTAATGTCAGGAATACGACTCGTAAACAAGCCGACAATTAGTTTGAGAAACGACATGCGCAAGAGATGGAAAATATTCCATTGTTTTCTTAGCAATTATTTAAATTCAAAATGCTCCTAGTGGTAACAAAAATATTTTTACTGCGTTTGCACGCGAGATTCACTGAGATTTCATTTATTAGTTGTTACATTTACATTATACTTAGTAGGTTATGTTATACTCTTTTTATTACAATTTCTTGGTATACAACTTTAAACTATTATTCTTGAAACATCGCGTTCGCGGATTTCTAAATTCCGCTGTACAACCTGTTACATTGAATTAAAATTGCAAAAAGATTTAATCACCAGTTTTGTAAAGTCATTTCTGGCTAAGATCTAACGATAGAAGCTAGTAAAACTAGATTTTGGTCTGAAATCCATTCATTAAACTAAATTTTTGCTACGTGCACCTGCCTACACGAGTCGTTTTTCCTCTACGCGCGTTATCTGGGCGGATCTGCGCGGGCGCAGCGTCGCTCGCGCAATAACGAGCGGTCAAAGAGGCCTTGTTCGGAGTTTTTCGCCACTTGCATGTACGGACGCTGAGATGATTGCGTTGGTGAAACTTATTAGTGTATATCTACGACGGGAGTTTGTGCTTTAACCATGTTGTTTATTTCTTAACTGTCTGTTGATTGCTGCATCGTTTACGTCTATGCTGTGGTTATTTTTTTAAACAAACAAAACTATTAGAAGATTTACTCGTTACTTTAACGGTTATCTTGCTATGTCAGCGCAGATAGTAAACAAAGTGAGAATATGTTGGTGCGTTGCACACCAATTCCACAGACAATCATACAGTTTCGTGCGCTCACGTGAAATTGAAAACCGCTCGAGTGCTATTACATACATGGTTGCTTAACCCATAAACGTTGCTTTCTCAGATTTCTGCAAAAGGCAAAACAAATTAGTTCGATTTACTCGCTTCCTAGTTCGTGGCCGATTTCTCCCATAAAACCCACCGCGAGCCCGCCATTGTTCGCATCGGATCGAAAGTAATGCTTATTCCCATTTTTAGTGCATTACCTTTGCTCTTTGGCGGTGGCGTGACACGCGCCCACTTTGTCGACATTTCGCTTTTGACAATAGCAATTTGTAACACCATTGTAAGATTAACTTTATATAAGAAAATCTAAGGTGTATTTTCATTTGATGGTCTCGTTGTTGTCGTGTCCCAGTCTCGTAGGCCAGAGGGTAGCCCTTTGAACTGGCCGTAGGCGTCGGGGGCGGATTACTTGAACCCATTAAGATTGCAATTTAACCTTAGTTGCATAGCAGGTTTAGCGGTTTATTCCTGTACATACGATCTTAATCTGTGATATAAAATAACTCAGGTAATTAGTTAACTATCTTCAAAAAGTACATTACGCCGATAAATATGGCACATCATTCATAAATGATTCTTTTTCTGACTCAAACTTTATTCGGTCTCGCGCGCGTCTTCGTTTGATGCCATTCCTGCACTCCTGTCCTATAAAACTGACATATTTTGCATTTGCTTACCCAATACGACGGTACTAGCATTTCTTCGTGATGCAGATATAAAAATGCAGAAAATACCCTAGCCGGTCACGACTGTTCAACTATAGTGGCGCACCATTTACATGATCAAACAGTGTAACTGCTTCGCTTTTATTGTGCCGCACCGCATCCGCATCTGAGGGCCTACTCTGTTTCAAACGAAAACGAAATTACGGACGAAATTCGCGTATTTCCTACTACATTTCTCATTGATTCCGACATTTCTTATAAACGAAAATAGTTTCACGTCTTCGTCGTCGTCGAATCTAAACGTCAAACAATTTTCGTTCGCAAGAAATGTCGGAATCAATGAGAAACGTAGTAGGAAATACACGTATTTCGTCCGAAATTTCGTTTTCGTTTGAAACAGAGTAGGCCCTCTGAGATGCGGCAATTTTCAAACACGCTCGGAAAAGTGGATTCCGGATGTGGAATATTAACGTACGAGGCGCACGCGCATTAACCGCGTAACTCCCGGACCGTACTATGGTGGCGCCCTCTTGTCGGATTAAAAAAGTATCGTTTAGTTTAGAATAACGGGTTAAAATCTTATAAGGGTTTATTTAAACTGTTGCTGTTACAAAGGTCTTTTAAGTACTAATACGCATGAAAGACACGCGATAAAGGGCTTAACTACACCATCCTTAATTCGAGCTTCGTTACCCGAGTAAGATTCTGAATGACCACAATTTTTTCGGAGGCTTGTTTAGAAGTTTGTGTATTTATTCATCAGAAGATTAGTCCGTTATTTAAAATAATAAAGAGTATTATGATATACTTACTTGAAAAGAATATGTTTCGTGTTCACCGGTACATGACGGTTCTCTTGCCAACTTAATAATTGTTATGTACAATTATGTACGCCGTAATTACGTGCCTGTATGCTGTAATCGCCGCTGTAATGTTGGTATTATGTTATTGTGCATCGCGTGTGCGCATGTTATTAGCACGACCTGTACCCGAAGGAAGGAGCACTGAGACAGAATATGAGAGATATATAATTTTGTTTTTTTTCTGCTGAATTAAGACGCTTTGTGTAACAACAACAAAAAAACGAGTGTCTGGTCTGGTTTTCAGAGTTCGCATGCAAATATTTTTTTGCAATTTGCTTTGAATAAGTAAATAGGTCGAGGCTTTGTAAAACGTAAACCCAGACCTAATACAAGCGTTTAGAGTTCAATAATTTAACGAACATCTACGTATCATAACGATTGGAAAAGGTTACTATTGAAGAACTTATCAAGGAGGTTGATCTAGCTAGTGGATTCTAATCTTGAGTTTCTTGTAGGAGCCCTTATAAGGTTTCTAACTCTCTCTGTTGCTCACATATTCGGACAATGATTAGCAAGTATCTTGGGTCATAACTTTCATTCGATTATTATGATTATTAAGCGGAAATCTTAAAATTGACAGCCGATATTTATCTCAGATACGAAACACAGCTCCGTGACACTTAAGTTAGGTGAAGACGATATAAATCATCCGATTAATGTGAGAACGTTTATCTCGCTGCGTTCTCAATGAAGATATTTATCACAATAAGTCTCGATTAACCTTCTACGGAACCCTAAAAGTCAAGAGCGGTAATCGGTTCTGACACCTTAACATTTTCGTTTATGTTTGCAATTAAATCCGCTTTCTCAAATGTCAATTAACACCATGTAAGCTGCGGTTGTAAAGAGTTTACAGCGGAAAAGAACCAAGAAATATCGCAGCATTTGATGCGTTCATTCCGTTTGAATCCCTGTTTGGCCCTCTAAACTAACAGAATCCCAAATAGTCTATTAAAACTAGCCTGAGAGGAATATGGGAGATGCTCAATCCTTTTGGACTCTAGCGGCTGAATACTCAAAGCCTACTCAAATGTTTAAGTCCCACTTAGCAGATCGAGACGTCGTTATCTGTAGTTTGTTGTATGGCGCGTCAAAGTCGTGCATCTCTCAAATTTGAGTTGTAAAACTGGTAAGTTCACAGATATCCTAAGCTAGAAGTTAGAATTGAGTTGAGGATTTCAAAGTAATACCTAACCAGAAAGACTAGTGTTAACTTTACTTAGTTTATTACTTCTATCGTACAGACACGTAGATTGAAAATGATATCTCCAGGTAACGTTCAAGTTATGATATCAAGTAGCTCCAGACGAGAGAGTTGCTGTTGTACACCAGTTAGCCACCTACAAATGCAAATCCACGGAATGTCGACAGCGAGGATTTTTATAGAGACCAGTCCGCGCACTGAGGAAAATAACATTAAAGCGGCCAATCAATATAATTGGACTCTTGGGTTAATAGCTCCCAAACGATGGGGTTTTAATTAAAAAATCATTTCGAAATGGTCGATTCCCAAACATTTTATTACGCAAGAAATCGGAATTGCGTAAATCCACGATTAATTTCTTTCCAACTGCTCTTATGGTTGATAAACTTGACAAATTAGTGCGTGTACGTCAGCTATTGTCTGTTTAACGTCACGTGCGCAAGTGATATTTGAATCGTTACGTAACGCACGCACAAACGAAATAGTACAACAGTTATAGATAGAGCTACAATATTGTGAGCCCATTGTTGTTGCCTCCGCGATAAAGATTGAATAGGAGCGGGTTGCGCGTGCGCAGCGGGCATCGCGCAGTTCCGGTATACTTGACCCTATTCGCGGTTATTATATCTGTTTAAATACACAACAAAAGAACGAACAATAGTTTCGGAATATTAATTATCGAAAATATAGTATCTTCACACGGGAAAGGTAAAACGAAGGTCTTATAACGAAATAGCACAGCAGTTGCACCTATTTGTTTGATAAATTGTCGGTTGTCTCTGGCGGCGGTTTGACGCTGGTTGCTTGCGAAATGCGCGTGCGCAAACAAACGGCGGTTTGCTCACAAATCGAAATTTGAAATCGGGAAATTTAATCACGTACCAGTATAATGTTGCACGCGATATCACACGTTCCGCTGTCGAATTTTCTTCGAATCATTTTGCTAGTTTTTCTTGGAATACTCTTATTAACGATTAAACATTAATTAAACATCCGAATGAGATAGACTAATAATGAATATTTGCACATTTTTGTGGAATCCCTATCTCTGAATAGATAAGTAATTGTTGTGGATATTGTACAGTACCTATATTCCAAGACGTTATATCGAAGCGTTATCTTGTATTCTTACTTTTTTTTCCCCTAATGGCCTCTTTCCATTGAATCAGGCCCAATTACTCTACATTGGCACGGAAGTATTATCAGTGGCAGCGGCTCGACCGTCTCTTGGCACCTGTCAAATATCAAGGCCAATGTTTTGACAACAGATTGCCAACTCATCTGCGGTTACATAGTAGAAAAATGGGTAATAAGTTATCTTCATAGAAACGCACCGCGCGCGGCTTGTATGTGTGCGCCATGCGTATCTATGCGTCGCGCACGCACACTCAAACCAAAACTAAACCCGGTTATCAGTGCGAAACAATGCATGTGCATGTGTGCATCATTAAGATACGCATGGCGCACACATACAAGCCGCGCGCGGTGCGTTTCTATGAAGATACCCTACTATCCATCTTTCTACTATGGCGGTTATCTAAGAAACCATCGAGATGTAAGGTTTTGGTGTTTATTGTGTTGAATGATCTTCGAATCATCAGCATCTGTAAACTTGAGATATAGCTCGCCGTTGTTATGAGTATGTGCTGCAGTGGAATATGAAGTAAAACAAAGAAAAAAAAGTTTCGTGGCAATAAATAGCGAAGGAAGAGATGCATCTATTATGTACACCACCGGATGCGATGCTTCGGGAAGAAATCGCAAAGATATCTGTCAGAATATACAAGCTTATTATTGTTTCTAAATTCAGAAGCTCATTTACAAACCCATTTTGTCTGCCATCAATTAAATTGATACACCTTTTTCAAGTTTGTATTTAAAATCTGGCTGCTTTCTACCAAAGCCTGCTACCCTGCTAACCCCGTATGAAATAATTCATTAACAATAATGACTAATCTAAACGCAAGTAGTTATCTCGGCTAGTGAACCTCCCGTCTCAGGCTCCATGACTCAAGGAATTAATGTAACAATGTCGCGTCAGAGGCACACGTGTGGCTAAACTTGGCAAAAACTATGCAGAACCCGCCCCCGTCTGTCTGTCATGTCAGCCTATGTAACATTGGCAAAAAATATGAGTGTATGCATTGTATTTTTTGGGTATGTAAATTACCTAACATGTTGGTATGGGACAGCAGGTGCGAATTGGCTGTCAAAATTAAAAAAACAGGACGCCCTCATTCAAATTCACGGTTAGGCAAATAAATATAGTTAGGGGTAGTATGCCTAGCACATTATTTAATTTATTTTTGTATAAACGCAAAAACATACATATGGTTTTACTGCAAAGTACAAAGAAAAGTTCTAATAAAAGATAGCATAAAACACGAAAATAATCTATTCTATTTCGGTCGACCTAACGTCGACACCTTTATCCTATCATCTACTTCAATAGCAACAGTGACTATAAATTTCATGAAAAATTGGATAGGTATCGGCGTTACTGGCCATCGACACAAGTCACCCGCCGAATATTTACATACAAACGGCGCTAGAGGCGCTGGTGTCGGTTTATCGCTATATCGGTTCCGCGTCGGCGACGTATCGGCGAGGCGTCTAACTATATCGTGCGTTTATCGTTTTTATTGGACGTCGCTTGAATTTTACACGAGTTTAGCTGATCTGAAGCACAGGAAAAGTGAATGTGTTCTTTGAAGAAATGTAAGAAAACGTATGCGAAATGATTGTAAATGTTTTATAACCTTTAATTGTTTAAAAAAATACAATAGTACAATTTACTGGAGCTTGTAAGCTTGTTAGTTTGTTACATTCGCCCATAACTTACACCCAAAGCATTCGAATGTCCGATACGTGTAACATGTAGGGCCAAGTGTAAACACACCTATTGACCATAAACAAAATAAATCCACACGCGGAGACGTGTAACCACTGGCTGTACACGGCGCTAGTGTGTCCCATAAATCTGCTCTGTGGTCGCTCACACCGAACGCGTGTATCATTGCAATGGTCGTGTGTGGTCACCCTACAGGACTGGATGCACCGCAAAAAACCGTACAATTCACGAATTAATATTTTCCATATCGCTTTATATGGATGTTTATTCATTATTAATAGGCTGTAAGAAAATAAATGAGTACCATAATGAATGCGTTATTGTCTCAGAATGGATTTATTAATTTGTGTTTTTGCGAGCATGAGATTTCGATGTTCTCCGGATGTCCAGTGTTCATAATTAATTGAAATTTATGAGGATTTACATGAATTTTCCATTGGTTCGTCTTTACACTGTTGCAAAGAGACGAGTATAATAGTGTCATCGAAAACTAACTTAAATTGGTGTCTAAAAGTAAGTTTTTCAAGTTTTTCGATGGTTTGTTTTATAAACCGCTAGCTTCCGCCCGCATCTTCGTCCTCGCATAATTAAAGAAAAATTCATATTTATAATATTTGTGGTTTTTAGTGGGAAGTGGGATTAGTGGGACTACACAACCTTCTAAATCGATTTTAAAGGAATTGCAATAATATGACTTATTCATCACACAATTTGCATTAGCTATCTATCTAGAGTGGGCCCCATAAACTCTGTTCGATATGCGTGTGCGTCGTTATCGCGGTGGACGCGGTGCGCGCGCGCATGCACCGTGGTCCGTGTCCGTGTGCCGCCCGAGATCGCGGCGATAGTGCGCGGGTCACAGGCGATTGTACGTGTTTTTATCAAACATTCCTGCCATACGTATTGTATTGTGTCTATTTCTTATACATCGTCCATGTTTTTAGTCAGCAAAAAAGGAGAGTACGTGCTCTCAAACTCCTGTGTATGATTTGTTCTGTCACAGCTTTTCTTGACGTTTTGTTAATTTTTTTCATAAATTTTAGTGGAATGCCCTGTGTTTTACTATAGATTACAAAAATATAAGTGTGGTAACAGACCGTGGCCGTTCGGTTCACTATATCGGGTGGTTGAGAGGTTTTGGAAACCGCCTTTTTGGAATTTGCCCTGGTCTGACTGTCACTGGGATCGCCCCCAGTCCGTTGTATGTTAGCCATAGCACAAGCGTTGCTTATTTATGTTGTGTCATCATCATCTGCCTTACCTTTTCCTATTATCTGGGGTCGGCGCAGTATGTCTTACTCTTCCATTCATCGCGCTTTGCTGTCATACTTACATCCACTCCAAGCTCATTCATATCACTCTATACAATACATCCATCTTTTCTTATTTATGTTGTGTGTGTTATTATAAAAAAATAACGGACAAAATGTAGTCTTTCTCCAACATAAAAGTCACTCAAGTGGAACAGTTGTATCAATAATAAGCCATCTGGAAGTAAAGGTTGAGCTAAGTAATTACAGACATCAATACAATCACCTCTTAAATGATTGATCGGCACCTATATAAAGTATCAATCATTTACCTCAGTGTCTCGGTTTTCTAGTCGACCTCGTTTAGACATTAAACAGGTTTTTATACTTCTTATGCACCCACCAGTGTGCCTAAGTTTTTTTCTCAACATCCGACGATGGTTTTTGCATAGTCTAGTTATTTTTATTTATTTCGTCGTTATCGGTATTCTGGGTTCAACACACCTAGGTTAATCAACCATGTCTTAGTTTTTACAGTAGTTCACTTCCTTGCGGAGAAACTTGACTTTGAGTAACGTTTAAAAATACATTTCTGAAGGTAAAGTTGCAAGTTGTTTTCTACCATTATTGTACCTATATTGTATCTTGTAAAACAAACAGCTATTCCTGTAAAGGCCTGTTTTCGTCCGAAAAAATTATACACAGAATAAATATGGTGTTTTGACATTTTATTCGCAGATTACCCGTCAAAACACCATATTTATTTCGTAGATAGGAAGATTTCTGAAGATTCTAAAACAGGCCTTGAATCTAACTATAGTTTTTCTGCAGCAGTAATGTCAACACTTCTAATAATATAATGTGTATGGAATGATAGATAAGTATCTATTCGTGAGCAAAACACCAAGTTACGTTGCGAAACCGAGAGCGCTGATATTTAGAGTATAAATGGTAAGGCTTTACCAATCCTTTGTTCGTAAACGCGCCCGCGGAGATTGATAGCGGCCACAGAAACAGCGAGAAATACTTTTTCGATTAATGTTGGTCTATTTCAAATATTATTTCAATAATAGGTCAATCTATTTTGTCATAATAAATTGTGAAGTAAAAAAAAATACTGGCTGCCAAATTAATGGTTATTTATTTCATCATCAAATCACTTTGGTTATAAATTATAACGTATTTTAGTTTTAGAATTTTAGTATTTTCTTTTCATTGGTTGTAATAATATTTTTTTGCCATCATAGTATCTATATTGGGAAAATAAATAGGTTTTGTATAAAATAAACTATTAATATAATAACAAGATTCTCGCACCTGCCATCATGCCACTTAATAATTATTTAGTCGTTATTAATACGTCCTCTTTATTAATATATAATTGTTTTAAACATACATTTATTGATGTACAATAACCATTTAAATTATTGAGAAACCACCAGTTTTATTATCAGCCCTTTGCTTTAAAGACTCAATGTCGTCATAAAATATCACTTGTCAGGCGAAGCTGTATGTAACGGATATTTTCCATTAACAGTACTTCTCAATTAGATCTCAAGATCTAAGTTTCTTGTTTTTGTTTGTCATTTTGTTGATGTATTTGTTTCCAATGGTGTACAATAAATTTTTATCTATCTATTTATAATAAGTCTCTGTTTTCTTGGCCACACACCGCCAGTAAGCTCACACGGTCTAACGATATTTGTCTTTGTTCCAGGTAAGCGATGCGACGACGGTTCTGCGAACGGAACATTCGCCAATCTCCTTTGTCACTTAGATCCCGTATGATTGATGATGGGAGGCTTTAAAGGGTATGATATAAGATGCTTCCCATTATTTAAACTGTGTTTTTGTGTGATTTTCTTTGTTCCCCTGGAAAGCTGGGGCATGCGATTTTTAAATTGAAATCCACGACGCGACACTGAGTTTCAATTTCAAAATTGTGTAAAGGAAATGTGTGAAATTAAGTCTTTAAATGTATGAAATTGCATTCTGCCATTACATGATTTTTTTGCGCAAATTTAATCAAATCTGAAACTTTACATTATGTTATTATTATGCTAGTTCACAAAGTTACATAAGCTTGGGAGTGGAGTCTTAAGATAAATGTTTTGATCTCGTTTGAAACTAAAACGAACCGAAAACTTACAAAATATAATCCGAAATATTAAAGTATTCAGTACCATTATTAGCTGCCTGTTAGCGCCATTTAATGAATAATAGCTACTGCAGGTGTAACCTTCTAACTCCTTAATTACACAAAAATATTATAATCTATGTAAGTAAGTCACCCACTTGGAAAATGTCGCTTTATCAATATTAAACAAGTCTATCATTAATTTAAATAATGTCCTCTTTGATAAAATGCACGTTCTCTAATGTTATTCTGCAAATTAGCGGACTGATTTGTAGTGGAGATTATGTGGTTAAGAGCAGTTTGAATTAATCATTTTTGTGTTCAAAATATGAGTTAATAATAATAATAATAAAATTTATTTGCCATAAAGATAAGATAAGTTCTCTTACAAAGTTTAACATTCAATGTTCACTTACATAGATAGGTACAAAGTAATTATAAAGACTAGGAAGGTTAACTAATAAGGTTTGTGAACTTAGAATTGACGTAGGTGCCTGTGGCTTCCACACTAGGGCGAGCCTGTCTCGTGGAAGTCAACTAATATTTTGCTACAGTGCAGTTTCCGAGATCGAAAAGTGGTGACGATGACAAATAATACAAAGCTTAGAAGAAACTAAGTTGGTAAAAGAAACGTTAAAAACAATAAAAATTAAAAAACATAACACAATTTCTAAACATTTAAGAGATGGAACTAGGTAAGTAGGTATAAATATATGCTTAGGTGCATAACTATGAATAAGGGAGTGCGTGATGCTGAGTGTGTGGGCGTGTATGAAGAGATGGTGTGAGTGGTGCGTGTGTGTTATGTGGGTTTGAGGGAAAAGTTATAAAGGATAGAAGGATGTTATTTATGCTATTACTCTAATGAAACTTTCAGTTTCAAAGTATGTCTGTGTGAGTAGCCATGATCGTACAATTTTTTTCACCTGGTGGACCCTGCTGTGTTTGATGTCACATATTTTTGCGGTTTTATTATAAATATAAGTAAGCATAAAATCTTGCATGTGTTGTGCAAATGAGGTGTTTACTGCTTTTGGGAGACATTGAAAAATACGACGTTTTAAGAGTTTGGGGTATTCTGGGGATTGGAGGACGGTTTTATGTTGTTTTAGTAAAATTTTTAACAGGTAGAGTTGGCGTACATTGAGAACAGAAGCATCAGTGTATAGGAGATCCGTTGCGTACCGAAAACTGAAGTTGCCAATTCCAGAATAATTATTGCGCTTCAAAATTGATTCATGCGCCATGAGGGTCAAATTTGTTACATCATTAGTTTTCCACTAGCACTTTTCTGCTAACGTCAATTCCAGAATGATATTTTCTGCTAACGTCAATTCCAGAATTATTCTAATGCTTCAGTATGAATCCATGAGCCATGAGGGTCAAACTTGTCTCACAATTACTTTTGCTCGAGCACTTTTCTGCCAACTTCTTCGAATAAATCTAACGCCGTATAAAATATTATATGCTTTTCGACGTTTATCACTACGATATAATTAGCCTGACCCGTTCGCCGTAGCCCATTATAATTGGCGCCTGTGGCTGCGCCGGATCCAGTTCCTACAATTATAGAAGCACGTCCGATGCTGTATTGGCCCTCTACCATTAGTCCTCTGTCTACGGGCCCTAGTAAATACACCGTGAATATTAATGAGATCCTTGGAATGCAAAATCCCGTAGTTAGAAAACCAGGCTAAGAATTTTCCTTGCTCGATAAGCATCGAGGAAACTTGCGTGACAATGTTGCGTCAAGATCATAGTGTTGTTTGTATAAAGCACAGTCTATTTAAGTACTTCCGCGAATGTTTGAATTAGCAGTGATTAGATAAGATTTAAATTCATTGTAATAATCTCGTAATGTTCCTAACAAACAATAAACAGAAATAAAGGAAGACGATGTGCTAAGGTTGGGTTTTTTAAATGTTAGTGTCTAAATCTTGCCAAGCATTGAAAAGTAAACATTGATTTAAATTACGAATAGCCGAAAAGACAACAGCAAGAGTGGTCCGGGCGTAGGCGCTCAGCTCACTAACGGGGGTGGTTGCGTTAGTTGCGTAAATTTCGGCCTTTTCGTAACTCGCCCTGGATGTCACTGCAATCGCCCCCAGTCCACTCATAGTACAACAGTTGATGTGTTAGTGTGGCGATATAAAAAAAAATGCTGGTAGATCAATAAAATTATCTTGTTGTAAGGACAACCGGAAGCCAACTCGAAATATAAATTGGGATATTGTGAAGATATAATAAGTAAACCTGAACACAATAACGCTAGTAAAGATAAACCTAATCAGAGGGGCTAGCCAAGTGGCTGACGTCTACGAGCGTTCGTTCAAATCGCTACGCTTCATGTATGGAAATGACATAAGTCACGTGATTTACATAGCAACTTGTTGTTGATCTACATAGCGAAGTTTGACATTTCCATACATTGTGAAGTCTATTCTATTCTATTCGATAAGCATTCATGCCACTTGGCTAGCCCCTCAGTGAAACCTAGCGCGTGAAACCTTGGACAGAAAGCGAAAATCCTGTAATAACCAATCTCGGATTAAGTCTCACACACAGCTCCCGTATAAGAACTTCAATAATTGACGTTTATATGAATACCAATACGACGACGGTTTATGCGTGCTCAGCTTTTATTTTCATTCTGGTGCGCGAGCGCAGCCTATACGACGACACCGAGCGCATCTCGGAACGGAACGGTATCAACGACTTGCGTGCGAGTGGTTATGCAACGCGCGGGCGACGTCCTTGCTGCGCGGGCGCGGGGCGGGGGGCGAAGGCCGCGCGGGGGCGACGACCCCACTCCGTTCGGTAACCAGTAACCACCCCGCTTTTTATTGCAACCCAACC
Source organism: Drymonia ruficornis (assembly GCA_947859195.1). Classification (NCBI taxonomy): domain Eukaryota; kingdom Metazoa; phylum Arthropoda; class Insecta; order Lepidoptera; family Notodontidae; genus Drymonia; species Drymonia ruficornis. The sequence continues at coordinate 12,828,904 of OX401908.1, forward strand.
CGCCTACGGAACCTGTCCGGACGAGTTATGGCAACCGATAAAGTAGACGTACTTACGCCAGGGAATTGCAAATTCTATGGGATAGTTTTTACCGCGGTGCCTATCGTGGCAAGGACGAAAAACCATTGGCGACCATGGCTAGACGCCATTATATCATTACACCATTTTGGGATTGTCATTATGTAATTCTTTTACACGTGCGTGCGTGACTTTTATGTTGGTCGAGACAATTTTATCTATTCAGGAAATCAAACACTCGCTAAAAATGGGTCGGCCATATTTAAACACTGCAATAAAATAAAAACTGTCAGGATACTATTTACTACTAACATTTTATTCTAAGAGGTAATTGTGGTATACATACGATTTTTTTATTCTGTTTATGTCAGATTGAAGTGCATTCGCGGACGCGTGCGCGAGCGCATTTCGATCCAACCGCAACGCGGCGCCGCAATAAATTACCGCCAGATATGAACTGTGAACATACAAACATTCATGTTTACAAACGTTTTTGCTTTATTTCTTTAAATATTTATGTTTCAATATGAATAATTGCTGTTTTGCTGGCTTGTCCAACCTGCATTTCCGAAAGATATATGATGGCGTGAAAGAACATGTTGAAGTCATTAAACTTGCCAATGATAGGTAAGACAGGAGTGAGGCTGAATATAGTTAGATATATGTATTAGTATAGAAAGTGGATTATTGTGATCATCTTGGTGTTTTGTTCAAATAGTTGGAAATTGTTTTAATTGAGAGGATGTCATTAGTCTGTCATTTGCCAATTTCAATATACATACATACGTAACAAACATGTATACACGGTGCGGTAAAAAAAATCTTAGCAGGTATAAATGAATATCCATCCATAATTTGTAACCATGTATTACTTGATATTGCGTAAAAAGCCCATCGAGCTATGTAAAAAAATAAATGTTTACATAAATCAATGTCAAATTTGAACATTGAATAAACTACTCTTCCGTGCGTGCCTCATTCTGGTCTGTCCTGTATTTGGCAACATCGCAAAGGCTGCCAGATTTATTTATTTTAAATGTTTCGCGTCTTACTAATTGAACGAAATAGGCCATTTCTCACCAAACTATTTAGGTTAATAGGTCTTTTTGATTGATGATTTTTCTCGTAGAAACAAACGGATTGAAACTGAGATGAAATCAGATTTAAAACACAGTTCAAGGGTCAGTGAAAGTTGAAGAATACAATCAACAAGAAAATATATGTCGACGACATCCTGGTAACCGGATCAAAGCGCTTAAGACATGATTACACAATGAAAGGTCAGAATCGCAATAAATCTCGGATAGTATTCGCGAATCGGATCCTTCATTATAAATCATACTTTCACCAGTTGAAAGTGTTGCAGTGCCGGACTCGTGCGCATCCGTCCCGACGGATATTGTTACGTCAATTTAATGCACCCGCATTATGTAAGGATTTATTCTTTATTTTTGTCCTGGCTGACAGAGCACAATGACGTATGACGTGAACTTTATTAATATTATCTATCTATACATATAATAAGAATGTAAAATTGGTCGCGTCTGTACATTCGAAATATTTAAAAAAAAAATAGTGGGGGGGACTTAGATGGACCAGCAGAATTCATTTTTATCATTTTTAGAATTTTTGTCTGTGGGTATGTTTGTATGTTTGTATGTTTGCTCAGATTTTCGAAAGAGCACAACTTCGAATCCACCGGGTGGATTTCAATGAAATTTGGCATGGATATGACTAATAGTCTAACTTAACATCTAGGATACTTTTTTTTTCGAAAATGTTTAGGGTTGCCACAGAAAATTTAAAAAACTACTTAAAAATTCTAAATGTTTGAAAGAGCACAACTTTGAATCCACCGGATTAATTTCAATGAAATTTGGCATGGATATGACTAATAGTTTAACTTAACATCTAGCATATTTTTTTTTTCGGTAAAGTTTAGGGTTGCCACAAAACATTCAAAAACTACCTAAATATTCGAACACGCACAACTTCGAATCCAATGGATTGATTTCAATGAAATTTGGCATGGGTATGACTAATAGTCTAACTTAACATCTAGCATATTTTTTATTTCGGTAAAGTTTAGGGTTGCCACAAAACATTCAAAAACTACCTAAATATTCGAACACGCACAACTTCGAATCCAATGGATTGATTTCAATGAAATTGGGCATGGATATGACTAATAGTCCAACTTAACATTAGGATATTTTTTTCTAAAATATTAGATTGTAAATTTTTATGACCACACAGAAATTCTAGCCAAAAATAAGTTTTAGTTATTGAAATACGTCTATTTAGAGCGGAGCCCTACGGAGCCCTACGTTGTGTGTGATCCGACACTATTTGGAATACATAATCTTAATTTTAATAATAATAATAAATATTTTATTGCTGCGTTCTACCATCTTAAGTTTCGTTTTTCTTAACTAGATGTCGCTATACTTAAAATCAGACAAAACCTGCCTTGCACCACATGTCAAAATTTAATATCTTCCTTGCTTCAAGAAATTTAGTTTTTTTATTCCTAATTACGTATAAAAAACATTAAAACATTAAGCTATCTTTGTATCACGCGGAATCTTAGACGTTAACTCTGGAATTCATCTCCACAGTACTAATGCCGTAGGGAAGCTACCTACCTAAGAAGTAAGTCTAGAGGACCTGCTGATTTTGAATTAAGTAGTAATAGAAACATAGACATTGAACTCTGAACTCCAACCCCTCAGGAATGATGCTGCTGGGTAACTGCCTGCTTAAACCATAAATCTGGTGCACCTGCTAACTTTGAATTAGCAATGTGGGTATCAAATAGAAACTTCTCAGGCGAGGTCGCGTTTCCGATTCGGCGCTAGAATTTAAGGAAAACATGTAAAATGACTACTTATAAGTGCCCTCCTAGGCCTAAACAAAATAAACGCTTTGACTATTGACTTAGACGATAAACTCCGGACTCTAACTTTTTAAGCACGATGTTGCGAAGTGACTCTTATCTAAGCCGTGAGTCTGGAGCACTCACTCATTTTTAATAAGGAACATGGGTATCAAGTACAAACTTAAACATTAACTAACTCTGGAGTCCAACCGCTCCGTCGTGATACTGTGAGTAACTACAGATATAGATAGACGGATACAGATAGACTGGTACAGACAGAGATACTTACCTACCGATAGATTACAGACAGACCGATTCAGCAGACAGATACTTACAGCTAGACTGATACAGACAGACAAATAAAGTCAAACTTTTGTTATACAACTAAGGCGCCAGGCAAGCGTACGGCCCACCATTTGTTAAGCAGTTACCGTACCCTATAGATGCTTGCAACCAAAGGCATCGGTAGCACGTTTCCAACCTGAAGGGGAGTGGGGTTAGTGGGAGGGGACGGGGACGTTGAGGTGGCTGGGTTGCGCTTCCGGCTCTCTCCCTCATAATACGAAACGAAGGTAAATTAGCTACTTGAATGCCGATCTCCACCTTACTGGTCAGACTCTACCACCTTACTGGTATAGACTGGTAAATATAGACAGCCACGGACAGACGAACTCAGACTGATGCAGACTGACGTAATACAGATTAGACGATAGACAAAATTATATTTAAGGGCTTTACCGACTGGACGCGGACGGAGTCGCGGGCACAGCTAGTCGTTAATAATTTTGTAAGGCACCGATGAGAAATAATGTAGAGAATGTAATGTAATCAAAGAGAAGTACAGTACAAAAGTTTAAACAATGAATTAATAGAAGATAGAAGCTTAGAATACGCTAAAAAACTAATTAAAACACAAGGATGGTGGCTGCATTTAAACAGGAAATGAAGGAAACATGAGTTCCAAAGCTCCAATAACATAGATTTCAACATCAGTGAGTCATTTAAGACGTCTAGTGACAGTTAATGATTGTAATCTATATCCTAATGTTACCGATGCATGGATGTGACACCATCGTTACGTAAAAACACAATAACTAACACATAATAGTGGGGAAATTGATTCAATAAATGTATAATTTATGCACACTACCTGGTGTGGCGAAACATAATATGTGAAAGGGTATGTGTAATCCGTTTATTAGGTAACTACTTAATCCTAAATTCCGCAAATTCTTATTTAAATTCGCAAAAAAAGTTGCAAAACTTTAAAGGTTTATGGGTTTTTTATTGCGATCGATGCGGACAAGTTTTGAAAGTATAATTATGTCTTCTCAATTACCCTTTTTATATGTTGAAGCTATATATTTTTATTAATACTCGTGATAACTAATTTCATCTCAATGAGACCTTCTATATTTTTTGTTTTGGTACATAAATACTGAGTGCATTATGAAAAGACTACCAAATTAACCACGTCTTTCTAGAAAACTCTAAATGCTGCAAGAATTTTGTAAATTCGATATCGTAATCATTATCGTTAGCTACTGAATGTCATAAAACTTCATATTTATTATTAACTGAAACTTCCGCGAAATTAAGCAATTAATCCTACTATTCAAATGAGCTTAGAAATTTAAGTTATTATTGTATGCTAATTGGCATTGACTGACATAAAAATAAATGCTTCCTTGTTAGCCTTTGTTTAAGAGTATATCTTATGTATATCTAAACTGTCTAGTTAGTGTACCTCGTAGCATCACTGTTGTCATAAAATTGGATAGTATGCAATAATGTTATACATAATAACAATTAATATCTCCATGATTTTATTTTTATTAAAATTTTGCCGATCTTTCCTAGGAAGTTTCGTAATAATGCCTACTTTAAATATTAATCGTATTGGCAATCGGCTTTAGAGAGGATTATGCATTTATAAGTGAAATAAAATAGCTTGAAGTATAGTTTATTTCTATTAGGTTAATAATATTACACTAGAGTTTCGTAATTAAATCAGAATTACTAACGCATTTTAGTATAAAATTTAAGTTTTTTGTTTAAGTCATGCTTTAGCCTTAGCTTTTTCATTAAATAGCGTATCATTAACTTCGCGTTTGATACCGATTAAACTTTTGGGAGGATCATAAATCCTTAAATGTCTTCTAAATTACATTTCTCACCACATGTTCAGTTCGATTCGTCTCGGGTCTCGTGTACCTGCTTGGGTTGCCAGATCTAACCCTAAAAGGCGGCGGCTCTTTGCGGACGCGATTCTGAGAAAAAAGAACATTAAAATTCGACAGACGAATTCAGACGATTGGTGTGTTCGCATTCGTCCGGGCTCGGTGTCCTTCGTGCCAGACCCAGGAACTGCTGGCCTTCGCCCGCCGCCGCCGAAGAGCTAAAAATAGCCGCACGCCCTTGAGGGATACGTCGAACAGGATTTATCGTCCGCCAGTCGCGCTCACCAGACGGGATTGAAATAAAATTTTCGTTCGGCTGCAATTTCCAATTTTATTATGTTCCATATCCACGTCTCGAGTTTCGTATCATTTTGCGATTCGCGCGATGATAATAGCGACAGCTGACAGTGTTTCCTTATCAAATAGCGTATATTATCTATAAGTACAAGGACAGAAATACGAGTTTTTGGGAATCCCATGTATTTTAATCTCTGATAAAATGTTTAGTGTAATGTTTAATGTTAGTGTTATGTTTCGAAGAATGTTGTCTATACTGCATTAAATTCTAGCGTATCACCCAGATACGTCATATTTATGACCGGTGCATACAAAAACGCATTAGTGTTACTTAAAAATATTACCGAAGGTTATACTTTTATCATAATAATGGAGTTGAATGAAAAACATTGCACACAAAATGGTTTCTTACAGTGTGTTGTTTAAGGTTGAATTTAAAATTTGTTTGTCGATGTTCAATATCAGCACACGTGGCCCATTAGTGTACCCAGCCGAGATACAAGCGATGCGCATTTATAATGCACAGTGTGCGATGCGCTCGCGCACCACATACGAATGCATTATTTTTATCTGCCAAATAAGGAACTTTTTGTTTAATGTAATACCGCGAAGCATGCTTTATTTACTTTTTCGAAGAATTTAAAACACAATTTAAACACAGGAAAACCACAGATGTGCGTTATTATTTACAGGGTAAAATTGGAATTCCTTTGTCATTTGATAAACACGTTGCATGTATACGCTCAACGCGACTGATACTGATATGTACTCTATGATACCAGATATTTTTTTGTTTCTAAACATATTTTAACACGGAGTAACACGATCGCGTTTACGCTCTGTCAATGCTATGTGGGTCAGCTCATTATAACGGTGCTTCGAGTCCGTAGGCGTCACAATGGCACTTGCATTTCAAGATAGGGTTTCCTGTTCGTGTGGTTATCAGAGAAGATCCACCGGTCCGCCCGCGCGAGAAGAAACACTCAATGGATCAAGAATTTATTAAAAGCAAGATCATTATTAGTTAAGCAAACCTTGCAGTTAGGTGCAGTGAGTGAGATGCAGTGAGGTTAGTGTGAGATTGTGAATCACTGCCAGATTATAATCGGCTACGAGTCGGCAGTCACTGCTTAATTGGTTACATGCAATTGTAGGTATCACCAATTTGTCAAGCGATGAAACATCACGCGCATAGAACTGTCTGATAAAAAGATTTAACAGTTTCTAAACGTAATGGCGTGTTTCTTAACAATAGCAACCTTTTACGAATGTCGCAAACACTCGTGACGTTGCCCAATCGCAATGATTTATTCGCAATTAGTTTTAATACGCGCTTTCCCATTCGTAAATTACCGTCGGCGGTCGTTCGAGCACGTGTCCAGCACATTTACAATAGCCGAAATTGTTGGGGATTGCCGAAATCCCCAGCCGTTATCCCTCGCGCAGTTACAAGGGTCTTTGTTCATTGAGATGTGAAATATAAACATGGCAACAGTATGGACGTATTAAAGCGTGGGTGCATAACGCAGAGTGCACTCCACGCCGCCCCACTGGCGCCCAACGTGGGACCAATGTTTGTTTAAACATTACTTAGCGTTAATGCACAAATACCGATCCGTTTGCGAGCGCATACGAATATTCCCCTTATTTAACTGCCAAACAAAGCATTATTTGCAGTTTATTTAGGATCTTTAAAAGCCATTCGAGCACACGTCATTGGTTTATGAACAGCGGAAAAGTAACGGTTGTGTAAATACTGTGAACATTTCTATAATTCTAATATTATGCGTAACGGTCTTTGTCGCTAGTCGCTATACTATAATGAGCTTGTTTGGATGTCTGATAGACCGTAGTTTCGCCCACACGGATACATAAACGACGATTAATCGGACTATCTTTAACAGTCTGAATAGAGAACAAGAGAACTGTTGTTATAGTTAATAGGTGTAATAAATGTAGCTTAGATAAGAGCTTTTGTTTTATATTAAATTGCAAATTTAACGATTTAGATCTTTTGAAAACTGTAGTGTCAATTTCAATACTATAAATGAAATGCAATGAAATCTATTTATTCTGCAAAACAGGGGGCTTACCACAAGCTCTTATTGCGATTCAATTATAGGAACGTTTTAACGACGTTTCTTATTGTCATGACAATAAGGTACGTCATTGCACAAAAAGTCGCTGAAACGTTAATACGTTCCTGTAATTGAATTGCAATAAGAGCTTGTGGTAAGCCCCCAGATATAAAGAACAACACACCTTACTTACACCTAACACCTACATGCGTAGCTAAATACATTGTCAATAAGATGTCATCGACTAAATATGAATTGGGCGTGGACTATCTATCAAGTGGACATAGAATGGGGACGATGTACTGGTTCTCTCGGGATAATGTCACGATCGCAAACATCTCATCTGACCCCCTAGACAAGTGGCTTAGTCCACAAGCGTTTCTAAACACTTAAATGTATGGAAATGACATTACAAGTCGATAAGTAGATCACGTGGCTTATGTCATTTCCATACATGAAGCGTAGCGATTTATAGAAACGCTTTTATACAAAGCCATTTCGCTAGGGCGGCTGTACAGAAGGGCTAGACAAGTGGCTGACGTCTACAAGCGTTCCTTCAAATCGCTACGCTTCATGTATGGAAATGACATAAGTCACGTGATCTAAATAGCAACTTGTTGTTGATCTACATAGCGACGTGTGACATTTCCATACATTGTGAAGTCTATTCTATTCTATTCGATTAGCGTTCATGCCACTTGTCTAGGGGGGCTGCCCCCTGGACAAGGTGGTAGAGCCAAGCTGTAGCCAATTGACTGCAGCTCATAAACGGGCTGGCTCGACCGGGGTAGTACCACCCTCTCACAGAAGATCGGCGTAAAGCAGCTATTACAGCTGCGTTTCGTACGATGAGTGAGAGAGCCGAAAGCCCACCTCCCCTCCCCCTCCCTCCATCCCATTCCCCTTCAGGTCGGCAATGTGCGAGCAATGCCTTTGGTATTGCAAGCATCTATAGGCTACGGTAACTGCTCAACATCAGGCGGGCCGTACGCTTTTTTGCCACCGCAGTCCTATAAAAAAAAAAAAAAAAACAAGTGAATAGAATAGACTTCACAATGTATAGAAATGTCACACGTCGCTATGTAGATCAACAACAAGTTGCTATGTAGATCACGTGACTTATGTCATTTCCATACATGAAGCCTAGCGATTTGAAGGAACGCTTGTAGACTTCAGCCACTTGTACCACTTGCGTTCAACGATGTGTCAAGACGACATAACTCATATTGCACAAATAACTTATCGAATTCATTCAACATAGCGCTGTTAACACCGCTCTTCCGGACATTTATGTAAATAAAACTGTGGGCTCAGAACATTCGTGTTGTTTATCTTCCGGCGAGACGGGTTAACTTTTAAACGAATACAGACAACGCGTTGAAAAGAAAAATGTTTCTTTATGCTATAGATCTTGTAGATTACTAGCGTTGTAACTAAGTCTTGTAAGTTTTAATTAATTCGGTCGGATTTATATTTCCGTTATGTTTAGACGGCTCTGGAACAAAACAGAATTATTTATGTTCATTACCATATTCAATGTAAGTATTCCTTTCTTTGGGATTCTTTACCTTTCACATTACATATATTGAAATGGTTTTGGCCTCAGTCTTGCCTCGTTTTTGACCCTCAATCGCCCAACATACAATACACGTTACAGGTTCTTTGTGATTGAATCTTAGCTACAGCGGTGTTAATGCTAATGCAAAATTATCACCGTTTAATGTAGTGTGGGCGACAGAATAACTTAGTATCTGTCGGAAGCGCCGCGGCACTAACAATGCCACCAGCTCTGGATTTAATTAAGTATTTTATTGCTGACACAACCTATTATCGTGTTTAATGGTACCTTTGGCTATAAAATACTAGGTTTAAATAAGACATGTAGTGGACCATGGAACGTTACCAGCTGCGTATCATGACGCTCACCTAACGCCTCCGCACCCGACCAGCACCGCATCGCCGCTCGGCGTCCACTCGTTGATGCCGGTTGGTCCGCGGGCGGACGCTGCTTATACACCATAAACGTCACGTGATCGCCCAGTGGACCGCGCGGGGTCAACGAGTGAACGCCGCGCGGTCAGCGCGTGGTCCACTTATTTCCGGTTCAGTTAGTGGACGCTCAGCGGCGAGGCGGTGCTGGTCGGGTGCGGAGGCGTTAGATGAGCGTTGACCTTAAGTCTGTAGTTGATCCGCAATAAGAGATGACGGTAAGTGGTCAGCTTTCTGAATATATGAATTTGAATAATTACTGTATTGAAGGACACGGTTTAGTTGTTTGCTTTCGAAAGTCTGCTTTATTAGCTAGGTGTCCCAAATAGGCGTTTCTTGCTTTGAGTTTTTTTTTGATATCGAAATTTCTGTATAATGCAGTGTCATTCTGATTATTCGAGCTCTTTAGTGGCGTATTAAATTATCCTTTATTAGCCTCCTGGTATATTGCAGACAGATATGTCGGCAATATACCTACTTAATTTTCATCCATTAAGTTTTTCATCGTCATAAAAATATGTGTATTCATCGCGGCACCACCGGCGTAGGCGCAGCCTCACGTATCAGATTCCTAACTGTACCGTCGCACAGTTTACTGCCGCGACATAGATACTAAGCTAAAAACGACAATAAAAATTCAATTCATCCATTCTAAAAGAGATTTTTTATGTAAAGACGCTATCATGTTGCGTAAAGCACCGGCGATGCTGGCGCCGGCTTTTGAAATGGTCTGGTCCATGTACAGTCGACGGCGTGCAGTACTATTATCTATTCTGTGACGACGCTTAGAATAATTTAGTGATACTGCATTCTTCACGGGTGCGTGTGAGATGCGCGTGATGGGTGCCGGCAGGGTGGTATGTCTCATAATGATGAATTGTTCGTAGTTCTTTTGAAGACCAACCCCTCTAGCCAAGTGGCTTGGACTACAAGCGTTTCTTCAAAATCGCTATGCTTAAATGTATGGAAATGACATTACAAATCGATAAGTAGATCACGTGACTTATGTCATTTCTATTCATGAAGCGTAGCGATTCGCAGACACGCTTTTAGACGAAGCCACTTGGCTAGGGGGGCAGACGAGCACGGTTTTGAGATAAACTTTTTATAGAAGGCTATTTCCGTGTAAAGCTAGTCTGAAGACGATAAAGAGGAATTCATTTTAAAAAGCGTATTATTTATCTTTAAGCCAACTCAAAGCAATTAAAGGTTTTAAAAATATCTGTTGGGTAAATATAAATCTTCCATTTTAAACGACATTGAACCTCTAAAGGTTTACTCGTGTTGAATTAAAATGCAATACAGCGTCGTGGAATTAAAAAGCCAGACGAAGACATTAAGTAGACTTCGCTTGACGAAACAAATAAATTGGTTTATAGTTTTATACTGTGCAATCCGTACGAGTAAATAATCTTCAGTACCGTTGAACTTGCGTTGAACCCAATGTGATTTCAATTTAATCTAAGTCCAGTATTAGTAGTAGTTTATTCCTTGTAGGAGTCCTTAAATTCTACCACAAAATTGGAACGAGGGCTTTCAATAACTTTTGACATTATAATCCTCAAGCTTCATTAATATGGCTTCAATATACGCGAAGGCTACAATATTTTACTAGTGTCAAGTTAACTTTAATCGCAGTTACAACATTAGCCTTATTAACATTTTTACCGGCAAAAAATAAATTGCTTGGCGATGATAATTCGTGCTATGCCTTTAGTCAATGACAATGAACTCCACCTACATGCGCAAACGACGATGACGGTTACAAAATAGTGGCGACGAACCATTGAAATATAATCTCAAAGTCACGTAGCGCAATATTTCACCGGTATTATCATTTATCTTGCGATCTAAATGTTTTTTGTTCGCTGTCTGTTTGTTCATGTGTCGTTTGGTTGTCTTCGATCGTTTAACATCTTTGTCTGGGAGTGGAATCATTGTTGTCAAGATTATGTCAGCGTCTATTGGTGTTAAGTTTAGACGAATGGTTTGTTTTCTCAATCCTTATCCACAGTTTTAATAGGTAGTCTAGATTGATCATGCAAATTAGTGTTTAGGAGTATTTAAACATTTGAAATCTGTATCCATTATTTTGTGAACCTATAGTAAGCTGCTGCGTAAGTTTCTGTGCTATATGTGTTACAGTCTTTTGAAACGGTGCTTGATGATTGTGAATTTGATTCTAGCCTTATACTCTTTTTATATTATTATCCTGTTCTAGTGTAGCTTCAAAATTAACTAAATGGTCCATGAAATAACCCGTCACAGGAACAATTAAAATATTATGCTAATTAAACGCGTTTAACGCGTTTCGAGGATTCGCTCGCGCAAATAAATCGTCTTAAATGGCCAGTTGAGGCGGCCCATCTAGGAAGACATTAATTAAGCTTCACGCTTTTTTTTGCGTTGATTAACAGCTTTTAGCGCAAACGAGATGACGTCTGACGGTTTATTGTGTTGCCGGCGCCTCATCAACAGCTATTTTGGCTTTTTGTGATCGTAAATTACCTAACCTTTTGTATGTCCGCAACGATCGCGATGAGTAATTTTTGTGGTATTTTCGCTATTTGTTGTCAACAGGTTTGTCTTTCCGGTTGTTTATTCTTATTTATAGACACTTGGGTTGGCCACAAAGTCTACCAATTTATTTTTTACTTTTAGGACTGGTAATGCCCGATTGGGATATAATGATATAACGTCACGACTTTTTATCCCCATTCGGGGGTAGTCAGAGGCTTGAGTGGTCATACACCAACCACCACATTGCCCGATTGGCCTTTATATTTTTTCCTCTGCTCCTTTCCTATGGTTTACGTCAATGTCTATGTTGATTAATGATTTTATTATTATGTTTGTGTTCTGATGTAACAATATGCTACGTGATATTGAAATGGTCGCACGTTACATCACGTAATGCATGTCCGGTTTACTTTTTCAACAAAAAAACCAAAGCTGCGAGTTTCTCTAGAGGGATTCTTACTAACTAACACAGTTCCAAGATAAATAGATGACCACTTGCGTTTGAATTATGATAAACTTTAAGTAGATCCCTCTTAAAAAGGCAGGTTATTTTGAAACGATTAAGGATTATGTATTAGTCCGACTGGGGTCGTGAATTTGTGATAACGAAATTAGTAGAATGGTTGTTCCAAGAAGAAAGGAAAACGACTTACACCTTAGAAGCACTTTCTTACTACAACACTAAAATGTAACTTTAATGTCTGAGCTATGCTTTCTATATAACTTACCAGTTATCTGGTCTCAGCTCAAATTTCTCCAGACATTTTCTCTGTTGGTGCCCCTAGTATGCACTCGTCAAACTGTCTGCAAGGGTGATTATAATCACAGGGGAGCAACCATCGTGCGGTTGGAGGTGGCTTATGCATGTTGAAGACATGCACTCAAATCAGAATGTATTACAAGCAAGCTTTTAGCGAGATGTGTTTCTCACTGTCTAGGGAGATGATAACCCGGAATTTTCTTAGATATATGATCAATTTAAAGTGACTAGATAAATTTCTTTTGAAATTTTTATGACGTTCTATGACTGTGCTTGCATAACAGTTGGATATATTTAGCCAGTAATCGTGTCACTCATACTCAAGTATTTTGGGAGCATCAATGACTAATACCTGTTTGTCTCGTCTCAAAAATACTAAGGTAAGTGCACGACCTTGCATATTTGGCAGTTCACCAACATTTTTGAATCACTACCGCATTGTTACATAAAACTGTGCAAAAAAATCTTCAGGTGATATAATGTCCTCCAGAAAATACATGTATTACATGTATTTTTAAATAACCCAAACTTCTAATTATATGGAATTTTAATATCAGTATTCAACACCCCTTAAGATATAGGCTGAAGGCTCTATCTGGCACCAGTCTGGATCACGGTTCTTCTTTCTTCATTAGGATTCGCTGAATCCTAATAGAAGTTTGCAGCTAACAGAATTTCTCTATTCAATAGAATTTTACAAATATCCCTGGGGTAATCTAAAACAATCTAAGATTACAAATTAAATTGTATATACTTGACTACAGTATTGCATATAAACTAGTGCGTACACGCAACGTACGTGTTCTCGGACATAATTGTTATTTAATTATTCCCTAGATATCGCGTAACAAACAGATACATACGCTTCGCTACATTTACGCTTCGCTACATTTACGCTTCGCTACATTTAATCAGTTATCCAATCCGCAGTGCTTGACTCCTTATTGGGCGTAGTCGGGAATTATGACGTGTCGGGCGCGTCGGGTGACGCGCGCCGTTCGTGCCGTATCGGCGCCGGAGCAGCTGCGCTAGCGCACGCCGCGACGCTGGCATCGAAACTAGTCCTAGAATCAATTGTGTTTTGATAGTGAATGTTGGTTTACTTCCTATTTTCGAACTGGAAGTATATTTGTCATTATAGGGTCAGTAAAAAATAGATAGAGCGAAATAAATAAAGTATTTATTGTACTTTCTTATCTGATAAGTGATAACCATCACAAATAACCTGCTAATACAACAATAGGCATTATTAACACCACAATACATTGTAGCAGGTTAACGAGCTTTTGAATAAAACACAATGATCTGAAGTGATGCGCAGGCGCAGGGCGGCCGCATACTTTTGATTGGGCATTGGTTTTAGGCATTCAAAAAGTTTACAGTGTATTTATATTTTTGTTGCATTCACCACTTATTCTATGTATTTGGAAATAAAAGTATGAAAATTATCAGAATAGGAAGAAGCAAATATGTAAATATTTTTCAAAATCCTTTTAGAAATAGATAGAAAAAAATATCTCTAAATTATTTGGTAAAACGCGCGTCTTAAATTTCACATTTCAATATGTGTACAACCAGCCTAAGGAAGAATGCGCGCACGCAAGGTCGCGCTGAGTCAGCTCGCGGACACCTATTGTTTTCGCAGTCACCTGATTCGTGGTGATACATGAGATGCTCGGTAACCTTGCGTATAATTATAACACAGACTCGTCAAAATTACAATCAGGAAGTATAGCATATCTTATTAATTAAAATTATAAGCAAGTTTCTCAAAATCTAGCATGAAATTTTATTTGCAATGGAAATGCTACTTTGTCTTCGTAAATCCTCACCACCTACTACTTACTACTTCCTCACTTGCTAGTATTATAGTAGCTATTGCATTTCACTAAATTATAATTGATATTTTATCTAGAAGTGACTGTAGCCTAGGGGTGAACAGGTTGGGCTAGCAATCAGAAGGTCCCAGGTTCGATCCCTGGTAGGGCATGCACCAATGGATGAATTTTCATCTATGTGCATAATTTACAGTTCGCTGACGGTGAGGGAAAACATCGTGAGGAAACCTACTTATCCCTCGGGATTAGGTAATGGTCAGTTCCTGTATACACAGCGACAAGGTTCACCACCTGTCACGTTGGGTTCTGAATATCTGGTGAAACGTGGGCTTTGAGTTGGTTAATACCTCCACAATGTGGTGGTGTATGGCCACTCAAGTCTCTGACTACCCCCGAATGGGGATAAAAAAGTCGTGACGTTATATATATTTTATCATAATATTTCGTCAACTTACGAATGATGGACATGGATAATCATATCTATAATGCTGATCAAATCTGAACATCTAATTTTCCGCCCGACCGGCCCGCAGCAATATCAAACGAACAGATCAACCATTTCGTAATACTTTTTTTGTAATTTTAATCTACTTTCGCAAAACTAATATTATCATCGCAAAGTTGCTCTGAATAGCTATGTCCTAACTGCGCGGTTCGCGAAATTGCTTTACCTTTCTTAACAAAGATATCACAACATCACCATGTTTCCACATAGATACTTCAGATTGACCTCAGCGCGGTATGTACGAAGGAGTATGAAGAATTCTGATAAAATTATAGCCTAAAAAATAGCCGAGGGATCTAACGGTAACCTAAAGGGTTAAAGAGCAGACTAATAA
Source organism: Drymonia ruficornis (assembly GCA_947859195.1). Lineage (NCBI taxonomy): Eukaryota > Metazoa > Arthropoda > Insecta > Lepidoptera > Notodontidae > Drymonia > Drymonia ruficornis. The sequence continues at coordinate 12,844,301 of OX401908.1, forward strand.
GGGCTTAAAAATAAAATATCTTCATTGGTTCCACATACATATACATCTTCTTCTTCAATCTGAGGATCATCTGAGGATCAATTCTGAGGATCGCGACTATTGCGGATGCCCTTCCAAATTTCCCGGTCATAATTGGTAGCAAATTGACAAAGTAAGATGAATGCGGGAACCAACATGAAGTCACGGAAGGCAGTTGCACGGTTGGACAGATGGAGGCAGAATCGGTGATAAACCAAATCAGGACATATTGGAACCCCAATACAAAACTGGGAAAAGGCTAGGAGGAAAACTTGGTAATTCTTTCTAATTAAAGAAGAGTTTCATTGCTCTCCAATGCCCAAGTTCCATCTGCAAGAGTCTCGCAATCTCGGCCGACGTCAGGCGCCATTACTCCGGCCCCATTCAACATTGTTTATTATAGTTTTTGTTCTCCACCATGGGAATGTCTGAATGCGTCGTTTATTCGCAATTAGTTACTCATTACCGTTTGTTTTGTCCCTTAAATACGACAATTTTGTACTTTTTCATGTCATTTCGACGCTTTTTGTTGGAGCAAAACGATACTTTGTTGCTGGATGTATGTAAAGCATGTTCATTGAAGCTAGTGACCATTATATTGAGACATAGTCGTGGGTAGTTACCTGGGGCTAAACTTTATGATGATGGTATCCAATCTGTTTTAATAGGCCTGCATTTTATGTAATTTTCTTTCATTTAACCAATTTTCATACAATCTTGAATACGCTGTAACTTCGGATGTAGGATCTATTTGCGGAAACTGTCTAATGATTTACTCAGGATTGTGCGTCTATGAAAACTTGATTGACTAATTCTACACTATGCCAAGAATCAAAATTGCATCGTCTACAATTTCTGTTTACCCTCACGTGGCCTCATCGAGGGTTTTACTGTCGCTAGGGTTAGAAATAACATTGTCAACATAACTACCGGTTAGTCTGAGTCACGCCAAAGACCCTCGCGCTGCACCGCCCACTGCCGTACACGGTCATACATACATCACACACATTTTTATCCCTTTTAAGACTTACGTGGGAACAACTAGTGCCGGTGGTTCCGTGGCATATTGCCAGCTATTGCTAACTTACCGTTGGCGGTGGTATGTGACACCCATTGTGATTCAACGATCCGATATGCTATGTTATAATTTATATATTCCGTTCCCAATTGTCTTACTTGTTGAACTACTTGGAATTTCCTTAATAATTATGTATGCTGTATCACTGATTATTGTGTAAAAGAAACCTGGAAATTAAGGAATGAAACATATTTTGAGGTAACTATTTGACTTTTTTGTTTCTATTATTCCTAAATTATTATTGAGATGTTGACAAGAAGTTACAAAAATTTGTTCAAAGATTTAATTAACTAGGTATGTTTATATACACCTACATGGAAGCATAATTAAAGTGTAGGTTTCTTCTTATTAAGCTAATCCTTACTACTATGCACTAAGTAATTTCCGTACCTGTAGGTCCATTCAAAATATCCAAAGCTCCTAGTTTAGCTCCAGTTTAATCTTATTAACGAAAACTGCTCTGCATTACAATAACGGTAAGATGTCATAATACTCGGCTAATAGCGTCTATGCAGGCAAATGAAGCGGTCACGGCGCACCAGTAACAATGGCGGAGCGACGGGCGATAAATCCGGCGCGGGCGCACGCTGGCCGCTTCGGGTGTTATTGTTGGGCAAGAAACACGCTCTAGTGCCCTTTTGTTATCTCTGAAATTAACGTGTTCATCGGGAATTGCCAACCCTTGCGGTACTCCTACATAATCGTGTGCACCATCGAAGCTTTCGTGAATTTTCAAAGATAAATTTAGAGCTAGGAATCATACTGTTCCTAGTAAATATTAAATAGCGAATGCTTAAGATACAATACACTGCCTTTAAACAAACATAATTATTTTTACCTGATTATTATTAAGTTTCATGGCCTAAATCCCCCTCGCATTGAGGGGAGGCCCGTGCCCATCAGTGGGACGTTAAAAGGGCTAAATTATTATTATTAAGTTTCTGATATGCCAAGTATTCTCAGTATCAAGAATGGTCCTTACTATAAAACTAACTTTAATTCTCCATTCATAATTTTATTGTTTTACGTGACCATAAAACTATGCCATTCCATTATTTTTATTCCCAGAACTAATAAAACGTCATATTATTTCACTCAAATAGCAATGGACGTGGTAATCATCTCATAATGATGTAGGTAAGCGGGACCGTTTAACAAATAATTAGAGGCGTTTAACTGCGCGTTGCCACCCTTAACAGTTTCTCCGGAACTATAAAATTACCGGCGAGGTATGCCGGCTGGACCAGTCGCAGGACAAAAACGGCGGACGATAGTGAACTGCCGGACTAAAAATAATCGCCCCGTCGCCGATGATAATGAAGACAAGACCGGATTGGTGCCGACAGCCGCGACGTGGTGCTTGATTATGGTCGAATGACCCACGGTGACCGGTGCGGGACGCGAGAAAGTGACTCGGTGTTTAGCGACACGCGATGTTTTCGACCATATTGTTATGATAACTATTTCTTTCAGTTTCGAAGGCCAAGAATTATCATAAGCCACAGAGTAAAGACTCCATGTCATAAGCACAATAACAAAGTAAGGGCGATAGAGGTAAAACAGCTCAGTCAACAAATTGAAGGTTTTAAAGGATTTCCTGTTCTGTTATGACTTTCAAATATTACTCTTTCTCTTTGCTTCAATGCTGTTATTGTTGTCTACGACCTTTCAAAATCCAAATCCCTTTTACTGTGGTTGCGCAAGCGCAGCGCGCAGCGTGCGCCACCGCACTCGACGTACGGACGACCTATTTCGATTACATCGCCTGGAACTCCGATTGTTACCAATACGATCACGATTCCTTTCGCAAAGGTGAAAAATACTCTGAGAATGCCACGACTTGTCATTTCGCAGTCACGAATCTCGCAGGCAGTCAAATGTCATCTAAATGTGCATAGGTTTTGTGTGAATGATGCTAGTTGCAATACATATGAAAATATCGAGGTCTCTCGAAAGTGTCAGGCTGCAGATGTATGTTGCGAGCGCCGATTATGCTAATAATGGCAGTAAAATGCAAGAATGCAGTTTAATAAGAACACGAATCGAGACTATTCCGTTCTCTACAAAACTGTTCCATATGACTTTACGACTTCCTAAACGAATGCCGCTGCATAAATTCCTAGAATAATTCAATAAGGAGGTAAGTAGTTGAGGTCGTCTCAAGCGCTGTTTGAACTGCCACTAGTGCCAGATTAAATTCTTCGAATCACATTATAATAGAGCATGGAATTTACTCCAAGTGTGCAGGTAATAGAAGTTACAGCAAAGCTTAAAGAATAACAGCAACATTCCATTTGTGAATGAATTCGGTCTGGGTCGAGAATCAACAACTTGTTAAAGGTCGGGTTTAAATTTAACTGTCACATTCATATGTATTTAAGCGATTAATTGAATAAAGATTTCGTTTTCCTGACACGCGGAATCTTCTTTAAAGCTACGTCTCCATTAATGAAACCCGTATGTTGCATCTTCCTGATGTCACTAATACTGATGCTGATTCTGACAATACAATTCCACATATCCGCACACAGCGCTACAAATCATCATTCTTAATGCGCACAGCCAAGGAGTGGAAATCCCTGCCTGCGTCTGTTTTTCCGAGTGCGTACAACCCAAATCTCTTTAAAAGTAGGGTGAACAAGCATCTTCTGGGTGCGCTCGCTCCACCGTCGACCTCATCTCTGCCCCTACAGCAAGATTGTGGTCAAGAGCAAGCCCATTTTTAATAATAAAAATAAAAAACTTCTAGATGTGTGAAATTTGCCTCATAGTCTCTACATAACCATTTAATTCCTAATTGTGACTTTCTCTTTTACATTGTCACCACCCTCACATGAACACAGCCTTACTGATTCGTGGGTTGATATTTAATGGCATTTAACGGCCGCTTACCGTAATTGATGTACTTAAGCTTATATCGGGAGTACGGAGTCCTCCAATTAACAGATGGAACTTGTGGCCATAATTCGCCGTGTCGCTTCCTGTCCCGCTAATGACGGTGGATATAACGATCGTTACAAAGACACCGCCATGGGAACAAACGTTTCGCTGTTCATGGCTACAGGTTATTATAAGCGCATTAATGCTGGGAGACATTGGCGAGGACTTACGTGTGTACATATGAGGACTCAAGCCTCATGGATCGTACCCGAGCAATCAGTTATGACGTTTTATGTTTACGAGGTGAAATGTCAAAACTGGCTGCTCGGGCGCACTGCTGGGCACTTGTGGATGTCGCCATCAGAAACAATAAAATTGAAAAAAGAAATGCAAGTGGTTTTGTCATCATGTCTTTCAGACACTAAGGTCTAATAAAATGTTGGATATTTTTTGTGATATAAAATTAGTTCTGATGATCAGTATACAAATTCAAGACCGGTTTGTATAAGCGATACAAAACCGTTTGATCCAACAGATACAGAAATAGCTTCACAAGAATTTCTCAACGCTTGTGCAGTTGATGACATGTGCAATGTAGAAACACACGACGACCGTACGTTAGACGCGACATGCCGGGTCAGTGGTACAGGCCGAGCCGGATTGTCTCTGGAACGCGACTCTAAACAATTCAGACTTACGTTTGTCCCTATTTCAGTATATATTGTCGTGGAAACTAATGTTTGTATGAAATAAGGTTGAGAAGAAAATTTGTCTGCAACTTCGCAAAACTTCTTTTAATTGTTGGCCCCAAGAATGAACCTTGCGGGAGACCTGTACATACAGATACAGATAAAGGATTGATTGCATGAAAACAAAAAGATTTTATTGATGGTCTAATCGTGTTTTAACTTTGCTTTATTGCATCATACGAATAAAGAACAGGATATGAAATACATTCACAACATTAAGCAACTTCGATGGCTCCCTGAAAAAATCCATTGGCAACCAACGCTCAGTAAAAAGATTTTTTCGAACTCCTAATTTCGCGTGACCAAACTTTACGGCAAATTGAAACTGACGCCATGATCTTTTCAATTACTTCTTTTAGCTAAAAAAAAAATGATTAAACTTATCTCGAGGTACACAAAAACGATTTTAAGATACCTGTACTGTAATCTGTAAGATTGCATTTTGGTGCCATGGAGAAAGCAAATCTAATGTTGGCAATTTCAGATATTAAAAAAACTTTGCATGACGAAAGAAGGATGACGAAGGATTTTCGTCATCCACTTGAACTGTAAATTGTAACAGTCATTTTTTTTGTGAAATGTTTTTCGAAATCGTATTTAAGGTCCGAATTCGAAGGAGATACTATGTTGAGAAATATTTGGATGTTACGTAATGCACAATTCTATATAGTATTAGCTATCATGATAATTAAATTTAATATCAAAACTGCTTCCCCATAATGTTTACCAAATGTATACTTCCGAAATTCAACACCACCAAACACTGTATTGTCAATGAACGTTATATTTACAGTCGCGGCTATGAATAGAAAGAAATGACGAATACGAACACCGCCGTCGACCTTGCTCCTCCAACGAGCAATTACCGGCCTTCTTAATCGTCGCTAATGACCACCGCCGCTTCCTCGTGACGTGGCCGCTCAAGTTTAACTCGACTTGTCTTAATGGACTCCTGGCGAAACGAATCGCCAACAAAAAGCACTGTGACCGAACCGAATTTGGTGAAGTACGTTTAAGGGCGAATGCGTAATGATATAAACGTTTATAAGGAACACATAAGAACATTACTGTGATTATTTTTCAGGTTTAAGCCTCAGTCCAGATGTATGTTTGAAATTTGTATCGACAAACAGATATTAAACTTCACGTGGATATTAGAACTGTAATTATTATAACAGAAAGGTCTCGTTTAACTGCCCCGTGACAATTAGTGATGGCCGAACGCATTGCTCATCAGTGTTAACCATAAGCGTACGCAACGTCGGTTCTGAGTTCACACGCTCCAGTTTGCCATGCGTGCGCGCATCGCGCTCAGCCACGTTCGAAATACAAAAGCGGCGAATCCGCTTACGGTAATTACAACCAAATGCATGCGACAGACGTATAGGCGCATAATGCGATGAGTATGCACTTGCGTACTCGATACTTAACTCATACATTTTATGATCAGGAGGGCACTAAAGTTCTATATTCGTAAAGATTCATATGACGCTTATAACCGTGGACTTGAAATTTGCAGTCATTATTACATTAATTTGCTCATATATTTTTTTGTAGAAGCGAGTATTCTACATATTGCTAGCAGCATTTTTCAATTCCGTAACATTGTAAGCTTCACGGTTCCCTTTTATAATGTACAATAGTGCGTGGTGCAGCTTTATCGGCGGTACCTACCGCGGCGCGGGCGCATTATTTTGCTCTCATTTCCCGATAACACCGGCCGATCGGCACGGGTTGAGCGATAAATTTAATTAAACCACCTGTCGGTAGCTGCTGCTGGATTATGTTATCTAGCGCAAACGCAGGGGAAAATGTATGGTTGTACATGTCGCATGAAGTATGGAATTAAAGATCGATTAAAGGATAAGATTGGTTTAGTTAGGTATAAAATATTTATGGAGACTTCTAATTATGGAGACGCGCTTAAATATTTTAATTATTGCCTTTACTCTGGTCCCTAAACTATGTAAGATCATTAAAATCCTAAGTGTTATTGGCTCGTGGTCTCTACTAATGATCATATTTAAAGTCTATTAATCGACCATTATAATTGCGGTTTATCGGAATCCTGGGATCAGACAGCTCGTTATGAGTTTCGAAACCCGCTGTTTCGATATTAATTCGCCTTGAAACAACTCTGTAATCGAAATAAAGCAGAAAAATACAAATTATCTACACAAAGATTATTGTTTATACATTCAAAGCACCTGATCGCTGTTGCATAATCGATAGCTCGAAACAAAGAGGATCGATCGCAGTCTCGAGCGATCCTAATCGATTAGATCCAGCTTTAACTTGGGTGTTTTTGTTCGGACCGAGATGCTTGACCGAGCATTTGAAGAGTTCATTTACGTTGCGATAATGTTCACAAAAAACATCCCAAGATTGGAAATAGCGGATGACCTCTGGTCGGATTACTCATGCAGCTAAACAAGTTAGAGGTTCTTGTAACTGCAGAGAAGGATTATTTCAGAAAGATAATTTACAAAGTAGTACCCATTGATCAAAATTTTCATACACCATTGGTTTTTTTTTATTTATTTCTTTTTCTATAGGATTCTTGCTATCTTGCTTTTTTACATCAGCCATTACTAAAAACAGCATACCTACTGGTATCTTAATTTTTTTTAACTTATGGTTTTCTATAAGAATCTTAATTCATGCAAAACACTGTATTTTAATATCATTACGAAATTCAAAATTGCTTTCCGATACAATTTCATTTATCATTTGTCTCTAGACATATACGTCAAGCTGTCAGAACGGGTTCGATTACAGTTCGAACTATGACCTTTGCGCATTGCCGAGTCACGACCAACCTTGGGTGCTGGATATTGGGGACCGGAGACCAGGTATTGTGGAAGTACACCGTCTTTCTAAACGTGACTAGCCGAGCGGCCTTCGCCCGCCGCTCCCTTTAGATTTGCGATATAGATCGACTTACGATCTGTTGTGCTCCGTTGTTATTGTCTTTGATATGTCTATTATGGATATTTTGTAGCGTTTTGGCCACAGAGTAAAGACTAAAGACAGAGGTGCCCTTATTAGATATATGTATGAAAAAAAAACGTGGTCATTGTTTTTCATTTTCATTGTTCTATCTACCGGTAAATAGTTGAACTACTCGCTTCGTTTTATGCCGATGTTAGTACTAGGCCGACCACTCGGCCGAGTTGCTTAGGGCCAGTCCCCTTAGTAATTGGTCCATGGTTTTGGCTGTCAGTTGTAGTCCGGGTTTTGGATATAATCACTTTTAGTTCAACCTTATAAATACCAACATAAGTTTGCAAATACATATATGTATCATATCACATATACAAAATTGTTTTATAGCATTCAATAAATTTATTACACAATAATTTTAAAACGAGCTAATAATCACGTAACTGATCCTCATATCCTGATTTTACAACCAATATAATTCTCTTGTACATATAAATAACATGTACCAAGACAGATAAATATGTGTATTGCAAGCACTTAAACTATGATAATCTTAAATTACTTGTCTTGTTTTATTAAGTCCTAGGATATCTTGATTGTATTAAACGCTGTTGCCATTAAATATACATCCGTAATGATATTTAATATAATAAGTTGTGTTTGTTCGTAGATAACAATTATAATACTGGTAATGTTATGAGCTGGACTGCTAGTGCAACGTGTAATAAAAACAAATCACTTGACATATCTGCATTAATAATACATAAGCTCATGCTATATTGGTATCTTTTGTCATATTTGTGATGACCATTTTAATTTGATCTCGGTTTAAATATTTTCTCATGGTTTATGTTTTTCTTCTTATAATTGACATCTTCAGCTAAAGTCGTTATGCTAGAGCGCTGTTCGTGTATTGCATCTAATACAAACAATGTAATACATTTTGTTGCTGAATGATGGTTTGGTTATTGTTTCATATCCAATTCAAATTGGCGTGACTCTATCGTTGCAAACATGCGGGCGATGTGAACCAGCTGTCGTAAATCGCTCCTCCAACTCGTAAAACTCGACAGCAAAAAACTCAGCTCGGTAATAAACGTCGACCTTGTTTTTCGATGTACGCGAACGATCCCTTCGCGAATTCCATTAGTAACGCTTCGAGGCTCCACGCATAAAAACAAACCATCTATGGTTCGTTGATTTTAGCGCCAATATCCAAATTTAAATTCTGAATGAGTGTGCCAGACGTAGGAGTTGGAGCACCCTGTCCACAATTGTGAACATTGCTGCGGTCCACAAATGGCGCAAACGGACCTTTTTGGCGCACCGTGAAATCTCGCCAAGACATTTTCGCGAAGGTCTTCCGCGTTACTGCTGTGTAATTGCCGCCATTGTGTGGTATCTAATTCCAGCATGGGCGGTTAATTGGCCGCTGATTACTGCTTCTGCGACGATTCGATTCGGCCCCGGAACGCGGAAAGAGCGGTAATTGCCGCAAATCAGTTATGACAGCGCATTTTGACGAATGTAACAAACCTTGAACTTCTTTTGTTGTGTTGATCCATCGTGAAATAATTTGACATGGCGTCAAATTGTGATTTAAAATGTTGTGGCCAGTCACGTCGAAGTCTTCGAGGCTAAGCTATGTAAGAATTCCAGGAAGTTGACGCGAGATATTTTGTTTGAAAATTTAACCTGTCTTCACTCATTAGTGTCATCAATTTTTAAATAGGACCCGATGTATCCGTACCACTAACAACGTTCGCTAAGAATGCGAACCACTTCCGCCATATGGCTGGCGGCGCCCGCGCACCGTGCCGCGCCGCTTTACGACGCATGCGTGCTGTCGCGGTTACACTTTGTTGGTTTTTATCTAAACACACCAGTGTAACTAGGACCCCTTTTAACCAGACCACACGTACTGTTCCGTGGAACTTCATTGTATCTTGCCTCGGATCACCTGTTTACATACTATCGACGATGTCTCCCCTGTGTGGTCCTGTACTACGAAGGCGTTTTAGCCCTCCGAACATCGCCTTCCCCGTGTTTGTATTCTGAATATTATTCAAACTTGTTTATTCAATCCCATATGTTAACGTATACTATAAATAAACGTGAAACTGACAGTAACCGGTTCCAGTTCCTTAACATCTAGAACGACAATTTGTCCTTCAGTAATTGACCATAAAATATTTTCCTTTTCTTACAGGTAAGGGCCTTTATGAGTACCACATACGACACCTGTGGGACGTGCGTCGGGATGAAGGTAGCGTGTCAATAAATTACCTATTTTACATAGCTTTGTTTGTTTAGAGCTGTCCCCCGCCGCGCCTACAATTTTTTTTTGTATCTGTATAACAATTTCCTTTTCTGCTTTGACATTATAATGCGACATCAATTTCATAAGATCCACTGCTCTATTTCTGAGAAAGGTTCAATTTGAATGAATCGGGACATTTAAAGGCCATTGTTGTGTTGTTACACAGTACTGTAAGTATGGCTATAAATAGTTTCGTTCGCTCATTTTGAACTACCTTTACCTTTTATAATAAACGAGAACTAGTTTCGCTGTACCGATTTTTATCATATTTTCGTTTCGGAAGTATTTTATCTCATTATTTGTCAATTTCGACCTCGCTTGCATATGATTGTTTCTGCCAAGTGGGTTGTTCATTCAAATTCATAATTGTTACTTGTGCAATATATCATTTTAAATTTTATATTATTGAAAAACCATTTAACCTGTCAACTTATATCCGCTTAAAAGACCTTAACATTCTATGCAGTAAAAGTAAGTCGATCGACTATCATAATCCTAACGTACAGCAGAACATTGACACTAAACATCCGAATCATCCTTGACCCGATCTCCAAACACCTGTCTCGCATCCTTCCTATTTGGACGTGCGCTTGCACATGAAACAATAGGCCCTAATGCCGGCGCCTGCGCGAACAATACTTCCTAATGCGTCCAACACCATGAGGTTGATGTACCTATTGTATCAACTTTTCTATTAGAGATAGATCCATTTAATGAAGTTTATGAAGAGAATGCGATGGGTGATTTTAATTAATCTCTTTATTATAAACATTTTGAATTGGAACATGTATTCGTGATATCTCATCCATCTTTTCATTAATTGTTACTATCTTCCGAAGCAATGGTACATTAATTTTCATCTCTGTATGAAATTTTAATATTCTGAGAGTTCAGCGCTAATTGTAGCGCCTTCCAAATTTCTGACCATATATCTACCAGATGCGATCGGATAATTGGTAACCAATCATGGAGAAAGCCAGCGTCGGGCAGTCTGCCGGTCCTCGATCACTCCACGTCGCATTTTGTCCCCTTTTGCGTGTTCTGACCCACATTGTCCGGACCATTGTCTGAAAAGAAAGGCGATCCAGTTTCGCCTCCTGCAGATCGCGTAGTAATTAACGGTTATTAATCATAGTCACGGTGGGACGGTTTCTAAAAAACATCAGCTTTTGATTGCAAAACGTTCTTGTTATTTTGCCTTTTTTTTGTTACTCCTGCTGTATTGACGTCATCATGATTACGAGAGCTGATATTGCCTACAATAAGTTTCCTTATTACCGCCGCCGTTATGAGATTATACAAAGCTATTCATACTTTTCTTCATCTATTAATAATGTAAACGGTCTTGCTTGTGTGGTCCCCCATAATTTTCAACGACAATTACTTTGATAATAAATGGGTGTCCCAACAGTCTCGGAGCTCTGACTATATTTTATCATTTCCATCAAGAGTTCCGTTACGATAAATATTTTTTTTCACACTGTCCCCGTAAATAAATCCGGTTGTATGTATTATTATCGGCCGGTCTGGTAACACCGTAATTTGGCCATAAGTCAACTGTTAATCTGATGCAAATTGCCTCGTGCCCTCCTCGCGATGTTTCGGTGACCGATTTCGAATGAAGCATATGCATCACTATATTTCATTGATAAAAATGTGGTGAATATAATGTTGAGCGTATGTTATTTATATGCTTGGTTCAATGAAAATTATTTATCCCGTCATAATTAATCTTGTAGAAATAAATCTCTGTTTAGAAAAGCTGCGCAAAATCTTGGAATACCATGATAATTTATGTTATGTTTATTGCAATATGCCTCAAGTTTCTTTGATCTTTATATTTGGCTATATGGCTTTCTTTTTTATGGCTTTGTATTGTTATTCTTCTCTATCTATTGTATCTTTTTAGCTGTTACTCTTCCTTAAAACTAAATAAATAAATAAATAAATATTTTGCCATAAACTCTAAAAACAAAGCACTCGGATATATGGTGATTGTTATTATGTTGTACCGTAATCCGTTCCGAAATGAATTTTAAATCGTCGCCATTACGTTTAATAGTTGGATGGTTAGAGGAATAGTTACGAGTGGATGGGTTTACGTTCTGACGCGTTCGTGCGTCCAATGTTTCACTCCCACAGTGGGTTATGCACTGTTATGTAAATTTATAACACCTGTACTTACCGTAATGTGCGCCATCATCATATCTCGTACATATTGTTTGGAGAAATCTACTAACGTGTTATGATATCTAATTCAGCTAGTAGCAGTTTCAATTTTTATATCACCTGGTGAAAAGTTAATTTCAACTGTTGATTACTTATCGCATGGGCATGCAATTAATTCTTGGACAGTGGATATTAATTTATACGAGATTGAAATAGCTGATTGCGAAAATGCTGAACGGTATTTCGATTCTTCGTCTGTTTGTCTATAAAAAGAGTTGTAATCGTCGAAGTATGAATGCGTTGGGCACTAAGGCGCGATCGTGACAATTGCTTAAATTTTTTAACCCGCGAATGGTGTTACATAATATCCAATACTTTAACGTTTTCATGCTTTCTAATTAATTGCTTAATTTGATCGTGTGTTGCTAATTGGCGCAACTTAGTTTTCATCTATATCTTGTACCACATTAGTGATTCTAATAGCCTTGAAAATACGGTACTAATATGTAAACAATAATGCTATTGCGAGGGCCATGTTTACATGTCGTCGTATAAAGCAGTACCCCAGTTTAAAATGAAGCTAGGCTTTAATTAAATGTTAGAGGTTGCGAGGCGATTTCTCCGGCCATCCACAAAGAATTCTGGATCGGCTCGCCGATATCGTTAGCATAAAATTTACAACCGCGTAAATTCCCATCTGTGTCGCGCAAATATTTTTATTTGCCCACGTCCTAGTTACATTCAATCCACTAACCTCATTATAAGATCCCATCGGTTCCTTTTATTACGTATCGATTAAAATCGACTGACCATTCCGATACAAAATTGTTTGCTCTTCGTAATTTTTACTCGACAAATGATATCGATTAATTCGGCGGTGTTCCGTTTGGATGTAATTGGAAATTAGATTTTCGGTTTTGTTTATTGAAATTGTCATTATTTTTGAATAATTTGTTGCATTGTCATGAAGATTGTTTAAAAAAATAAAAGGCACAATAATTTAGTGCTTCGATAGTATTTTGTTACTGCCAACGATTTCGTTTTCTCGCAATTTATTACTGTCTGCATATTTATTTTATTACTTACTACATACACAAAAGCTAGCGAAACAACAAAACTATAAAATTCCGCAACTAATGGCCACACATACTAGTGGAGGGAACAACGCACCGTGTGATTTTATTCCCTTTGCTTATCCCTCACGTGTCGTGCGCGAAGATTGCAATTTACCAACTGTCACCGTCTTATTTGTGTGTCACATTTGACGTCTCGTTGCGTAAAGCCCATACGTCATGCGCTGAAGGCGCGCGTCCAATTGACGGCGCCCACGCATCGTGTCGTGCGCTTGCGCAGCTTTTTGTTTGTAGAACCCTTCGTAGCTTTGATGCGTGCAGATAAGATAAGTACGAGAGTATCTAGCAGTGTTTCTTTTCCTTTTGCTGGCTGACACTGCATATGGATGCAATTAGTTTGCAATTTTTATTATTTCTTTTTAAAGTCACATTTAAACGATTTACGATGCGGAGAATCGGTGTCCTTTTTATTATTTTAATGGTATCTTATAATGTTCGATACATCGGTTCTTATTTACGACTGTAGATATGTAAATTCTTTTGGTATTCCACTCCAGTGCAGTTATCTTACAAACGTCATAAAGGCATAGCTATTATTAAATGATATGGGACGATGAATGGCTTTATTATTTAGTTTGTTGTCTTTGTCCCATTCAGATTGACAGTTGGACAGTTCAATTATTTCACTCAATATACAAAATTCACGTGTTCGCCCTACTATGACAAAATAAGAACAGTATACTAACCCCAGTGCCCTCCTCAAGAATAAGTCCCCTACGCAAAACCGTGTTATTACAAAAAAAACCCGTGTTAAACTGCAGTTATGTGGAATTTGACATAACTCAGGTTTGACACTTGTTTTTAATAACACGGATAGAGTTGCCACAATGGCTTCCCAGAAAATGAATATTATACTGATTGCGGATGACGCGATCGGGGGCCGTGCTTGTGCATTGGTCGGTCGTGTGAAGACAACTTACTTTCCCTTATGGCTCAGCTGCATTGATCAAGTCATCAATACCCAATACAGGTACATCATTGGTCATGTTCTACACCTCATTAAGGTCAACGAGTACCATCGGATAAACAAAGTCTGTCGCATGATCGTTGGGCCGGCGCATAACGGGCCGCGTCCGGTGTTAGCGCTAGTGCTGGATGCGATGCGTGTGCGCACATTGTAACGACTGAATAAGCCGGTGTTAGGCTGACAGTTGAATGGCGATGCGTTTGACGGATCCGTATTCTGGTGGAGCACGAAATGTTTAGTTGTTGAATTTTAAATTCTTGCTCAGTTTTTTGTATGTTGTCTCTACTAGTTTACAATTACTTAAACTTGGTAGCAAATATTTCTGATACACTCGATGGAATAAAATTGTCTAGCATTTAAGTCATCTCTAATGGCCCCGAATATTCGAAGGCTACTTAAATGTCCCACTTAGCAGTTTGGGACGTTGTTATCTATTTATTTTTTTGTACTGCGCTTCAAAATTAAACAGCTCTCAAATATTAGTTGCTGCTATATTTAGTTGTTACTCGTACGTAAGTGTTCGGCGGTTTTTGGGCAAAAGAAAATCCAGGATCGGGATTCGTTGTGTAAGTCCACCGCTTGACACTACATCTATTGTCGCTAGTAGTCATCTTGCGGGAAATCTTCAAGACAATTCGAAATAAACAGAATAATGACTCCTGTACACTTGTTCGGTCCCGCGACACCGTTGCACAGTTAAAGGTCGCGACCGCGCCGACCTCACTTGTTTAATTAACTTTTATTTGCACGCGACCATAACTCAGCACTGAGCACCGCTGATACTGCGGCTCATTAAACAACAGTTTCTTGTTGTTTACTATTTGTGGGAGCCGAGCACTCGGGTCACTGCCTCTGACAGACCGAATG
Source organism: Drymonia ruficornis (assembly GCA_947859195.1). Classification (NCBI taxonomy): domain Eukaryota; kingdom Metazoa; phylum Arthropoda; class Insecta; order Lepidoptera; family Notodontidae; genus Drymonia; species Drymonia ruficornis. The sequence goes on from OX401908.1 coordinate 12,859,425, forward strand.
TGACCCGGTGTACTTTAACCAAGAACTGCGCATTAACAACTTTGTTTGGGGTAAAGGGGGCGTCCATAAATTACGTGAGGCATTTAAGGGGGGGAGGGGGTCCAGCAAAATCTCACCAACTCTCACGTGGGGGAGAGGGGGGCTCTCGGAAAATCTCACGTATTTTTTTTTACTGCAAGGAACAGTATAAAATTACAAGAGAATTGGGTTAACTTAAGAAAAACATGTTTCTCCTCTAGCTTTATAGCTTTTGAAAAATCTCACGTGAGATTAGAGGGGGAGGGAGGGGGTCGATCAAAATCTCACGATATCTCACCAAGGGGGGAGGGGGGTTCGAAAAATCTCAAAAATCACCTCACGTAAATAAATTACGTGAGAAAAGGGGCGTCCATAAAGGACGCCCCCAAACATCTTGATGCGAAAACGAAGAAAGCTGGTGGTGAGTGCGATGTCCTTAGAAAAGGGTTTTCTCCATCTGTGGACATCTGTGGACATCATCCATACCGGCTGATCTAGTCAGTCTGTGTCTATAGTGAAACGGCCAGCGTTCGGAGAAGCAACATAACTATTTCCTTGACCAAGCTATTAAAAACCGTCATAGATTTTACTTATCCAGTAGTGAATCAAATCGTTATATACTTTCCCATATTAGTATTTGAATTTGCTTTTGTTTTTCCTAGCAGCTTTATTGTATTTGCATCGCAGGTAAGAAGGGTATACTGATTAATTTAAAACCTTCGTTTATAATGTTTCTAATTCATTAGAGTTAGTGACAAATAAAAATAATAAGTGCTTATATGTTGTTATGAAAAGTAATGGTAAGTACCTCTAATAATAGTAATAAGTACCTCTCATATTATTATTGTTCTTTCTTATCGTTGCATTATATAAAATTATCAATACAGGCCTGAACGATAAATACAGGTGGCAGTTATCATTTAACGGTTAAGTATTGAGCTTATGCCAACATTTGTATGTTGTTATAACCAATGTCAACACTTAATTGTAATTTACTTAATACCATATTCATAACATCAATAAGGTCAATAAGTTGTTATTTGATAGAGCCAAGCTGTAGCCAATTCACTGCAGCTCATATATGGGCTGGCTCACCTGGGTAGTACCACCTAGATAGTCGGCGTAAAGTATCTATTACAGCTGCGTTTCGTACAATGAGTGAGAGAGCCGGAAGCCCAGCCCCCCCCCCCCCCCCCCTTTCAGGTCGACAATGTGCGAGTGATGCCTTTGATATTGCAAGGTATAGGCTACGGTAACTGCTTAACATCAGGTGGGTGTTAAGCGAAGCGGTATGGAAGCGAAGCGTATGAGACTACGCTCCGTGTGCGGACGTGTTAGAAAATGTACGTGCTCGTATTGCTCTCGTACTACGCCCGTAATACGATACGCTTACGCGACGACTACGCTTACGCCCCGTGTACGCAGGGCTTTAGTCACATAAAAATGCACGTATTAAAGCGTAAAGGCAGTATTATACGCGCCAGCACATCGAAGTGTTCTTAGCTCAGCTGGGAACTAGACGATTTGTTGGCAGGCTCCGAACTTTCAATTGGCTCATCCTTTGTCGAGGCGTGAATAAGTGCGGCGGTATCCGTGCTTTCGGCTCAGCTTACTTTGAACAAGCTAACTAGGATGCAGTTAGATTAACCTGTCTCAAAGTTTAACTTTTCAAGGGCTTCACCTTAGATTCTCAATGTGCTATGTCGAGGACATCGAGTCTCTTAACCATTCCATTGTAGAACTTTCGCAATTGAAAATTGTTAAGAGACTCGAGGCTCTGGGCCTGTGTTTTTTATCACTTTGTATTCCGGGGCGTAGATCTACGCGAAACAATTGTTTTCTATTGTGTGATCATGACATAACAGCGGTTAAATCTCAAAATCGTTGTCTACCGTTACGTCAAAACCAATTAGTAATGCCATTTTATTTTTTCACCTATGTTCTATGTGTGTTTCTGACAGTTTTAAGGTGTAGGCCTGATTTTATTTTCGTGAAAATACGGCTATCATGTCGACAACCGTGGGAAAAAGACCTCGCAACTCCAATTCCCGTTGTGCATTCAGAAATTGCGCAAAGTTGTTGTTCGTGCGTTTACGAACAAATCGATCATGTTGGGGCCCGCTATAGCGACTGCTTGTTCGGTAATGGCCGCGCTCACAAGCCCTGAGTAACCGCGCCCGAGAAATCAGAAATTGCTGCGTCTACAAGATGCGAGCGGTGCGCCCGAGCAGTCGGTTTTGCCGTCTGTAAGCGTAGACATAATGTCATAACTGATGGCGCGGGCACGACGGAGGCGGCTCGTATACGTACCCTATGACGTTATGTCTACGTGGTCAGTTGTCAAAACTATTGCTCGGGTGCACCGCTCGGCTCATGTAGACGCACCTAAGAAGCGCGGCTGCAACACGAGGCGGCTGGAGTCCTGTTATTCAAAGATACCGTGGGATAAGCCGCGGGCCTCGCGAATTCGCGATTACTTACGAATACCGTTTGTTATGTAATCACCGTGTAACGTTTCTGTTATGGCAGCCTTTTGAGGATATTAAAATATGGTAAATACGGCTTCTTTGTTTGGTTCTTTAGTTGAGTTCTTTTTGTAACCATTTGATGATAGATCCCAGAGATCTTAGTTCATTAGTCACCCCGGCAACCGACCAACACCACCTCGAGTCATTCGGCGTCCAGTCGTTGTTGACAGGTGGTCCACGGGTGGACGCCGCGTTGTTTACCAGTGAACCCTACGTGGTCAACGAGTGAACGTCGCGTAGTCAACGTGTGGACATCGCGTGGTCCTCATATCTCTGATTAGTCTGTCAGCGATTGGCACTAGGTCTACACGTGTTTCGGTATGTCACATTTTACATACCGTTAATTGGCTCTCCTAGCTTGATGAAGAAGAAAATGAAAAACGAACCAAAATAAATAAGTTTTAAGGGACACCGCAGACGTGCTACTTTTTGCATCGGTGATCGGCGATTTAGTCGCTTTTAGCAACAGTCGTTGCGTCCGACCGCAGAGTGTCGCCAAAACACGATGCAGTCGCAAAATCGCCGATCGCCGATGCAAAAAATAGCATGTCTGCGGTGGTCCTAAACAAAGAAAAAAGACGGTGAATATTGGACCGCTCGTAGGCTTTTGTTTGCCGACGAGGAAAAATTTAATTCATGTTACTAATGCCAAAATAGTTGTTTTATTACATTTTATCAAATATTGAGGACTTTATAACAAATAAAAATCCACAGTTCAGAGAAGCGATTACACCCGACGAGAAATTGGCTGTGACTACTTAAGTATTGTTAATGATAGGAGTTATATGTTAGGGTAGCAAAGTTTATTAGTACATAATTAAACACGTAAGTGCATGGTAAATTAGCTTTTATTTTTATAACTTGGACATGACTTTCAATTCAATTTAAAAATTAAAGTAGGAGGATTAATATGATAGAGAACTTTTAAAATTCTAGTAAACCTTTTTCAGTATTCCTCAATACTATTTTTTTTTTGTTTTGTAAAATCGAATTCTGGTATGTTCGGCTGTGGCCTCCTTTGTGGTGACTCATAGTTGGTTGTAGTAGTGTATCCAGAAGGTCCTGCAGTTGAATATTACTACCATAGCACCTATTGTTTTCGATTTTCTATAATTTCTTGCAGTTCCATTTGTGAAACAATTCCAAAAATTTGAGATTTTATCAATGCTCTGTTGTATTCACTAAATTTTTTCACTGTTGCAGCTATACCCGAAAAAAATAGGTCAATATCATCTTTCTCTTCATTTTTGTCTTTTTCTCTATTCTCTAATATATAATTCATCAACAACGACGATGCAGATGATCCGTCTTCGACATGTTGCCTTGGCCTTTTTAAATTTGAAAACTTTAATGATTTTGAAGAATCATCATCTGATTCGCGATCCGGAGCAGACATTTGAAGATCGTAATTGCCAGTACTTTCCTGGTCACTATCTCTGAGTAGCGAAGATACATTTGCTCTTTCTTTAAAATGGGGTATCAAAAAACTCATTTCATCCTCGTATAGCCATTTTTTATCAGAGACTGCAGCTTGACCACTTCTGGTACTTTTCTTTTTAAGCGCCCTACGATGAGCTTCCCTTAAATTGGACCACGTTTTCTTGCATGTTGTTACTGAAAAATTATAATAGTCATTATACTGGGTAACATCAGGGCTGGATTTAGACTGATGATACCCAGTCATCAGTCCAAATCCAGCCCTAAATAATAAACAAGTTGTATTATTAAATTGGCATTGCACACGGGGGACCTCTTAAATTAAAAAGTGATCCCCAGAACGGTCCCTCGACTGCAATGGCAGTATAATAATACAACATAAATAATACGACTTACGACCAGGCCCCATTAGCGCGTTGTGTTGCGTCGTCGCAAGACTTTACTGGCGCATCACCCTCCCCTGCTTCGTCTCTCGCCCGTCGACCCTTTGATCCGTTGCGACGACGCAACGCAACGCGCTAGTGGGGCCTCGCCCTTACACCAACTTAAATAATACAACTTGTTTATTACTTTTTTTAGTTCGTTTTTTGGCAGGGAAGTCGTGTTTTTAATTACAACTTTAAGTTAAATACCTATTTGTAATAGATAAATATTACCTACCTGGTACCGCTAAGGTGTTGCTTATTTCCATCCACGCTTCCTCCTTTTTTGTAGTGTCACTGTACTTGGGGTCACTAATATCATATAAGTAATTATATTGCCGAACTTCTTCGATAAGTTGTTCTTTATTCATTTTGATAGCAACAACGATACGTCCGACCCGTTCGACAGTAAGGCGGGGAATGAAGGGTGGGTGGGGAGCGGCCCGCGCTGGCGTATCGACCTCGCGTGAATCACTCGGAGGCAGAGCGCGGTCCACGCGGGACCTGTGCGTTGGCCATGCGCAGACAACGCAAGGCACGCACGCGAGCAGCTCGCCGTCCGTGCGTGGACAGCTTGCGAGCGAGGCGATACTATACCGCTACGGAGTTGATGTAGTGAGCGTATGTCCATAGAAGTCTATATAAATAATACTAACCGCAAATCGGGTGTCGGGTGGTTCTGATAAGTTTTGACTTTTGGGTTTCGAAGTCTACTTTTTAGCGGACCATTGTATGTGAAAGAGCCAAGAAAATAAAGTAAGCCTTTGCTAAGTAAATTCACAAACAAGTTAACCAATTCAAGCGTGTGCATTTGGCCTTTGACACGCATGTGCAATTTGTAATATCTACATATTGTGCATAGCTCACACTCAGTAAACACTTCACGGAACCAATGACAAGTTGTGACAAAGGAAAAAATTATGTTTATTGTCACATGTGATGGAACAATGCGAGTGTCACGTGGACGGCGGTATGCGGAACTGTGCAAACAAAACACGGTGGTTTAGGTGTTAGGTCTTTTCGACGATCACTATTGTAAAGTGCTGTATGCAAGTGTAGTAAAGTGTAAACTATGGTAGTAATTATATATTGAAACTTTGTAGTGAATATTATTGTAGGGAGTAGAATCTGCAGTGGATTAGTTTCCTAATTTTATTTTATACGCGTTCTCTGAGTGAGTTTTGTATACTTACCTATTGAATTTCCTGTAAGATACGAATATGAGATTTTGAATGGTTTAGTTGAAACGGAATTGAAATTTTCCGGACACCAAAAAGTACTTATGTATTATGTCAACCTTTGTAGTCAGACATAATTAACAAAAAAAGCATTGTCTTAACGCTGAGCGAAGGATGCAATTATATGAAAATCGTAGCCATAGAAGCTAAGTCTATCTAAAGATTCAGATTCCTGTCTGTAATTAAATTCTTCGCTATAATAAACCCCTCAATTAGTGAGTATAAATAGAGAGGTATGATTATTTTTCTTTGTACTCAACAGTATGGATGGATGACTTAATTAGTGAGCTCGGTATTCCCGCATGGGTCTACCGAGGACGGCATTCCGAGAGCTGGTCTTGACGAATATTGGTGAGAGCGAATTGTAGTTACTATTTATAATAATTAGACGTGTTTTTTTATGAAAATTATGACCAACTAGCTGTTCCTGGCGACTTGCCTGCGCGCATAGTAAAATATTATCTTAGCAAGCACTTAAAGACGAAAAGATTTCTCTTTCATATTCAAATTAAATCACGCTGGATAAGGTACCAACAATTTGGACACTGCGATCATAATATTTTATTCATCTTCATTTTCGTGCATATACAAAGATTTAATGCTTGAAACCAAGGCTTGAAATAACGTATTTCTGATTTCCGCGTAAGATGTACAGCCAGTACTCACGCTAGTCCCAAATTACGAGTTTCACTTGCCAATTACCATTCCGCAACGACAGGCGTCTTTAAAACATACTTACCTTTTCACCTTTGACATGTTACATAAACTCATCATTAAGAAAAAGTACGAAGTCTTAAAAATAAAGTCCATTCGGTTCATCGTGTCTGTGTGTATAAAAGAAAATGATATTTCTAAGTTACACCAAGTTTATGACTTGCTTAGTCTCTACTTGCAATAAGTTATTTCGAGTCTCATAAAGACTACTGTGCGAGTGATAAGTCAAACTACAATGTTGCTACCAGTTTGGAACAACAATTATGGGGCTGATAGAATATCCATAAAATGTACAGACCTATGGTAATATTTCCAACATAAGCTAAGCTCTCTTAATTACGGCTGTCAATGATTAAGACAGCTCATCGTACTAGCTTAACCTAGAAGTTAGTTAGCAAGGACCTTGATCAATCATCAAAATAATTGATCCATTATACTAACGAACGAACGTTAACACAAATTGCTGATTGCATAATTTTATGTAACTTTTATGTTAGTGTTGTACATCTTAACAACATAATGTTGTATTGAGCCAGATGATGTAAGGAAACAACAATTTTCACGTCTTTGTCTTCGTGTCCTTGTGTGTTGTGTATCCGCCTGTGACAAAACCATTATGTAGTTAGAATATATGCATTATGTGCGTACCTCCGTCGTCAATTATGCATAGAAAATTATATGTTTTCTTTTACTGTACATAAATAATGTTGTCTTTATATTTCTTAACGCTAAACCTTTTAAACTTGGTCTTGACCAATTTAACATTAGGACTAAGTACAAATGTAAACACAGTTTTGTTAAATGGATAAAGTTTTAAACCCTCCGTTGACAGCGTGCATACTTATTTCACATTCTTAATTATGCGATATCAACTTTTATTCGATTTTATTACGACTCGAGTAATTGTGTGCGTCTACATCAGTTGCATGCCTCGCCCATACACTCAATTTTGACGTCGGAACGCATATATAATGTCCGAACATTAGTGTTTGGGCGAGGAATGCAAGGTATCTGAACACGCCAATTCGTGTGAATTTAAAAAGCACGCGTTAATTTTTCGCACGGGATATTTACATGAGCCTGCTATTAGTGACAATGTAAGCTGTGTCCCGCTGAGTTGTGTGCACGTTTAATTGCATGTATGTCACTTTACTGTCGTCCCCAACTCTTAATGTTTGCACTGAAACGCGTCAGAATGCCTTTTATTAATCCTTTTCTCGTTTTGCGCGATACAAAGAGCGAAGCAGTGTTCATCCACCATTATTAAGGCAGTGTAGCGAAAACTTCAACATTGTAATTGCGCTAGTGCGTGTGCGCACGAGATCCTGCGGACAGTTAACGGCTCTGCTCGAGACAGAATTGGTTTGTTATTCCATTTTTAAACGAAATAAATCAAGTAAATAATGGAGCTAGAACGCGACTTTTATTATACGAGGATTTTATAGATACGAAAGCAACTATTTTGTTTGGAGATGTGGATATTCAAATTGATTGCAAACAAGACACAACTTGCAAGTGTTACTCATACTAAAACATGTCTCTAAAATGATGCCCCTACGATCTAATGATGCTCCTGAGTGTTTTTTCTCGCTTAATCTTATAGTTCAGACAATCTCCAGCCTCGTAAGCTGTAGCATGTCATTGTAAACTAATTAACTACACACGTCTAGAACATTCCTCCACAAATCCCAACAAATAAACCCCGGGACGGTATCCATCATGCAGATAAGGCGGTTGCTTTGTTTCCATGCCTCCTAAACTTGGAGGCGAAATATTATCATACGAGCGGGCGACGCCGCATGACAAATGTCGGTTTGGGTGTCACGCGCGCTGTATCACCGGATTGAGATACGAAGGAAGATGAGTGGCGCGAGGGACACGAGGAGGCGAGGCGACACAATACTTAGGTCATTTGGCTTGTCGCATGCCTCGCCCGAGCACTCATATTATGACATAATGTCTATGCATTTTAACGTCAAAACTGAGTGTTCGGACGAGGCATGCACCAGTCGTAGACACAGCCATTGGTAATGCAATATCAAAACGCGATGTTTCGAAATTGTGACCAGATATGATGTGTTCGTTATTTTATTTCCAAACTCGCGACACATTTCATCAGTCAGTAAATTTCTAAATAAATAAAAAAACTGCTCGGAATAGAGCCACTAGTCCTAGACATGTCGAGACTGAGGTATCAAACCATAGAGCTTTAAAAAAATAATAAAATTTAGGAATAATTGTAGGAATTTACATAAAATATGGCTTGCTTGTTTCTCATGACATTAGTTATGTGTCGATCGCTCTCCGTTCGTAACTTAAAATGAAACCTTGTCTTGATGTATGCGTGTGCGCAGCCGACCAGCCAACCCCCCTTTTTGTCTGGCCCACGTAGGTGGGAACCTTTTTATTATGTTACCACTCGTAATAGTCCTTACCACGAGATACTGGCCGGGACCCGCCCGAGGGAACCCATTGTCTTATTTGTTTTATTTATCGTTTTCCGTTGCGTGTAATTTGAAAGTCGAGTGGGTTTTTTGTTGGTCTGTCTGGAGCAATTAACACAATAGTAGGGGACGCGATACTTGTACCGTTTTGTGGCACTATTGTGATTAATTAGATTATGTCGGTGCTAAACTTAATAACTAAATTTGCACAGGCCTTTACCAGGTATATTCAGGGTACCTCTCTCAAGAACGAATAAAACCTTTCCTTGCGAAATCGCCATTTGAATACGTGTAACATTATTTTATTTTTGTTCCAGGTAAGTCACACCCAAAATCACCCGTTCCGAAGATACCGTATCGTTCTCGCCTCTGCTACGTGCGTATCTAATCCGATTAAGTATATTATCGATATAACATCTTATCGATATTCATTCGCAGTCAATAACTGCCGTGTAACTTATTATTTATTTATGTGCCTCTTGAATTGATTTCGAGTGTCTAAAACTTTCTCTGTGCTAGCGCCGGCCTCTGGCGATATTTATATGAGCATACCTCTCCCGTGGACTCGGGGCCACGTGTCTTGGAATACATTATGATGGTCTGTGAACAAACAGCTAGATTTTTTTTAATACTGCCGTACTACACCACCAAGCCAAGTTGGCGTTCGGGTATAAATATCAAATGATAAAATAAATCAATGATTACGCGGTCCGTCTACAATGTAGTGAGCCTGGGCCAATGCCTGGGCACTCCTGTGGCAGTAGCTCCCACTACGTGGTGGAAGGTCCGTGGAATCATTGACTTATATTATTTGATGTTTATACCCGAACGCCAACTTGGCTTGGTTGAGTAGTAATTCATTGGGGTAACTTTAATTTGGTTGTTTTCTTTGTCGTTGCGCTCTTGACTACTTGACTAGCGATGGTGGTCGTTAACATTGTTTTAGAGAAAAAAAACTTCCAAAGTACACTAAATGAATTTTCTGATGCTCATAGATCACAGAACGTACACGCAATAGGAACTAATTTAAAATCAAATTTTCCACAAAAATGTGACACAGCGGGATATCGATTTTGTTATTTCCAATTGATTGTATTTCTTTATTTATTATCTTAAACGTGTTTTGGACGTGTTCTCAGAAATTTCAATTAAAATATATTTCGAACAATAGATAAAGCATGTCCATATGAGTCCCGAAATCGAGATAACACATTGTATTCCAAAGTAAACTGGTCTTTTTCACTAGAAAGTTTCCGCAACACAGTTGCAAAACAATTCTAGACTGAACAGGCGTTGGTTAACGAGACATAAAATCCTTCATCCATTGTCGTGGACAAGTAAAATCGTAAATACGCAGTAACCCTAAGCATGCAGTGAAGTTGGAATGACCGGTGATCTTTATTTTGAGATGCATTTATTTTAAAATATCTGAGGGCCTACTCTGTTTCAAACGAAAACGAAATTTCGGACGAAATTCGCGTATTTCCTTCTACGTTTCTCATTGATTCCGACATTTCTTACGAACGAAAATTGTTTGACGTTTAGATTCGACGACGACGAAGACGTAGACGAAACAGAGTAGGCCCTCTGTTTATAGCCGTCTATTAGCTACCAACATTGTATGAAGATTCAATGTGCCTTCATAAGTCAGCAATACAGTTATGGAGGGAAGAGGTGTGATTTTCGCGCCTCTGATGTCATTAGAAAGTTTAATGCATCGAGTGACTTAAGTTTTTAATGGGCATATGAATATGTTCACCGTTTCCAGTGTTGTAAAATTTCTCTCCTTTTTAATCTGGTTTCTGTTGTGACTTTACTTTCTGTAGTTCACACTGCTGTTGTCAGACTCTGCTGAAGTTGTTGTTTACAGTTCGCTGACGGTGAGGGAAAACATCGTGAGGAAACCTACCTATCCCTCGGGATTAGGTAATAATCAGTTACTGTATACACGGCGACAAGGTTCACCACCTGTCACGTTGGGTTCTGACTATCTGGTGAAACGTGGGCTTTGAGTTGGTATTACCTCCACAATTTGGTGGTTTATGGTCACTCAAGCCTCTGACTACCCCCGAATGGGGATAAAAGTCGTGACGTTACATTTATTTATTTTTCTGTTGTCAGCGACGCGACCCCTGTGGACTGTTCAGACGTTGGTTAAACAGTTGATTACCATATCGCGTGAATACACTTTTAAGACGGTGCATGCGGCCCATAACAGCTTTGGATACTAAAAAGGCGATGACGTTTCTAGCGAATTTGCGATTTATTGAATAACTAATGTCTAAATCTGTCAAATACATATTGTTTAAAAGGTCTTAAGCATTATTTTGGTATAGATTTCACATGGTATCTGTTAGCCGTTGTGGAGATAATTTGCAATTTAGGTTGAAAACAACATTATGTATACATATGTACTTGTTGGTGTTGGTCTGAAGTTTAATGTGGTATATTTTAAATGGCACATGGGCCAACGGATTTATCAAAAATTTTGCGTAAAGTCGCCGTTTTGAGTAAGCCCTTAACATACATAGATCAAATTGAATTATCGCCCTTCGTATTGCATCTATGCAAATGTGGTGTGTTTTTGTCGTATTTACTGGATTCTTGTTGGCGTATCGGATTTCCCTGTACGCTATATATAGTGTTTTCCTGTTTATAGTATGACAGGTCCGGATAATTAATGGAGCTATGTTTGTATTTGGTTCTATGTCAATTAGTGTTAATGCAAATGGAGGTATTTATATTATGTCTGCAAAACTAAATGTAGAGATTCGAATGCAGCTTTGTGTCATGTTTTTAGCGCTCTATCCTAAGCAAAAGCCCGCTTTCACAATAGGGAATATGCATAATTTGAAAATTTTAGCTCACCGTTTAAAAAAAAAAAATACTCGTGTTTAAATGAAATACAAATGTATATCTTTCTAGTCATTAAAACTCCCATTCTTTCAAAGTTTCAAGTGATTTTACGGCCCATGCATATTATCTATACTGTAATGAAATATCTTCTAACCACGTACCTCTTATCATAAACTGAAAGGATTTCATAAGCGCCATATTGTTACGTGTTAGCACGTACGAATTTCGTCACAGCGAATCCCAATTTCGGCTATCGCGGCATCGCATGCGCGGCGCAAGTTCATTGCCGCATCGCAGTATCGCACTGCGCCCGCGCATCGTCTGTGATGTCCACCCGACACCGAGTGTGATCGCGTGCAGATTTCATGAATGCGTTGTTCGTGGGTCGTTTGTTAATTAGGGCGTAGTTATTTCTCATCTCTCAATTACATAGTCGAACGACTTACTGTCCCTGAACTCTTGCCTAAGCAACCCACCTGCCTTCCTGTTCTTTAGTCAGTTCCACCGTCAGACTAGCGTCTGCCAGAAGCCTGTAAACACGTTCAAACTAACATTCTAAATAGTTTAGCGCCTAACACATCTGCACACTTAAAGATAATTAAAATTGATCTAATAGAAGTACGTCTGACACGTGCGTTAATAAAACTCCAATCAACTTAACACTATCCACTCGACCACCCGCATATTCAATTTCAGAAACACCAATAAAAACCTTGCGTTTAGTTTAATCTCACAATCTTAGCGGTACTTTAAACATGTGATGTGACGGTGGCTCCGTTTGCGTTTCGCTGCGTTACACGCCCAATAGACGCTCAAATCGTACCGCGTATGAAATTTCATCGCTGCGTGTTTTTTTTTTCACTTTTGAGTGTGGTTTGATTTAGGGTTGCCTGCCAGAGAAAAAACACATTTGGTGCGTGCAGATGCCTTGCATACCTCGCCGGAGTACTCATGTTATGACATTATATCTATGCGTTGCGACGTTGAAGCTGAGTGCTTGGGCGCGGCATGCGCCTGACGTAGACTCGGCCATTGATTTTTTACAATATCAACTGATAAAATGAATAATACGATACATTTGTAGAAGCCTCGAAATACAGAATAGATAAACCTTTTGTAGATATTTTTTTTGAAACAGTCATCTTGTCTTCAAGTGGTAAATCAACCAAATCGGTAACGGAATGGTCAATCGCAATAGATGAAGACAGAAGAGTGTTACTGTTGACAGCCCTGCTCTGAAATGATTTCCGTGCGGGAGTGCGTTGACCGGCCCGTTGAACCCCGGCGGGTTCACGACCGTTACCGACATTCAAAGGCGAAAAAACTATATTATGAGGCAGCCAGTTGCAAAACGTTACGTTTGCACTTGGGTGGGTAACGCATAGTGGAGTGGTGGAAACGCAAACAATGAATTTAAACTGTAAAGTCATTATATTCTATTGTGCTCAACCTTCACGTAAGAATTGACTTGAACCTCAGACTACTATTCAAATTGGATGGCCTTCATAGCTAGCGAACCTATCTATTGATGCGTTCAGATGCCTCGCATGCATCGCGCGATCACTCATGTTATGACGTCGGTACGCAAAGACATAACGTGTTTGCGCGACGCATATGGACGCAGCGAGTTTATGGCTCATACAGCCTAACAAACAAATTTATTAAGCCAGATTTTTACCTAGTCATCTTTTAGTATTGAGGTTGAATATCCATAAAATTAAATCATAGTGAAACATTTATCGCAATGGGCTGATTGATATGTAAATAAACAATGATAATGACACGCGGCGAGTGACGTTGACGGGCGGCGCGTGCGCAGCCTACTCCGCGTGTTCCGAATGTTTTTCATCCAATTCCGTTAAGAGTATACCATTGAAGTATACCACCTGTTTTAATCAAAATGCAATTGACATTGAATTTATTGAAGACTAGCTGTGCCCCGCGGCTTCGCCCGCGTGGCAATTCATGTGTAAGATTAGCCTATGCCTTATTCCAGAGCCTTAACAATTTACTTTTCAAATTTCATTAAAATCGGTTTTCTAATTATGGAGATTCGTGGTAACAAACATTCACACTTTCGCATTTATAATATTAGTACGAAGTAGGATACTTTTATTTAAATGCAATAAGTATTAGTTTATCTTTGACGGGCATTAGTCTGTTTATACACTTTTTTATCTAGAACTGATAATACGGGTTATTGTAAATTCGCCACAATGAAAATTCGCCACAACACAAGTCTTATCTGACTCGCGAAAATTTGCCACACCTTTTAAAAAGTACTGTCAGCACACAAAGTATTAGTGTTTAAACAGTATTATTTATTTGTGATATTTTCATAAGCCAACTGCGAATTTTCGCATATTTTTAACTGTGGCGAATTTTCGTTGTGGCGAATTTACAATAACCCGATAATACTCCTCAGCATTTCATAGTAATCTCATGCTTGTGCGGTGTTCCGCCATCGGACGGCAGGCGCGCCGCGCGCCGCGCGCCGGCGCCTGCGTCTCTCATGCAATATTTATACCTCTCAGGGCTGCATCTTGCAGTCAGTTCTCTGCACAAAAGCATAAACTGTGGTTACAATAGCTCGATTCTTATTTCTTCGTCAGCTTTCTCAAAGCTCTGACAGCCGCGTATAATACGCGCTTATATTATTTTGCCAAAGTTAAAAAAAGAGTATATTCAGTTCTATACTGGGTATTCTTTTTTAAATACGCAAGAATGTCAAACGATTTAGTTAGAGTATTTTTTTATTGTAATGCAGTAGTTAATAAACTTTGTTTTCAGTCTCAGTCATAGAACACGGTCAGAGGTGCTGATTTTGTATTTTTGAAACTTAAGTAAAATGTATTGTATTGCCATCCTTATCATGCTCGTAACGAATGAGCAAGACAGCAATATTTTTAGACGTATCAAACTTTGGTCGCATGTAATTTAACTATTACGATAACCATAACTAAATGTCAAGATAACATTACTTTATTTATCTGATAAGGATAGCTAATTAGTGGGACAAATCCCTATTTAATTGCATCACTTATCTGCCAACCCTATCTATCAAAAGCTTTTACAGGTTGTTGTCTAATTAAAAAGCTATTGGTTTCAGAAAAAAAAAGAATAAACATGTAGTCTAGACGTGTAGCGTAGAAACTGATACGTGTCGCGTTTTCTAAGCAATCATCTTTGATTTATGAAGACTTTTTCAAGGAATTTAAGCTGTGCACGACAAACAAGCGCGGGCCACGAAGTAAGCTATCTTTATCCTATAAGTACCTACCCCAAGTTTTTTAATAAAGGTCACCGTAAACACGCATTTTTTGCATCGGCGATCGGCGATTTAGTCGCTTTTAGCATCGGAGCAGTCGCTTAATCGCGATGCTGCATCGATACAGTCGCAAAATCGCCGATCGCCGATGCAAAAAGTAGCATGTCTGCGGTGTCCCTTAGCGAAACGCTTACTTTTTAGTTTGACTATTTCAGTTTTTTTATAAAAAAAAAAAAAACTGTCGCAAGCGGCCGGTATCCAAAACATTTACCCCCTTATTCATAGAGATTTTAGCTAGTTTACAATGGATTTTAAAAGCAAGCATTTTTAGGAACAAATGTGTTCTGTAAGTCCACTGCAAGTCGATCATAACTTTCTATGAATAAGGGGGTTAGTTTTCTATACAATTTTCTATACAAAGCGAACAAATACGTGTACTACATATAAAAGCATACGGTTAGTTTTCAGATACCGAGATTGTGGAAAGAAATAATGAATATTACTCAATCATTTGGTAATAACTAGTCCCTAGATTAACATGGATATGCTATTATATACTCGTCGCTAGAACATAATGTAGATATAAACATAGAACCGCCGAAGCTGAATGCATATAGCTTTCTAATTATTGACACATCGAATGATAATTTATTTACCCCACAAGAAACGGCATATAATATATAATATAATATAATATATAATATAGCCTTTATTAACAATCTTACAAAACATGGATCAAAAGTATTGAATAGGTTAGAGTAACTTAAAAAATCTTAAATATAAGTATAAATTATTTGACACCGGTGTCGCGATTGTCTTGCGTTTCCGCAAAGGCCTCCCCTAGGGCTTGCCATACTCTTCGATCGTGGGTTCTCCTACTCCAAGTAACGCCCGCTATTTTCCTAATATCGTCTTCCCATCTAATCCGCTGCCTCCCTTTCTTCCTTTTGTTTTGTCTAGGACACCACTCGGTTACATCCTTAGCCCATTTTTCTTTCTTATTCCTCATCATATGACCTGCCCACCTCCATTTAAGTTTTTTAATGCGATATGTTACATCGTTAATTTTAGTTTGGTTTCGTAATGTTTCTAGTTTTATTTTGTCTTTTATCTTAACGTTTAACATGCTTCGCTCCATACTGTGTTGACAGGTCTCGAGTTTGCGCATATTTTGTTTCGTTAGGCTCCAGGTTTCACATCCATATGTCATTATGGGTAAAATACATGAATCGAATATTCTTTTCTTGGCTTTGAGTGGTATCTGAGGGTTTTTGACAATTTCTTTAAGGGACCAATATCTTTTCCATGCTAACTGTACTCTGTTGTTTATTTCTTTTGTTGTAAGGTCCTCTGGTGATATTGTCTGTCCAAGGTAAGTATATTCTTCTACAAAATCTATCTTGTTGCCGTTGACTATGACAGGTATTTTATCGGAGTTTGTCATTACTTTGGTTTTTGTTGCGTTCAATGTGAGTCCGACTTTTTCACTTTCATATACAAGCTGTTCAAGCATCTCTTGCAGGCTTCTTGGATCTTGAGAGATTAGAATTAGATCGTCTGCAAATCTTAGATGGTTTAGTTGTATTCCATTTATGTTTAGTCCGTATTTGCTCCATTCGAGACGTCTAAATATGTATTCGAGCACTGCCGAGAAAAGTTTGGGTGATAGTGGGTCTCCTTGTCTGACTCCTCTTTTGATAGGGAATTGTTCTCCTATTCTTTCCGTTCGTATTCTTGCTTTCATGTTCTTGTATATATTTTTAATTAGTCTTATGTATTTATTTTCAATTCCTTGTGACGTAAGCGCTTCCCATATTTTTGTGTGTTTTAAAGAGTCAAACGCTTTGTTATAATCTACAAATGCCAAATAATAAGTAATGCCATACTCCTGGCATTTCTGGATAACTTGTTTTATGGTGTGTATGTGATCGATTGTTGAAAAATCGCTTCGAAAGCCTGCTTGCTCTCTCGGTTGATTTTCATCCAGAATCTTTGTTAAACGGTTTAGCAGAACTTTAGAAAAAATTTTGTAAACATTTGACATCAGGCTAATGGGTCTGTAGTTAGATATATTATCTTTCTTTCCTTTTTTATGAAGTAGTATTATGGTTGCCGTGTTCCACTGATGAGGTATGTATTCTGTGTCTAAAATTTCGTTAAATAGGTCTGTGATAACGTCTGATGTTATATCCGATGTTCCTATAAGAAGTTCATTAGATATGTAGTCTTCTCCCGGTGCTTTACCTCTTTTTTGTGATCTGATAGCTTGGTCTACTTCTTCTTTCAGTATACATGGGATTTCCTCATTACTATTTATGTCGTTTTCTATTACTTCATCTGGTGTTTCTTCCTCGTTGTATAGCTCGCGGTAATAGTCCGTGGCTACTTCTAATATTTCGATTCTGTTTGTCTTGTTTTTCTTATCTTTATGGTGTGTCATATTATCAATCCAGTTTGTACTTTCTCTTAGCTCGTCCCATGCTTTCCTGACTCCTCCTGATTTTTCTATGTAATAGTTTATCGTATTATTCCTTTTTTTCTGTCTATGTTTCTTTATTTGCAGATTTATCTCTTTACTTAAGTTTTCTATCTTATTTTTGTTGATTTTCCTGTCTTCATATAAATATTTTCTCTGCATGATCAAACTTCTTGCTTCTGGGCCTATTTTGTCTTTGGTTTCGTTATTTATTCTAGTTTTGTTATCGACTTTCTTTAGTTCTTTTTCGAGAATGTCATATTTTTCTTGAACATCTTTGGTGTTCTTTGTTGTTTTTAAATTGATTTCCAATGATTCTAGAATATTTCCTGCTATTGGTAACGGTATTGGCTTTTTACTATTTTGAATGTGTTTCCTCGGTACTTTTTGTTCAGATGTGTGTATTTGTCCTCTAAGCATTCTGTGATCTGTGCTGTAGTTCAGTTGATTAACAACATCAATGTTCAAAAATAATCTTGGTTTGTTTGTGAGAATATAGTCGATTTCGTTTCTTGTTTTCCCATCCGGTGACACCCATGTCCATTTTCTATTATGTTTTCTATTGTAGTAAGTATTCATAATGTGTAAGTCGTATTCAGATGCAAAATTTATCAGTCTTTGTCCGTTATTATTCCTTTTCCCTGTCGAGTACGGTCCAAGTATATTGTCCTCGTTTTTGTTCCTCTTTCCGATTTGACTGTTAAAGTCTCCCATTATAATGATTGTTTTACACAAATTTCGCATGGTTTGATTGAGTTTGTTGTAGAAATCATCCTTTAAGTCTTTCTGGGTAATCTCCGTTGGAGCATATATTTGAACGATTGAAATTGGTTGATTATAGCCAGGGAGTCTTACGTTCAAAATGGCAATCCTGTCTGATATTCCTCGAAACTCTATTATTTCGTTTTTCAGGTATTTCTTGACCATAAATCCCACTCCATATATCCCAGCCTTTTCCTGCATGTGGTATAATATATATTTCTCGCGTTCTTCCGTTTTCTCATCCGCTCTTCTCATGTCGCTCAAGCCTACGATATCCCAGTTAGAAACGGCATATGAATTGCTAAATACAAAATGTAAAACATACAAACTATATGTTAGGTATATTTATATTCGTATGCAATCGCACATAGCAACACTGCAGATAATAAATGTTGTTGTGATTTAATAATAAATAAATGCACATGCACGTACGTATAATAATTCCTATCGTATCGATGGAATTATTGTCTTAGCTATTGGCGGTCGACGCCACTCGTCGCCGGACATAGGGTTGTCACACATACCACTATGTTTTTCTGCACCATTTTTATCAACCGATATTTTAATTTGGAAAACTGCGTCAGAGCCTATCATATCGCCCTTTGCAACATCAATAGGAAGACTGAGCGTGGTACTTTTCTGACCCGATCCTCGATACACGGTATACTATTTTATATTCCATGATTTATATGAAAGAGCTACGCTTTTCAATTTACGATTAAACCTCGTAAATCGATATATGTATATGAAGGATTCCAATCTATGTTTTCACCATTATATCAACATTATAATAACCATTAATCGTAAGAATGTTATGATAATTAAAATACAATATCTGTGTGGGCAACCCTACTGCCGCGTCACCCGCGTTGTCGACTGTCGTCGCGTCAACGTTGACACAAATGTATGTCAACACTTATCGTTATTATCGTCGTTGCAACAATCCTCATTATGCTATTTTAATCTTGACTATCGATTATTGATCGACTACTTTATTGCTTCATACTTGAATATGTTTAGTCAGTCAGTTACTTAGCTCACTTTTCAACCATCCAACCATCAGCCGGAATTAGTCCACTGTTAGGCGTTGCAGAGGAAGTCCGCATTTGAATGAAATTTATCAGAAATTTCCCTGTAATCTGTACTTCAAAGAAACTTTTTATTAGGTTTACCTACCTACACCCAAATTTCATTTGTTTCATTTGGTGCATGCATATTTTATATGCGGTCTTAAAAAGTATGTGTTTAAAAGATAGATATAAGAACTATAATTTCATAATGTATATCATATCTTCCAGATTAATCAATCAATCGGCGAAAGGTTGAATAAGATCAAATTTCACTGGGATTTTCTTTATATCACTCTTGGATCAAATCTCGCCATCGCAAGCCATATATTCAAGCTTGATTCGGCGCCGATAGAAGCGCATTGTGCCAATCAGCACGCAAGACAAGCATGCATTTATAGTCATTGTTCGGTGGCGTGAGAAGCGGGCTGCTAACGGACACGCCATCGGGTTGACCCTTCGACGGTTACAGACCTGTGTGACTATCACGACTAGCCTCTGGCTTACCAACATCATAGCAGAAAACGTCGTTATGCTCTTTTCCAAACTGAAAAATCTAAAGCTGGTCGCACCTATTTTTAGGCCATCCCTAAGGAGCTTTGGGACTAGAGTGTTAAATCTCATAATCATTTCAACTACGGTAATGTTTTAACATAAAAGAAACGTTCATTTCAAAGATTGCATCAAATAAATACAAACTTAAAGCATTCGACACGCTGACGAATTCTGTCACTATCGCACTTAACTTGTCAATAAATTCTTCATAAAATAACACAGGTACTATCCTCATGTAAACCAGAAATGTTTACCATCCATTTTCACAGCACTTTTCATTAATTTTACATATTTAGTAATACTGCTACCCAGACGCTAAAAGGCGTATAATTAGCGTGGAATGCACGCATAAACCAAACTGACGTAGGACTCCACTAATGACGTTCGATTATTATGATTGATACCTTCGGCCGGCGCCAGGATTGACGACAAGGCTGGCCACGGCGTGACCAGGCATTTTCATAATTATCAGTAAACAAGTTGAGTACGCGTCGTTCCTCGTATTTGATCAGTGTAATGAAGAATGGTCAGCATATTTTTGTGCACTTAAGTGACTAGTTCGAGGAAATTTCAGTGAGGATATTGGCTTGCGTAATAAACAATAATCGCGCCAGTTTAAGAGAGTGTCGAAAGGAAATGGTGAGGCAAACTTAGTAGGTACTATAGGGTCAAAAGAAAAGGTTAAGTAAGAGGTTACCTAAAAGGATGCCGAAGCAGTTTCGAGCGACGAAATCGAATATAACCATAAAAGTAACAATTTGCAACGATGCTAATTTCGACATAGATATTGCACACGTATTAACAACAACGAAGTTGTCTAATTAACCCGAATTATCGAACAATGCAACGCCGGCCAAGTCTTTTAGGTGCCATTACATTTCGCACCGGCCGCCTTGACCCGCACTCTGATTCACAGATGCAATCGCGACCAAAATCGTTAATATGAACTGTTGTAATAGACTTGTAATATAAAGCTTTCGACAAATACGCGATTTCCGCACGCTCTGACTTACCTACGATCACTCTTCTACACTGTTTAGAAGAACAAAAATGCTCAACTGCTTGTAATCTAACAAAGAAATCATAAAAAAAAAACAAGTCTCATAAAGTCTGTGTAATGCAGCTGATTTAAACGAAACGTGCGATTCATACCATCAATAATCGCAAATCTATCACAATTCGCGTGTCGCACGGACATTCCACAAGTACGAACGGCGCTTTACAAAGTGTAATTGCATAGCGTTCCCGCGCGAGACGATTCGTGAGCCAACATTGTTCTTTCTGTTTCCGTGTTTGGTTTTCCCATGACCCGGCTTGTTCCAGTTTAATGGAAATTCTCGCTGGTGTTATATCGCTCATTTCTTTCACTTTTTTAAACGCTGACTCAGACAGCGCTCGCGATTGTGTGTCAAGGGTTTTGTCAGTTCCGGCCGCGCCGCGTGCGTGACTATTGTTCCGTAGTTTCCAACGACATAATCAGTTATAATTTATACCAATATTTTTCTTTTATCTCTATCTGTGAAAGCTTTACACGCTTATACGTAGTGGCTACTTCCAAACTGTCAAATGCATTACAAAAGGACATGTCGCTCCTTAACTGCAAATTGTTCGAGACGTACAAAGCAATCCAGCGACTGCAGAATGTCTTCATTGTGCGACTCTGTCGGAGAACTTAAAATACCTCTAACAACTTATCTTAACGAGATACAGAATGCGTTTAGCGGTATTTTTAGATGGCACTACTCGCCGGGTCAGACAAGTCACACACAGAACGCGTGGGTCGACTGAATGGTCGGCCGGTGAATGGGCGGCTTTAACTGCAAGCCCAGCCGATGAATGGCCGGCCCATTCACGGCCCGACCAACAGCGGAGACGTTATGTGTGATCTGTGCAGGTCAAATAGACCTGAGTCTTATTACGTATAATCGGAAATTTGTATGAAAAAAGAAAGGTATTTAAATGTCAGTTTGAATTACCAAACTCCAAACGGACTTTTAATTCGAACGTACTATTCAATATATATATATCCCATTGAATTACAATTATCTTACTCCCAACAAATTAATCACCATTAGAAATGATTCGCGCCACAATACGACCGTTTACCATAACCGGTGTCACGTGTGCGCCGCCATGGCAGTTGCCGCCATACATGGCGTTATTGCTATCAATACATTTAATTGGTGACCGACTCCGGGTCGCCGCATCGGCATCGGCAATTAAATTACCATATCTGCTGGAGATATGCGCTCCGAATATAGAGTTCTTAGTGTGGTGGTAACAATGCTGCTTTATACCAGTTTCTATTTATTCTTCTGGTGAAGAGGACGGAAAGTTATAAACATAAGATTATTCAAAATTAGTAGTGATATTACGGAGGGAAGTGGATAATATTCTTTCGAATCCTCCTATTCTTTCTTTTGATTAAACGCACGCGAGTTCTAAAGAACACCGCAGACATGCTACTATTTGCATCGGCGATCGGCGATTTAGTCGCTTTTAGCATCGGGGCAGTCGCTGCGTCCGACCGCAGAGAGTCGCTAAAACGCAATGCATTCGCAAAAACGCCGATCGCCGATGCAAAAAGTAGCATGTCTGCGGTGTTCTTTAGAACTCGCGTGCGTTTAATCAAAAGAAAGAATAGGAGGATTCGAAAGAATATTATCCACTTCCCTCCGTAGTCTTCGGTGGCCCTAAGGCAACTTTTCCCCGGGGCTCGTCGAGAGTCAAACCTCGTTGGATACCTCCTGGCTTACAGGAGTAACAGTGGTCAGTGTCGGGCCTAGTACCTTAAAAAATGGCATTCTAACACTTACTTATCACGTTTAAGTTTTGGCTGTCAGGCTCCGTTAGCACCTAAGTCATATTGACTCCCTTTGCTTAATCTTACTGTTTAACAAGGTTAAATATTTGTCCCTGCCGCGGTAATGTAGTTCAATCAAAGTACCTATGATATAAGAACAAATACTAACGAAGTAGTTAAGAAATTGATTGGTCAATCGATAGAAACAGTTAATGCTGAAGCCCCATTTTATCGACACAGAGATACATACAAGAAAATTTAACAGTCTATTGAATTTGGATTAACTCTGCTGAAACTATCGCCTTATCCATTCAGTAGAAATAATAACCACTTCAATTATTCTGGTCTATACTTAAAACATCCATAAATCTATAATTGAAGTATGTATTAAATATTAATGAATACTAAGTATGAAGCATGGCTCTCAATCAGTGCGCGATGGCGTCTAATTGAGAAGATGTGCGCTTGCGCAAGCGCCGCTATTGAAACACTATTACTTATGTTTGAACTTGTCCGCTTCGATTTTATGCACTTATAAAGTTATAAAGCACAATCAGAACGTAATTTGTCCCTCGTTAATCTCTTGAAAAACGTACTTAGCAGTAGGCACTTACGACTCAAAAGGCTTGATCAAAATGTCATACACTTATAATCACAGAAGCGTTGAAAGTATTCCACAGGAAGCTTCATTATAACTTTCTATTTTCGGGGTTAATTATTTTTGTGATAAAATCTTGACGTCATAAAAAGCCTGGTGAGGGAATTGCCAAATGAAAGGGACCAAAAGATGATGGTATCCAACAAATAGAAGAACATGTTGACACTGCTTTCTGGCTTCGATATTATCTACGAAGTACCTTGTCCCGAGATCATCATTGAAAGGCCCTTGGCCCGAGAAAAGGTAAAACAAGAAACTCGAGATGTTCACACTTCACTAACACTCAATTCTTGCCATTCAAATAGCTCTTTAATAAAATATTCCGTAAAGCCCTTACAAGACTCACAACACTTGAGTTCAATGAGATCAATATGGACGTACGCAGTCGCGCCGGCGCACAGTGGCCGGATTTCGGGGGTTCCCTTTCATAGGATTTTTGAAAATTAAAATGAGTTTTTTGGTACATTTAAGTACACAGTCTCGTTGATAATATCGTAACTTTATATTATCTAGTAGTCATGGATTTTTTATTAGCTATTAACACCATGAAATACGGATTTTTAGATTTCAAATGTATGGAAATGGAATTTGTTTTCCTTATAACTTTTTTGTGTTTCGAGTTGTAAAGCTGAAACTTTTATGTGTTGTTACTGAGTTAGTAACCAAGCCATATGACCTTTGACCTTGACCCGGGACGGTCCTATTCAAGAGATATGAATTTAAGAAAAATGACTGTTTGGTGAAATTTATTCAGGCAATTTATGTTCAAATAATGAGTGTAACAAGCCTTTTTATGTGAATTATTGTTACTGAATCAACCCTACTACTACGACTAGATTGACCTGGACTAAGAAATTTCCCGTTATAAGACTAAAAAATAAAATAAAACACATTTTTATGACTAATATTCAATATTACACATAAGTCGTACAAAACCTACACATTTTGACTAGGTAGGTAGCAGTTGCCACTACCTGCCCCCATTGTCTATTGTTTGTTCCACACACAGGTGTCACCAAATGTCAGGTTTCACTAATTAGGGGTATTAGGGATTAAATAATAAGTCTAATTATTGTGTTGTTATTGTAGGTGAATGTTTATCATACAAGATTCCTGGAAATGACTTAGGGTTCTAAATGAAAGCAGTATAAATGCCAAGAGTACCTTTATTTCGTTTCACTTATAATAACTACTTCGTATTCTAAATGTTCTCCTTTAACAATTTTGACTTGTTCAGTATGGATAGTCTGGTTTAAAATCTCGACGTTTTTGTATTTATGAAGCAAAATTCTTGAAACGAACATATTGTTTATAACTTAAAAGAAAACTATCCAAGAAAATTTTCGGTATGAAACGGGTCTCAACGTGGACATAGTTAAACAAGGTGCAGGTACTATAAATGATGGGAACACTGCACGAAGATTTTTTGAAAATCCCGAAGCAACTGCATAGATAACGGGTGTTGATGAAGAGCTGATCAGAAGATTTGCAGTTATTCTTCAGGTTTGTGGAGAGTTTATTGACGTGAAAAAGTTCCGGCAATATTGTGCTGCAACAGCTCATAAATATGTCGAGCGTACAAAAACTACTCATGCATGGTGCTAATATAATTAAGCAGAATAACTATCCCAATCTGTAAACTCCCTGAAGAGGCCTCTGAAGCACGCAATAAAGATATTAAAAATTTTAGAGCGTGCCACACGCGTAAATTCAGCAGAATCGCAACAAATGAGGATATTATCCACAATTTATTAATGTCTTCTGACCCATTCTTATCAAGTTTTAGACCTAAGATAAGTAAACTTCACCATAAACAACTATCAGATGAAGCCAAATTGTGATCCCTAATACCCCTAATTGGTGAAACCGAAACATCTGGTGACATCTGTGTATGGAACAAACAATAAATATTTCCAGGAATCTTGTATGCCAAACATTCACCTACAATAACAACACAATGATTAGACGATCCTTAATCCCTAATACCCCTAATTAGTGAAACCTGACATTTGGTGACCTGTGTGTGGAACAAACAATAGACAATAGGGGCAGGTAGTGACAACTGCTACCTACCTAGTCAAAATGTGTAGGTTTTGTACTACTTATGTGTAACTCAATGGAATATTGAATATTAGTCATAAAATATGTGTTTTATTTTATTTTTATGTTTATAACGGGGATTTTCTTAGTCCAGGTCAATCTAGTCGTAGTAGTAGAGTTGATTCAGTAACAATAATTCACATTAAAAGGCTTGTTACACTCATTATTTGAACATAAATTGCCTGAATAAATGTCACCAAACAGTCATTTTTCAAAAAATCATATCTCTTGATTAGGACCGTCCCGGGTCAAGGTCAAAGGTCATATGGCTTGGTTACTAACTCAGTAACAATACATAAAAGTTTCAGCTTTACAACTCGAAACACAAAAAAGTTATAAGGAAAACAAATTCCATTTCCATACATCTGAAATCTAAAAATCCATATTTCATGGTGTTAATAGCTAATAAAAAATCCGTGACTACTAGATAATTTAATGTTACGATGTTATCAACGAGACTGCGTACTTAAATGTACCAAAACACACATTTTAATTTTCAAAAATCCTATGAAAGGGAAGCCCCGAAATCCGGCCACTGTGCGGCGACGGGTCGTAGCCGCGTATATATTGCTGCGCGTCTGCCACGCTCGTCTGGAGTAGCTCCCGTGTGGTCTGTAAGGGGTAGCACATCATGTACTGTAGTTTTACTGATAAATTGTTAATCAGAGGCTGAATTTGAAGTAGCTGAATATTAGCCCTAGTTTCGTTTAAAAGTAACCTTGTTGTTTATTCTTCTGATAGGTCTTCTTATTCTTCCTCATTCCCACAATTCTGTGGATTGTAACTATTGCGAAAGCCCTGCGGATAAACCGGTAGATACCAAGAGATTTAACTACGATGAGGTTTGAAATTTCTACGATAGTAACAGTATTATGTATTTTATATATCTCCCTAGACATTACAGTAAGGAATCCTAAGAACATTTGGCACGAAAACGCAATCCACGCCAGACAGTCTTTATGGCACAAACTTCGATATGATACTGTTGGAAAATTATTATGCGCCGTATTTTTTCCGTATTGTAAGAGTTGCTGGCTCGGCTCCAACAATTTGTATTCATTCATGCTTATTCATTGCTAGATTTATGTGCGCAATAAAAATTATACAATTTAAACAGCGCGAAGTATGCGCTTTATCTTTACGAGCTTTTCATTCTTCGAAATTAAGGCTATCAATGTTGGAAGCTTTTGGAAAGTAGACTTAAGTATCCATTAGTAATCGTGATATTTTTAAATTTGAATTTGACTCGACTGTGTCCAAATCCTTAGATAACAGAAGCAAGGATGCTGGCTAAACGAAGTGGATATTTATGTAAATGCAGTGGCAACTTTCAATGAAACCACGATCAAAAATGCTCGTGTACTATTTGTAGATACATAAAAATTACCGCATTATGCCCACGGAAATGTAATCTCATTTGAATTTCTCAGAGTTCCTTCGTTAACAGTAACCTCCGTGATTTTATCGTAAAGAACACCGTTTTGATTGGATCATCGGATTGATATTTAGTTTGTATATTTGGATCAAGGTGTAATAAAAATAATCATACTTTTAAGGTATATCAAGATCCGAACAGACTAGATGAGTTGAAGCATAAAATTAATGAGACCGGATTAAACATGCAAGACTTTATTGAATAATCTAAAGAATGTAACGATGACTATAAATTCAACGTAATCTAACATCAGGAATTTCTTATTAACCAAATTCAATGAACGACCTTTACGTCGGCTTCGAAACTTAGCGTCGGCGTTTATTTGAATTTAACATCAAAAGGACACTTCATTTATGTAAATATCATAATTTCTTGGTAAATTATTTATTAAATCTTTATCTGAGTACACGGCCGACCTTTTTTGTTGACAGACAAATTCAATTACAGACCCGTCGTTACATGTTGTTATATTCAATTTTGTATAAATATGCTTTCATCATCGAAGTGAATGATGAAATAAGCGCCTCCTACATTATTTATGTAATTACTTACATTTTAAGCAATGTCACTTAAATATGAAAACTTTACAGCCCTCCAATTATGTCATGTAAATGATTGTCTTTTGTGCTGGCCAGCCCCTGTAGACAAGTGGCATCGTCTACAAGCGTTTCTACAAAACGCTACGCTTAAAAGTCTACTTGAGCACTTGTCTAGAGGGGCAGTTCTTCATAAGTTTGGCATCATATACCTAGTGTGTTACTTGCAATAGTTCGTGTTCGTGGAGGCTTTGCTTCTTTATTTCATTCAACACATTACGATTCCTATTTTGTAGCGTTTTAATTATTTTCAGTAAGTCTTGTTATATTTCTTGTAACATTAAAGGATGAACAATGAGCATTTGTTAAGTAATTTGACTTATTCAGTCAAACTTACTTATCAATTAATTGTTTTCTAACACGAAACCGATGAATAAATGATTAGTTGAACTGTGAAATCTGATATATTAGCTCTTATTCCCTAAATGCTACAGAATATAATGCAGCACATTTCGTTCTATACAAGTTAACACAATAGACAACATGATGTTGGTGAATGCGCGGGCGCACCGGGCGCCGCAGTGACCGTTGGCCGTTGCATCTGCCCACGCGCACCAGTGCAGCTATATGTTGCAACACTGTGGTGACTACTGCGCTGATTTCTGGCGACTTATTGGATTGTTGACCATTTAGGGGAAATATTATGATTGGCGGCGGGCAGACGGCAATCGCGTGTAAATATAGGCTATCGTCCAAATCGGGGAGAATGGAAGCCGGTCGCCATAAAATTCTGTTAAAGGTATATGGTGAAGACTATGATTAGTAGTTATAGGCACCCAACGCCGAAGTCCTATTGATAGGATTTTATACAATTTCTCGCGATTCTATCGCGTAATGTAAAAAGGTGATACAACAAAATAACTCTCGTTCCGGAGCAGTCGGGACAATCTGACAAAAAACATGTTACCAGAATTGCGTCTAATAGATAAATCCACGACCTCAACTGATGCCAATCTACTTAATTCATTTTACACACCTATAAAATTAAATATAGGTTATAACAACGATTTATTTTTTTCGAAAACGACCCGAAACGTTTAACGTTCGCTTCCCACGAGCGATTTGATTTACGACATTGCTCTTTGTGTTCTTAGATCTCGTTTGACTGGTCCAATTTCAACTCCTGCGCATATATTGTTAGAAATTCCGCTAATACCATGTTGTTTTTTGTTCCAGGTGAGTCACTGGATGGAAATGGTTCGTTCGTTATAGTTATTTAAAGTATGTAAAGTAAGTTTAAACATAAAATTTCGGTGGTGGTTGTACACCATTATTGAGTTGATACTGTATTTCTCTCATGAACTCGAAGGTCAAATTAAATCGGCACCCAATTAACATTCAAATATAGCCATTATATCGCTGAGCCCTTTCCACAATGAGGCCAGCCCATCGGAACAGCCCATACAAGTAAAGAAACGTTGTAATGAATGCAATTAACAAGTCTGTGCGCAAACAAAGAACTCAATTCAGCTGTGCGTAGGGCTGCCAGCTGTTCAACCGTTACGGTTTTAAGGTCAATTACGTCGTGGAAAAGTCTGAGGTGTATACTTTAGCGGGGAATTGCTTAAAGAACTTTTGTTTCTGTGTTGCATAATCTAGGCGAAAACGCCAGTTGTCCGTGTCCGTGTGTGTTCTCGCAGCTCTTGGTCGCTAAAGCAACACGTCATAGTTATGGTATTTTTGTGTTTGTCGAATTTTTGCACACATTCTAGAGTAAAATTATCTAATGTGCAAAAATAATATGTCGTGTGTAATATGCAAAAATTCTAATGAAGCAGAATTAAGAATGCAGTACTTGCAGAACAACTTGTTCTGCATGTACTGCATTCTTAATTATCACGGCAGAGTTGCTTTCGCGTAATTTGTTATCATTGAGAGGGTGCCATCCCTATTTTTACACGTGTCCAATTGAGCGTCAGTGTGAATTTAATTGGAAAAGCGCAACGGGCACACAACAGTGTTAATTAATATTGTAAACACCATCTCATAAACGGAAATGCCATTGTCTGAATTTAAATTGCTTTATTTACGCATATGTTCTGTGGTATTTTTGCCTCGTCTCATTTGGATGCGGTGTAAAAACTTGTCTAGCAATGATATTCGGCTTTAACACCGTGATATTTATGTTTAATGAGGCACAGTTGTCTTAAAAGTCTATAAGGGACACATTTTGTTCATCCATTCTTTGATGTCTCATATCAAATCTGACGATTGCCTTGGAAAAAAAAAACTCAGGGCGTGATGGTCTATCTCGGCTTTATTACCCTAGATTGAAAAAAAAAAGTTTGAACCTTCTGCCTAATAATCAATTCATCTCTTGACTTCTAAGACCTAAGACAATAGATTCCTTTTGACGTAATTAATCTCAAAACCCATAAGTAAAATTTTGGAGTTATGTTGAAATAGGATGTTGATTCTCGATTTTTGTTGCAACCGCATTCGCAAATCGTCCTTTACAAGTTATAAGTGAATGTAGGTTTGCGTGCTTGTTTACTTTTTATACCTAAACCGTATGAGTCATGCTGTGAATGTCGACTATAGGGTTGCTACTCGTTGCCACTTCGAACAAAATTCGTATTATTTTGTGATTTTATATTAAGTTATTCTTTTTTGGAGCTTGTTACCTGTCCTACTGCTTGAGAAAGGACTCCCCTTCTCTCTTCCATATCTTTCTGCCATTTTTTTCCCAAAAAGGTATCCAAATTGTCTCCCCATCTTCGCCTCAGTCTGCCTCGTATATTTTTTCCCATTTTCATTATTTTCTAACCAAAACATTCAGATCCATTAATTATGCTTAAGTTATTAAAAATAAAAACTAACTTCTTAGGAAAGTATTCTAAGTGGCAACCCTACTTAGCCTCAATAATGTGGGTGGAAAGCCCAATTCAAATATTGCCAATTTTTATCTGTTTTGCAAACAACAGGGGTCCGATGTTTTGTGTATAATCCACGTAAACACGTGTGTTTGTCAATAAATATTGAACGGCCGTGTGTGGCGCAATATAAGGCCTTTTTGGAGCTTTTATGTCACCTCAAGACCAACCAAAAATAATTATCAAAATATGTAAATTTGACTAACGTGTTTCAAGGTTTGTTGGTGTTTTGATTAGATTAATCTTATTGATCTGATGTGTTCACAAGACCGATTGCTGAGTCTTGCGGTGCCTTGGATATTCTATATAAAGAAAATCAGTTACTAACTTCTGCGGGGCTAATATGGACGCTATGCAATATTGCCAATGCAATTAATTTTTCTAATTTTCTGAGGAATTCTTAGCAATTCTGCTAAATTTCTGTAGAATAGTGACATTCGTGACAGTTTCACGGGAATTTAGCGGATTCTGCTGGAGGGTTGGAAAAATGAATTGCTTTAGCAGAATTTCTGCAATTCATCTTTGTGACTGTATTAGCCCCACTGTACCCAAGATATGATGTTCCGGTTTCAAACGCTATTTCAAAGCTACATAGTCCATTTTATATCCGAATAAGCCTTCATCTAAACATCTCCATACGTAATATATTCGTCCGCGCACATTCTTACGCGTTGACGCGTGAAATCATAAATCTCACCGCAGTAAGTGCATTCGCGAGTTGTTTTCATACGAGTCGAGTGTTACAGCAAATAATTACTAACAGCCAGATAAAATCTGCGCAAACTCGGGGCATCAGAGTAAAACAGAACGTTTAATGGGCCTGCTTAAGGGGTACTTAAGGGAAGCGCAACTGCCTCCCTAGCCAAGTGGCTTCGTCTATCGGCGTTTCTACAAATCGCTACGCTTCATGTATGGAAATGACATAAGTCACGTGATCTACTTATCGACTTGCAATGTCATTTCCATACATGTAAGCTTAGGGATTTGTAAAAAACGCTTGTACACGAAGCACCTTGGCCAGGGGTGCTGAAAATTAAATGAGCATAGTATTTTCTAAATGACTTGGTCCGGCGGTAATTTTCGATTATTACCGTTTACCGAAAGAGGTTGGGTGGATCAGATAATTACATTCGAAATCAATCTTAAAAAACGTAACGTCACGACTTTTATCCCCATTCGGGGGTAGTCAGAGGCTTGAGTGGTCATACACCACCACATTTTGGAGGTATTAACGAACTCAAAGCCCACGTTTCACCAGATAGTCAGAACCCAACGTGACAGGTGGTGAACCTTGTCGCCGTGTATACAGGAACTGACTATTACTTAACCCCGAGGGATAGGTAGGTTTCCTCACGATGTTTTCTCTCACCGTCAGCGAACTGTAAATTATGCACATAGATGAAAATTCATCCATTGGTGCATGCCCCATCGGGGATCGAACTCGGGACCTTCTGATTGCTAGCCCAACCTGTTCACCCCTAGGCAACAGTCAAAATCAATCTTAACAATTCTGAATTCTCGATTTCTAATGACGATTGGCTGTCGATCGTCGCCTTAACGTGCTCACGGTGCGATAAATATATTAGTTTAATGCACAGCACCGCCCTTCACTGAATAATCCTCGACGCTCGACTACTGAAAGTGCTAATGGTTCTTTGTCTCGCCCACAATACAGTTTTCTAGAAACCACATGATATTTCATCACAAAGTCTTTGTAGAACGATTAGAAATCGATACCAAACTGGAATCGAGAATTTAGTTGATCCAATTACGAGTAAAAAGAGGGGTGGATGACCGAGACATGTGGACGTTTTTAAGGATTATGTCCAGCTTTGGACGTCTTCCGGCTACATAGATGTGTGGAGCAATAGAAAGCTACTACAACCCCAATACTCGCAAAAACACTCACTATAAAATTGCTAATCTAAGCTGATCAGCTTTCCTTTCGAGCCTGTCATAGAAAACTTATGGCATAATATGTTGATGGTAGCCTGATGTTAGGTTGGCATTTATATCCGAATTAAGTCCAAAAGTCTCGCAGGGTCTGCCTTGGTCTTGCTATATTTTATTTCCAAGACTGAAAGACCTCTTTGTGCTCCACTAATATGGATAACTTCTCCTAAAAGTTTTGATCAGTTGTCAAATACTACTGCTACTATCATCTATTCTATGACTTCAAAAGTATCAAGTTAATCGATTGCTTGTTATTCTCTTTACCTCGTGATCTTAACACGAATAGTTTGCATGGCTTCCAATCCCGTCGGCGCATTCCTTCCGCTCATGTTACACCGGCCCGACACGTGGCACGTGGAATTTGTCACCACCCGCCACCCGACGGCTTTCACTTTCGATATTAGAGGGTTGCCAGATCACACGTATTCTCCTGGACTATATGCTATGGATTACATTCGGTCGGTACTGCTCCCAGAAATTGCTGGCGTATTTGTGCTTACATTTGTAGTCTTGTACAGGACTCATGGCAGACTATTTGCCATTGACGCCAGCGTTTGGGAATCGATCGTGATCTTCCTAGAATTTATCCCAGTTTTAGTATTGGTTTTGGTTTTCTGATTACAGATATATTTACAGACAGTGGTTGCCCTCAGATACATACCCTTGGTATGCCGTTTACCAATTTCTTTAAATTTTCTGTTTATAACAGCATTAAAAACAGTCATCTTAGCATGCACTTCGAAGATACTGGAAGATGAATAACCCATAAGAAGTAGGAGCAATTGGTAATGTCCACGTTCCCCCTGTTTAAGCCGAACCTGGCAACCCCATGCCTAGCGAGTCTTACTGTGTTTATTCTGGCGCAGTTCGACGAACCGAAATTGTGTTTATTTAACAAATCGCCGCGGCGCGACTCCGGCGGCGAAGGGAGAGGAATGCGCCCGCGAGCACCGGCGTGTGCGCGCAGCTTAATGAGCCATAAATCCATTGGATATTATTGAGTGTCCGCGCCTTGAATTAATGCGGCCCGCAGCTAAACGATGACCACTCATTCGTCTGCCATCCCGTTCATTCAAAGACCAGTTAATAACTGGGAAAGGCTAAGGAAAGCTTGCAATAACATTTTTAACGTCAGGAAGGTGCGCGTGGATAGAAGAGAATACGTGTTTCTTCATTTCTGGCACTTATTGCGATGGTTGCTCATATTTGTAATGCCTTACTTTTGAAGTTAAAATATTTCCTGCCATAAAAAAGAGTGCGCGGTCACCCTAAAATTACTGCAACCCGACTCATCGCGGTTTCCGTTATTCTAATTTTAAAGTCACACACAGCGCCAGACGCACCGGATTTAACCCACGCGAATCTAAACTGAACTTTACACGACCAAGTATTGAGAGCAAAATCGAAAAACCACGTTTAATGAAAAAAATGTTCTCAGCGGGAGTCGTCACAATGGAGGGAATGGACGGTGTTTCATGCGGCATGCCGCGGCGAGGTATGCCGATGATTCACGGCGGATGTTCAGACGTACTACAGACGGCACTACAGCATCTTGAAATTTTGCCAATGCTAGTTTCGCGAGCGGTTATCGTAAAATCCAACGGAACGGCGGGCTGGCAATGACCTATATTGAGGCAGGTCACGGGCAGGGATAGCCCGCTAATAGATCGCTGCGCGGGCGCACCGGAGTACGCGGATTCAAATGCATCCGTCGATTGTGTTGCCATTTCAAGGCAGGCTAAAAATACCAATTTTCATTATGGAATCCTACTTTAGCATACTAATTTGATTTGTTGATGTAATTTGTTATGATGACTACATACAATTTTAATTATTTGACAAGGTTATATCATAAAGGTTAAAACTACCTAATTCGTTCACGTCAAACCTTGCAAACTAAATCAAATTACTTTTGGTTCATTGTAATTTTGGTAGAACTAAAATTGTTATGAAAAAGTAATTTAATTTGTCACGTCAGAATTGCTACAAAATCTGTAAGAGACTAATTTCTGCTTCCATCACTTCCCTTTAATATCCCTTTCTCACTCAACCGGCTTCAAGAAAAGTGAAGTGGCAGCCCAGTCTACCGCTATTCCGCGTCGAGATAAGCATGTAATTTACTGCGTCTTTGATGCGCCGGCGCGGCCGTGGGCGGAATACTGAGTGAGCATTGTACTCGGTGCGTACTGTTAACCGCACAAAGGGCTGCTAATGCTGGTCCCATAGCAGGGGATTGCGGAAGCGGAATGTCCATCGGCGGTACTGACCGGTGGCATACTTATGTCAACTAACAACGATAAAGCGGTCTTAATATAGAGCGATAAGCACAGTTATAAAACAACAAACATGTAAAGGTATGCAATTTTTTGAAGTGATTTTGTGCGAAAGAATCTTCTCATGATATCGATATATGAAGTAATGTATCAGTGAACTGGTCACGCACCTGCCCTGAGCTTCCGCGCCCGAGCCATCAGTTATGACATTATGTCTATGCGTTCAGACGTCAAAACTGATTGCTTGGGCGCACCGCTCGCTTCTTCTAGACGCACCCAATGGATAGATGAGGCTACCGATTAAGGGTTTATGGACAAAAGAAACATTAGCGGCAAAACCAAGTGGCATTAAAATTGATGATGCGTTCCAAGATTTCTTAGTTTCAATAACTGACACTTCCTCTGACGTCACTAAGCTGATTAACTGAATTCCCGTGTCATTTATTTTGAAGTGAACAAAGACGCGGAGCTAAAAGATACTTCTCTCATACGGGGTAACCATATTATGCGGCCCATACATGGGCCGAATCGTGTATCGACTAGAAAATGTCTCGATCCAGTTCGCTCACGATCTGAACCAATAAATGTAATGCTTATGCACAAAGCGTTCCGCAAAAATGGCCAACACGGCGGCCAGCATTTACTAAATGGATTGAATGAACTATACATTGCGATAACAAAGACAGTGGAACGACGTAGCCATAGTTGCAGCGGCACTTACTGCAATATAATAACCGACGTCTTTGTTTATACAAGCGTTGAATTTGCTCAATCGAACGTCTTTAGCACACATTAGCGTCCCCCGCATCTCCTCGAATGGCACGCTAACCTGACCAGCCCAGTTGCGCGGGCGCATCGTTATCTTAATATCCATTTCCGCCGATATCACCCTCCATCCCGGTGCGTCAACCTCAAGCCTCGACTGCTCACAAATGATTTATTGCATCTCATTACAACACTAGTTTCATCCGGTAATCGAGATGTTTAAATCGATATTACTTCGAATCCAAATCACCAATTAACTCGTTCATCATCGATCATCGCCTGTCAAGTGTTTTAGCGTTCTCGAACAGGCAATTGACCTTGCATGCCGTCATTTGAATAACCTTTGTCATTTTTCATAACGATAGTGGTTATAGCACAGTAGCGGGGACGTAATTAGTCCCGACGTTCGCATCAGGCGTAATGACTTGTTGACAAAATCTAAATCGGCAGCAATCCGTCATCGGAACCATGACAAACGGACCCAACCTGTAGCTTGAATTTTGATTTATCCATTGAAAATCGATAGTGTCGTAAAAGGATATCGATGCTATAATTATGCTGCATAGAAAGTGTGGGTGTTTGGCGCTGGTGCGGCCAGCAGACGTCTAGACAGAGGCGTGCCTATGTGTGTCCGTGCTAATTGCTCCTGTAGGCAGCTTTTCAAACGGCCCCAGCCCGACCTGCCAAGAAAAGCCTTTCGCTTACAACGAGAGGAAAAGTAACAAGTCGCTGATGTCGCTGAACCTTTCAGACACCTTAATTTTGCTTCAGACCTTGTTTTGCCGACAATAATGCTTTGCGAATTGCCGTCGCGAATTTAAGCAATTAAACCAATGTGCACTTCATTGAGTTTTATCTTTGTGCCGAATTGGCAATGGCCTGTTTTTCGCGTCTGAAATTGTTCTAAATTATT
Source organism: Drymonia ruficornis (assembly GCA_947859195.1). Taxonomy (NCBI): domain Eukaryota; kingdom Metazoa; phylum Arthropoda; class Insecta; order Lepidoptera; family Notodontidae; genus Drymonia; species Drymonia ruficornis. The sequence goes on from OX401908.1 coordinate 12,895,579, forward strand.
CTTCTAATTTAAACCTCAATGCTGCGCAAGAAATGATAATCAGTACCAACTGTGTGGATACAGCGGCAATGGTTGCGCATGCGCACACAATGGGGCGCGACCTTGCGCTGTTTCCGAGTGTCGATGTATCGATACGGGGCGGTAGATCGCTCGATAAATAGTATCGATGCATCGATTTCATGTATTGTCTTGTACCGTGTTTACGGAACTGTATCAAGCTTACTAGGGTAGATAAACTTTTATAGTAGGGTTGTCGCATATTCAAGTTATTTATACAAAACATAAGTTATTTATTTAGATACTCTATCTCTCTGTAAGTCAAATAATAAAAGCACGTCCTTCTTGCCAACATGATGCATTAGGCTGGAACAGATTCCTATAAATCTTCAAAGTTTTATCTTCCATTTCCAACAACACTCGCCAGCCCTACCTCGCATTCTCTAAACAAACGCTCCACACTATCAGATCATCGACAGATTTGGAGTAAAATAGAATAGAAAACGAGCGTTCCCCACGTAAGGCCGGGTTCGGAAAGAAATCGTGAGGTCACTCGATACGAGATCGGCACCCCGCACCTTGAAAGGTTATCGAGAGAAAGTTCTAGAGTAGAACGAATCGTGCGCATCTCTTTGTGTGTTTTCCGGACGGACCATCGATCGGGGTTTGAAATAGGACTGTTGAGTTATAGGAATTGTTGACTGATTTCAATTAATTTACACTAGGAATAAGAATTCTGATTAGTTCTAGTAATTAAGAAATCTTCACGAATCGTATGGTGTGTACCTATGTTGCAAAGGTGAACACCATCATTCAGTGGTAGCATCATCCCGAACCACTCCGAACCAAACCATGGTAGATTCCATGATGAGCTTCCATTTGTAGTATTCTTCCATAATCCCTTCGTTCCTAAGCGCACTTGCTTTAGTTCAATGTTAATTATCATAGATTCGTCGCTTGCAAATACGAATCGTAATAGCATCCAGTCACGCCATCTCCCGCTAGCTTCCTGGTGCAGATTGCACGACGTTTTATCAGAAATTTGAATCGACTGCACCCTATAGACCGGTCTTGGTCCAGATGGCCGGCGTAGACTATTAAGATCTTGGTAAGAGCTCATTGAGAATTAAAGTTAGGTTGGAATCCATACGCATACCACACCTGCCGAATGGTAGGTCTGATTTTAGACCAAAATAGTACATTAACGGCCAGTTCCTTCAATGCATGTAATAGGTATACCCACGAACATATCTGCCCCGCTAACGCCCGAATACTTGAAGTGCTACTCAATGTTTAAGTCCGACTTAGCTGTTTGAGACGTCGTTATCTGTCATTTTTTGGCGCGTCAAAGATAAGCAGATTTTAAATCTGAGTTGCGTACGAGTATTCAGAGGTGAGTCGCTCACGATAGGTAATCCATGGAGTCGCTAGTGTCGATAAAAAACTGTGACATATGAAATTTCTCTTTTTCTTTATTTAAATTTATTTATTCTCCATTTAAACTCTATTATTTCTCTATTTAAATTTATAATTCCCCTTGGTCGCCGACCTAAAATAATTTTTGGCACTTGTTCTTTGGCTGTTACACTTACGCGATGCACTTCAACTTGTAGCACACCTAAAAAAAGCGTCTAACCTTTATTTGGACCAGCAAATGAATCTGCATCCAATTCCCTCTATGCTCTTGACTAACCTCTACATCTCTAACCCTTTCTTCGATTAAATGGGAACCTAGCGGTATATATTACGACCATTATATAACCGTTAGTAGTAAACAGCAGACCCAATCGCATGCAATTCGCTCCACCAATTGGGTACCAGTTCTCGGGGAACCCATAAAATTGCATTTGCACGCTGACAAGAAAAAACTTGCATTCCCACAATTATAACACATCATAAAACATGGCGGAGGAGTACACGGTTTATTTATAAACTTGACATCAAAACTTGTTTTGTTATTCTCACTCTTGAACTTCGTAACTGCAATCGTTCGCTCATAAAAGTTCAGAAGGCCTACTCTGTTTCAAACGAAAACAAAATTTCGGACGAAATTCGCGTATTTCCTAAACTAAACTAATCTAAACTTCAAACAATTTTCGTTCGTAAGAAATGTCAGAATCAATGAGAAACGTAGTAGGAAATACGCGATTTTCGTCCGAAATTTCGTTTTCGTTTAAAACAGAGTAGGCCCTCAGGTGGTAATGACAGCGCTGGGATATGCGTCCGCGTCGGCGCAACCTCTACTCTATTTGAAACTGTATTTTTGTAACTATTTGTTATTTTGGAACTAAATTTTGTATAGAAAACATGATACTTATTAACGTAATTGGACAGTATTGACGTCTGATAGCGTCATATCTGTTTGCTCGGACGCGGCCGCTCGGGGCTTGTGGACGCGGCGGCCATATACTTACATGTGGTTTGCAATGCTAGATTTCGCATCTTCCAAATGGCAGACATCAACGAGACAATTAATTCGATGTCCTCACTGAATCAATCAACCGTAGGCGAACTCGGGTGAATAAGCGATTGTTCATAAGTCATAGCGCTTCCGCAGCGGCGCGGCGCCCGCGCATGTTCGCTGCTATTTTAGCGAGGTGCTCTGCGTAATGACTTATACTTGAGTGACGCTAATGACTATATTAGTCGCGTTTTGTAGTCTAGCGCTTAGACATTAGCAGTCTGGCACGGACACAGACATTTGAACTATTTGCTTTATAAGTACAGTAGCTATGAAGACCAGTGACTAGTCGTACGTTTAAACATTTAACTGATTGCATGACACAGATTCATTTGACTCTTTACAGACTAACTTGTGTTGTTCATTATCGAATAGTACCTACATATAATAATTATTTAAAATACACTACCTAACTTGACACACGGCAATTATTCATTAATATTTTACTCATACCTGCCTATACCTACTGCTTTTTCCTTGCAGAATACTGTTGACCTAAAAACATATAGCCATACGGTTACAGGAAACATATTAATTAATGAGACAGCAGATATAGGTATATTACTTGATTTGTGGACGTTTAACTACTTTGTATAATACAAGTCTTCCATATATTCTAACCATATAGGACCTAGATCTAGGTATTTATAAGATACGATTAGCAAGGGTATTCCTAAGATAGATAGGGTACATATAAAAATAACCTGCTAGGTACAAGATCCTATTTAGATGCTAGTGAAGTACACGCTATACGAAAACTGTTTGTTTATCACCATTCATCAAATAGTAAACTTTTGATGATCGTAATCATTTTCTTCTTTATCGTATCCTCATGACTGAGGGACGTGATTTTGGTGTGTACCCTGTGCCATCATCTGTCTCCAGATCTCTCTGTCTTGCGCCGTTCGTATGGTTGATTGCAAGGTGGCTCCTGTTGCCACTTGAGTGGTAAGCACCCCCTGCCTCTCTTTCCTTCGACACAGCCAGAGATAATAAGGCTCTCTAGACTGTCTGTGTCTCGCCTGACTGTGTGTCCAAAGAACCTGCTGGCCTACTCCGAAATACGAACCTAACGTTTCGGCTGACGGATTGTCGTGATTTGACATTTCTTCTTTCGTTTTTCTCTACGATTTGACATTGTTTTGATCGTAAATCGAATCCGTACTTCGGACGATCCGTCAGCGACGTATTTCGGAGTAACCCCCCTGAGGACTGCCTGCAGATTGTAGCGAGACGTGTCAAAATCATCAATATTTAAAAAAAAAAAAGTATTTAAATAAAAAAAATGTAATATTCATCAATAACAGTCCCAGGATTTCCAACTAGCAACTCCACCCACTAGTTGCCGATTAATTAGCGCATCTCATTGTTAATTTTATTGGCGTGTCGTGTCGACCCATAGGTATCACTTTGCGGCTGTTTCCGCAATTGCATTTGTTTATGCCGCAGTGGGCGGCATGATTGCGGAGCGGCATCGTTTTGTATGGAAAAACGTAATTCAATTATGATTCATTGCAACACGGTTGACATGTTATTAATTGAGATGTATGGCCGCGCTTTGTGGTTTGAAAAACAATTGTGCATAAATTAGAATGCACATAAAGTGTAGTTAACGGAAGTATTTGTTGATGGAAGAAGTAGACGAACTGTACATATGTTCATAAATTTTCTTGTCTATCTACTAGAGCTATGACCCTACCTGAAGGCCAATGCACTTTAAGCAAATGCTTCGTATGCGTAAGACCTTAGCTTTGTCATAAATGTTGCTTTTGGAAGTTTATTCCATGAGTTTTGGCTTAGGCCGCGCTCACTTTGGTTGCGTTTTCGTCCGAATTTTACTCGTGCATACACGTACGAACAACACGAATGATCCCGACCTTCCAAGTACTACGGGAGTGCGCACACTGGGTGCGGTTACTTACACGTACGACCAACTCCCACCCAGTGTGCGCACTCCCGTAGTACTTGGAAGGTCGGGATCATTCGTGTTGTTCGTACGTGTATGTACGAGTAAAATTCGGATGAAAACGCATCCAAAGTGAGCGCGGCCTTAGTCTAGAGTTGGTTGTCCTGCATCAGTCATCGTCGTTTAAAGTTCCTGTTATTTTATGTTCCCCAAAACTTAACGAACAGCAACAGGTTTGCACCTGGTGCTTAAATACACGATACAATCAAAATTTCCTGTCGTTCCGTCGCAATAAATCCCCAATTTCCATATTGAGGCCGGCGCGGGCGCGGCGTCAGCTGTGCGCACGCGCACGCACGGCAGGTGCTCTGCACCGCTACACCCCGCACCCCGTACAGAACCCCCTTCGCTTATTTATTATAGGGCTGCATGTTCAGCCTCTTTTTAGAAAAAATATACCAAAAGATGGTTTTGAAAGCAACGGTGAACAAAGAGGTTTGTAGTGCTTCGATACTTTGCAATGATTGCGCAATCTCATTGCTTTATTTAATTATCTTAAACAATACTAAGTGTGTTTTAAACAGATTAAAACACGTTAGATTAGAATCATAAGTTAGAATAATAGGGTAATAAATTTACTTGACCCGAATTTGGCGGCCGCGCGAAATTCCGGAATGTTTCGCATCATGCTGACCTGTTAATGTTTAATGTTTGCTTCAACTAGGTGACATAAAGCAGTCACGGTGTCGGGGTCGCTTATCTCGTGTGCACATCAGAGCAGCCCTACTTGGCACCCGCTGGGGAATGTTAATTAGTCCAATTTGCAAGTCTGCAGCGGAACACGCCCGCCGCGTGCGCATTTACATTTTGTGCCGAACATTGGTGTAGTTGTCGCTGTGCGCAAGCGCGACATTGCTAGTGACCACCACCAAGATTTAGCATCTAATTCTAAACATCCCATTCTGTTTACATTTCTCTACAAACATCCCTATTTTAAACGTCGATATCCTGTAATGTCCGTTCCATTGTGCCTTCCACACTAGTAGTATCTATAGTGAACTGTAAATCTTTACAACTGCTAAAATTGACGGAAAACTGCCTTTTACAACCACCAAACAGATTAAGAATCTATAGCGTCCTCGCGAGTGAAGCAATAAATAAGAAATATCGACAATTACACGATGTCGTAATAAAGCGCGTTCCTCCGTATGTCTCCATTTGTTCGGGCACGCCCCCGCGCTGCGCTCGCGCCGCTCGCTCCAATAACATTAATAACAGCCTAGATGCTATCCCACTTAGAATAGGGCCGTGAAATTAGCGGAGCTGGAAATTTGACAAATTACTTTGCACCTTTAGAATTCTACCACATCTACTACATTTTATATGGCTTTAGGGGCAGTGGATTTGGCAGTCAAGTATTTTAGGTAACAATTTACCCTCTGTATGCTAGAACGCATGTACTAAGTCTGTAATCACGGGATACCAGCGGTTAATAAAATGTGAAACAATATGGACATCATCAAGTTACAACACCACCTAAAAACTTCAGCTGAGTGGAGCTAACTTATCAAAGTTCCACTCATAACCAAGATGTTTCATTAGCTACGTCCAGAAGTGTCACATGCCGCGCGAGGCTGCTCACCCACATGCCTCGCGAAGCACGACGTTTGCCTCAGTCGCATGCCGCGCGAGGCAAATGGCGAGGCAACTGACACTCTAGACAGGGAAAGGTATACCCGATCAATCAGTTTGACACGTTTGACATCGTTCTGTCTCACGACTGCCAAACTAGGCGACGCAAATGTAAGTGCTCAGGTGAGCCAGGGCGCGCATTTGCCTCACGTGAGGCAAGTCAAACACCGCGAGGAAAATTTTCCTCGCGCGGCATGTGACACTTCTGGACGTAGCTATTTGTCTAACATCTTCATTTGTTAACCCTCCTGATGTTACATATCCACTAAAAAAATATTGATCGGGTAAGCAAATAAGCAAACCATTTAACTGTTATACCTTACCTGGGTAATTAATTTTTATCAATTGATTTGTTGATTAATATTCCCTAAATATTCTGAATCATGTGTAGAATTACTGGTTAAAAAATTGCCGACGATTTCGATTGCACCCTGTATAACGTAACAACATAGTGGTCTTCTTTTAGTTTGTGGATCGCGCTTATTTCCTGGCTCCAACCACGGGTTCCAGCTGGAAGATGTTATCCCAGTTATATTCCTAGCCCGGCATTTGGCAAATACTCGCATTTTGCGTTTAGTGCACATTCCGATGTTTATTGGCTATTATTTAAATACACTTATCCTAATCATGCCTTATTCGTGTAGTGCTTGGCTACTCCGAACTCATACATAAACTTACACAATTTGATGCCTTTTTTGCCGAATACAACTTAACTATGTTGACGTGAGCGCAAGTAACATTTTATTATTCATTAAATTCGTTTTTAACGACGGCAATCAACATAATTATGCCGTTTCTTATACAATATGTAACGCTCGGCTTATATGGACCGCGTTAGAACATCGTTTGTATTATAAAATATTCATAATCAGTATAAATATGGAGTCTGGAGGTAAATGCAAGGAAATTATGGGAGTTAATTAATAAGAATATACGCAGTGGTTTAATTAACAGCAAAGGCCAAATAGGTATTTAAGGGACATAATACCAAAGATATATAGTACCATATCAATTAAGTTGATGCCTCTTGCCTTCGAAAACACTTAAAGGTATGAGTCCATGACAAATTTCAACATACTTGGACATGCATAATCATTTTTCATAATTCTCGTATCGAAACCGCTCCATTGCTCCACAGATAACAGATAAGCACCATAAACCATCTCTCGCTATTGTGCGCTCCCCTCATCCATCTCCCGGTTGCGCAAGACACGTCGGCTTGGGCAACTGTTGCTCCCAAACCGTCGGATAATGGCCGAGATAAAACCTATTATAACGCAAAAAGATAATAACAGACACAATCCACTTTATTATACCAACGATTGGGATTATTGCTTAAACGTTTTGAAACTGGTGCGACTCATTTTTGTAATGATATGAGAACTGTGTCGTACAGTTTGATTTTATTGACGTTGCAACTGATTTTAAAATGTAGAACGCTAAGTAAAGAATAAATATCTTAAGTTTAACACATGATCCCAAACTAAGCAACGCTTGTACTATGGGTACCGTACAATGGACGTGGGACGATACCAGTGACACCCAGACCAGGGCAAATTGCGATAAGGCCGTTTCCGAAATTTGCCTCTGGCGGGAATCGAACCCGCAACCACCCGGTGTAGTGATCCGAACAGCCTACACTTGAACCACTGCGCCAAGCGGTCGTTAAGCATAGTGTGCTTGTACTATGAGTACCCTAATCTACCAAATTGCTATTTCTATAAATTTTAATAGTCCCGGGTGGGATTCGATACCGCTATTTACTTTGAGCCGAGCGGCTACGCGAAACCGAATGGTCGTCTTAACTTGAGAATGATTCTGAATAAATATTGTGTATAGTTAGCCTTATTTGCGTAACTCTGGAATCTTCATGAAGGATGACTGTTATCAATCAATGTTCTATTAGGTAATAAAGCGTGACTAATGAGACTGAACAATGGCGTTTACAAATCACGCCACGCCATAAATTAAAAGTGCTCTCTTCGACAGAATTTTCAAGAGGGTTCCACTACAAATGAATAACATTAGGATACATTGTGATTATAACAATCAAATTCGATCCTTAAAAACTAATCAACTTACCCAACTAGGGGTGTAATTCATTTCGATTGATGCACAATACCATTGTACACATTTCTAATTTAAAACTTGATTGCATCGCGTGCTTGATGCACCCCCTTTCCCCTTAAACGAGTCACGATGACTGGTCTCTTGACCCCCTGCCACTGCCCATTTGCATGTACTAACAACGCAGGGAGCAATAAAGCTTTCTATTAATCGTATAGAGGGTTCGGCGACAACGGCACTAAAATTTTACAACATCCGATAGCCGCGGCGCCGTAACCATTTGCTCGTCGTGTCGCTCTGCGAACTACAATTCACCGCAGCGATTCATTTTAAGTTTGCAATTGGAGTCGCGTCAAGGGGGTTGCACTGGATAATCATTTCCAAGTGATGCGTACAACATTTTATCGGAGGCTGTCAACCTTTCCGTGCGTCCAACCTTCATTCGGTGCGTCCAATCGCCGAACGTGACAAGACAAAACGCGAGATAAATCGGTTTTGTCTCATTCTCTCCTATGCATTAAGAAAGGGAGAGACCGACTCGGTGCGACATAATACGTGACTAAAGTCGTGTCTTGGCACGTGCTAGCCCCACAGATGCCGCGCCCGAGAACTCATATTATGACATTATGTCTATGCGTTCCGTTGTCAAATATTGCACGACGTCAAATGTGCTCGGGCGTGATAAGCGCCTGATGTAGACGAGACCCATTGAGTTAATACCTATGTTTGATCTGTTTATAGCAATTAACCGGTCGCAAGGCCGTCGCGTTTTGTTATTCTCCATATTTATGCACCGCCAGTCCTCAGACGCCGTTGAATGTCCGCGAGCAGCAATCACGACCAAATCGGGCTCGCGGCCGCTCGGCTACGAGTCGATTCGTGTGTCGACGTCTAACCGTAACCGAGTCTCGCTGGTTCGATCCTTTTTTGTGCGGCCGCTAGACGCCGGCGCTGCGAGGGCACCTGCCCGACTCGCCTTATTTATAAACCAAACATGCCAACTCGAGAATCTAAAACTTTTATGACATTCGCATCGACTGAGTCACGATTCTATCGGCCGCGATCCAATGTACGATTTACGTATTATCTATAATGCGCGATTAAGAAATAAATTCGAGATGATGACCGGCACGAGAGGCGTGTGCTACGGTAAGCCTGATCGATCAATGATCCCGATAAGCATCAGCATCGAGATATCGAGCGCGCGACGCGCTGACGGCGCGGGCGCGTCGATCGTCGACAGCGGACGTCGGTTGTGCAAGCGCTTATGAATAATTGCCGGCGTTATCGACGGCCGCGGTCGATTCACTGCCAAGGACGCCTTTTCGCTTTTAGTCGGTCATCGATCTGAGCGTGCGTTGTGCAATGCCCGGCGGGGGACCGGCGCGGGGCCCGTTGCGCCACCAACCCAGCGCCGTGAGAAGTGCGCGGGACTAACGACGCCGCATGAACACATGAATACCTGTGCACAAAATCGCTTTATTATGCAGAAAGTGAGTCGAACAAATGGACCCGTAATGCACCCGCCGAGCACCATTACCGACCCGGCGGAAAGTGAACGCAGAGTATGATGAACAGATTTATATCAACTTGATTGTGATATATAACATCGCAAGTCGCAACAACACTCTCGGTGATATGAAAAAATGAGTGTTTTATCGGCCTGGTCCCCGCGGCTCGCATATTCATAAAGTTGACGGGTTGTAATAAATATGCGTTGCGGACAAATACGTTTTATAATATAGACCCGACATACACGAACATTAGGGCTCTAAAAACAGCTTCAAACTATACCTACGTAAAAATGTATACAGGCCGTGTACGCCAGACCTGTTATAACGCTAACATATTGTATTTTTTGAACGATTCATAAACGCTACGCCTAGTTTAAATGATATTTTTTTTTACTTTGATCTGTTGTTAGAAAGTGATGAATATACATTTTAGCCGTGTACATGACGGGTAGTTACCTTGCATTCATATTGCCTAAATAAGCGCGGTTAATCGCATCTAAAGGTTTAATGCATCTTTGGTTGCGGACAAGCTTTATCAAACGGATGGGGTCGACTGCAAAACCAATTGCAATCGCGTCGTGTCACAATGTACCTACATGATTATGACATTTTAATGCTATGTTGAGAGTAGAAACGTGATTTTTTATTACTCTTAATCTGAAGATATATTATTGCTCTATTCATAGCTATCTATGAGTTGTGCAAATGGTATCGTGCAGTCAGCCTCAGCTTTAAAACACTTCATTCGAAAACACGTCTTGGCCGCATATTTCGAGATTAAATTATCATCTAAAAACCGCTCCTCACCTCCGGTCGGCGTGTTTTTATCGACTCCTGCGCAGCTGCGCGCGCGCAGCGGCAGGTGCGTGCGATTTCGCCGAAATTCGCCGGCAGCGGATGCGTTTATACAAAACCTCTCGCTTTACTTCTTGTAATCTCTGGTAATGTCGGCGTAAGAATTGCAAAGAATAAATACAAAAGATGTATTGTGAACTTCGTATGTGCCGACAACACAATTCTATACTTTTCTACAATTTAGAATTTCGATGATTTAAGTATTATATTCTGGATTGATGATATCCTATCCCAATTTTATATTCTGTACCGCTGTTCAGAATACATGCAATCCAAATAATAATTATCACTATTCAATTACTTTATAAAGATTATAAGTTTGTTAGGTACTCTGGCGTTATTGCTACTGAAGTTGTTAAGTGTTAGGTGTAGATTAAGTGGGTGAGTGGGTCTCTGACGAATGGCAATTGGCTGGGATTTTACGGATCACGGCAATGCGTCGGGTGTTCCTCTTATTGTGTAAATATTTTGTTGGCAAACTGTTCCTCGAAACTGCTATAAAGTGGAAGACAAGATGAATAGTTATTAATATTTCGTGCGTAAATGCTTTTGATTATTCAATGTGCAAAGGTGTTGCAACATGTTTAAATTTTGGAGAATTTGCATATGTACCATGGACCAGTTACTAAGGGGACTGGCCTTAAGCAAGTCGGCCGAGTGGTCGGCCTAGTACTAACATCGACATAAAACGAAGCAAGTAGTTCAACTATTTACCGGTAAATAGTTAAATGAAAGTGAAAAAACAATGACCACGTTTTGTTTCATACAAATATCTAATAAGGGCACCTCTTTCTTTAGTCTTTACTCTGTGATATGTACATATTTTTTTCTTTTATCCTTGTTAAGTTTATCTGATATTTCTTTTGTTTTTTGTTGTATTTACCGATACTTGTTACCGCGGCTACAGACTCTCTAGGAGGCATGAGGAGGCGACGCGAGCACGAGAGTGTAGATTGCGCGCTCGCCTCCTCTTGTATGTCTCGCCTCGCCTCCGGCGTGCTCCGCTCCGTGTCGGTTTTTTTGACCGGAGTCAAAGGACGCGTGGCGGGAGGCGGGCGAACCAAGTGTTGGGAAAATTAAATTTCAGAACAATTAAAAATTTACAATTAATAATTGTTAATTTTTGGAAGTCACAATTAGTTAATTGTAATTGTGACTTCCAGAATTTCCAATTTCCAATTAATTAATTGTAATTATGACTTCCAGAATTCCCAATTAACAATTGATTAATTGTATTTTTACAATTAACAATTAATTAATTGCATTTTTTACAATTAATAATTAATTATTTGTATTTTTTACAATTAACAATTAATTAATTGTATTTTTTACAATTAACAATTAATTAATTGTATTTTTTACAATTAAAATTTTATTAATTGTATTTTTACAATAAAAAATTAATTAATTGTATTTTTTACAATTAACAATTAATTAATTGTAATTCTCCCAATTAACAATTTTTATTTACGTGGAGGGGGGGAATAGGAATGGGGTTGAGGGGGTAGAGGAAGAGTAGGGGGGATTTGGGATTCTGGCTCTATATACCTACCTACCTAAACACGCATTCACCGAAGTAGTATCTAATTCTATATGCCTATTTATCTATACATGCATCCACCTAAATAGATATCTGTGTACATGTACCTATTGTACGAGGCTAATAATTGTTAGTTGTAATAGATTTTTTCAGTTAAAAAAAAAAATTGCAATTGATTTTAATTGAACCTCACAATTAATGTACTTTAGTCTAAATAAATTAATTGCAGAGTGCAACAATTACGATTAAAAGTTTAATTGATTGAAAATTTAATCAATAATTAGTGCCCAACTCTGTCACTGAATAAAACGAGAGTGTGGATAGGCAGCACTCGTGTAGCCTCCGTTGGCGCGGCTCACGCGAGGGCCGCCATGAGGCGTACTCGCGAGAGTGTATTTGCCCCATTAGATAACTTGTTTTATCCTTCCTAAAATATACCTGGCCTAGATTTTGATATTCTTTCATTGGTGGGAAGGAATAACGCAGCTAATTCGCTATTCCTAAATCATGTTAGACATTTAAAAATATATTTTTATTTCAGTAAGCATGCAATCCTTTAGCGGTTGTTGCGCAATAGTTGAAGAGGTGGCATGCGCTTGCGCACGGCCTAGGGTCAACGCGAGACTTGACATGGTGACACGATGTCAATGATGTTGTCTGTGAGTTTTACGCGACTCACACGCCGCGGGGCATGTCTTATAGTGGCGACATGCTACATCACAATAACTTGTGTACTATGCTCCTAGCTATTATGAAGAAAAATTTATAATATTTTGTTAACCAACAGTGTATGTATTTACCTCCTTTAATTCAAAGATTTTTCATTCATGGTCATGGGTTCAAACCCTGGCTCACACCTCTGGATTTTTCGAAATCTATGTGTGAATCATAACTTTAATATGATTATCACTTGCTTGCGGTGAAGGAATAAATACATCGTGAGGAAACCTGCATGTCTTTAGACATGTGAAATCCACCAACCCGCACTGGGCCAGCGTGGTGGATTATGGCCTGAATCCCCCTCGCATTGAGGGGAGGCCCGTGCCCAGCAGTGGGACGTTAAAAGGGATAAATTATTTTTATTATTAATTCAGAGATTTTTTATATGATTATACGATCCATTATTAAGATAAATTTACGATCTAAATTTAAGTACACAGCCCTACTGTTTGTCTTACAAAAGCGGAATTAATTCAATTTAACACCGAACGTATGTCGAGATGATCTCCCCCTGTTATCGCAGCCCTATTTTGTATTATTTGGGCCACGGTGCCACCTTGCCGCGATCGTATCGACCTGCACGGGGCCACATCCTTGTAGATATACTAATATTTAAGTACCTACTACATCCCTGTTTTAAAAGATTGTATTTTTAATTGTATTGGTTGTATGGATTGTATTGGTTATTAACGACTGTAGTAATGAGCTCTATATTTGTGAGACACATCCTGTGTGAAAATACCGTTTCGGAGTATTGATAGCGGCTCTACATACTGAAAGTATGGAATTTACTTCCACGAATAGTAAGATTACCTTCGACTCGACTTCAACTACCTACGACGCCTGTATCAGTCAATTACTGGATCTTGGCCTCTCCCAAGCTTATACATGACGTCTTACTTACAGCAAGTTATTGATTTACAACATGTAATCTACTGTGTGTGTTTTTAGCGGTCATATTAAAACGAGCAATACATTTTTATCTATCGATGGTCAAGTAACTTGTACTACGAACTTAAACACTTTAAACTCTTTGAAAACCAAAAATATCAAACTCTATGGACTGTAGATTTTGTACTGTTGCTCTTCCATATTCAAAACTTTGAAAATCGAACGATTCCATTTATAATACCAACCTAAATAAAGATTCGCTCGAGTCCCAGACACCCTCAGGCCGTGACCCGTAATGGGGTCACTCGAGTAGGGCACGGGGCGTGAACCGCCCTCCCCTGCCTCCCGACGCCCCTCACCCTGCCTCTCGGCGCCCCACACCCTCCCCTACACGTGGCCTCTCGACATTGGCCTCAATAGACTATTGTTTCACATAATTCTTGGTCGTTTTAAAGTTAATCAGAATCCGAGAGTTATGTAAGAACGCGACATTGAACTAGTTGCGTGAGAAATTTGGTTAAATACTGTAATTATATTTAAACTTACCTCATGGCTTGAGTAGGCATGAGTTGAGTACAATAATGTATGACCCGCCTTGATAAGAGCCGTGAGGTCAATGGTAGTTGATCGATCTTGGAGTTTAAACTATCGATTCTCTATGGAAAACGGGAGCTTAAACTCTTTTTCGTAGTTTAAGCTACAAATGTTCTTACGGCCCTAATATGTGATGAATAACCAAAAGCGCTAAGACATGATGGAATTAATTAAGCATCCCTCGAATGTTGAAATTAATGCAAGTCCCATAAATGCAGATATTCCGACCTCCATCTCTGAAGTTTTTCCATTGCACTACAACATGGGGCTCTTCAAAGGGCATGATTACAGGTCCCTCCCAGTAGCCCGATTCACGTAACCAAAACCGTAACGATGTCTCAGCGATATAGTCGTTGATAGCTTTTTCGTAATACAAAAAGGCTATCAACGACTATATCGCTGAGACATCGTTACGGTTTTGGTTACGTGAATCGGGCTACTGATCGGCGCCGCGTCTGCTCAACTTAAGTTGCAGATGTCCTGGGCGGTGGTTTCCACTTACCATTTAGTGGACCGTCTGTCAGTGTGCCCTCCTAGGCAATAAAAAAGAGTAATGTCTCGCTATCTCTTTAAATCCATGGTATCTGTGTATCGTGCGCCTTACCGCAGGGCGCCGGGCGCCTGCGCGCGCGCCCGCGCTAATTACAAACAGCGTTCGCAACCAAAGCGCATATTTATGCCGTACCCAGAATTAGCTGTAAACGGTTTACACCTTCTGCACTCGAATTATTCGCACGATGGGATGTAAATAAACGATTGTCGGAGCTGATGCAGTCGCGTGATGCGTTGGATCGCCTGTGTGGTCCCGATGAGAACACGCTGGTTCTGAGAAGCAGTTTGATGTTCTGCGTACATACTTGGAATTGCCCCGTGTGTCAAAACTCTGGGTTGAATTACGATGTCCAGATGCCATTTCTCTTTTCAAATCAGCCTAAAATAGTTCATTACTTATTACCGTAGGACGTGAGTCACTGTCAGTCTTTTTGCAGTTTTTTTATTGGAATCTGGTCGCTTAGGACTTCTTTTCCTTGATAGGTCCATCAAGTGACGTCTTTAATGTAGGAATATCGTTATTGATTGCTCAATTGGAAGCCTTGGTGAGCTGTACCAAGAAACTGTTCGCTTATTCAGCAGCGTTTGTGAATATTAGCAATGTCTCTTTAAGATAGGTAGAAATCGTTATTTGGGTTTCAAGATGAGGTTGTTTTCAATGGTAGAAATAAGCATTCCAAAAGTTTGTCGTAGGTATGTTAACTTGGAAATTGTGCTAAAATATCTAGATTTTGCAGCACTGTCGAATGAAATCCGTGTTATAAAGGTTAATGCATACTAGCCAACTCTCCCTTAAACTGTCTCCAAGATAAAGGTTATAGCCACGAATACAGCGCTAAACGGTATCATAAAGTTGCTGAAGAGAACAGGGGGAAAGTAAAATATGGCCCACGACACCGCTTTCAAATGCATTCCTTAATCCGAAGCACTGGAACATTGATTCTCCAAGCTCGTGTTTATTTCGCCTTGTCTTCCAAATGGTAGTGTAGATGGTAGATGTATTAGGGGAGGAGGCATCGTAGGAATTTTGGTAGTGGCAATGTTGCCCTAAGTTTGGACTAGCAACAAAACTTGCAAAAGTTAACTTCCGCAAGCAATTACTCCTGCTAAAGCGAGCTTGCCGCGATTGTTTACACGACAGGAATTGCTTGCGGAAGTAAACTTTTGAAAGTTTTGTTGCTAGTCTAAAGTTAGCTTTTGATTTCAAACTTGCAACTGTATTCTTGACTGCAACTAGTACCTTTTTTTCTGAATACTTAATCGAAATCATTCGAAAAGACATTGTAATTCTGCAATGTTCTTTTGCTTCCTTTTACGTTCATAGCATCTCTATGGATGATTTATAAAAAGATGGCGCCTTCCTGAAACTCCAGATTTCTGGAACGTCCCACCCCCAATCGGTAGTCGTAAAAATACTTTTGAAGTCATTAAAGGTGTAAAGGTCAGAAAGGGGAGGCCTTTGCCCAGCAGTGGGACATTTAATAGGCTATAAAAAAAAAAAAAAAAAAAAAAAGGTGTAAAGGTAGGATATAGTGTGATGTATGGGGATCGACGATCTTGTCTTAGAGTTGCGCGCGCGTCGTTTCCATCAAACGAACGGTAATTATCCTGACTTATGCCGGGCTAATGGCGCGTTGTGATATGTTTACGATCGTCAGTTTGTCTTGCGTACGGACGGAATAATGAAATCGGCCAACTTGCAATGCTGTATGGCGAATTCGCGGATGTATGTGAACGGTAATTTCGAAGGCGCTTTCCGTTTTCAATTATTGATTTGATGGTGTTTTCTCTAGTCGTAAGTTTCTATGTATAATGCCATGCGAAAACGAAAACGGATATCTGCATTCACGTTGTTCTCAAGCGTATTAAAGTTCCACTCTCTCCCTAAACCTAGCGGCTGCTTAAGATCTTATTGAACCAGCAACTAACATAGTTCTTCTCTTTTCCGCAGAGGCAAATTCGCGTCAGTCCGCAAGATCCGGCACTTGGTGTCGGGCGAGGAGTACGCGGCCAAGTTCATCCGCAAGCGGCGACGCGCTGCCGACACGACGCGCGAGATACTCCACGAGGTGGCCGTGCTCGCGCTCTGCGAGGACTGCAGCAGGGTCGTCAGTCTACATGAGGTCAGTCTGGCTTGCTCAGGCGTTGCTCTAATTTACGAGCGCTAATCGTGCGTTAATCCTTTGTATTCCGGAACCCAAGTCTATGCGAAACACAGTTGATTTTCTATTGTGCCTGGAATGACGGTATACCTTGAGATACTCAACGATCACAATTCGGTTCGTCCCATGTTCATGTGAGCAATTTTAATGGGAGCGATGTCCATGTGTGCTTTGGCTTCAAGTGACTCCGTTTGCTGAATGTGAAGATTTCGATCGATGGCAATTAACCACATAAATACTACCTTTTCTGACTAGATATTACAGAGAGAGAAAGTGTAAACTTGGAGACGACGGTTCATAGACGGACAATGACAATGGCAATGGCAACCCACTTAAATTACTTTCTAGGTCGAATCTTCAGTGTTCTAACTCTTTAATAACAATATTGCAGGTGTACGAAACACGTTCGGAAGTTGCCATAGTACTGGAGTTGTGCGCGGGCGGCGAGCTGCAGCGGCTGCTCGACGAGGAGGACCGGCTGACGGAGGGCGCGGCGCGGCGCGCGCTGCGCCACGTGCTGGAGGGGCTGGCCCACCTGCACGCGCGCCGCGTCGCGCACCTCGACATCAAGCCGCAGAACCTGCTGCTCACCGCCGGCGGCGAGGAGCTGCTCATATGCGACTTCGGCATCAGCAGAGCGATACAACCCGGCGCGCACGTCAGAGAGATACTCGGCACCAGGGACTATGTTGGTCAGTTCACTTTGGTAACTCTAGACGGTGATATTATTATGACCCTGAGGAGCTAAAGGGTCATCCATAAATTATGTCACACGAATTTCATGATCCCCCTGTCATAGCTGGTCACATTTATGAGACTCCCCCTGCCTAGTGGACCCTTCCCACACCCTTGTCACACTATGTCACATTTCATCGACCCCCTCCCCCCATACGTGTGACGTAATTTATGGATGGCCCCTAATCAGACATAGCAAATTGTAGAAAAGTTGTCAAATTTTCACTAAAATGACACTAAGGAGAATAGTACACATCCGCGGTTCTTAACTTTCTCTGGACCTTCGCCGTCCACTTTACAAGAAAAAAAAAAATTTAAACACCTCTCAGGGTTAGTGTTTGTTACCACAGCAATCGATCACCCTCGATGGTATGGTTCGCTCTACAAAGTCGTCAATTTTTTGGTGTGGTACCTAACCTAATGTTGCGATATCCCCATGGAAGACTTCACCGCCCTCTAGGGATACCGGCCCCGTTGGGTATCACCTGTTTATATGACAACTGGAAACCAAATTGCCTCAGTTATAGGTTAATTTGAAACCAGAACACATTACTCATAAATAACCATTCATTGCTATCCGATAAAATAATAATTTTCATGTTGTCCACAGCACCAGAGATCCTGTCATACGAGCCGCTGTCCCTCGCCGCTGACATCTGGTCCGTGGGCGTGCTCGCGTACGTGCTCGTGAGCGGGTACTCGCCGTTCGCGGGCGACACCAAGCAGGAGACCTACCTCAACATAGCGCGGTGCGAGCTCTCCTTCCCCAAGGACCTGTTCAGAGGCGTGTCCGAGCTCGCGAAAGATTTCATACAGGAGACGCTTGTTGTTGACCCCAAGTGAGTAACTAGTGTCATCGTTGTATAGTTACCACTCCACCACGCCAACTAGGAACTCGGATGGCATGTGGCTTCCCCGCCCGCACACTGCCACCGCCTTTTTGTGCGGGTGACGTCACATTTGACAGGTTCCTATTTGGGTTGCTACCTATAGTTCGCGACAGGTCGAGATGACATTCGGGTTATGGGCTTTTTGCAGAATAAAATCCGAATCAAAATTACCAGGACCCGCAACGCAACAGAATAATTTAATTTAATAATTTTGTGGGCGATTTTAATTGTTTATCGGGTCCTGTTAATATTGATTCGGATTTTATTCTGCAAAAAGCCCATAACCCGAATGTCATCTCGACCTGTCGCGAACTATAGGTAGCAACCCAAATAGGAACCTGTCTAATGTGACGTCACCCGCACAAAAAGGCGGAACTGTACATGTAGTACTGTCTGTCAGTACAGTACTGTCTGTCAGTACTGTGTGTAGTACTGTCGCGAACTATACATTCTTTCTACATGTCTGTCGACTTCTTTCTCGTAATCAAATTCGTTTAAATGTCTTTCATATGGCCAACGGTGGTAGGACGCCCGAAGAACTCCGACTTGGCTTGATGAGTCAATGCCATCATCCACATTAGAATGATGTACAAGTCAGACTCACAAATCGTGTAGCCCCAAACTAGGCACCGCTTGTATTATAGGCGCATGGATTGGCGGTGACCCCAGTAACACCCAGACTGGGACTAGTAGTAGAGTACCTGGGCCGCCCGCTGCTAGGAATACGGTACTGATGTATTCTATTGTTTGAATGTCATGTCATGCAGTTGTTATTCAGACCAGTCTTGTTTTCTACAGGGTGAATTTGAAATCATAGGCATCCTTTTAAAGGGTGATTCTACACATGATTCAGAATACTTAGGGAATATTAATCAACAAATCAATTGATAAAAATTTATTGCCTAGGTAAGGAATAACAGTTAACGGATTTGCTTATTTGCTTACTCAAGCAATATTTTTTATTAATAGATTTTTTTTATTTTTTTTCCCAAAATATTCTAAATCATGTGTAGAGTCATTGTTTAAAAGGATGCCAATGATTTCAAATTCACCCTGTATATACTAAAATAAAATAAAAAATCTACTGTATTTAAACTTTGTTTCAAATTAATTAACGCGCATATTCCGTCTATTTCAGAGGTCGTCTTACAGTGGAAGAGTGCCTGGAGCACCCCTGGTTGAAAGACGACGCGTCACTGCCGCGCGCCATACAGGGCGTCGGCTTCCCCGACGCGCGGCCCGCCGACGCCGACGACGCCGACAGCGACGACTCCGACATACACACCTCACACGGGATCAACGGCGTCAACGGCGTCAATGGGGTCAACGGCGTTAACGGCGTAAACGGAGTGAACGGCGTCAACGGAGTGAATGGAGTTAACGGACACAACGGCATCAACGGATGCAACGGGACCAATGGAACGAATGGGACGCATGATGACGAAAAAGGTGACTTTGAGAATATGATTTTAAAAAGGTGTTCAATCTGCCTCGGAAATATGGTTTTAAAAAAGTGTTCATTCCTGGTGGTATTTATGTGGAGCGTCTGTTCTCAGTTCCGCCGAGACCCGAAATATATTCATGAAAATATTGTTCACAATGATGGAAATTTTAATTTAGAAATTATGCGTAATTACTTATATTAGCGGCACGTTATGATGGCACTTTTTACATGTAGAGTGGGGAAGATGATGAACCTTATTGCAACGGAATAAGATTCATTTTAGCATAAATTTTTTGACATTCCTAAATTTTAAAACTGTCATTCTAAATCCGTTATAATAAGGTTCATCATCTTCCCACCTCTCCATGTCAAAAGTGCCATCATAACGTGCCGCTAATATAGTTTAAAGTAAAATTATTTGCGACATTAGTAATTGTAAGGATGTGTTGATAACATATTTGTTTTTGATTTACAGAGTCATGTGCAACAGAGCCGTCGACGCCGGCGTCAGCGGGCGAGTGCGGCGAGCGCGGCGCGGCGCCGCTGAAGCACGCGCACGCGCGCGACGTGTCGCCCACCTTCCCCGACGCGCCCTCCACGCCCAAGGTCAGCCCGCCGGACGCATCCGGACAACATTATTATTATTATACGGTATTTTTCCTCAAATATGCTTGGAAATTGTATCATTATTTCAATACCCTCCTTTGGGATAAATCGTTTTTTTTTTTTGTTGAACAACAATTGACAATTGATTAACAAAACGAACTCCAGACTGCGAAGACAAAGAGTTGGACAGAAAAAATATCCCTGGAATGAAACATACTTAATTTTTAAAAAACTTTCAGTTTGTTTCCATTGTTTGAGAAAATCACTATACAATTCTACGCGGCAATAATTTGTCGGCTTGGTAGTAATGTACCTACTTCAAATGAAGACAAGGCTTCACTTCTAAATAATAATAATAATAGTGTATCGGTCCGCAGGTATCGCGCAAGTCGCACCCGCACGCGGCGCCGTCCGTGCTGGCGCTGTGCAAGAAGTTCCAGCCGGACTACGAGAAGCCCGCCAAGCTGACGCACGCCGCGGCGCACGCGGCGCCCGGCGACTGCGAGTGCGAGGCGGGGGGTGGTGCGGGGGGCGCGGCGTGCCTGCGCCTGCGCGTGGCGCGGCCGCCGCCGGACCGCGCGGTGCTGTGCTAGCGGCGCGAGCGCGGCGCCTGTGCTGCGCGCGCCGCCCGCGCCCTGTACATACGTAGGCTAAGCGAAGCTGTACATATAGCGCGAGCGGCGGGCGGCGGCGGCCCGCGGCTCCGCCTAGGTTAAGTGTTGGAGCGCCGCCGGCGACGCGCGGCGAGGTTGTTGTGTAGTATATTGAAGATTTTATCACCGCGCGCCCGTCGCGATAGTTAGGTGAATCGTTTCCGAACGTCGTGAGCTCAAATGTTGAGACTTAATTTTTCTTTGTAAATGTGTTTAGTAGGTCTCGCCGGTCGGCTCGTTCCCCGCACCGCGCCGTTACGTTTGTAAACTTATTGTACATTTGAAGATCATATAACGATTTGTTTTTTCGACTTAACTCGAAAATTCGCTTCATTCGAAAGCTGTTGTGATCCATAACTCATTTGTAAAAAAAATAAATTATTGTGATACGAAATGCCAGTTGTTATCATTTATATTCCTCATCCTGAAATCGACGCATGTTGTTAAAAGCAATAAAAATCTAGACTGAGAATGCAATAAGTATATTTTTCATGAAAACATTTTCGACAGTGAAACCAATTTGACTAGATTATAATAAAATTTAATCACACACAAATCACAATGATTCAAATTATTTGTTCACAGAGAAATAATAAGTACCTCAATAATGTTAATTACAACCCAGTGCATAATTTGATAGTCGACACCAAAAGTAAATCCATGATTACTATATCCGTAGCTTGCACTGACAAAACCTTCGTGGCCTTTACTTGCTTCAAATAATAATACAACATACGCTTGCGAACGTCCCGCTAGCGCAAAAGATGTGTTATTCATGATCTACTTGAACCCTGCGAAGAATCTTACGAAATAGTAAATAAAAATCTCGTAATCTTGAGTTTTAAATCATCAATTTACTTTTGATGTTGACTGTACAATGAAATATAATATTCTCACATTATATGCTACAACTATGATTACACGAATACCAAATGTATAGATTACATAACGCTCAGACCACTGGACTATGTGGTCGTCATAATTGCCTAACATATAACCGAGATTCCTTTTACACTGATTAGAAATACGGCTCTTAAACACAACACGAGAAGGCATCAAATACCAAGCGTCTACGCATCTCCTTCATAAGATTGAAATGAACACGGTAAGGTCTTCTTTACCTAGTAAATAACTTGCAAACTAGGTGAGTGGTGGTGATAAAGATTTGGAGGATCAAGGGTCCACGGCCTTGGGCCTAACGTCTATTGGACACGTCCACTCAAGTCGAATTATAGGATTGTTCGCTGAAGTTATGCTCTATTAAACGGCGCCTGTTAGCAATACGCTGAACCAACGCATCTTTCATAGATCTTGTTTGCTATTCGATTCGTCGCCTCTGTAGTTGACATAAGGCTTTACCACAGGAACATAGACAGTAGAGATGTTTTTATTAGATTTATCTATGAAACGACACTTGATAACATGCGCGTGTGAAGGGATGTTAGATAACGCCTACTTGTCCATTTCTATCTACCGGTCAATAGCAAAACTACTCGCTTCGGTCTATGTTAATGTTAGTACGTAGTTTAACTTTTTACACTAGATGTAACTAAGTGTAGGATGGTAAAAGAGACGTACAAAGGGTCGCCATTTAGTATCGAGTTGAATTATATTTAGGATGCCAACTTTGGCAAGATGTGTGCACAGGACGAACGCCGACAGCAAACTGACTTAAGCCACGCCTACTGTGATGACGTCAGGGGCCTTGTGGAATGGAGCCCGGGTCCTTAGACCATGTCCTTTCTATGTGGGCTCCATGGGCTTTATCAAATAATTCATTATTTAAATATTAATAAAATCACCCCTCAATCAGAACAAAACAGAGGAAATAATTTAAAATTTAAACCTTGCTATCATACTTTTAATACTGGCATTCTAAATAATACGCGATGCGAATTTGGCTGCCGTGTGTATAAATACATGTCATCACTTTATCACCCCACTTCATCTAGCTGACGTGAATTCAATATTAATACATAACATCATGAACCATCAATTTTAGCATTCACAAAATAGCAAGTCTTGTCAACGACAAAATTGTATGGTCATTAAATTGTTTAGGAACTCACTAAACATATAAATAATGTATTTTAATATTTACCTATCTTACATAATATAATACAAATGAATAAAGGCGGAATAGTTGCCAACACAATCGTTCTTATTGCTTCGAAACATTAAAATTAATATGATTTTATTTCATTGTTTATCCCGACGTGTGCGCATATATCTCTCTGATTAGACAGATACCGGGGATAGATCTATTCAAATTTGACGTGACACAAAAAATACGGACGTCTTAACTATAGTCCGTTCACAGTTATTTTACCTCTGACATTCCTCGTTTTCGTTTCCATCTATGTGTGAATCATAACTTTAATATGATTATCACTTGCTTGCAGTGAAGGAAAACATCGTGAGGGAACCTGCATGTCTTTAGACATGTGAAATTCACCAACCCGCAATGGGCCAGCGTGGTGGATTATGGCCTAAATTCCCCTCGCATTGAGGGGAGGCCCGTGCCCATCAGTGGGACGTTAAAAGGGCTAAATTATTATTATATTATTATTATATTCCTCGTTTTATATATGTAAAACGCAAAGTCAGCCTATAAACTTGGCCTTTGAGACCATGAACATGTAGATTAGGCTTTATTCTACGGGCTACATGACTTATAAAAACCTAATATCGACTATGTTTTCCAAAAATAAATTAATAAGGTAAATATCAGAGGTAAAATAACTGTGAACGGAGTGAGTGTAACTACAAACTTATCTAACTCTAAATTTTTAGTTCCTCATTTGGCTAAATGAGGAACTAAAAATTTCAATCGGGAAACACTTATATTTTGACAGTTTTATATTGACACTAGCGACGCTCTCAACGGGCCAGCCAAGTTTGTGGGACTCGACTCATTTGAGTAGCCTTTAAGCACGAACGTAAATACATACTGGACTGTTCACTACTGCACAAAAAACGAGCCGAGCGAGAGGCCCCAGTTGGGACCGTGTCCCTCTCATTTCGAGTTGCCATGCCAAAATAATACAATCGTTGGGTAGTGATTGTTAGTTTTAAAATCAAGCAAATAAATTAATTTAGTATTTATCGTGACTATTGTTAATATGATCAAACAATAGTCACGATAAATAATAAATTAATTTATTTTCTTGATTTAAAAAGTAACAATCACTACCCAACGATAATATTATTATGGCATGGCAACTCGAAATGAGAGGGACACGGTCCCAACTAGGGCCTCTCGCTCGGCTCGTTTTTCTGTCTACAGAATTGTCAAGGCATAATAAGCAGAATAAAGTTGAATTTCTTCTTAACCAAAAACTCAACTTGTCTATCCTCTATTAAAAGATCCTTGCCTTTAAGTATTCCGCCAAACACGCTCTCTACACGCAATAATTTAAAAGTGCTTCAAGCACCCTGCACATTACTAATACTTTGATCGAATACGATCAACTGAAATCATAGATATTTGGCAGTGTATCAATTCCCCTACTTCTGAATTCTAACCCCAGCCCCTCTAGCCGAGATAACAAGCGTTTCTTCCATTCAAGTCACGTGATCTTATCGTATGAGTGGCCAACTTGCAGGCCTAGCACGCACGCCAAATCAAGACTTGTCACAAATTATGTCGCACTGAACAGCTCTCACTTTTATTCATAGGGGAGAATGAGACAATATCGATATTACTCACATCATGATTTGTCATAACCGGCTGTGCTAGGCCTGCAGGTCAGTTGTTCAAGCCGCCGGAGGCCTCTTGACATGGCGACTGCTATGAAAATCATAGATTTTTTTGTGTCTAGAATTCTAGATTTTCGAAATTCGAAACTATTGGGACCAAATTTATGTACCATCCGAACCACAGAAAGGCTCAGTTCGAAATGCCACAAAATGGTCACCCATCTGTGACTGTCCTTGCCAAGCGTTGCTTAACCTCCGATCGTTTACCGATCAGTAATTGCAGCTGGCTATGATCTTATCGAAATCTTATTTTTTTTTAGTGGTACTAGGCCCTCGTCGCACACCCACCACTGTTACTCGTGTAAACCAGGATCGACAATGGTGTCCAACAATTACACCAAGGTTTGACCCTCAACGAGACCCGGGGAGGGGCTGAGTTGTCTTGGAACCCGCACGAATTTATATCGATTCTTATCAAAATATGTCATTCTCATAAATTTTCGCAGTGTTAAAACGATTTGTAGAATATTGGCTAGGGGGCTGAGTGTTTATAGTTAGCTACCCCGCGGCGGCGCGCGTGCGTCAGTGTCCGTTGACGAGGGCGGCGGCTGCGCCCGCGCCGGCGGCCTTCAGGTCGGCGAGCTGGTCCGAGTATTCCGAGTACAGCCGCTGCCACCGTAACTGCCGCACCAGGTTCGACAGCATCTCCTCCAGGATCTCATGTTTCTTTATACCCTGGAAAAGAACAGCTTTACTTAAAATAGGGTATAGTAAAAGTCAAATCGTTTATTTATTTATTTGGTTTGCTAACGGATGTTACATCAATTCTTAATTTTAAATATAATCTAAGGTTACAAGCTAAATGCACAACCAAATATTAAATATAAGGGTAGAAGCACTTAAAAATTGCCATTTTAACATTATTATATTTGGAGTCATCTTTTACTTTGTTCAACGAAATGAATGAACAACTAAATGAATAGGGCTGAAATTTACTTGCCTCGTTTCAATATTTAAGAAACGATTAATTTGCTTACGCTAGCAAAAATAATAGAGAACAAAAGAAAATAAAAGAATATCACTAGACTAACACACCAACTATGGTCCCAAACTAAGCAACGCTTGTACTATGGCTACCATACTATGGACTGGGGCGATCCCAGTGATACCCAGACCAGAGCACATTACGAAAACTCCGTTTCCGAAATTTGCCTCTGGCGGGAATTGAACCCGCAACCACACGATGCAGTGAGCCGAGCGGCGTACCCTTGAACCGCTGCGGCAAGCGGTCGTCAAACACTACTACTACTGTACTTACCAGTACGGTGGATTGCCATTTCTTAGGTGTGGAGGTGCAGTGACTAGGCCCCAGCATGTCGTCCAGTATCGTCCTTAGCTGGTCTTCAGTACCTGCGATTACGACATACACATGTCACGAAGAGTTTTACATCACTTCAATATTCTCCAACAACTTGGAACAAGTATGTAGTAAGGGACACCGCAGACGGCGATCGGCGATTTTGCGACTGCATCGCGTTTTGGCGACTCTGCGGTCGGACGCAGCGACTGCTCCGATGCTATAAGCGACTAAATCGCCGATCGCCGATGCAAAAAGTAGCATGTCTGCGGTGGCCCTAAAATAATAAATACAGGGTCAGGCGCAATGGGTCGTTTTGACTGGTTCTATTTGCGATTAGTGCGATTTTAGTACCTCATTCTTACGACTTAAAGTTGGATCTTCTGCGAAAATGTAATTTTGAGGATTAAAAATGACTTTATTTTATTGGCGTTTATAAATAAATGCTTTTGAAAACACGCATAAACAAAAAAATACATTTGTGTATTCTTGGACTCAAGTAAAGGCAATAACTACGGATGTGGGTAGTGGGCGATGTGGGTAGTGGGCGATGTGCGTAGTAATAGAGGTGGGTGGTGCAGTGAAAAATGTAGTGCAGTGGGTTGTGTGGTGATATGTAGCGCAGTGTAGTGGGTAGTGTAGTAGTGGGTGGGTAGTGTAGTAGTGAGTGGGTAGTGTAGTGTGGAGAGTAGTGTATTGGTGGGTGGGTAGTGTACCGTGGTCGACGAGGTGCGCGAAGAGCGCGGTGAGCCAGTGTCGGTAGTCGCGCGCCAGGCGCAGGTGCAGGCTGGCCGCCGCGCGCGCCTCCAGCCAGCCCAGCGCCGCGCCCGCGCGGTAGCTGCCGACCAATTACAGATTGTCAGAAATAAAATGTATTGTTACAAATGTTTAAATGTTACCAAATTTTGTAGAAACTTAAATAATATATTGTTTTCGATCTAAGTTATTATTTCTCACCACAACACAGATACTATTTGGGGGATATTTCCTTGTTTATTCCTTTCCTTCCTTGTTAGAAATTAAATAAATTAAATTCGTTGTCTCAGTTCTTATTCGTTTATTTTTCCTTGACATAATAAAAATAAGTGACATTTTAATGCTTTGACGTTAGGATTGTCATGAACGACACTGGCATAATCAACACAATTTGAAACCTATACCAAAATAATTCTTAAGATCTTTTTAGTAAAGCTTTGGTTTATTCGGAAAGCGGTACCGCCATATAGCGGCCGTAATATAGCGGTGAATGACGGTACTAGAACGTTGGCTATGCAAACAACGGTGTCAAACACCGGTCCCTAGGAAACCGCTCAATTTAGTTTACATAGCCAATGTTCTAGTGCCGGTATTCACCGCTATATTACGGCCTCTATACGACGGCACCGTTATCGGAGGAAACCCAGGCGTTACAAGTATTCGTGGTTTTGGACATAAGTAACTCAACCCTTTAGAAACGTCATCGGCTTGTACCGCAGGTGTCACTGTGTTGGTATTGTACTGACCTGTTGGTAGTGGCCGTGTGCTGCGGGCGGTGCGTGCGCGGCGCGTGGCGCGCGGCGTGCAGCGCGTGCGCGGCGCGCGGCGCGCGCGTGCCGCCCAGCCCGCCGCACAGCCGCCACACCGGGTCGCCCGCGTCCGACCACACCACCCTGCACCACCGTGACAATATTCATACCGTACAAAACAGGAAAATGTTAAACTCCCTTTATAAAAAGTTATGATGACATTACAAATCATTTTTGTTCCTAGAAATGCTTTGTAAAACCATTGTAAACTGGTTTAAAAATCTCTATAACTATAGCGGTAATTCTCTTTGATTAATACAGACCGGATAAAAAGAATGAGATCCAGAAGAACGACCCTAAGGGTGGCAATAGACGTCCAATATTGCTTCCAACTGTAATGACTATTTTGATTTGACGGCCATAAAATCGTAATCGCCTTAGCGTTATTTTTAAAGAGAGTCGGATATTATATTCATCATTGTAGATTGGCCAGAGGACTGTTAAAAGATGGCCGATAATATATCGACCACGAAGAATTTACGATTTACAACGAAGAATTCAGGAAAATAATATTACAGACCAGTGATGCAATGGATAATTTTTAAAGGACTCGAGACCCGGTTGTTATCCCAGATGGCAACACTCACCAGGTGCACAGTTGCTGGCTGTAGATGTAGCTCTTGCCGTTGCTCAGCGAGATCATCGGGTTGCCGTCCTCCAGCAACGAGCAATTTGTCACCGTTGCTGTACAAATATAGGGTGGATTTTTCACACGGTGCAGTAGCTTAGAAACGTCACTAGAGACTATACACACGGAGCAACTTTAGTTGAAGAAACTAGGAACTTTTTAATGGTTTTTTGGCAGTTACAGCCAGCACATGCTGAATTGGGTCCGTTTGCGGTGAGCATAATCTGTTAAGTTACTTATTTTCTTTGTTATTTTTTTTATTTTGGCTTACCGTAATAAAGTTTTTCTTTCTTTTCAATTGCTAGTTGCAGCAACAGTTGCCGCGGTTGCCGCGATTGTTTAATATGAAAACAGCTAGTTGCGAGTTGCCAGTTGCCGCAAAAGTTGCCCGAGTGCATAGCCCCTTAGATTTATAAAAGTTTCGCACGCGTTTCCACTAGATACCCCCTAAGAAAAATAATTCTAAAAATGCGACAACTTATTATTGTCGCGGCACGTCATTTTGATACATTCGTTGTTGTAAGGTGTACTGAAGAACGTCGACTTCGACGTAGTATCAGTTGCCGCATTTTATTAGTGCATGTGCATCCATCTAGTCGAGCACCCTCGTGGAAACCAAAATTAATCTATGGCAAGCACCATAACCGTTGCAGCTACGAGAAATCGTTCTTAGGAAACTGTCCTTAACTTTTTGAGAAACATTGACCTGTATTTACAGAATTGAAAAAAAATAAACAGCAAGAAAATGGGCAGTATACGCAAAATATTTTTTTTATTCCAATCGATCCTATTTCTTGTAACGTCCAAGACACTATTGGATCAACTGAGGTTAGGGTACTAGACATAAGAGTTGCAAAAAAAAGGAAATTTAAAATGAAAACTGTTTAAATCGTGTTTAAAACATTGATTTAAAACAGGAGGGACTAAACACTGTTTTTAAGTGTTTAAAACAAGATGATTTTTTCGTAACAACCCTGCTAGAAATGTCAGTAATCGCAAAATACGTTTCCCATACATTTCATCCAATTAAAAAACTAAAATTTTGGCGAGAATCTGGCTACAAAGGGAAAATATCGATAATCATGTAATACATATCTAGTTTCCTCATCCATCTATCGAAAATAAGGATAAGTTTACACGAATAGTAACACCTAAATTCCGCCGGGAATACCTTATTATTGTTTATTTCTATTTGTTGTACATTGGAAAAACCGAGCAAAATAATTAACCACATACAGATCAAACGCTTTAAAATTACAGTACCTAAGGAATAAGAATATATATATACACGCATAATTTATTCATTGTACACTCCCGCGCCGGTCGCGGAACGCACGCACCATGGCAAAAGTACTACTGTGTCTTATAATCGCGTGTGTAACAGCAAGTTCCATGCAATGCTGGAGCAGTGGGTCCGGACGAAGTAGACCCCGGACTAACAGCCATGCAGTTCCAAAATCTCCAAAACCTAGTTCAGCATCATCAGGTTATTACAGATACCGGTATCTTCAGTCAAGGAATCGTCACCCCGAAGCTACCACACCAGCTCCTGTTGCGGTTACCATGCCGAAAATCCACTTGCCATCGATAAAACCAGGAGTATTCGGACTCCCCGGGTCAAACGCCACGACACGGAAATATGGTCTTTCTGACCCATTCAGAAGATTACCAAGACGTAACGATTCCACGTTTGACCACTCAGGACCAAGTCGATTCGCTAAGAATACTTCATTGGCTGGAAACTCAAGCGTATCTGATTCTCATCGGTCGACGGATTCGAACATAACCGCTTGGAGACGTCACTTAATAGCGTATTATAATGATCCAACGTTAAGAGGTAGACACTCCAAACCTAAACTATCCTTAAAGGAGCTGCATAATCTGACATACAACAACAATACGAATATAACGCGATTTAACCAACGCCCGCATACGCCACCAGGCCAGTTGCCTCCGCATCCATCGTTCTCGAAATTCATTCCTGTCATTAAATCATCCAAAGCTGTTAAAAATGTAAAACCAAGTGGCGAAGATATCCTGAATGGATTACGGCTATACAATCTTGCGCGCAAAAGCAGTCACCGTGAACATTTTTACTATGATTATCACTATCAACGTAAATACGAAGGAATCGAGAAACCGGAGAACAGACCCGAAGAGAAGGCTACTTGCACTTTGGTGATTAACGAGAATGGTAAAAAGAAGATATTGAAGACGCCGTGTGAAATCGTTTCCACCTTCACCGAGGGAAGTCACAGGATAACGCTAGAGTACTTACATAATCAATTACTGAAAAATAAATGCAATAATACTATGAATCTTTGTGCTACGAACCGAAGTGTGGAAAGCTCTGCAGCCGACATGGAGTGTGTTGTGGAAATAATTACGAGGAATAAGGGCCGCCTGCGGAATGATATTGATTGCGAGACGTTAATGAACTACGCACGAAAACCCGACCTAGAGGCGGAAATAACGAAAATTAAAGTTTAGGCGCTTGTACCACAGCGATAAGGGCCACCGCAGACATGCTACTTTTTTGCAACGGCGATCGGCGATATATTCGCTTTAGCATGTGCAGCATGATGCAGCATCGATACAGTCGCAAAATCACCGTTCGCCGATGCAAAAAGAAGCACGTCTGCGGTGTCCCTAAGTAGACAAGATATTATATAGCCTCATTTTTCTTTACACCGCTTGGAACTTACGCTTTGAATTTCAAGTCTCCGTTTAAAGCTTTTAATGGCGATGTCAGAAAGTACAATAGATTATGATATTTTCGCCTATGTAACGTTACTTGGTTTTTAATAAGGTTGTTTTTATAATCAGTGTATGTTTAATTTACTCAAATAAAGCAAGACTTCAATAACAAACAAGACGTTTCTTCATCTCAGTTATCTCCTGCACAGCTTTTTTAGGGTTCCGTACCCAAATGGTGGCAACAGAACACGATTACTAAGCCCCCGCTATCCGTCCGTCCGTCAGCGGGCTATCTCACGAACCGTAATAGGTAGAGAGTTGAAATTTTCACAGAATGTGTATTTCTCTTGCCACTACACCGTAGTCTGCCACTACGGTAGCACGGAACCATTTATGTGCGAGTTCGACACGCACTTGGCAGGTTTTTTTACTTTGATAAAAAGGATTAACAATTGATAGATGAGCTGTCTTTTATACTATCTAAGCTTACCTAAACATTAAAATAAAATATAAATAATAATAATAGTTTAGCCCTTTTTTATCGTCCCACTGCTGGGCACGGGCCTCCCCTCAATGCGAGGGGGATTCAGGCCATAATCCACCATGCTCGCCCAGTGCGGGTTGGTAAATAAAATATATAAATATATATATTATATTATTATACTTATGTATAAAATACCAACATTTGAGCATCGATAAAAAAATCCTGTACAAGATACATCGAAAATAAGGATATGTTAGCAAAACCACAATTACGTCGGATATACGCGGTATTATGTTTCGATATATTGTTTATCCAGTTCACCTACCTATTGTGCTAGAAAAACAATGCATTACAACTAACCACATATTGATACAACCTTTGAAAGAACACTAAAAATACCTTTACATCCATATATAAATATAATATTTTTTCATTGCATTGTTTATTGTGTGTACACTCCCGCGCCGGTTATGAAACGCACGCGACATGGCGACCAGAGTACTACTGTATCTTATAATCGCATGTGCAACAGTAAGCATACAATGTCGGAGCAGTTGGCTTGGACAAAGAAGTACAAAATACTCAAGATCAAGCTCTAAAAATACTACCTCGATTGGAATTTCAAGCGACTCTGATTCTCATCCGCCAAGAAATAAGTTTCAAGGCCCTGCAGTATCCTCGACTCGGAAACAGCACCGCAGAAATCCGAATTATATAGAGAAATCACTCGATATATCGGAGAACTCGAAAACATCCAACGAGCACGTTGAAAATAAAGAACCAAGTGACAAAGATATCCGGAATGGATTGAGGCTGTACAACCTTGCGCGTAACAGTAGCCACCGTGAATATTATAACAAACAATTTAAAAATGAACAAATCGAGAACAGATCTATGAACACTGATGAGGAAACTGGTTGTAAATTACTCATTACAGACTATGGAAGCACTGGAATACCTAAAGTATTAAGGACACCCTGCGAGACTGTTTCCACGTTCGTGGAGGGATTTGAGTTGACCCCAGGGGAGACGAACTTAGTGTGTATCGTGGAGATAGTTCCGAGGCACGTGCATAATGACATAAATTGCGTGACGTTGATGAATTACGCACGGAAGCCTGAGTTGGAGGCGGAAATAATTCAAAACAAAATTAAAGGGCTCATAGCTCGGCGACACTGGAAACTAGATATAGCTGCATTATTAAACTTTCTTATGAAACGATTTTTAGTGAACGCTTCTTAGACGGTTTTGTTTAGGTAATGTCGAATAAAAACTGTTTGAATTGAAACTTTTTTTTTTTACTTTGATGTTTACAGAGTTGTAAAATAATGTACCCGACTGAACTTTTAACGATGTATTTTTGAAGTGGGCGTGCATGGCCAAATCCAAAACTATGAGGAATAGCGAAAAGAACTCAAAGAAGTCTGCCCGATTTTGATGAAAACTAAAACTGCATCACAGGATTATAAAAAAAACAATATTCCTAGCCAGGAATCGAACCCGTTGATTTGTACTGTACACACACACTGTATTATTACACAATTCGATAGTATCGCTAATAAGGAACGAATTCTGGGAAGTAATGATATACGGCAAATGCAGTTTTAGTTTTCATCAAAATCGGGCCCGAGTCTCTTTTGAGTACTTTTCGGTATTCCTTATAGTTTAGGATTTGGCCATGCACGCCCACTTGAAAAATTCACCCTGTATATAAATTTGTGCACTATAATAGTGCGATAATTATTATCAATAATATAAGGTTATACTGGGTGAAATCGAAATCGTCGGCAATATTTTAACCAGTGATTCTACACATGATTCAGAATATTTAGGGAATATTAATCAACAAACCAATTGATAAAAATGTATTACCCAGGTAAGGTATAACAGTTAAATGGTTTGCTTATTTGCTTACCCAATCAATATTTTTTTATCAATAGATGTTTTTATTTGTTTTCCTAAAATATTTTGAATAATGTGTAGATTCACTGGTTAAAATATTGCCGACGATTTCGATTACACCCAGTATACAGATCAGGGGGCTTACCACAAGCTCTTATTGCGATTCATTTATAGGAACGTTTTAACGACGTTTTAATGACGTTTCTTATTGTCATGACAATAAGGTACGTCATTGCACAAAAAGTCGCTGAAACGTAAATACGTTCCTGTAATTGAATCGCAATAAGAGCTTGTGGTAAGCCCCCAGGGCGATTGCGTAACTTTTTCGTCAATGTTTCAATTGGTTTCGTTCATCCCGTGTTGCTTTTCCAATTGAAATCGATTGAAGTCGGGATGAGTGAAGTTCAGACTCATCCCGATCACAATCAATTTCAATTGGAAAAGCAACACGGGATGAACGAAACCAATTGAAACAGTGTCGAAAAAGTTACGCAATAGCCTTGCAGGTAAACAATATAAGTGCGGTACTGACCGGCGGGTGTGAGCAGCGCGCCGAAGCCGAGCGGCTTGATGATGCAGGTGGCGGTGGCCAGCTGGTACATGGCCAGCTCGGCGCGCGTCGTCACCACCGCCAGCGTGTCCCCGGACAGGGTCAGCTTCGCCGCTTGCGATGTCAACGCTATAATATGGGATAAACAGACTTCGGAAGCAATCCTAGGCAGTTTTACAATCCTAGATAGTGGCTTACTAAATGGATTATAGTCTTTCAGTGTTTCTGGATCATTTTTATAAATAAATTTATTTCACAATTTGATTAATAATCTCTCTCTCATGACTAACGGAGTTCGGTCTTTTTGGTTTCCTCTATTATTGATTAACTTGTTTTGTTAATCATTTTGGAGGTTAAAAAGCCGAGGGTAAGTGCAACTCTCCACTCCCTCCCACCTTTTTCCGATTTTTTATTATTATTGTTTCTAAAAAAATATTTTTTTTTTTTTTTTTTTTTATAGGACTGCGGTGGCAAAAAAGCGTACGGCCCGCCTGATGTTAAGCAGTTACCGTAGCCTATAGATGCTTACAATACCAAAGGTATTGCTCGCACATTGCCGACCTGAAGGGGAGTGGGATGGAGGGAGGGGAGGGGGGGTGGGCTTACGGCTCTCTCACTCATCGTACGAAACGCAGCTGTAATAGCTGCTTTACGCCGATCTTCTGTGAGAGGGTGGTACTACCCCGGTCGAGCCAGCCCGTTTATGAGCTGCAGTCAATTGGCTACAGCTTGGCTCTACCACCTTCAAAATCACCTTTCACCTTTTTGAATATGCGCATATTCAATCATACGCGGGAAAATAGAAGCTTCCTTGTTGTTGAAGTGGGTTAAAAGTAACAATAAATGTTGGCCTAAATAGTGTATACTGTATCCGGTAATTTTATTGTTATCTATAGGGAAATTTAATCAGAAATTGAATTAAGGTAAAGTTATCGTTAATGTGGTCATAATAATGATGTTTTAATATACAATTGTTGTGGACAATACTAAGGTAAAACTACTCCGAAAGAATGTAACATTTATTTTTTAATGAATATAGGAACCAACTATAGTAATTATTTTAACCGACTTCAAAAAGGAGGAGGTTATCAATTCGACTGTATGTTTTTTTTGTTGTTGTTTTTTGGTATCAGACTAACGGCCGAATACTCAAAGGCTACTTAAATATTTAAGTCCCACTTAGCAGTTTGAGACGTCGTTAACTGTCATTTTTTGTATGGCGCGTCAAAGTTAAGCAGCTCTCAAATTTAAGTTGCGTACGAGTATTCGTTAGTCGTCCCAGTGGGACGACTAACGGCCGAATCACACAAACAAAAGCACAAACTGAGCAAACTTTAACCATTTTAGGGTCTATTTTTCAATGTTCAGATAAAGTTTATTCTTCAAATGATTTACGTTTTGAGAGATATGTTATGGAAACAAATATTTTGAATATGTCGCAGCATCGACATTGCTGGGGTGTAGTGTGTAGTGTATTGTGTTGTAGTGTTAGTTTATTGTAGTTTAGTGTGGTATAGTTACCGATGGGCGGCAGCGCGCGCGCGGCGTGCGTGCGTGCGAGCTTCCACGCGTGCAGCGCGCCGTCCGCGCACGCCACGCACGCCCAGCGCGCGTCGCACGCGATGCACGTCACCGCCGACCCTGCACACACCACCATCATCATCATCATCATCACTATCATCACCAGGCACTAGTATTAGGTACCTAGCACCTGTCGCCATATTTACTTACGTCTGCACTGAATTACATTAAAATCTATCCAACTATTTTTTCGTGATGCTGCGTCAAACTTAGAATCAAACACAATTTCACATCAATTATTGTTGGATTATAAATTTTATAAGTACTCCTTTGATATTTATCAAAGACATCTAGGCATTTAGGCATCTGACATACCTATAGAAGAAGAATAATTATGTCACCAGAAATAAATAATTTTCCTGTACGGTTTATAAAATATATTATAAAGAATTCTATAACTCTAGTTTTACTTGGGCCCAATAAATATTATAAATTAGCTATGCCCGCGATTTCGTACGCGTTTTTAGAAAAAGATTTCCCGCGACTATGTCCACGTGGAATTAAATGGATTTTATTTTTACCCGAATTCTTTTTCCAAAGAAAGTAGCCTAACATCAGCTATCTGCCAGTGAAAGTCCCGCCAAAATCGATCCAGCAGTTTCGGAGATTAGCCCGAACAAACATCCAGCCAAACAAAAAAAAAGTTAGTATTCACCTAAGTAAGTCTCCCAGACAGGCTCGCTGGACGCAGAATTGTTGGGCAGCAGTTGCAGCCGCGACAATGTGCCGTACTGTGTGTTGCACGCCTTATTCACCACCTTTAATATACATACAATACATATAATACATTTACGTTTTGAGACGCTCAGTTTAAATGCCACTAAACGGTCACCCATCTCTGACTGGCCTGATCAAGCGTTGCTTAACTCCGGATTGTTTACCGATCAGTAATTGCAGCTGGGTTAGAGTGGGTGGTGAACTCCAGATAAACGGGAGTGCCGGCAGAAGTGAAAACTTGAACATTAACGTTGTGCATTTTTAAATATTTTGGAATGGTTAGGGAATAATTTCGCACGAATTGCTTTATTTATCAGTATAAAAGTACCATCATTTATGTGGTTAAATACAATATTCATTTATTGCGCTATCGTACACAAACATGACAATTTATACCTATGTAGTACAAACACACACGCACACTCCGTCTTACGAATTTTCGATCAGGTCACGTGCGTCTTACGAATTTTCGATCAGGTCACGTGTCCAGACGCGAGTTTAACATTTTTTTACCCATCTCAAGAAAAGTGCACTATGCCGCTAAAGAAGTTTTCACTTCAAAAATTAATTGAAACTCTCAAATTAAGTTACAAATATTGTCGTATGCCACAATAATTGTACAACGATAGTCGTAACTTAATTTAAGAGTTTTCATAAACAAGTACCCCTATAGAAAATTATGATGGACTTAAACTGGCATTAAAAAACACTTTTGTTTCTAGAAGTATTTTATAAAATCACTGTAAACTTTCTAAAGATTGACTGCAGCTCATAAACGGGTTGGCTCGAACGGGGTAGTACCACCCTCGCAGCACACACACCTCTCACAGAAGATCGGCGTAAAGCAGCTATTACAGCTGCGTTTCGTACGATGAGTGAGAGAGGCGAAAGCGCACCCTCTTTCCCCCTCCCTTCATCCCACTCCCCTTCAGGTCGGCAATATGCGAGCAATGCATTTGGTATTGTAAGCATACTGCATTCTGGCTACGGTAACTGCTTAACATCACGCGGGTCGTACGCTTTTTGCCACCGCAGACCTATAAAAACTATAAATTAGGCGGATAGAGTGTAGTATACCTGCAGGCGCAGCTGTCCCGCAGCGCGCACTACAGGTCCAGCGGCGCCCAGCGCGGGCGCGGGCAGCGCGGGCAGGGGCAGCGCCGCCCCGAGCTGCGCCTGCCCCGGCCCCGCCTGCCCCTGCCCGGCGGACTCGGCGCAGGCGCGCTTGGCGGCCAGCTCGTCGGCGCGCGGCCCGGGCAGCGCGCCCGCACTGCGCTTGCGCAGCCGCTGGTCCAGCCCGCTGACAGAAATAACACATTTTACGACACACTACTCACACAACATTAGAGGAATTAAGCCCGCCCCATACATACGGAATTCCGATTCGGAATCTAGTAGCTAGAGCCTAGTATTAACATCGACATAAAACGAAGCGAGTAGTTCAACTATTTACCGGTAAATGTGTTGAGCGAGGTGGCGTGGTTGCTGACGTTGGGGTGTATGACGATGTCGTCGCGCACCTCCACGCGGATGTATAAACAAGTGTAGTGGTGTGTGTACTCACTGGTCGCTGTTGCGCGATGTGTTGAGCGAGGTGGCGTGGTTGCTGACGTTGGGGTGTATGACGATGTCGTCGCGCACCTCCACGCGGATGTATAAACAAGTGTAGTGGTGTGTGTACTCACTGGTCGCTGTTGCGCGATGTGTTGAGCGAGGTGGCGTGGTTGCTGACGTTGGGGTGTATGACGATGTCGTCGCGCACCTCCACGCGGATGTATAAACAAGTGTAGTGGTGTGTGTACTCACTGGTCGCTGTTGCGCGATGTGTTGAGCGAGGTGGCGTGGTTGCTGACGTTGGGGTGTATGACGATGTCGTCGCGCACCTCCACGCGGATGTATAAACAAGTGTAGTGGTGTGTGTACTCACTGGTCGCTGTTGCGCGATGTGTTGAGCGAGGTGGCGTGGTTGCTGACGTTGGGGTGTATGACGATGTCGTCGCGCACCTCCACGCGGATGTATAAACAAGTGTAGTGGTGTGTGTACTCACTGGTCGCTGTTGCGCGATGTGTTGAGCGAGGTGGCGTGGTTGCTGACGTTGGGGTGTATGACGATGTCGTCGCGCACCTCCACGCGGATGTATAAACAAGTGTAGTGGTGTGTGTACTCACTGGTCGCTGTTGCGCGATGTGTTGAGCGAGGTGGCGTGGTTGCTGACGTTGGGGTGTATGACGATGTCGTCGCGCACCTCCACGCGGATGTATAAACAAGTGTAGTGGTGTGTGTACTCACTGGTCGCTGTTGCGCGATGTGTTGAGCGAGGTGGCGTGGTTGCTGACGTTGGGGTGTATGACGATGTCGTCGCGCACCTCCACGCGGATGTATAAACAAGTGTAGTGGTGTGTGTACTCACTGGTCGCTGTTGCGCGATGTGTTGAGCGAGGTGGCGTGGTTGCTGACGTTGGGGTGTATGACGATGTCGTCGCGCACCTCCACGCGGATGCGCGACTTGCTCTGCGACGACGTGCTGAAGCAGTGCTCCGATCCGCCCGGCTGCGACCCCAGCGACTCGCTACCACGACATTGCCGAACATTAAATTAGGTATACCGCAAGCGCTGTACCGCGCTTTAGGTATGCGAACGGCGAGACGGGGGGGCTCATCGCTCTCGCCGTCCCACTCCCCCACCCGTCATCGCTCTCGTCGTCTCAACTTCCCAACTCCCCGCGCATACCTAAGGCACGGCACAGCGGCTGCGGTAGTGGTATAGTACAGACAGCAACATAAGTCGCTGAAAATTCTCAATATTTCAATACTTTATTCAACAAACGTCACGACTTTTTTTATCCCCATTCGGGGGTAGTCAGAGACTTGAGTGGCCATACACCACCACATTGTGGAGGTATTAACCAACTCAAAGCCCACGTTTCACCAGATAGTCAGAACCCAACGTGACAAGTGGTGAACCTTGTCGTCGCATTCAACAAACATTTGTGAATATTGTTGAAACTAAACCCAGAGACATTTTGCCCGCGACCTAGTCGCACGACACGTAGAAATCGTGTCGGGCGACGTCGCGGGGGACATCGCAGGCGACATCTAAAGCCGCGGGATATGTCGCGTGCGACCTTGCGCGACTTCGTGACAAATCGTGTCCCGCGACAGTCGCCCGACTGCATTTGAGTGGTGAGGACTCATGTCGTCTGTATTCCGCGACTATCCTTGACATTGTGGCCGGACAGTCGCAGGTAAATGTCCCGCGACTGCTCGCGACATGTCTCTCGACTTTGTCCTATATAGAATACGCGGCTTTAGCTTCGGCGTATGTGAGGTGTGTGTGTGTGTGTACTATGTGTGTGTGTGTGTGTGTGTGTGTATGTGTGTGTGTGTATGTGTGTGTGTGTGTGTATGTGTGTGTGTGTGTGTGTGTGTGTGTGTGTGTGTGTATGTGTGTGTGTGTGTGTGTGTGTATGTGTGTACTGTGTAGTATACTGACTTGGCGTCTGCATGGGTGAGAGGTATGAAGACGGGAGTGATGCGACGCTTGCCGTCGGATGTGCGCGTCTCGATCTGCCGGTCCACAGGCCGCAGCGGCGTCACCCCCCCCACCCCGGCCACCCCCACAACCCCCGCCACACTCCCCACCCCCGGGCTCACCGTTATCTTGGACTAAAACAATATTACACCTTTTAAAGTATCTGCCCACTACACCAGGCCATAATATGAACGTGCTATGAATGTACACGACTCCGGTTTCATCGAAAATCCAGTCTGGTCAGGGCACGGAATGGTGCAGTGGGCTGTGTTACATAGTATTCTATTTTTTTTTTGCATGTCTCGGTACCTTTAAGGTCATGGTATGTTCCGGTAATAACCTAATATGCTCCTAATACAACAAATTCATCCATAGCCTATGACTAATCGCAAATAATATAAAAAAATAAATAAGTTTCCTTACAATGTACAATGCTACTTTATTAGCGAATGTGATATTATGTCACAAGTTTAGACAGCTAGATAAACAAAACCGCCCCGTGGGGTTACACACGCCAAGACAAAACTTTGTTACGCATTATGTCGCACGGAGTTGCACTCTCTCTTTCTTAATGCATAGGAGAGAATGAAACAAAATCGATTTATCTCGCGTTTTGTCTTTTCACGTTTGATTGTGCTACCAAGATTATGTTACAAGTTCACACTGAATCGTCCAGCCCTACTTGACCCCTCGTACCTGCGACTTTTTTTTTATTATTGGGACTAAGCCCGCCAAACACTCCCACCACTGTTACTCCTGTAAGCCAGGATCGACAACGGTGTCCAACGATGACGCCAAGGTTTGACCCTCGACGAGTCCCGGGGAAAAGCTAAGTTGTCTTGGAACCCGCACGAATTTAATCAGAAGAAAGGATAGGAGGAGTTGGAAGAAGATTATCCACTTCCCTCCGTAGCAAAGCGGGAGACAAAAATAACAGTATAGGCTGGTAGCTAGAAATAAGACTGTTACAACTGGTGGAAGACCAGTTGTAACGCACCACGGACAGTAATTTACCTGCGACTTGTCACTCTTGGGCGTGCTCTCATCCTTGGGCGGGTCCTTCTTGGCGTCCTGGCGCTCCCGGGCCAGCAGTATCTCAGGGCACTCCACCAACAGGTTTGATGACAGGTCCCCGCCGGACTCGTTCAAGAGACACTTGCCGTAGATTTTCTCGTAGAACGCATTCTGGTAAAAAAAAAACAGATACTGAAAAAGTCTTTGGAAATGATGTAAGGTCTGGCGCACATCGACAGGACGGCATGGGATGAAACCATTCAATATTATAAAAAAATATATGTAAAAAGACAAGCCCACTGAGCTTCTTGCCGGATCTTCTCGACGAGACTTAAAGACAAAATGTAAAATGACAATTCGTAAGTACCCCCCCCCCCCCCCCCAGGGCGTGATGAAATAAATATTGTCAAATAAAAAATGGACACCAATTCACCCAATTCATTGTAATTTTTTTTATAACTCTTCACTCCGACTTCAATAATGATAATGACAAAATTCTTTGATATGCCCAACCTTTAGGACTATATTATCAACTAAATAGGAATTTATCTTAAAATCTTTGGACCATGCCGTGATATGGCGTTGTCTCAGGCTAAATAATGTCATATTACATCAAACAAATATTATTGTTTTAGAAAAATACACAATTGTTAATGAAAGATTCTCACCTTTTCTTCCACCGTGAGTGGAGTCCCGATCTCTTTATTAGTGAACTGTATACACGCGACCGTGCCGTCTGAACTGCACGCCAGGAGATTTAAACCTGCAATTGACAATATCATGACACTATCAGTCTACCAGTACAATGGCATAAAACCGCCATTATTCGACTTAGGCCGCGCTCACTTTGGATGCGTTTTCGTCAGAATTTTACTCGTGCATACACGTACGAACAACACGAATGATCCCGACCTTCCAAGGTAGTACTACGGGAGTGCGCACACTGGGTGCGAGTTGGTCGTACGTGTACGTAACGTGAGCGCCGCCTTATGGTCAAAACGCCAGCAGCAGCCTAAATACTAATTTTAAAATAACCCCTATAAAAACTTTCATAAAAGGTACCTACTGTTAAAATAGGACTAACAGACGGACAACAAAGTGATCCTACAAGGGGTCCGTTTTTCCTTTTGAGGCACGGAACCCTAAAAAGTTTAAAGTGCAAAAGCGTTTGTGGTGTTGGTCCCCACTGTAAACTGTCCATTTTCATGCAGGAACAGGGGGCTTACCACAAGCTCTTATTGCGATTCAATTATAGGAACGTTTTAACGACGTTTTAATGACGTTTCTTATTGTCATGACAATAAGGTACGTCATTGCACAAAAAGTCGCTGAAAGGTTAATACGTTCCTGTAATTGAATCGCAATAAAAGCTTGTGGTAAGCCCCCTGTACTGGCCGAAAGTTATGGTGTCCAGGCGTTTTCACGGAAGGCTACCGACACCAACACCATCAAATTAATTTCAAGTTCTATTATTAATAATACATATGTATGTTAGTCTGTATGGTATGTCTCTCTCATCTCTAATAATAATTTGAGAGCTGCTTAACTTTGACTTGAAGTTTTGCTGAACTTTGTTTGAGACGTCGATAACTGTCATTTTTCGTATAGCGCGTCAAAGTTAAGCAGCTCTCAAATTTAAGTTGCTTACGAGTATTCGGCCGTATGTCGCTTGAAATAAATTAATAAAAAGGTTTGTAACTGACCATCGGAGCTCCAGGAGAGGTCGAGCACGCTGTCGCTGAACAGGTCGTGCACCACGACTAGCGGCCGCTTGAGCGACGTGAGCCAGATGCTGAGCGCGCGGTCGCGGGACCCCACCGCCGCGCAGCAGCACTTCTTGCCCTCCTTCACGAAGATGTTGTTGTTGAACCGCTGCACGAACGATATACATTTACCCCCTTATTCATAGAGATTTTGCCCAGTTTGCAATGGTTATGAAAGCCATTTTTAGGAACAAATGTGATTTGTAACTCCACTGCAGGTCGATTATAACTTTCTATGAATAAGGGGGTGAAACTTCACTATATCCCCACCTCCAACTCTTCGTACAAGCAAACCAAGGACTCTGAACTAGAAATAACTTCATATTCATTTATTTCGCAATCCACAATGTGTAATCGATGTTAAATAAAATATCGACCAATTGT
Source organism: Drymonia ruficornis (assembly GCA_947859195.1). Lineage (NCBI taxonomy): Eukaryota > Metazoa > Arthropoda > Insecta > Lepidoptera > Notodontidae > Drymonia > Drymonia ruficornis. Next base: position 12,938,731 of record OX401908.1, read on the forward strand.
GGACCCAGCAGGGCACAGCAAAAGTAATAAGTAGGAGAGAGGAGGATAATGACGCAGAAAATATTTTATTTAGTTAATTAATTATAAGTTGCTGTTGTTAGTAGGTATATTGTAACTTGCATCAACATTCTAAAGAAGTTGCGGTGAGGGGAGCGAGGCAACGCCATTGTGATTAGTCAAGAGCGGAGGCAACGCATTCTGATTGGTCTATCGAAAATTATAATTGATTGAAAAGTGTGATCGTTTTATGTCGTACTTTTAAAACATCCTGTAGTTCAGTCAAGTACGTACAATGCGATAAAAATAAAAATAGGAAAGGCTCTCGGCTAACTTCAGTCATATAAGTGCGGTACCAAGTACTGTACTTATGAGTGAAGTTGGCAGAGAGCCTGTACAAGTTCCAGTTGTGACGTCACAACATGGCGCTAGGTCGGTCCTATTCTTATTTTAATCGCATAGAAGCACCGACACAAGAATATCTGTGTAAATGTCAGTTCCTTCGACAGTAGCTATACACTAAAGCAGTGGTTCCCAAACTTATTTTGTATACTGTCCACTTTGAGAATAAATTATTTTTAGCGCCCCCATTTTTTACCTACTTAAAAACCACTAGCTAGATGAAATTACAAATCGCCCTCCAAGCCTCTACACAACGCCCCCATTTTTTTTTCTGGGTCTCTTACCGCCCCCCTTTACGCCTGCAGCGCCCACAAGGGGGCGTTATCGCATGGGGAATCTATGCACTAAAGGATTGTGTACTGACGGCGCAGGTGACGGCCTTCCTGTGTCCGACGAAGTCCTTGTCGCAGCGCCAGCCGTCGCGCTCCACGACCTGCGCGGTGGGCCCGCCGCCGTTCATGGCGTGCGCGGACAGCACGTACTGCCCGTCCGGCGACCACGACAGCCGCAGCACGTGCGTCGTGCCTGCAACGTGTCACGGGGGGATTTCTCTAAAGGCCGAGAAGGCTCGAGCCTAGAACGGCAAAATACCGGGGGAGGCAGAACTTAGCAAATTCACAAAACTCACAAATAAAAAGGTATGCATCAGTATCTAATGACACCAATTGAGATAATTTTATAATTTACAGACTTTCGTTATTTTTTCATTTCAATTCTTATACATATCATAAAAAATTTCAATAAATACTTACCTCCACACTCCTCAAAGGGTTCGGTGATGACAATCTCTGGCACCCAGTCAGCAGTCTTCCAGACTCTCAATGACTTGTCATCTGATTGTGATGCTAAGTATTTGCCAACCTGTTCCAACAAGTAATGAAGAACATTGATATTCTCTTAAGTACGCGCAATATAAGTTAACTTGCCGATTTAAGTTTTAAGTTGCGTCATTTCAGTATCTGAAGAGGCAATAGCCTAGGGGTGAGGCACAAATATAAAAAAAAATATACGACTCACCGGGTCCCAAGCAACACCTTTCACAAGCCCAGTGTGTCCGTTCAGAACGCAGACCATCTCGGGGAACTTCTCGGCGTTCCAGATGATTATGGTGTTGTCCACACTACAGCTGGCCAGCCACTTGTCCAGCGGAGACCAGGCCAGGTCTAGCACATCACCTGTGAATGGAGCATTATGAAGAAAAAAGGCAGTATGTGTTATTAACAATGCACATCACTTAAAATATTTTAGTGTGGGAAAAATATTCATTTGAGGAGATAAAATGCATTTTTAATGTTGATCCAGGATAATCTTTTACTATACCGAGCTTTACAATTTCTTTTACTTTAAATAAAATTGTTTACTCATTATAGTGCTATCATTCCAGTGAATAAGTGTTTTATAACACTATATTGCATCCTTTACATATTAATAAGGGCTCTAAGAATTTATTAAATATTATAGTATCATTCATGCAAAGTAGGAGCACCATAACTCAATCAAGTTGTTATATTTAATTTGCACTTAGTTACAGTATCAGTATGTCTTTACATGACGCCTGTTGGTGTGGTTGGTTTAGATTCCGCCTATCACGCTGCAGGTCATAGGTTCGATTCCTACCCGGGACATGTTCATGCACAAAAAAGGAATGAACATGTCTGTATGTCCGGAGTCTGGGTTTATATGTATATTAAATATGTATTTATGAATAAAAAAGTAGTATATGTAGTAATATCAGTTATCTGGTTTCCATAGTACAAGCTCTGCTTAGTTTGGGATCAGGTAAATGTGTGTACAAAAATGTCCCAGAATAAAAAAATAAAAAAAGATTATTTTTACTTACCAGCATGCCCCCTCAATGTGGCCAAGCATCTCCAAGTCTCCGCTTTATGCTTGCCGGGTGTAGCGGGGGCTACGCTGAGGCCCCACACCATCACCAGCCGGTCGTCGCCACCAGACGCCAAGTACTTGCCGCCGTTGCTCCATCGCACACAGTTCACACATGCTGAAAGACAGTTTTGAGTTTAAGATAACCTTTCATTTCGTTTGTTGTGATGCACAGGGCTTATACAATGTCGTTGAGCTACAAACCTAAGTGATTATCCATCTGACAAAGCATTTTTGGTATATTAGAATCAACCTCGACCGCTTCGAATAAAACCGGGTTTAGGTTCCAAACCACGACTCGCCCGGAGTCCCCGCCTTGTCCCCCGGTCGCGAAACGCTTCCCGGTGGGATGTATGTCCACCGAAAATATCGGCTTGTCTGAAAATTCACAAAACATTCAATGATCCATTCCAGCTACAAATAACAGCACTTTTTAACAGAAAAATATGTCACTAACCACCATGATTGACCCAACTGGGTTTTAACAGCTTCATTTATGCTGTGGTAAAGATTTTAAACTGAAAATAACAAGCAATAATCAAAATAAATAATGCGAGCGAAATCGACCAACTATTAACAATTTGACAAGGGAGATTCCACTGACATTGACAGATCACAGCATCAACAAACGACGCCCGGTGATTTAGAAATGCGTTCATAAAAAAGATTTAAAATGGGTATTAGGTTTTTTGTATTTTAGTGGGATTACTTTTGGATGCTACGGTGAGATGCTTTGATTTTGATGCTTTGCTTTTGATTTTTGATGCCAAAAAATATTCTCGTAGAATGATGAGAAGGATATCGGAGAAAGGTTTAATAGGCGGAGAAACCGGTCGAATCATGAAGTTTGAATATGACTGTGGATAACTTTTTATCATACTTTTTATCTCCTATCTCACCTCCATCGCTCACCTCTTCTAGCACCACAGGTTAAAAAGAGAAGCTGCTGATAATGTTGCTATGGTTACCAAATACGATGACAACGCAAATGACAGTTGACACATTCGCTGAATTTTGCTGTCTGTCGGTCGGTGAAAGTGCAAAAGATTTAAATTCATGCGATTTCGCAACGCGGAAAAATAAAACGAAAGCGGCATGAGAGGAGCTGAGACGCTGATACCAGCTAGGTTTTTAACGCTCACGAGTCATCTGTGTGTCGTGATATCTCTGCTATGGGAGAGCCACAGGAGCACCCGTATATGTTTGTCGAGCCAGCACGACGCGGATCATATCCAGATATATCACAGACGGTGAGTTCAATAACCCAGTTCTGAGCGCCAATCGTGGCTACATTTACCCTTTCTCTATAGGCTGACGTTATAATTAGATTGGTGCTAAATTTAAGTCATGATTGCGTTGTTTGATCAATAGGTAATAATAGCTCACGATGGTTGATGTAGGTATTGATTTAAAAAATATCTAGACCGAGTGGTAACAGAAATAGTAGTAGCTACCTACTCGTGTCATCTTAGGGTATAAAAATATATCTTATTTATAATCAAGTATCTCATGTAAATCAAAATAGATTAATGTTTGGTTCCATTATAGTAGTTTTTACATCTACCTATTTGTGTAGGTAACGCCTGTTAGAATTGTTATAGCACACTGTTGCAGTTCTTAGTTTCCCTCTAGATAACAACTTGTATATTATTATAATAACAAGGGTTTTGATTTTTATTTACTCTTACATAGGTACTTATTTGCTGTCTCAGTATATTTGGACTGCTTGTTACTATCTTTAAAATAAAATTCCAGTTACCTATTTTTTATTCACCTTATCTATTTTTTATTTTAAAGGCATAGTGATGTGACAACCCTGTACCTATTGTAACAAACAACACTATAAGCAATTAAAAAAAGTTATAAATATGTTTCTATTATTAACACTATAAGAACTTTAGGCCTTTGCCTTGTGGTCCCACTAAAATGTTTCTGGCCTTATAAGTAAAAAAAAAAAACAAATTTCCCATACCTAATGGCAGATATTAACATTTTACCTTCTCTTGCAATTATATTGTCACCTGATGCCAGATGGGCCAGTCAGACTGACTAACGAGTCTATAAACCAGCTGTAACCAGTTACATGGAGTACCTGTGTTTACAGTGTGGGCGTGTTTGGGATTAGTGTGCCATTGTGACATGTGTGTGCTGTTTCTCTGGCTGTGGTTGTGGATGCCTTTAGGGCTGCCATTAGTATCAATTCAGAATTTCATAATGGTGCTAATTAGGCTGGTTGGTGGGAGGGGGAGGGGGGTCTGGAGCCCTAGACCAAGCCTTAAAACTTCGACCCCCAACAGTTGGCCATATTAGTGGAGCCATACAAACTTATCACCCTAATTTACTCCTTTAGGGATGACTTTACCAAGATCCCAAAACACAAGCTTCTTTATTTATTATATGGAGTATGCATACTAAGTGTCAAGGCAATTGGGCGCAAACATATTTTTCTACCGTATTTCTACCCCTAGTTTCCCTCTGGGGTTGATTACAGAAATGATTTTTTATGGGTCCAAAACGAAGTAGTCACCTACCAAATAACAGTTTAAAAGAACAAATATATGAAACACGTTGAATGCGCCTATAATATTCGAGGGTTGCTCTCGATTTCCCTGGGATCCACCCATCAGATCCTGACTTGGTGACAATGGGACCTCCGCATGAGTACTCTTAAAAAAAAATCGCGTATGAATACACAAAAAAAAATACAGTCGAAATGAGAACTTCCTCGTTTTTGAAGTCTGTTAAAAACAATCGATTATCCTGCAATTAACCGCCACCCCTGCGTGCAGCGACCTACGCCAAAGTCCGCTTATAACCAGTACAAATTGCCGTCGGCCATCCGAAGTTTACAAAACACGCGGTGGTATGGCGGTGCGTCCTACACTGCCTACAGCCGTTATAGTGCGCCAGCGCAGCTCCGCAGCGGTCAGCCTGCGCCGGTCTTTGGCACGCGAATAGTGACGTGTTCACCGTTTATTTCTAATTTAATATACAACTACAACGTTACTTGATTCCCGAGTGACGGCCAGTTAAATATATGGGGTCAACGGCCTCTAGCGAAGTAAGTTGCTTATTGTTATCAACTGGGTCGTTGTTGAATATATAAATAAATAATAAATATCGCCAATCTAATACAGCAACTGTATTCTTGCTTACAACGGACTGGGGGCGATCCCAGTGACACCCAGACCAGGGGGCTTACCACCTCTTATCGCGATTCAATTATAGGAACGCTTTAACGTTTAAGCGACTTTTTGTGCAATGACGTACCTTATTGTCATGACAATAAGAAACGTCATTGCACAAAAAGTCGCTTAAACGTTAAACAATACTGCTATAAGAGGTGGTGGTAGGGCCCCAGGGCAAATTACGAAAAGACCGTTAATCGAACCTGCTGTCAGCCGATGCAGTGAGCCGAGCGGCCTACGTTTGAACCACTGCGCCAAGTGGTCGTTAAAAGCATAACATTTTATGATACTTCACCGTATCGCATCGGTGTATTGTTTTATTGTGTACTTATACTAGTTGTGCCAGCGACTCGTACGCGTAGAATTCAACAAAACATGAGTGGCCTGACTACTTACATAACATCAGCTATCTGCCAGTGAAAGTCTTGTCAAAATCGGTCAAGCCGTTTCGGAGATTAGCCTGAAGAAACAGACAGACAACATTTAAAAAATGCATTTTTTTGCACGTACCGTAAATACTTTCGTATGCATTTAGTAAAACAGACACTTCAATTTTATTTATTTGTATGTATAGATACATTGTTTATGGTATGAAGGATCTATCAAGTACACGGTGTATGTACAGCTCATTGGTACAGCTACACCCCGTATGTTAACCGGAGGGACAACGTCCTGTGGTGAGGTCTTGACAGGAAGTTGAATGTTGATACCAAAACGCCATGTTCCTATGCGCCAGTTCCGGTTGACGTGGACAGCAATTTATAGCATACAACAAAGGGGGCGTCCATAAATTACGTGAGCTGATTTTTGAGATTTTTCGTCCCCCCTCCCCCCTTGGTGAGATGTCGTGAGATTTTCCTCGATCCCCTCCCTCCCCCTCTAATCTCATGTGAGGTTTTTAAAAAGCTATTTTCCAGTGGAGAAACATGTGTTACTTAATTTAATCCAGTTTTTTATGCATTATTACACTGTTTCTTGCAGTAAAAAAAAATTACGTGAGATTTGCCCTTTCTCTATAGGCTGACGTTATAATTAGATTGGTGCTAAATTTAAGTCATGATTGCGTTGTTTGATCAATAGGTAATAATAGCTCACGATGGTTGATGTAGGTATTGATTTAAAAAATATCTAGACCGAGTGGTAACAGAAATAGTAGTAGCTACCTACTCGTGTCATCTTAGGGTATAAAAATATATCTTATTTATAATCAAGTATCTCATGTAAATCAAAATAGATTAATGTTTGGTTCCATTATAGTAGTTTTTACATCTACCTATTTGTGTAGGTAACGCCTGTTAGAATTGTTATAGCACACTGTTGCAGTTCTTAGTTTCCCTCTAGATAACAACTTGTATATTATTATAATAACAAGGGTTTTGATTTTTATTTACTCTTACATAGGTACTTATTTGCTGTCTCAGTATATTTGGACTGCTTGTTACTATCTTTAAAATAAAATTCCAGTTACCTATTTTTTATTCACCTTATCTATTTTTTATTTTAAAGGCATAGTGATGTGACAACCCTGTACCTATTGTAACAAACAACACTATAAGCAATTAAAAAAAGTTATAAATATGTTTCTATTATTAACACTATAAGAACTTTAGGCCTTTGCCTTGTGGTCCCACTAAAATGTTTCTGGCCTTATAAGTAAAAAAAAAAAACAAATTTCCCATACCTAATGGCAGATATTAACATTTTACCTTCTCTTGCAATTATATTGTCACCTGATGCCAGATGGGCCAGTCAGACTGACTAACGAGTCTATAAACCAGCTGTAACCAGTTACATGGAGTACCTGTGTTTACAGTGTGGGCGTGTTTGGGATTAGTGTGCCATTGTGACATGTGTGTGCTGTTTCTCTGGCTGTGGTTGTGGATGCCTTTAGGGCTGCCATTAGTATCAATTCAGAATTTCATAATGGTGCTAATTAGGCTGGTTGGTGGGAGGGGGAGGGGGGTCTGGAGCCCTAGACCAAGCCTTAAAACTTCGACCCCCAACAGTTGGCCATATTAGTGGAGCCATACAAACTTATCACCCTAATTTACTCCTTTAGGGATGACTTTACCAAGATCCCAAAACACAAGCTTCTTTATTTATTATATGGAGTATGCATACTAAGTGTCAAGGCAATTGGGCGCAAACATATTTTTCTACCGTATTTCTACCCCTAGTTTCCCTCTGGGGTTGATTACAGAAATGATTTTTTATGGGTCCAAAACGAAGTAGTCACCTACCAAATAACAGTTTAAAAGAACAAATATATGAAACACGTTGAATGCGCCTATAATATTCGAGGGTTGCTCTCGATTTCCCTGGGATCCACCCATCAGATCCTGACTTGGTGACAATGGGACCTCCGCATGAGTACTCTTAAAAAAAAATCGCGTATGAATACACAAAAAAAAATACAGTCGAAATGAGAACTTCCTCGTTTTTGAAGTCTGTTAAAAACAATCGATTATCCTGCAATTAACCGCCACCCCTGCGTGCAGCGACCTACGCCAAAGTCCGCTTATAACCAGTACAAATTGCCGTCGGCCATCCGAAGTTTACAAAACACGCGGTGGTATGGCGGTGCGTCCTACACTGCCTACAGCCGTTATAGTGCGCCAGCGCAGCTCCGCAGCGGTCAGCCTGCGCCGGTCTTTGGCACGCGAATAGTGACGTGTTCACCGTTTATTTCTAATTTAATATACAACTACAACGTTACTTGATTCCCGAGTGACGGCCAGTTAAATATATGGGGTCAACGGCCTCTAGCGAAGTAAGTTGCTTATTGTTATCAACTGGGTCGTTGTTGAATATATAAATAAATAATAAATATCGCCAATCTAATACAGCAACTGTATTCTTGCTTACAACGGACTGGGGGCGATCCCAGTGACACCCAGACCAGGGGGCTTACCACCTCTTATCGCGATTCAATTATAGGAACGCTTTAACGTTTAAGCGACTTTTTGTGCAATGACGTACCTTATTGTCATGACAATAAGAAACGTCATTGCACAAAAAGTCGCTTAAACGTTAAACAATACTGCTATAAGAGGTGGTGGTAGGGCCCCAGGGCAAATTACGAAAAGACCGTTAATCGAACCTGCTGTCAGCCGATGCAGTGAGCCGAGCGGCCTACGTTTGAACCACTGCGCCAAGTGGTCGTTAAAAGCATAACATTTTATGATACTTCACCGTATCGCATCGGTGTATTGTTTTATTGTGTACTTATACTAGTTGTGCCAGCGACTCGTACGCGTAGAATTCAACAAAACATGAGTGGCCTGACTACTTACATAACATCAGCTATCTGCCAGTGAAAGTCTTGTCAAAATCGGTCAAGCCGTTTCGGAGATTAGCCTGAAGAAACAGACAGACAACATTTAAAAAATGCATTTTTTTGCACGTACCGTAAATACTTTCGTATGCATTTAGTAAAACAGACACTTCAATTTTATTTATTTGTATGTATAGATACATTGTTTATGGTATGAAGGATCTATCAAGTACACGGTGTATGTACAGCTCATTGGTACAGCTACACCCCGTATGTTAACCGGAGGGACAACGTCCTGTGGTGAGGTCTTGACAGGAAGTTGAATGTTGATACCAAAACGCCATGTTCCTATGCGCCAGTTCCGGTTGACGTGGACAGCAATTTATAGCATACAACAAAGGGGGCGTCCATAAATTACGTGAGCTGATTTTTGAGATTTTTCGTCCCCCCTCCCCCCTTGGTGAGATGTCGTGAGATTTTCCTCGATCCCCTCCCTCCCCCTCTAATCTCATGTGAGGTTTTTAAAAAGCTATTTTCCAGTGGAGAAACATGTGTTACTTAATTTAATCCAGTTTTTTATGCATTATTACACTGTTTCTTGCAGTAAAAAAAAATTACGTGAGATTTGCCGAGACCCCCGCTCTCCCCCACGTGAGATTTGGTGAGGTTTTGCTCATAACCAGCTGCAGTCACTGATCGGTAAACGATCAGAGGTTAAACAACGCTTGGCAATGCCAGTCAGAGATGGTGACCATTTAGCGGCATTTCGAACCGAGCATCTCCGCACGTAAAATGTCTGTCCGTGTTTTGTCTAGACAGCAGTTAAGCCATGTCAGAGGTCTTCTGGCGGCTTGAACAACACTGACACCAGGTTGGCCTAGGCCAGGTACCTACGTATATAGCCAGGGTACTCAGCCAGGGTGACATGAGTCATGACACATCAACGCTAGGGTCGCAAGCTGATCAACGCTCGTACTACCTACTAAGGTATCGTACAATGGACTAAGGCGACCCCAGTGCCAGCCGCGGGTAAATTACGAAAAGGCCTGTTTTGATGTTTGCCCCGACCGGAATCTCCCGCTAAGATCCGGTGCGGCTTAGCGGTCTACCCTGAATCCAGCCATTGCATTGTACAAACAAGTTATGATTCCGATTATGACCACGAGCGCTATAATTTTACGTCAAACTATAATGTTATGCAAGATTACAACGCAGCATAAGCATTGTGCGCTGGCCAGAGTTCAAGGTTCGATGTTTTACTCTTAACGAAACCGTTGTGGCAGAAGCACCTCATTTGTGTACAAACGCGCGCGTAGGCAACAAGCTCTGTGATCATGAGGGAAAATGGAGAGAAAGGCGAGAAAAAGGTTGGATTTACGAGCTAATTTATTGTGCATGCGCATAATTGATCACTGATAGTTTATTTTTCGAAGCATGCAACAGCATGTGTTAAGAATTGCACGGATTTGATTTGTTAATTAAAAATTCCTACTTAGGCCCGTATTAATAGGTCTATCTCAAAGTTGAGATCGATCTTAAGATGGAGTTTTGACGTTTAATGTATGGAACATCTGCCAAAAACAGCATCTCAACTTCGATCTCAATCTTGAGATCGATTTATTAATACGGGCCTTTAGATTGGTTTTTTCGTTGTATTTGTATGGATGTGCTAAGTGTGAACTTCCGGTTGTGTGCGTACGCGTTGTTTTTTTGGACACGTTCGTTTATTTACCTACGACATTGCGACAAATAACAGTTGGATATTATTTATCATAACTGATATTTATTTTTGTGAAGATTAGAGCGTCAGATTTCAATAAATATTAAATATAGATTTATATATCTTCAACCCTTAATTTATTAACGTGGGCTTTGAGTTGGTTAATACCTCCACAATGTGGTGGTGTATGGCCACTCGAGCCTCTGACTACCCCCGAATGGGGATAAAAGTCGTGACGTTACATTTACATTTTAATTTATTAAAAGTTATGATGGACTTACACGGGCATTACAAATCACTTTTGTTCATAGAAATGCTTTGTAAATACCATTGTAAACTGGCTAAAAATGTTTTTAAATTTACAGTTAATCTTTATCACATTGTTACGCTTCCAACAAAATTGTGGGTTACATTTGATCGATTTCATATAATTTAATTTACTTCTTATCGTACCTAATTAGTGGCGAACCTAGTGTCAGACATTTCCAAGCCGGCCGAAGGCCTGACAAGGCTTAACGACTGCTGCTTAGATGACAACAACCGGACCGACTTTTTACGTGCCCTCCGAAGCACGGAGACGCTTAATTCAAAGGCTACTAAATGGTCACCCATCTCTGACTGACCTTGCCAAGCGTTGCTTAACCTCATATCGTTTACCGATTAGTGATTGCAGCTGGCTATGAACGCCCCTATTTACTGGGTACCAACCATCTCTGGTAACAACTAGTTACTGCACAGACAGCAGAGTTGGGCAAAAAATAATTACAATTAATTAATTGCAATTGAATTGAATTGTCACAATTAACAATTAATTGTGATTTGTTTGTCAATCGCAAACAAATCACAATTCATTGTGAACACAATTAAATTCAATTGCAATGAATTAATTATAATTAATTATTGCCCAACTCTGATAGTAGGTTTTTACAGCTATAAACTCTTTGAGTTACTGGTTATTACTCAGTTTGTCCTTTTTAAACGATTTATACTTGAGTCTGCTGGTGATTAATTATAGGACCGATTATACATAAACATACATTCAATGACCTACTTTTCTGACGTTGTTAGGTAGGTATATTGCTCGTCGAAGCAAGCACACGCATCAAAATATTGTTCGAGTTCTAAAGTCATCCAAGAAAGAGAGACACGTGACCGGCCAAAATTGTTTGTCCTTTGTCCATGGACACAGTTCGACTCAGTCGCACGCGGAAAATAATGTTGAAAAGTCGGTATTGCCAATGCGACTCATCTTCTCTTACGATTGCGATGGTACCATATCTTCTATAAACCCTTCTAAAAGTATGAAACAAGAAAATATTATGACCTTTTAGGGCAAAGTGGCAAATGATCAGCGGACGATCAAGACGCTTCCAACGATACCTCATTTGTCAAATTATGATAAGTATTTTGGAAAATATGCGGGAACAACCCCCCCCCCCCCATTGAGGGGAGGCCCGTGCCCAGCAGTGGGACGTTAAAAGGGCTAAATTATTATATATTATTATGCGGGAACAAATGAAAAAAATGTAATGTAACGTCACGACTTTTATCCCCATTCGGGGGTAGTCAGAGTCTTGAGTGGCCATACACCACCACATTGTGGAGGTATTAACCAACTCAAAGCCCACGTTTCACCAGATAGTCTGAACCCAACGTGACAGGTGGTGAACCTTGTCGCCGTGTATACAGGAACTGACTATTACCTAATCCCGAGGGATAGGTAGGTTTCCTCACGATGTTTTCCCTCACCGTCAGCGAACTGTAAACAAACAAATGAACATACATACATATCGGTCAAAATCATAACCCTCCGCCGTAGTCAGGTAATAACCTCCCCGGCTAACACTTGGCTTAGGCCCGTACTAGCTCTGTATACCGGCGTAGCCGAGACTAAAAATAGAAAAAATAAAAATAAATAATATACCAATGTTTATTTCACTGCATAATGCAAATGCAAAATAAGGTGCCAAACCACGGGGTAATATGCCTCTTTGTGCCAAACCTCTAGTTCCCATAACTATGTCGTCACTAGTTTACGTAACCTTTGCCCGGCGACGGTAAACACGAGCCGCGACGCACGTGTACCGCCGGCCTTATTACACCACAGTGCTCAGAAATGCCTTGAAAGCGGACATTTTGAGTGAGGCTAAGAAAGGGATACATGATAATGTTCTGAACGACGGAGTAGACATGCCGAGTGCCAACTCTGCATGGTTGTTGAGTAATGTAACTCCAAAGTTCACTAACTTTAGGTATTTAAAAGTACAAGAACTATGTTTAAAAAAAAAAGTTTTGCTCTAAATATCTAATCTTAATGTTATTGAGCATCTTTAACACTATTTATTAAGCTTTATTGCATTTCCAAAAAGACAAATGAGACGTGAGTGAATACGAAACAACGAAAAGGCCGTTTCCAAAATTTGGCTCTGGCGGGAATCGAACCCGCAACCACCCGATGTAGTGAGCGGCCTACGCTTGAACCACTGCGCCAAACAGTTGCACATGTAGTTACTAATGGTCAAAAGCCTCGACAAACACCTTAGGAGGCTCGCGTTAGGTGGCTGGATTAAGGGTCATATCCAAAGGGCAGTTCTCTCGCTTCTTATATTTAAAAATGTAAATTATGAGTTTTAAAGTTAATAAAACGTATAATAATAACATTATCAGAAACATCAAGGTTAAAATATACAGTTGAATTATTATTTGTCGGGAAAACGTTGTTTATGTACGTTCTAAATATCTAAAGTTAGTGAACTTTGGATTTAATTTTCTCAACAACCACCCAGAATCGGCACTCACTCAGCATATTTCCTCCGGCGTTTAGAATATGACGTATCACTTTCTTAGTCTTGCTCAAAATGTCTGCTCTCAACCCATTTTCGATCACAGTGCACCATTGTTTGTCACGTGTGGACGCAGAACAATGGTGCACTATGGACTGTGCACGTGAACGATGCGAATTAGGGTTGAAACAATGTATTGATAATGTATAGAGTGAATACGTTTAAGTTAAGCAAGCATATGGTAAATAATCGGTAGGTCTATACAGGCTGGTGACGACATTACGACAATAAATTTAAATACGATCCCTACTAGTCAATCACAATACTTTAAAATCAACAAATTATGTTTACATCAAAATCCAAAAATCAAAATTTTCACACAAATTAAATGCGAAAATAATCTTAACGTAACACAACATCCTTTATAATCGTCTACTGACCTCATAAACTGACCCTTAAGTACGAGCGTGGCAATTTCGCTTCGGTGTCGGCGTATTTCGCGGTACATTTGTAGGCGTAAATTTAAAATGGTAAAAGTAAAAAAGCATTTCCGTGGTTTCATTGAATATAATTTGTTTTTTTTTTAATGTATAACTACTAACGTGATAGCCAGTATGTGGTTTCAGCTATTGCATGCTATTGCATGCTTGTTAGACGCTATTAGCATGATCTACATACATGATTAGTAGGCATAGTGAACGCCCGTATCGGCCACCCGTAGAACTCAATTCGCTATACTTGGAAATATTTTTCGTTTGACAGCGAACTACTTGTAGCTAATGTATAAATTCATGATAGATATGGACTCGCGAATGTACAATAACTTAAAACTAATTATTATTGTTAGGTGAATTAGTTTAGTTATTCTTCATTTTCATAAATTATTGTAAAAAATAAGTATTAGTATCTGTCTTCTTCCATGGTTTCCCAATCAGTGGGGAGCGCCCCACTAGGGGGGCGTAGTGACCAAAGGGGGAGTGTAGCAGCTCCAAAAATAACTCTAAACTCCATTAGAGTAAATAGATTTAATTTTAATTGGGAGGTGAATTTTAAAAAACGTTGTAAATGCGATTTTTTAATTTTTAAATACAATTTGTCATGTAGTCTCTAGCTTAAGTGAAATTGGGACTCCCATACAAACATTCACCCCCTATTTCCAAAATCCTTCCTTAGTGAATGCCAACGCTATAAAAGGTACACAAGGTCATCACCAGTGATTTGGGCTGTGTATGTCTTGACTGACAGACTGACAAGAAAGTGATCCTATTTATTAGCAGAATCACATTGGGCCCGACTCAATGGAAAGAGCCCATTAATTGACATTTAAAAAGGCTAAAGGATTCGTTTTCCTTTTTAGACACTAAACCCTAACAACACCCGGCGTCTCCTTTCATATAGCTTCGTCTCTATCGACTGGTTATTCGACCGTGGTTCATTAAGCATGCGCATGATTGCAGGTTGGTAGCGGGCTTCGCGTCGTCACTAGCGCTCATCATAGTGGAGCTGGCCTCCTTCATTTCAGGACTAACCATGTTCTCCCCTTCCGTCTGTCTGCTATGTATCCTTTGTTAACATGCTTGAAGATAATGCTACTTGCTTATGTGTTGCGATATGTATTTTATGGCTTTATGTAAGTTTTGCTCCTATCATTGCATTAGCCGTGTTCAGACTGATCGACCAACCTCGTCATTTAGTGCGTGTCTTGCTCACTGACTGTCTACCTCGATCGGACGCTGTATCAACTTTGCATCGCTCCACAGAGCGTCCGACGTGCCAGAATGAGAGGCACTGTGACCTGTATTTTTCGATAGCCCCATCGCTGTAAATCGAGCGTTTGATTAGGGCCCGTGGAAACACCCTGAAATGGGTGTGATTGCCGGGGTTAATACTGTGCCTGCCACGCGCGTTATGTGCCCAAGGCAACCTCGAGAGGCTACTCGCGCAGTCAGTACACGGCTATTTATTAATCAGTCATTATTTATTTTATTTTATTTATTTTATTCTTTTTGGAAAGCTTACAGCTAGACATATACAATAGAACAAACAGACGAATAAGGAGTAAGGCCAATTATGAGCTTTCACATATAGCAGAAAGATAGGTAGAATGAAGTTAACAGGTTAAGGTAGACAGATTTAACAATTAATTTACAGTAGGAATCGAGAAAATTAGCAAAAGCAAGTGAGAACAAATGAGATAGAAGTTATATAAAATAGATAATAAACGTGATAGACAAGCAAGAATATCGAAACAGTACATCACACTTAAAAGAAATCATTACCAAGGGTCTTTTTAAGATTAGCAATGCTATCGGTAAACAAATCCAAGTCAACTTTTCGGCACAACGTGTTAAATGTACGGCTGACTCTAATCAGGTACGAGTTTTCTCTGTAATTGCTCCTGGTTAGTGGGACATCGAGAAGATTCGATCTACGGAGAAAGGGCGGTGGTACACGCAACCCTATTTTGCTGACAAGTTTCGGGATGTCTACAGATCCATTCATTATGCCGAATAAAAACGTTAAATCAGCAATTTTCCTTCGTTCATGCAGCGGAAGGGTATGAAATTTTCTGCAACGGTTTTCATAATTGGGCAAATAAGTACCCGAGCGAAACTGAATGTACCTAAGGAACTTTTTTTGTATGCCCTCTAAACGATTGATATAAACATTGTAATTTGGATTCCAAACTTGTGAGGCATATTCAAGGTGACTGCGAACAAAAGCACAATAAAGGATTTTCATCGTTTTAATATTTTAAACTCCGATGAAATACGAAAAATGAAACCAAGTGCTTTGGATGCTTTTTTCACTATATTATTAATATGTGCATCAAAAAGGAGCTTAGAGTCAAATGTGACTCCAAGGTCCTTAATGGTACTGACCCTGGTGATCGTGGTATCTGATAATCTATATATATAACTAATCGGGTTACGTTTACGAGTGAATGAGCAAACGTAGCACTTAGAAACGTTCAAGTCTAGCTTATTATCTACGCAATAGTTTTGGAACCTATTAAGATCGTCCTGCAGGCAAAGAGCGTCCTCTGCAGATGTTATATTTTTGAGGATTTTCATATCGTCAGCATATAATAAAATTATAGAGTTATGGAAACAGGCAGCTATGTCGTTAATGAAGATATTAAATAAGAGTGGCCCCAATAAGGATCCCTGGGGAACTCCCGACGGGATAAACACCAATCTCGACGTGTAACCATTAAGCACGACGGTCTGGCATCTATTCGCAACATACGATGACAGCCATCTGTAAAGATTTCCTCGAATTCCTATCATTAGAAGTTTACGCAAAAGTAGCACATGATCTATTCTGTCGAAACATTTACTATAATCAGTGTATATGACGTCGACTTGTGACCGCAGAGACATGCATTCAGAAAGGTAGTCACTACATAATATAAGATTAGATGTAGTGGAGCGACCTTTTAAAAAACCGTGCTGATGTTCAGACATACTGGATTTTAGGGAAGAAGAAAGTTGTTTATGTATAATCTTTTCAATAATTTTAGCAAAAATACAAAGCTTGGATATCGGCCTATAGTTCTCAACGCAGTTTTTTGGACCTTTTTTGTGAACCGGCGTTATATAGGCCGATTTCCATAGAGAAGGGACCGTTCCCGCAGAAAGAGATCGCTTAAATATAACTGTCAGCGGGATAGTTAGGCTCTTAGCGCAGTTGCAAATAAATAGAGGGGGAATATTATCTGGACCCGCGGTTTTGTTTAGGTCTATGTTTATAAGTAGCTTACGTACTTCGTCTTCGGTGACCTCTATCATAGAAACATCAGAGGTGAGGTTGCCTAATGAATGGGTAAGATTTTCCGTTCCCACAGCTGCCGAAATATCCAAATCAGGTTCCAGAAAGTTAGAGTAGAAATAGTCACTGAACATATTACAAATATCCCCTCCATTATTGGACGAAATATTGCCAAATTTTAGTGTCGACGGGTAGGCATTAGTCAGCTGTTTAGATTTAACGTAGCGCCAGAAAGCTCGTGGGTTTGTGGAAATTGCTAATTCAATTTTAGTAATATAGTCTGTGAACAATTCCTCCTCAAGGTCCTTGGCGCGTTGTCGTAATATAACAAACGACCGTTGATCAGTGAGATTACCATATTTTTTAAACTTTGAGTGAAACTTAGCCTTTTCTTTAATAATTTTGATCAATGGACTTTTGTACCATGGAGGATAACTGTGTGAGGGAACGATAGTTTTAGTAGGTATGTAAGTATTCCTTAACCTGTTAAGCGTATCATAGAAAAAATGTACAGCAAAATTTTTATGGTTTTGAGTTTGGATTCGGTAGGTAGAAATTTGATTATGTTCTGCGATATTCATTCCATTCCATAGATTTCACCAGTATAAACAATCGCCATTTTCGGGGAATGACATTAATCTAAGACTCTCCCTCCAAACCTCGCATGCCATTATTACTCTAAGACTCCTTAACAAACTTCTCCAGCGACAGCCTGCCATGGTACTGCCTCAATAACTCTCACATACTTCGTGCTGACCGGGTGGCAATGTGGCTGGTACTGGCTGCTGTTCGTACTGTTCAGTGTCGTCCCAGCGTGCGCTGATCTCGCCACGGCGTTGGTCACCATGTGCTCGATCAAGTGGCGATGAGAAATAGTCGTATAAGAGGGAATTAAGTGCCTTTATAACTCTTACTGGAGTCCAAAAGCAGTCGTAACCTAAAAAGACTGTGAATCATCATAATTTTTGTGTTATAAGTTATTTTAAAGAATAAAGAAAAATGAAGTGCTTTATAGTGTGTTCTTACAACTAGTATTACAACAGTTATTTTGCAGTGATTGAGTGATTGAAAAATGAATTGGAACGATTTATTTTCTTCTGTGAGTGTCGCTTTTGACTGTGCTTGATTAAAATATCTGTATTGTGAGTCGATTAATTGTAAAAGTGCTCGGAAAACCTTCAACTTACGTTCTTGGTACCGGTTATGCGAACTCTATATTGCCTAGGTAGGTAATAATAGGTTAATAAAGATACTTCAACTTGTGTCGTGGCCATTAGGTACTATGCAAATAAGATATATTTGGTGACAACGGAGAATCGTAGGACTTAATGATTGCAAGACAATCGTTATTGCCGTTTTGTCATTATTGTTTTGGTTTCGACGGAGCTCGTCGACGTCATCGACCTATAAAAATTATGCATCGTAGGCACCTTTGAGGATAATCTAGACCACATTACATTGTTTGTTAGAAAACCTAAGTAGAAACATTAAGAGCGCACTGCTGAGGCGATGCGAGAGTAGGCCGACGCCCGTCTACCCGTCCGACATGCGTCGCATTGTCGGACTGCTCTTCTGCGGCGGCAGTCCCACACCAACCGTTTAATTGAATACGCCCTCAATGATGAACTCTTTCTCTAGATAACGACCGAGCTGCAGCAGCTGACGACATCGCACGAGTACAAGGGAGGATGGTCGTTCTATCTGGTGCTGGCTGGGATCGCCACCACGCTCGGCTCCTCGCTACCAGTCGGTTACAACATCGGAGTCGTCAATACACCCGCTGAGGTAACTACAGACATTTACCCACCATTGATTTAGGTACAGATATTTTTGGACATTATCATTTTGCTCTTTGCTTTTACTAAAAGTTGGGTCATGGTACCCCAGAGCCCAGGGCTGTAATTTTTATACCAGTGGAAACGTTTTTCATGAGAAATCTATGTTTGTATACCGCGTCATCAAAGTAAACGCTCGACTCGTGGCGGTGAACTGGATGGATGACCATTGTTAGTGGCGTTTACAACTGAGCGCTTCCCGGCTCTCATATTCGTTAAACCATTTTGGAAAATTTTGAGCTGCCTGATAACTCCGCATATCTACGAGCGAACAGACTTTTACGATAATATATTGTCTCTCATCGTGGTATCTCCATGAACCATATCTGAATCAGTACCTAGTTGCTAATAACAGGAAAATATTCCAATAGCTACTTATCATGTTTTGTACGTATGTTCTTAAATTGTATTATTGAATGACGTCATCATAAACACAGATATTTAGCTCCTTCATTATGTAACTACCTAAGGTTATCACTAACTTCTCTTATAATTCAGTCGGAGGTCCATAGGTCAACTATGACAGTAGATAAGTAGTCACATGGCCTATCTGTTAGCATTTATGGGGGTCAAAAAGGCTAATTAATTTGGCAGAGCAATATTGATACTACAAGGTTATTGATAATTCGGCGTATTCCTTGGATGTGCTAAGGAACTAAAATACAACAGATCTGACCCCCCCCCCATGGTTTGTTGTTCAGCGAAATTAAGATAGTGATTTGTGAATACTTTACCAGCAATAGCCTTGTTGGATATTTTTTAACAATCATACAAGTGGAAATATTCTGAAAACTGTGCATTTTTCAAGATATTATAGGGGGGTCAGATTAGCTGCATTTTAACAGCTCTATCACACCCAGCAAAGAACACGTCGAAGTACCAGTAAACCTGCATAACGTATATTTTTTCGTACATGTTTCTTTTGTTACAAAGTCTATTTACTTACAGTGACAGTTTCAAAATGAACGGTAAAGTGAGTCGCGATTTAATATGTCGACGTTCTCACACAACCGCTATACCAGAATCTTATACCCAATATTAGTGTCATGATGCTCCGACTATAAATTAGCGTCCGCTAAGGAATCTTTGAAAAATCGCTAGTCCAGCGATCGTGCTGCGTTATCGTCACGGAGCACAATAATACACTACCAAGCCAACTTGGAACCTGTCAAATGTGACGTCCCCCGCCTAAAAAGGCGGTGGCGATGTGCGGGGCGCTTGACAATAGCTGCCTCCCACTTCTGAGTTTAATGCCACTATAGATGTAAAAAAACCGATTTAAAACGTTTAAAATAAAATTTGACGTTTTAAACACCAAATATCCAATTTAAACCGGTTTAAAACTCGCGAGGCCGTATGTTACAGTAACGCAGACGGAACGCGAAGAGTAACATAATAATAAACGATACCAGTAACATAGAAGTAAGGGGCCATCCATTAATTACGTCACACGAATTCAAACGGATTGGTTTAATTGGTTTTAAGCCGGCCTTACATCTATAAATGCCACCATAACCGAAACTTCGTGGCGTTAAACAGACGGATGGGAACAAAATTAACCAACAATTCTTCAAGAGCTTTCTTGCTTGCAGGTGATAAAACGGTTTTGCAATGAGAGCATCATCAGCCGATACGATGTAGCGCTCGACGAGCAGTGGCTCAACGTGCTCTGGTCTTCGATCGTCTCCATGTTCATTGTGGGAGGATGCACAGGGTCTATATTAGGCGCTGCGCTCGCCAACGGGCTGGGCCGGTAAGTGTCGTATAATGGTCTTTGAAGAAGGTTTAAGTCGTAAAGTGAGCTTGTGTGAGCCACAGTGCGACATGATATTGCAATTTTTTTAATTGCAATAATTGTATATACCTATAGGTTGATTGTCATACTCATATTCTATATTAATGAAGTTTACTTATGATAATTTATGTACAGCAAGGGACTTTTATGGTTTTTTTTTGGTTGATCGACAAGTGGTGTAGCAAGACGCTAGAGCAAAGTGGTGCTGTAGAAAAATTAACTTTAATGTCAATTACGCATAGTTTCTGTAAATATGACCTACGCTTATGACTGCGACTCAACCTTTTTTAGTGTTAAGAAGAAAAAAAAGAACCTGCACGCCTTTTTTGTTCACAGGAAAATGGCAACAGTCATAACAAGCGTATTGTCGTTGATCGGAGCGGTATTTTTTGTGTTGTGCCAAAAAGCTAACTCCGTTGAAATGCTCATATTAGGGAGATTATTTGTCGGTTTGTCTGGAGGTAAGATTTCAAGAGATTGATTTATTGATCATTATTGATCATCATTATATTGCCTATAGTCTGATTTTTAATAAGACGAAGCAAACTGACAACTATGAATGTCACTGTTCTATGAATTTGAACCTTATTTGTTCTATTTATATCGAAAAGTGACATTAGCACCTGTCAGTTTACTTCGTCTAATTAAAAATCAGACTATAGGCACATTAACATTAGTAATTGTATTGATGATTCTCAAACTGCGGTCAATCAGTCTCAAATAGTTACCACAACAAACAACATTATCTCAATGTCACCACCACTGCCATTTTTTTTCATAGAATTTTATCAGCCAATAATTATTATCTGTTTTTTAAGTCACGTATAGACACTCTCATACTTTGAGCCGCTCAACTCGCATGCATCCTTGTTCATTTTTCCCCGCGCAATCTGAGCCGTGAGATTACTGTATTTGTCCAAGCTCATAAAGCGCTGTCCATTTCGCAATTGATAAATGGGAACGCTCAAGTGCTCATTCAGAACGCTTGAGCATTGCTCGCTCAGTTGAAAACAATAAGTTAGATTAAGCGCGTTTCTGGTTAGTGAAGCCAGCCAAAGTACTTAACCTACCGAATAGCATCAATCCATTGTAAACCGTATTGTGTAGTATTACAAAAACGCACTAAGAAATAAAAAAAATAGGTAGTGGATTGATGCTATTTGGTGTTACTCATGTTAACTGCACTCACTAGATCTATGCACTCCATCTACTTTATTCTTTTCGTCTGAGATTGCTCCCTCGAGAAACTTGAGATGAGCGGCTCAAAATACGGCTCACGTGTCTACATGGCTTTAGAGTTTGTGTACAATGATAATGTATTGCTGCAGGTCTAACCACCAGTATAGTGCCAATGTACCTGGCGGAGTTGGCGCCGATGGGTCTCACGGGCGCCATGGGTGTCGCCTGCCCCATGGGCGTCAATGTGGGCGTCCTCGTGGGGCAAGTTATGGGGCTAAACTTTTTATTGGGTGAGTGTAGTATGGGACAGCCCTTCACATAGTGGACTGTATCAAAGATAAAACAAAGCGGTAGACGTGACATTCTGTTAGTTTGTACTGAACAGATGCCTCAGCGCGGCAAGAGGTGCTTTAGAGGCTTTGGCCAACACTATTTTAAAACTGACGTTTAGTAGAGTTGAAATTCAAATATATCAATAGACAGCCTTTCGCTTTTAACAATTCTGCGAAAAAGATTAGCGCTTTATTAAGTATTCTAAACCTTATTTGATTAGATAATAACACCAGAAGTATAATGAAATGTTAGAAGCTGTATTATCGATTTCTTTACAGCTTAATTTAAGCTGATAGCTTTAAAAAATATGTAAATGCTTTTTGAAGCTTTGAGGCATTTAAACGGTCATACAAGTTCTCTAGTCCAGCCTTATAATACCGTATTCCAGCCGACTGTAATTCTGGATACATTTCCTCCTATATCACGCGAGTGTGCTGCTTCAGAGATGCCCTGAATCTAGTACTTAAGGATTACTTATTTTCTTCTTATATAGATTTTCTATTTCTGTTTCAGGTCGGGACGAGGACTGGCCCTACTTACTGTCCGTCTATGCGTTGCTAGTCATTATATGCTTACCTTTACTGCTTATATTGCCAGAAAGTCCAAAGTACTTATATGTAGTTAAGAGAAATGAAGAGACTGCTTTAAAAGGTGAGTAACTCTATTACTGCAGTTTGTAGTGCGGACCAATTTTGGAAATATGCACTTCTTGTCCTGTTGCAGCGTAAAGCAGAGTTGGGCAAATATGCACTTCTTGTCCTGTTGCAGCGTAAAGCAGAGTTGGGCAAAAATTAATTACAATTAATTAATTGCAATTAAGTGTAATTGTCACAATTAACAGTTATTTGTGATTTGTTTGCGATTGATAAACAAATCAATTGTTAAAATTAATTGTTAATTGTAACAATTGAATGCAATTGCAATAAATTAATTGTAGTTAATTTTTGCCCAACTCTGGCGTAAAGTCCTTTCTTATTGAGCATCTAAAGGCCAAGAAAACACGTGTGCTAAATTTCTTGTCTGTAGATTCGGATGCTGTGTCGAGATTTTTTTTAAGTGGGGGTTATTGGTTAAATTCAAACTATACGGAATAGCGAAAAAAATATATCGCTAAATATGCATCAAGGAGTCTAGGTTTTCGTTTTGTTTGGCGAACTGGTGGAAGATTGTGCCGTTTTCATTGACTACAACTCATATATAGCTGCCTTGTCCCGGGTAGTACCACCTTCTCACGGAAGATCGGCGTAAAGTAGCTATTACAGCTGTTTCGTACGATGAGTGAGAGAGCTGGAAGTCCAAAACCCCCATCCCCTGTCCGAGCGCTCTGTCCAAAAAGCGAGAAAGTGGAATCAATGGAGTCAGTGGTGACGTCGTCCCCAACACTGGGCCGCGTTCAGAGGCTACGCTCTGGTTGTAACTGTTTACTCGACCGCGTTCACGGGCTCAGAGTGCAGTTGTCGGTTGTTTTTCACTCGCTCGAATGTGCGGAATGACTACCCGATGTTGCATGTATTTAAAACTACGAAACTATGGTTCTTCGTAAATTTAAAAAATCTTTTACCATGTAGATATAACGAATCAAATTATTAATTAAGGAGTCAAAATAATTTCAAAAATATTTTTAAACATCCGCCATCTGCACCCTGAAACCCTGAACGCAGCCGAGTGAAAATTGGAACCGGAGCGTAGCCTCTGAACGCGGCCCAGTTTTGGGGACGACACGTAACTCGACCGACTCCACTGACTGGCTATTTCGTCTCTGAACGTAGTGATTATTGTTGTTAGAGTTGTCGCGGCTGCGGGGCGCGTCGACGAGTATGCTGGTGGAGGACGTGGAGCTGCTGCGCGAGGAGGTGGCGAGCGGCGCCGCGCGCACCTGGAGCATGCTGCATGTCGCGCGCGAGCCGCGCCTGCGCCTGCCGCTGCTGCTCAGCGCCGCCATGCAGGCCGGCCAGCAGACCAGCGGGATCAACGCGGTCAGTACACACTACACACCGCCAGCACTAGCACATAACACACGTCTCAACATAACACTTACGGCCGAATACTCTAAGGATACTTAAATATTTAAGACCCACTTAGCAGTTTGAGACGTCGTTAACTGTCATTTTTTGTATGGCGCGTCAAAGTTAAGCAGCTCTCAAAGTTTAAGTTGCATAGTATTCGGCCGTTAGTCACGCATTATTAACTATCGCTTGGCGCAGTGGTTTCAGCGTTGGCAGAGTTGGGCAAAAATTAATCACAATTAATTTAATTGAAATTGAATTTGTATTTAATTGTCACAACTAACAATAAATTGAGATTTGTTTGTCAATCGCAAACAAATCACAATTAATTGGGACAGGTAAATTCAATTGTAATTGATTTTTGGCCAACTCTGAGCGTTGACCACTCGGCCCACTGCATGGTTTGTAATAGGGTTCCATTCCAATCAAGTGTTTTTAGGGTTCCGTACCGCAAAAGGAAAACATGTAACCCTTATAAGATCACTTGATTCGTTTGTTCTTTCCATCTGTTTTTCTGTGAAATAGGTCAATTGGTGTAAAAAAACTATCTCGCAATCAGAAAACACGTTCAGTTAAAACTTTATGATAAATATTTTTTTTACAGGAATTTATTTGCCATTATTTATTCGCTATTCGCGAATTATTTTAACTCTTAATAATTTCCGGGCCATAACCGCTAGGGTAGTTCGCTGGCGGTACAAGTTGGCGGTCTTATTTTATTGTTAAAAATGTGTAACGTCACGACTTTTATCCCCATTTAGGGGTAGTCAGAGGCTTGAGTGGCCATACACCACCACATTGTGGAGGTATTAACCAACTCAAGCCCACGTTTCACCTGATTGTCAGAACCCAACGGTGCTGAACCTTGTCGCCGTGTATACAGGAACTGACTATTACCTAATCCCGAGGGATAGGTAGGTTTCCTCACGATGTTTTCCCTCACCGTCAGCGAACTGTAAATTATGCACATAGATGAAAATTCATCCATTGGTGCATGCCCCACCGGGGATCGAACCTGGGACCTTCTGATTGCTAGCCCAACCTGTTCACCCCTAGACTACAGTCGCTACTTCGCTATTTTATTGTTGTTTTTGTTTATACCCAGGTGTTCTACTACTCGCAAACGATATTCCAACAAGCGGGCCTGTCGGCGGCGGACTCTCAGTACGCGACCATCGGGTGCGGGTTCATCAACGTGTGCACGGCGGTGCTGATGCTGCGGCTGCTGCCGCGCTACGGCCGCCGCCCGCTGCTGCTCTTCTCTATCCTCGCCGCTGCGGTCATCCTGGCTGCGCTGGCTGCCTGCATGCGCTTCTTGGTGAGATATTAAAACCCTTCTAGATGTATCCATTTGCAGGGTTTACCATATAAAACGTGAACTGAAGATGGAGTTTTACCAAACATAGGCATTGCTGCATAGCAGAGTTGGGCAAAATTTAATTGCGATTAATTAATTGCAAATTGCAGGTGATGTCACAATTAACAATTAATTGTGTTGACAAACGAATCAAAATTAATTGTTAATTGTGACACCACATGCAATTAGTAATTAATTAATTGCAATTCAGTTTTGCCCAACTCTGCTGCATAGCTGGATATCGGTCAAAAGTACCAACTTGTTACTTACCAAATAGTATCTACTTACACATATTTGTCTACTAACTAAAGTATACATCAATAATTATTTAATCTTCTTAAAAAAAAAAATTCCTTACCCGTTTCACCTGTAAGGATAGTTAACCTAAGTAATCATTTAACTTTCTTCCTCTGCCCCGCGGCTTTGCCCGCGTGGAAATTGATGTGTAAGTTTAGCCTATGTCTTAGTCCAGAGCCTAAACTATCTACATTTCGATCTTTGGATGCAGTTTTGACGTTTAATGTATGGAACATCTGTCAAAAAC
Source organism: Drymonia ruficornis (assembly GCA_947859195.1). NCBI lineage: Eukaryota > Metazoa > Arthropoda > Insecta > Lepidoptera > Notodontidae > Drymonia > Drymonia ruficornis. Next base: position 12,964,799 of record OX401908.1, read on the forward strand.
AGCATCTTAAGATCGATTTATTATTATTATTATGTTCCATCCAGGGCGTGGTGTCGTGGATGCCGTACGTGTGCATGGTCGCAGTGTTCTCCTACGTTCTAGTCTACGGGTTCGGGCTCGGGCCCATACCTTACTTCATCGCCTCAGGTACGTCTAGCCTTAAATTAATAATATTGAATTACTAATTAGTAATACCTAGTGAATCTCTATCCTAATATATCGATGGCAGCGATTAATTCAGGGTCTGCAATTGAGTCGCAATAAGAGGTGATAGTTTGACATGGTTTTAACGATCGGAGGTTAAGCAACGCTCGGCGAGGTTAGTCAAAGATGGCTGACCATCTAGTGGCATTTGAACTGAGCGACTCCGTGTTTCGGAGGGCACGTAAAAAGTCGGTCCCGGTTGTTGTCATCTACGCAGTAGTCGTTAAGCCCTGTCTGAGGCCTTCGGGAGGCTTAACCAACTCCAACACCAGGTTGGCCACTAACCAACCATAAGAAGTAGATTACATGTGTGTCGTGTCGTGTGTGCAGAGATGTTCGAGGTGGCTGCGCGCGCGCCGGGCATGGCGTGGGGCTCGCTGGCCAACTGGGCGGGCAACTTCCTGGTGGGCATGTGCTTCCCCGCGCTGCGCGACACCATCGGACCCTACTCCTTCCTGCTCTTCGCCGCCATCACCGCCGCGCTCTACGTACTACAGAAGTCAGTGCCAATATTATATTTTTTTCAATTTTTAACCCACATCGTCCCACAGCTGGATAAAGGTCTCACCATAGAGTAAAGACTTAAGAAAGAGGTGCCCTTATTAGATTTCTCTGTTAAACAACGCGTGGTAATTTGCACGGGATGGCGCGGGTGGTGGGGGTTAAGAAATGCGTGGCATCTATCTACCGGGAAATAGCTGAACTACTCGCTTCGTTTTATGTCGATGTTAGTACGTAGTTTAATTATTTGCACTAGATGTCACTAAGTGTATGATCATGAAAAATTACGTACAAAGGGACGCCATCTAGTGTCGAATATAATTATATTTGGGATGCGAACGTTGGCAAGACGTCTGCACAGGACGAACGCCAACAGCACACTGACTTAAGCCACGCCTACTGCGATTACGTCACCGGCCTAGATGTGCGATGTTTAAGCAACGCGGCTTAGCTGCTTAGACCCAGTCCTTTAGTATTAGGTTCATGGGTCTCACCCACAAACTCTCCCTTGAATTGAACTTTGTCACTTGTTTGTTTAGCAGTATTCCTATTCGTCCCCGTAGGGTGAGAGAGCAGGGGGACAGACGGGAATATTCCTGTATCCCCCAAAGTGTTAAGGAGATCCGAATAAAGCTAACGTTTTGACAGTTTTCCCATAAAATACGAAATTCTGTCAAAACGTCAACTTTATTTGTTGGATAAACGTAATCCGTCGATTCTGTTCTATTCAAAATTAAATCGTTTTGGCTGACGGATGGTACGTTTTCCTACACTCCGAAAGTGTTTCGGATCCGAAGTTCGGATTCGATAGTCATGATTTGACGTCAGCCATGTCGTTTCATATATTTTCGGAGTAGGCACCCAGGTCCTAAATATCTATTTTGTTATTTATTCAGGCTCTACTTACCCGAGACGAGGGGTAAGACGCCGACTCAAGTGGCGCAACTGTGCAGCCGCGGCTTCCGCTCGAGGCCACTACAAGCGCCGTCTACCAACGGCGTATGACGACACCCGACACTAACAACCATAGATAATATAGACAAATTGAAGGTTTAGCTTTTGTTCTATTACAATTGTTATTTAAATGTTTTAACGTGCCTGAAACTGACACCGCCAAAATAGTACTACTCCACCAAGCTAACTAGGCGCCTGTCAAATGTGACGTCACCCGCACCTTGCGGCGGAATGCGCGTGTAGCGCAGCATTCCATCCGAGCGTCTAGTTGGCTTGGTGGTGTAGTATATTAGCCTGTTTCAGAATTGTCTGACAACTTTTATCCACCAAATAAATGTGGCGTTTTGACAGATATTGTATGGAAAAACTGTCAAAACGCCACGTTTATTTGGTGGGTAAAAGTTATCTGACGACTTTGAAACAGACCTCTAATCAATTTACAGCAGTCACTAAGCCATGTCAGAGGCCTTCGGCTGCTTGAACAAGTCTGGCACCAAGTTGGTCATTAATCATGCGATAGGAAGAAGACATGGTATAAAATGCTCAATTTTGCCTCTTAAAAACTGCTTTGTAATGCAATTGTAAAACGATTATACCTTCCTATTTTGGGTGTCAGTCTTTGTTTTATAATAATAATAATAATAGATATGAAAGGCGGAAGATTGCGGGTTCACCAACCCGCACCGTATTTTATTGAAACATGCATAGCCTGTTCCAATGTAAGATAAGTATATTTAGGTACTGCAACTTACCTAACTTGTCCTGCAAGGCTAGTACATGCGTCAAGACAAGACTTTTGTCACGCATTATGTAGCACCAAGTCGTTCTCTCTTTTACTTAATGCATAGGAGACAGAGTTGGGCAAAATTTAATTGCAATTAAGTAATTGCAAATCGCAGGTGGTGTAACAATTAACAATTAATTTTTATTTGTTCGCGATTGCAAACAAATCAAAATTAATTGTTATTTGTGACACCACATGCACTTTACAATTAATTAATTGCAATTAAATTTTGCCCAACTCTGATGGGAGAGAATAGACATCGATTTATTTCGTGTTTTGTCGTGTCCCAGCCGGCTTTGCTACAAGTGCAGCACTGGGCCTACCCAGTTTGTAAAAAAATTACAGTTTTCAGTACAGTACCCAACATTTTGACAGTTTTCCATAGAGTATCTGTCAAAACGTCAAAGTTATAGGTGATCCTGATACAGACCCTTAACCATTAGTTATTTCTCACAGGAGTTTTTGGTTTGTTATGAGATTAATAAATGAATGATTAGTATTTAATAGGAACAAATTAGTCGTAAGTGGGTTATGTTTAGCTTATTTTGTTATATTTCTCTGATATGCAATAGCAGACCGTCTGTACAGGCGATTAAAGTACAAAATAATGTATAGATGTCTATAAACAATATACGACAAAGTCGGCGTGCTTCAGTACATCTGACAGTCATCAATGTATAAAACTGACCTACTGTGACGTTTTTGGAATGATTTTTCTTAGTAGGGCGGTATCTAGTTAACGCATGCGCGCGAAACTTTAATAAATCTTAACTTGCAGCTTTTATGCTATCGGGAGAAAGAATTATGTTTTAAACTTAAATCGCACAACGAATAAATATTGGCACTAATTCTGTTCGACACAAATGACGATTACTAAATTTCACGTCTAAAGCCGGCCAGAGCCCACGAACTAATAGTTCTCAGCGCGTTAGAAATGGGCGCGCAGCCTTCGCGGCGCGAGTGTACAGCCGGCTTCAAAATATTGCTGCCATATTCCTTCCTACTAACAAGTATGAGCAGGACGGCAGTAAAATTAGTTTAGTTCGTGTGCCAACAGAATTAGAGCCAATCTCGTTAGAATTATAATGGGGTACGTTTTAAAGACTTACAGCCGAATACTCAAGGGCTACTCAAATTTTTAAGTCCCACTTAGCAGTTTGAGACGTCGTTGTTTATCATTTTTGTATGGCGCGTCAAAGTTAAGCAGCTCTCAAATATGAGTTGCGTACGAGTATTCGGCCATTACTCTATTGAGAGCTCGGAAGATAGTGAGGAAGAGTTTGGCAAAAAATAATTACAAATGCTTAATTGCAATTGAATTTAATTGTGAACAATTAACAATTAATTGTGATTTGTTTGCGATTGACAAATTAACTAATTGCTTGCGATTAATTAATTGTTAATTGTGACAATTAAATTCATTTGCAATAACTTTTTGCCCAACTCTGTAATGTGGGGATATGGTGGGGATCGATTTACGTCTTGTACATTGTTTGTGTACGTTGGATCTGAATGATTCGGATCTCATACATTTTATATGGAAACTTGTTGGTTAGATTTACCAATTGTTGGTTACAAATTTCACACCACGCAATGTAAAGTGAAATGCTCTTTGTGATTGTTAAATTGTATCGAAATTTGTATGAAGACGTGCAACATGCGCGTTGGATGTCTTCCGAGAACGTCCATTTTGATTATTAGTTTAGTTTTTACAACTTTTTAAACTGCATCAGTTTAGCATAATGTTTAGTCGAAAAGTTTGTGTGATTGTTTGATTTAAAAGACATTGTAACTCCGCTCTGTAGCGCATATTTTGAATGTGCATTTTTTTAAAAATAAATTGTCTATTATGTATAACTTGTTTTATTGTGTCGATAATATTATAGTAACATGTATAAAATTATTCACAATTTGTTAAAAATACATAACAATACAACAAATTAATAGTTAAATACAAATTTGTACATACATCACGATAATATTTATACTTTATTTAGAACCCTACCCCTCTCCCCTACCTATCCCTCGGGATTAGGTAATAGTCAGTTCCTGTATACACGGCGACAAGGTTCACCACCTGTCACGTTGGGTTCAGACTATCTGGTGAAACGTGGGCTTTGAGTTGGTTAATACCTCCACAATGTGGTGGTGTATGGCCACTCAAGCCTCTGACTACCCCCGAATGGGGATAAAAGTCGTGACGTTAAATTTTTTTTTTTCTATTTAGAACTTTTTCTACCAGTTTTGGTAATTACAAGTTATTACAATCCCACTCGCAGTGAGGGGAGGTCCATGCACAACAGTCGAGCAAAAGGCAAATATTACCTCAGAAATATAAAAAAAAATTGACCCTTTTATGGAAGTTAACATTGCTTTCTTATGCCTAATTGTATGCTTTACTCATAATATGGCGGGCCCGTTGGCGTGGTTGGCGTGATGGCGCCTTTCACGCTGCAGGTCGTAGGTTCGATTCCTACCCGGGACATGCATTTGTGTGCATGAACATGTCTGTATGTCCCGAGTCTGGGTGTATATGTATATTAAGTATGTATTTACAAATAAAAAAGTAGTATATGTAGTAATATCAGTTATCTGATTTCCATAGTACAAGCTCTGCTTAGTTTGGGATCAGGTAGCCGTGTGTAAAAAATGTCCCAGGATATTATTATTATTATTAATATAGGTCTGTCTTATTGAAATGTCATCCATCCATATAACCACACACACAATAATACATTGTATTGAATTAAATTAATCGAAGCACTTTTGTTCCAGTAGATATGCTTAAAACCTAAACAGTGTTATAAAAACACGTTAAACTCGTTTCGAACGCGAGTCTAGTCAAACCCTTGTAAATTTTGTCATAACTCGTGTTTATCTCGAGTTTAACTTGTTTATAAGACGGAAAATGTCTATTTTGGAGGTCAGTTGTGTATTTTTTTTTATTAATTTATTTGGTTTGCTAACGGATGTTACATCAATTCTTAATTTTAAATCCCACTAATATTATAAATGTGAAAGTTTAGATGGATGGATGTTTGTTACTCAATCACGTCAGAACGGTTGAACGGATCTGGATGAAATTTGGTACAGAGATAGATTATAGTCTGGAATAGCACATAGGCTACTTTTTTTTTATTATGCGCGGACGAAGTCGCGGGCAAAAGCTAGTATAAGGGTTACAAGCTAAATGCACAACCAATTATGAGCAAATACTTCTTGCTCCATCATCATCATCTTGATCTTGTGTATCATCGTCTGAGGTAGTCCTCGAGTATCTTGAGCTGGTCCCAGCAGACGAGCAGCAGCACGGTGTGGGGCCCGAGCCGCATGTAGTTGGCGCCCACGCCCTTGTACAGCGCCCGCCCGCCCTCCGCGCGCACCATCTTCACGAAGCAATCCACCATGCCCTTGTACAGTTTCCCGCGGTTCTGGCCGTCCACAGCTGGGGGATTTAAGCTCGTATTAATACATCTCAAAGTTGAGATCGATCTTAAGATGCAGTTTTTGACAGACGTCGAATGCATCTTTAGATCGATCTCAATTTTGAGATGCATTTATTAAAACGAGCCTATGTGTAGTTTTACAAACTGCAATCAGGTATAGGGACATAGAGCTACTATGTACTACGTACTAGAGGTGCTAAGTCAAAAACTTTTGGGCTATATGTAGTTAAAAAGAGCGCGGGCGGGTGAGAGAGACTAATGCTGCGTATTTTTTTATTGATTTTAATATTTATTTTCGTAGCGGTTAAATATCTATAAATGCATTAAATTTCCGCCATATAGGCCATATACCTCTAATCATCTCCGAATAAAATACTGCGTTCGCGTTGGTACATATGGACAAACACTACATGCACGACTACAAAACCATAAAATACCAGCCAATGAACTTTGAATATTCCAAAAAAAAAAATTGTTATATTGGGTGAAATCGAAATCGTGGGCAATATTTTAAACGGTGATTCTACACATGATTCAGGATATTTAGGGAATATTATTCAACAAATCAATTGTTACAAATTTATTACCCAGGTAAGGTATAACAGTTAAATGGTTTGCTTATTTGCTTACCCGAGCAATATATTTTTATCAATAGATTTTTTTATTTGTTTTCCCAAAATATTCTGAATCAAGTGGTGAGTGTTATTTTAAAATATTGCCCACGATTTTGATTTCACCCTGTAAGTATATTAATAAATACTTACGCTGATTGGACAGCCTAGTAGCGACTACATCGAAGGGATTTAGACACAGCGTCATGACCACGCCGCCCAGGTTGGCGCCCACGAAGGAGAGTGCTATGGGCGAGTGGGGGAAGAACCCGCGCGCGCGCAGCCAGTCCTTCGCGAACGTGAAGCTCAGGATCTGGGAGGCACTGCCCACTGCCCCGCGGGGGATTTGAGGGTATACGCCGCGGAACAGACCTGCGGTGAAGATAAAATCCCGATTCGAAATTCCGAAACGTAATTCCCTTTCGAAATATCGAATCGGGGATTCCGAACGCAGTAAATCCATCGAAATGTATGGACGTATCGCGTTCGAAAACCCCGATTCAATATTTCAAAAGGGAATTCCGTATGTATGTGGCGGGCCTTATTATTATTAATGCATATGAAAGTATACCAGGGGGAGTTTTTTAACCGCACCTGTCCCCCTAGACAAGTGGCCTATCTACTTATCGACTTGTAATGTCATTTCTATACATTTAAGCGTAGTGTTTTGTAGAAACGCTAGTAGACGAAGCTACTTGTCTAGGGGGGCTAGAAGGAAAGTACTCTAAATACTGGAGATAGCAAATTTTAGTCAAACGAAACATTCCAAAAAATAACATCCTGTACTCTTATGGCATTAATCAATAGGGTCAATCATAACCATCAAATCTCTCTAAAGGTACGATTCCGCGCAACGCGGCAGACGGCAGACGCCACTCGATCCTATGCAAATTGTCACGATGACACGTGCCGCGACGGCACGACGGCATTCAATTTCTATGAGATCGAGTGACGTCTGCCGTCTGCCGCTTCGCTCGGAATCGCACTAACAAACATGATAAATTAAATGAAAGGAAAACCATAAAATCTTAAGCGTCAAGGCATACCTTTAATCCCTTCCCGTCCATAAATATCAGCTAGCGCACTGAACGTCCCAGCGTGCTGATGCTGGTGGCCGACTGCTATCGCCTTCGCGGCGTTAGCCTGTAGCCTGGTCTTCACCAGGAAGAACGGCGTGCCCGCGATGGAGCCCAGGGCTCCGCCGACGCCAGCCGCCGCTGCGCCCTTCACGATGGAAGTATGTCCATCCGCGGATTTAGTGAGACCACGCCTCTCGGATATACGATACACGCCTAATCTGAAAATGTTGGGAAGGTTAGAATCATCATCATCTGCCTACCTTTTCCCATTATCTGGGGTCGGCGCAGTATGTCTACGGGCGAGGCCCCACTAGCGCGTTGCGCTGCGTCGTCGCGACGGATCACAGGTTGACGAGCGAGAGACGAAGCGGGGGAGGGTGATGCGCCAGTACAAAATCTTGCGACGACGCAACGCAACGCGGTTATGGGGCCCGGCCCTTACTCTTCCATTCATCGCGCTTTGCTGTCATACTTACTTCCACTCCAACCTCATTCATATCACTCTTTATACAATCCATGGAATTTTTTCTTCGGTCTTCCTCTCGCTTTGTATCGTTCCACATGCATATTCAGCACTCGTTTAGAATATGAGGTGATATTTAGCTCTCATAATTTAATTTGCATTTTTCTACGAAGTTATTTTTTAACACCAGGTGTAAGACTTGAAAAGCAAAATCAAACAAGTATTTATATGAAAGTGAAGTTGAATAAAACTATTCTAAAAACGGATCGCAAAACGCTATCGGCGGCATTTCAATAGCTATGAGTGAGACTACGAATTTTACGAAAGTTAAAAGAGATTGGCAATAGCAATTTGCCGTTGTCATTGATAGACTTATGATAGACTTATTATATAACATGACCAGTCGTGGAAAACCTTAGAGAGGCTTTCGATTAAAATGATTACGATGGTCAAGCTGCAGAAACTAAATTTTATTGGTGGCAGAGCCAAGCTGTAGCCAATTGTCTGCAGCTCATATACGGGCTGGCTCAACCTGGGTAGTACCACCGTCTCACAGAAGATCGGCATGAAGTAGCTATTTCAGTTGTGTTTCGTACGTAGACAGCCGGAAGCCCAAACCCCTCCCTCTATCCCACTCCCTTACAGATCGGCAACGTGCGGGCAATACCCTTGGCATTGTAAGCATCTATAGGCTACAGTACTCCACCACCACCTACGGTACGGCCACCTCAGTAACACAAAAAAATAATATGGTCAAGCTGTAGAAACTAAATTGTAATGACAAAATATCACCTAAAAGTATTCAAGAAGAACTGAAACCCCAGCATAGCGGGCAGCCCGTTCTGCAGCGCCACAAACCCCTCAGTCCGGGCTATCATGAACAATCCATGTGGCACGCTCTTGTAGTGCACCGCGTGGTGGCCCCGCGCCTTCAGCTCCCCCTGCAGCTGCAGTCTCGTCTTCACCACCTCTATGGGGTTCGTGAACAGGGTCGCGAACATGGCGGAGATGCCGCCCATCGCGAGGTCGGTGAGGTCGCGGCTAATGCCGGCTGGCTCGGTGGGACTCGCCATGGGGTCAATCTGGAATAGAAAATTTATTATATTAATGTACATGTATTATTGTACATTGTACAAACGACAATTTGTAAGTGCCCCCGTAGGCCTAAACAGAATAAACGCTATACAAACATGTAGTAATAATCTCGTCGTGAGGAGTACCCATTTCTTTAGTCAGGCAACAAACGAACGAAATAAAAACCTTTCTAAAGGTCAGTTGGAACAGATTTAGCATTATGTTGGTATAGATTCAAGCTTTATGACGGTTGAGAAGTTATGTGTTATAGCAAATATTTAAGTGCGCGCGGGCGGCGGAGGTAGAAAGCTAAAGGGCGGGGTTGTACCTGCGCACTTCACCGCCGTCATAGTTTGGATTCATCTGTACGTAGGTAGATACTTTTTGAATCTGTTAACTAATTTCGTCTTTTCTTTCTAAATCAATTTCATTCGAGATAAATATGTGTACTTATTATTTATTTATTTTCTTCTAGTTGAGTACTTGTTACACTGTCATTCTAAAGACCCAAGCGAGTAAGTATAACTAAATTTTTGAGTAAATATAAATAAATAAATATCGCCAGACTTATACACCAACTGTATGGTCCCAAACTAAGCAAAGCTTGTTCTATGGATACCGTAAAATAGACTGGGGGCGATCCCAGTGACACCCAGATCTGGCAAATTACGAAAAGGCCGTTTACGAAATTTGCCTCTGGCGGGAATCGAACACGCAACAACCCGATGCCGTGACGCGAGCGGCCTACGCTCGAATCACTACGGCAAGCGGTTGTCCAATATCAGTACAGCATCCCTCCCTTCATTGCTGTCTTTATAGATTCGTTAGGGTTTATAAATTCAAAGACTAAATGCATCATATTCTTTTATTTTCTAAAATTATCTACTTACAAACAAAATAACACTGAGACTGACGTCATAACAGATATCAACAAGGCGATAATTTCCTACTTATTTAATTTCGACAAAAATTACAACAATAATAACAACTACTTATTGTTCGTACAATTAAATAAATAACTTTGGATCACTTTTAAATTATCTGATGAAATAATTGAATTATTTCAAAATGTTTTAACACAATATTTGGTAACATTGTATCATTACAATATTTTATATTGTAATTAACGTACAGATTCTGTAAAATATCTATTGGACCTCCAACTAGGCACAGTTATATTCATTACTACCCCCACCAAGCCAACTAGACACTCGGGTATAAATACCAAATGATAATAAGTTAATGATTCCGCGGTCCTTCCACCACGTAGTGGGAGCTGCTGCCACAGGAGTGCACAGACATTGGCCCTGGCTCACTATGTTGTGGACGGACCGCGGAATCATTGACTTATTATAATTTGATATTTATACCCGAGGGTCTAGTTGGCTTGGTGGTGTAGTATTTACAATTTGTATTACTATTCAACCTGCCATTTTGCTAAACGCTAAAATATTGTTTATATTGACTATTTATAAATGCTCTAATGAGCTTACATGAATAAAAACCTTTTGACTTTGACTTTGACTTTGCCGGTTGTTCTTTGGTGTAAAACTACGTACTAATTGGACACAGACAAACTTAATGAGAATTAAATGCTAAACTTGTACACTTGCAGGCTTGGAATAATACTGAGTTAAACTATTTTAGGAAGGTCGATTGATTGGGTACTAAAACAACGTCAAATAAAATCTATAATCTGTAAGTAGTGATGGGATGTTCTCGAGAACATTCTCACCCTCGGAAACTTACATGTGAGATTTTTTTATTTTGGGTGACGTTATCCTAACTTTCAATCTTGAAACAATTAATACCACCATATTTGCATGTTTAATGAGGTTTATGCCAAGTTTAAAATGCTTCAGAAGATAAATTCTCGAAAATTCTCACGAGTAAGTTTCCGTAAGTTTTCGTGGGTGAGAATGTTCTCGAGAACATCCCATCACTATCTGTAAGTGTATGATAAATCAATATCTTCATTGATGCTCCTGGCCAATGATTGGCTGGAGGTAGCTGACTGCTATGTACGGTTTGATGTCTGTAGGGCTAATCCAAAATACGAAACGAAACGTTTCGGATAACGGATGGTACGTGTTCCTACACTCCGAATGTTTTTCGGATCCGAAGTTCGGATTCGATAATCGTGATGTAATGTTTCTTCTTTCAGGAACTCTACTCCGAAAGAATCCGGAACACTTCCGAAAATAGGAAAATGGCCATTTGTCAGCCGAAACGTTTCGTTTCGTATTTCGGAGTAGCTCCACAGGTATTGCATAAGAGTAAGGACATTCGTAAAGAAGGCGTAGAATTGAACATTTACAACATATGCGATAGTGTCCTTCTAATTTACTTTGGTACACGAGAAACAGAGACAAAAGTAGACAGTCAACCCGTGCTTGAAATACCATGTATGCTATACATAGTATAGTGTACTGAAATTCCCATAGAAAAGTCACCAACTGGTCTCTACAGTATTTGAAACCCCGGCTTTACAGCGTTGGAAGATGGTTGTTGCTTTGTATAGCTATCTCTTTTGTTCTTATGATCTTATCCCTCGAGTGTGAGTAGAGAATATACTTTTCACACTTCAGAAAAAAACGCTGGCACCATACCTACTTACCTCCATAGGTATTGCCATATCAATGTAGTATTTTTTCCATTATCTATGATCTGAATACTCACAAACCGTAATATTTATGTACTTAGTACATACAGTACGGTTTTTTGTTACAATTAGTAACCACTGTTTTCGTTATTGTGCATAGCATGACCTTTAATCTCCTTAGACGTCGGTCCTTACCGAGCATTAAATATTTGTTTGTCTAAATATCGGACAGATTTTGTCAATATGATTTTTATCAATATACCCAAGGTGATTGATGACGCAATATCAAATAAATAGTCACGAGGAGTCTTTCGTAAATAAATTAAATAATTATCACATCTCATAAAACAATTACATAACATTGAGTTGATGATATAAACTAATGGCAATTGGCTACAAATATTTGTATTTACCAGAGATGTGCACAATTTAATTGCAATTAATTAATTGCAAATTGCATGTTACCTCACAATTAATAATTAATTGTGATTTGTTTGTCAATCGCGAACAAATCACAATTAATTGTTAATTGTGACACCATCTGCAATTTGCAATTAATTAATTGCAATGAAATTTTGCCCAACTCTGGTATTTACTAACTAGTGAGAACTGGACTGAACCTATTTTTATTATAATACTAACATTAGAATAAGGTCAAGTGAGATATGCAAATTGCTGTTCAAAAGGAATAACATTTATCATTTATTGGTGGTAGAGCCAAGCTGTAGCCAAATTACTGCAGCTCATATACGGGCTGGTTCCGCCCACTGACAAAAGATCGGCGTATTTTAGCTATTACAGCTGCTTTTCGTACGATGAGTGAGCCGGAAACCCAATCCCCGTCCCCTCCCTCTGACCCACTCCCTTTCAGGTCAGCAACATGCAAGCGATGCCTTTGGTATTGCAAGTATCTATAGGCTACGGTAACTGCTTCAAATCAGGCGGGCAGTACGCTTGTGTGCCACCTTAGTTATTGCAGATTTTTTATCCACATATCGGCATAAATTTGAATCGGCATAAATTTGAGATTTTGTTCCGCAGTTGGACCCCCGATATGTGGCCTTTCTTTCATGTATGTATCTAAGGGAGCGTTTCCACTGACGCGGAGCTGGGCGGAGTGAACCGTGAATTGGCACTGTGCTCTTCTCCGCTCCACTCCGCCCAACTCTGCGTCAGTGGAAACGCACTCTTACAGTAAAAACCCAGTTGAAGTAGGTCCAGTAGTTTTTCCATGATATGCGAACATACACAACTCAGTTGCAATTCATTAACGCTACGCTACGCTACGCTACGATACGTTACGCTACGCTACGCTACGTTACGCTACGCTACGCTACGCTACGCTACGTTACGCTACGCTACGTTACGATACGCTACGCTTTCATATCAATACTTTTTTGTAGATCTTTTAGTATGTCCCAGAAGACGAGGAGTAGGACCGTGTGCGGCGCCTGGCGCAGGTACGAAGGGCCTATTCCCTTGTAGAAGGCGAGGAGCCCTTCGGTCTTGGTTATTTTGCGCGCGCAATCTATTATTCCGCTGTAGATCAGCCCCCGGCCATTCACGTCCACGGCTGGAAAACAAACAAATCATTATCATCATCATTTCCTTTTGTTAATGCTGAACGAAAGATTTATTGGTTTATGGTGTCATTTTTTTTGTAAGATGACATCGACACTGTAACTGTCAAAAATTTTCACAACCTCAAAATTATTATCCGAAAGAAGCTGTTTTTATATATAAAAAGTTGGAAAACGATAATAAAGGTCAATTTAAAGGAATCAGCCGCCGTTTCATTGAAAGGAGACATCAGAACCAGTGGTCATCAGTACCAGCCCGAAACATGGGCCTTGCGAGCCGGATTATGAGAATCAGAACGGCGTTTTGTTGGAATCAAGAAATGGGTCAATGTACGACCAATCTATAAGAAAAACGGTCATATTATCTATACGACCAATCTATAAGAAAATCGGTCATATTATCTATACGACCAATCATCAAGAAACTGGGTACATCAAGATCAATCAATAAGAAAATGGTTGATATCTAAGACCAATCGTCATTACAAGTTAATCATCATATCTAAGTCGGCCTTGTGGAGGTGCCGGGAGTTGGTAGCAGCCGGGAGAGCTGCTGTCTGTATTGGGTCGGTGCAGGGTGCTTGCCGTCAGACGTCAAACGAAGTTGTTAAGGAAGAGGAGCCATATCTATCTACCAGGCGTCTGTGGCAAAACAGTGCATCGAAATCTGTGATTGTTATCTAGAATCCGTACCTATCTATGTATTGTTTGTTATCTATAATTTAAATCATCAACATGCAGGAATCCATCAAACTTCAAGTAAGTTATCATTCGCAACTAACTAGAGCTCAAGTAAATTTCAAGAAATCACCCAAGCAGCGTCTTACCAAAACCTATGGTGAAACTAAGTTAGAATCATTAAATGAGTTGTGGTCTGAGATTAAGGCAACTCATATGAATATTGTTAAGTTAGCTACACCAGAAGAAACCAAAAAAGAAAGTTATTTTGCCAACAATATTTTTGATTCGTTGGAGGAAGAATATACGGAGTATAAGTGTTGTTTAAAAGAATTATTGTCTACATTTAAAGGTTCCAAGAGTGAGGGCAATATCGCTGTTAGACCACCAAAATTACCTGACATAAAGTTACCAACATTCAGTGGTAAGTATACTGAATGGCCTACCTTTAGGGATTTATTTTTATCACTTGTTCATAAAAATAATTACTTGGACAAGGTACAGAAGTTGCATTATTTAAAGGTGTATATCTCGGGGGAAGCCGAGCAGTTGCTTCGTCATATAACTACCACTGATGTTAATTATGACAAATGTTGGAGTTTATTGGAAGAAAGATACAATAACAAGAAGTTTTTATCTACATGTTTATTACAACGTTTGTTTAATCAAAAGAATTTAACAATGCAAACGGCTAGTGGTATCAAAGAACTGTTAGATGTAACTAAAGACTGTATGAGTGCATTGTCAAACCTAGGTATAGATGTTGCATCTTGGGATGTTATTATTATTTATGTAACCAGCATGAAACTAGATTCGGAGACCAGGAAACAGTGGGAGATTAAGGTTAGTGAATCGAGGTCTGATCTTCCCACATTTTCTAGCTTTGAGGAGTTTTTAGTTAGTAGGTTTAGAGCGTTAGAGTTTTTAGAACCTAATAAGAAAGTGCAGAATAATTATGTTAAACCCAATACCAATCCCAGGGTACTTCATGCTAATACTGAGACCTCTGCCGTATGTCAATTCTGTTCCGAGAATCATAAAATGTTTCAGTGTCCGAAATTCAATGAAGCTGATTATGATACTCGTTTTAATTTTGTGAAAACGAATCGCTTGTGCTTTAATTGTTTAGGATCTAACCATTCTGTACAGAAATGTTTCTCAAAAACGTCATGTCGTATATGCAGTCGTAAGCACCATTCGTTACTCCATTCAACGAAACCACCCACTCAGCCTATACCTTCAGTGAGTGTGAACCATGCAGTTGAGTCAGATTTTACCTTATCAGTGAATGATAACACATCAATGCCTACTGAGGTAGATGTGCCAAATGTCGTCACTAGTTGTTTTTCCCGTAGGAAAACGCCAAGTCAGATTTTGTTGGCTACGGCCTTGGTAAAGGTCATGGCCAAAGATGGGACATACCAGGTACTGCGAGCGATGGTGGACCAGGGGTCACAATCCTCTTTTGTTACCGAATCTGCAGTTCAATTGCTTGGACTAAAAAGGACAGACTTGAATAGGATTGTGCAGGTATCGGGGCTAGGAGACTCGAAACATTTATCATCGAAACATGTTGTTGAATTCAATTTATCTTCGGTTAACTATCCAGAGTTTATTATTCAGGTTCAAGCACTTGTACTGCGTAAGTTGACATCCATTTTACCAGTTAGAAAGCTAGAAATAAAAGACTGGCCAGAAATAAAAAATCTTATCTTGGCAGACCCAACCTATCACATTCCAAATAAAATTGATATTTTATTAGGTAATGATGTTTTCGGTAAGATAATCTTAGAAGGTCTCATCAAATCACCGACAGGGGATCTTATCGCGCAGCAATCATACCTAGGATGGATTCTATCTGGATCAGTGGAACTAGATACAGTCTCCTGTCACCATGCTATTGTATCCATGTTTTCTCATGTAGATGACAACGAACTGCTAAGAAAATTTTGGGAACTGGAATCTGAACCGATACCTACAAAAAATAAATTTCTCACCGAAGAAGAAAAGAGATGTGAAAAGCTGTTCGCATCTACCACCCGTAGAGATGGTGAGGGTCGATATATAGTGAAGTTACCGTTTAGAGATGGAGACCCTGCTTCAAAATATGGAGAATCACGTGCAATAGCTGTCCGTAGATTTAAATCCCAAGAAACCCGATTGATGAAAAACCCTGATCTGAAACAGAAATATGATGATGTTTTAAAGGAGTACCTGAATCTTGGACACATGAAAATGATTACAGATGAAAAGGAGTTAAAGAATAATCATGCGGTATACTTACCTCACCACGCTGTCATCAGGGAAAATAAATCCACTACCAAGGTAAGAACCGTGTTTGACGCATCCTGTAAGGGTATCAATGGCGTATCGCTGAATGATGACTTGATAGTGGGTCCACGGCTACAACCAGATCTTCGTCACCTAGTGATGCGGTTCCGAAGAGGTCCTGTGTGTTTGGTAGCTGACGTCATAAAAATGTACCGTATGGTTAAAGTGGATTGTGATGACTGCAACTTCCAAAGACTGGTATGGCGAGAGGATCCTGAGAAAGAAATAAAAGATTATATGTTACTACGTCTTACCTTTGGAGTCTCGTCGTCACCGTACCTGGCTGTTAAATCCATGCAGCAGATAGCCGTAGACGAAGGTTCTGAGTTTCCTCTGGCAGCAGTCAGAATGCTAACGGATTATTATATGGATGACCTAATGACTACCTGTGAAGATGAAACTGAAGCGTTAGAGGTCTATAATCAAATGAAGGACTTAATGAAGCGAGGAGGGTTTCAGTTGCAGAAGTGGTCTAGCAACAGTGAAAATGTAACGAATAAAATAAATGATAAGTCCTCACCTGATGATGATTTAGTGATCACAACGGATGAGGTAATGAAGATTTTAGGTTTAACCTGGAACAAATCTACCGATTCATTTACTTATTCTGTTAACTTACCACCACCGAAAATTCCCGTAACGAAGCGCACTGTTGTATCTGATATCGGCCGCTTATTTGATCCGCTTGGTTGGATATCTCCCTGTATTATTCCAGCAAAAGTAATGATACAGAAGTTATGGCTATCAGGGATATCATGGGATGAAGAATTACCATCAAATCTGTTAGAAGAATGGATGGCTTACCGAACAAACTTACAGGATTTAAATGGCTTTCAGTTGCTCCGTTGGACTGGAGAAAATTCTACTAGCACGCACACGGAAATCCACGGTTTCTGTGATGCATCCAACGTGGCATATGCTGCCGTTATCTATCTACGTGTCACTAATGACCAGGGTGATATACAAGTGAATTTGTTCACTTCCAAGACGAAAGTAGCACCGGTGAAGCAAGTGTCCATACCCCGTCTCGAACTTTGCGGAGCTACTTTATTGTCAAGGCTGTTAAAAGAAGTTGCTCAGATACTAGGAATAGCAGATAACGATGTGTTCGCTTGGACTGATTCGACGATCGTGCTGGCATGGCTGCGTGGTCATCCCAGCAAATGGAAAACCTATGTAGCAAATCGCGTGTCTGAGATTAGTACCAATCACCCCAGCAATCAGTGGTCGCACGTGCAGTCCGCTGACAACCCAGCGGATCCAGCATCAAGAGGACTATCACCTACTGAACTTATAAATAATTACCTGTGGTTGCACGGTCCTGGGTGGCTGCGACATACTGAAATTGAACATAAAAGACCAGATATAATGACAGAATTAGAACGGAAAGAAGTTAAGGCGCTAACAACCACAGTCGAAGAAAGTGAGACAATATGGTCGAGATTTTCTACGATGAGTCGAATGTTGAGAGTTATTGCCTATTGCCGAAGAATGTTAATTTTTAAGACACCAAACTTAAACCGTCCTAATCGATCGTACCTTACCAAAGAAGAGATAGATGAAGCTTTAAAAACTTGTATAAGACAGTCTCAGGGTGAAGAATTTAAATCTGATATAGAAGATGTTTCGAAGAATGGAAGTGTAAAGAGGGGCAGTAAACTTTTCTCTTTAACACCCTATTTAGACGAAACTGGAATTTTAAGAGTACGAGGGCGAATAGACCAGGCAGGAGTACCTGATTCGACAAAACATCCTATCATACTTTCAAGTAAAGGTCATATTTCGACATTATTAGTCGATGAAGCCCATAACAAGACTATGCACGGCGGACCGCAGCTTATGCTTACCTATTTGCGTGGAAAATATTGGATAATTGGAGCTAAGAACCTGACAAAAAATCGTTACCGCAAATGTGTTATATGTACCCGATTTAAGGCTGCTGGAAATTCACAGTTCATGGGACAATTACCTTCCTCAAGAATAACGATGGGACGACCCTTTTCAAGCTCTGGAGTTGACTACGCAGGCCCGATCAACATTCGAGTCTCCAAAGGTCGAGGCCATCGATCTTACAAGGGATATATTTGTATATTTGTTTGTATGGTGACACGAGCCATACATCTGGAGGCAGTAAGCGATCTTACTACTCAAGGCTTCATATCAGCTTTCAAACGATTCGTAGCAAGACGCGGTAGCTGTAGTCAAATTTGGAGCGATAATGGTACCAACTTTGTGGGTGCAGCCAAGGAGCTGCGGATTCTGTTTGCAAGTGAAAGGTCCACCATGGCTCCGGAATTGGCTGAATGGTTAGCTAATAACGGAACCACTTGGCACTTTATCCCACCACACGCACCTCATTTTGGAGGCTTATGGGAGGCGGGGGTAAGGTCCACCAAGTATCATCTAAAACGTGTTCTAGGAGATAGTACTTTGACCTATGAAGAGATATCCACAGTGCTGTCACAAATAGAGGCTTGCCTCAATTCACGACCTATCGCACAGACTTCTATTAGTGACAACCCTTATGATCCAGTTCCATTAACACCAGGTCATTTTTTGGTCGGTGAACCTTTGGTGATACCTCCCGATCGTAATTTTGAAAATTCAAACCTTACTCTTGTTAGCCGTTGGCAAATGACTCAGCGCATGGTTCAACATTTCTGGAGGCGTTGGTCACAAGAATATCTAACTCAGCTTTGTCAACGATATAAGTGGGCCAAGGTAACCCCGGAACCCAAGCTCGGAGACATTGTCTTGGTAAAAGAAGATAATTTGCCACCGGCAAAATGGCTATACGGCAAAGTGACGGAGAAACATCCAGGATCAGATAATATTACCAGAGTAGTGACACTAAAATGTAAGAATTCATTTATTAAGAGGCCTATTACGAAAATATGTGTGCTACCAGTTTAGTATTTTAGTTGACCGTTCATTGTTGCTTCTACCCTATAAGTACTTGACACATTACACTTGAAGACATTCGATACTGGTCTACCGATGAATGATCATTTACTCTAAGAGTGTTAAGTACTTCATTTATTCATCTATTGTGTGATCATTACAATTTTATTTAGCAATGTTTTCTATATACAGTCCACTAAAAGATATTTGGGTTATGTACCTACATTTTAACATGTTGAACTTAGAGTTAAGTTTGCCTCAGGCTGACAAACGGTTGATCTGAGATAATTTATAAGTAATTTTAATTCATACCCCGGTTGATAACCGATCTACTTATAGGTACGTTACCTGCTTGATGTTTAGTATAATTAGATAACTGATTAGGTTTACCATATTCAATTGTAAGAACTGCGTTCTTGGGAGGCGGCATGTTAATGCTGAACGAAAGATTTATTGGTTTATGGTGTCATTTTTTTTGTAAGATGACATCGACACTGTAACTGTCAAAAATTTTCACAACCTCAAAATTATTATCCGAAAGAAGCTGTTTTTATATATAAAAAGTTGGAAAACGATAATAAAGGTCAATTTAAAGGAATCAGCCGCCGTTTCATTGAAAGGAGACATCAGAACCAGTGGTCATCAGTACCAGCCCGAAACACCTTTTATTATCTTACCAAGTGACGGACGCCGCAGCTCGGGCAGACCCAAGAGGTAATGGTGAATCGATTTGGACACTTTTGCGGGAGATACTTGGTCTGTGACCGCTCAAAATCGTGCTTTGTGGAGAATTCAAGGAGAGGCCATTGCTCAAGAGTGGCACACGAAAAGAGGCTAGTAAATAAAGTTACTAAGGTGGTAAACAAGTGTACGGCCCGATGTTCAGCTGTTACTGCAGTCTATTAATGCTTGCAATATCAAAGGCATCGCTCCTACGTTGCCGAACTGAAAGTTAGTGGGACAGCTAAGCTGTAGCCAATTAACTACAGCTCGTATATGGGCTGGCTTAACCAGGGTAATACTACCCTCTCACAGAAGGTCGGCGTAAAGTATCTATTCCAGCTGAGTTTCTTGCGATCAGTGAGAGAACCGGAAGCCCAACCCCCTTACCTGTCCGCTCCCTCTGTATCACTTACCTTCAGATGGGCAACGTGCGAGCAATGCCTTTGGCCAGAGTTGTGCAATAATTAATTGCAATTAAACAATTGCAATTGAATTAAATTGCAATTGTGGAGTCGCAATCAATTGTGATTTGTTTGTGATTGTTAATTTTAATTTCCCACATGCAATTAAATTAAATTAAATTGCAACTAATTAATTACAATTAATTATTGCCCAACTCTTCCTTTGGCCATATGCTACGGTGACTGCTAAGCTTGTTAGTCACATTTTAAATAATCACCTTGATTGTATAGCCTGGTCATGATGACGTCCATGGGCGTGAGCCACACGGTCTTGACCAGCGCGCCGATGTTGCTCGCCATGAACGCGGACAGATATTTCGACTGCTGGAACTTATTATTGTCGTCCATCCACTCTTTACACCTGGAGATTATTAATAAGTTGTTGTAGCAGCGGTAAAGGAAATAAATATCAACTGTATCACTTCCTCACGTTATTCTTCCCCGTTCCTCGATCCCCGGTGGGGCATGCACCAATGGATGAATTTTCATCTATGTGCATAATTTACAGTTCGCTGACGGTGAGGGAAAACATCGTGAGGAAACCTACCTATCCCTCGGGATTAGGTAATAGTCAGTTCCTGTATCCACGGCGACACGGTTCACCACCTGTCACGTTGGGTTCTGACTATCTTGTGAAACGTGGGCTTTGAGTTGGTTAATACCTCCACAATGTGGTGGTGTATGGCCACTCAAGCCTCTGACTACCCCCGAACGGGGATAAAAGTCGTGACGTTACATTACATTACGTTATTCTTTATCAATCAACATAAGCATCGGGCCTTAGGCCGCACATCATCCGAAATCTGACAGACATTTTATGGACATATGCAAACCACATAAAGCACTATTAGAAATATAGAACACTACATGTGCCCCGCGGCTTCGCCCGCGTGGAAATTGACGTGTAAGATTAGCCTATGTCTTAATCCAGAGCCTACACTATCTACGTTAAAAATTTCATTCAAATCGGTTTAGTAGTTATGGAGATACGTGGTAACAAGCATTCACACACTTTCGCATTTATAATATTATTAGGTAGGATGATACCTCTACCAAAAATTAAGTACATACACGGCAAACGCAGCAATCTGTGATGCGGATCCAATGGAGTTCCTAATCATCATCCCATGCGCGCCCCTCCAGAGACCAGACACGCCATTCCTACTATACACCTTCTGCATCGCATACACCATCCCAGTGTGGGCGTGCTGGGTCCCAACAGCTATCTTCTGCGACGAATACGACATGAGCTGTGTCTTCACAAGCTGTAAAGGACTCCCGCATAAACCCCCAGACATCCCAGCGATAGCTCCGAAGAATAGACTGTTCAACATTTTAGTATTATTCTTCTCGTCTCTTAACAGTCCGAAATTGTCGGCTTGCTGGTATATTCCTAGCCTGAAATTAAATTTATTGTCAGTTGTAAAGATTAGTAATATGTGATAAGATAAAATTGCAGATGTCTTTAATTTATTTGATTAGATGTATGTCTATCACCAACCACTTAGCTTATTCAACATGTGGGAACATACAATTTATGCATAAATATCGCCAGACTTACGCCAACTGTATGGTCCCAAACGAAGCAACGCTTGTACTATGGCTACCATACAATAGACTGAGGGTGATCCCAGTGGCACAGACCAGGGCAAATAACGAAAAGACCGTTTCTGAAATTAGCCTCTGACAGGAATAGAACCCGCAACAATCCAATACAGTGAGTAGTCAATGGTCAAACCACTGCGCCAAGAGCTCGCTATTTGGCCACTTTAATAATGTTGGGTGAGGCTGCGTTCAAATTATGAAAACACTTAATTTAAAAACTACCTTGCAAGACTCATTCTCAATGCTACCCATGTTCATGACTGTCTTTAACTAATACTCTATCAAAACCAATATATATATATAAAACACAAGCTATCCATACATGTAACTCGGCTCCACAGAATAAGTAATTCCTTTGTAGGACAATGCATACGCTTCTATAACAAACTTCCTAAAGAAATCCGAGATTTGCCTGTTAATAAGTTTAAAACTATAGTTAAAACTAAACTCTGTCAAAAGGCCTATTACAAAATCTCGGATTACTTGGAAGATAAATCAGCTTGGGACTGATCGCTCAAATACACTTTATTAATAACTTATTTCGGAAGGCAACACACTGGAGCTATTGTTTACCAAAATAGATTGTATTAAAATAAGTAAATGGCGATTTAAAAAAAACAATGTAAAAAAAGACAAACCCGCTGAGTTTCTTGCCGGATCTTCTCAGTCGAGGTCGCGTTTTCGATCCGGCAGTAGAATTTAAGGAAAAAATGTAAAATGACAATTTGTATGTGCCCCCGTAGGCCTAAACAAAATAAACACTTTGATTTGATTTGATTTGAATATGTAATATACTAGAGACTATAAAGCAACTTACCTCACCCCGTTCACAACCAACTGGAAGCACAACGCAGGTGCTAAGCCCTTCTGCAGTGCACTGATCCCGTCGTGTTTCACTATAGTGTACATAGCGTGCGGTATGTTCCTGTAGTGAACCGCGTGCTGGCCGCGCGCGCGCAGCTCGCCCTGCAGCTGCATGCGCGTCTTCACCACGTCGAACGGGTTGCTAAAGAAACCGGCGCCGACGCCGGCCATCCCGCCGATTAGGAAGTCCATTGTGCTATGGAATTATTCGGCTTTATTTTGTAATAACTATTTTTAGTTAGTGAGAAGGTATTTGTTCCTGAAATTGTTTGGGATTCTTGAGTGATTTTTGTGGTGAACAGTTTTTGATATAATTAATAAAAATATTCAGTTCCCCTCTTACTAAGGGTTACTTATTTTTAAGGAAAGTGGTAGTATAAGAGGAGAGGGATATAAATCAAGACTATACAAAATAATTAAGTAAGTAAATAAAAGTGTTGGGAGTGAGTGGCGGGCCTAGTCCAATAAAAAAAAACTATACTCATTATGTATCTTGTATGTGGATGATGTAGTAATTATAATTTGGGATTTTAATAAAAATATACACATTTTGATATTTATACAACTATACTACAAACATGATATTGCTATGATAAAATGAATGGACATTGTTATTAGTTGAAAATGATTAATCTTGGTAGGTATATAAATTCTAATTATAGATGTACTTGAGCATATTATTATGATACTCAAGGGACAGATACAATCATTAAAGTAGTTACATTGGGTCAAGTCAAGTAATGACATATGCAGGCAAATTATAGATAAGTAATATAGATAGGGAATGAGGAAGACAATTCTAACACTCACTAATATATTCAACATAAAGCAGACACTGATGTTAATAGTTTCTTTTGAATTGTGAAAAATAAACTTTTGGTATTTTTTTGTCTGTAAAGACCTGAACAATCACACACAAAACATAATCATTTCTACTATATTCAAACATACACAAGCACAAAAATACACAAACACTCACTTTTTAAATCACTGATTTAATTAAAAAATTGGTAAATACACAGTCAAATGTATAAAATGTTTTAGTACAATTTACGTGAAATTGCGTTTTAATTTTGTGTAATTAATTATTTCTAATAAGTACATAGTTTCGTGGTATTTTTAATTTAAAGCTAACTTTAAAAAACAACAATTTTCATTCATGAAATCGCTGTAAAGTTTAGGTAATAGGTTATACTCGTCTCGCGTAACGTAAAATCAGCAGACGAATGAGAGACGATGATGAGACGTTAGTAATTACGTAAAAACAAACAACGTAACATTATCGCAATAGCGTTATATATCATAGTAAAATCTAGAATTAATTTGTGTTGCTAAAATGCGATGTACTTACGTATATTTAAAATGTCAGTGTAGAGGATAAATACATCTTCTGTGCACCATTATAGAGTCGCGCCAGCCGCCAGCATCACGGGCCAGCCACGCCAGACAGGAAAACGCGGTGGAAACTTTATTTTACCATATTTTTTACGATTTCGTAATACGTATCAAAGTTTTCCTCACACACATCATACGTCAATTTGATTTTGACAGCAGACAATGTCAGTCATTTGACATTAATCAGCTGATAGGAAATATTGCGTTCCGTTACACTCAGGTTAAAAAGTAGATATTAACTGAATATGTTTTCCTGCTCTTTTCGTTATTTTTAAAAATACCTCTTTAATTTTCTATAACGAGCATAACATATTGAACTACCTATCCCATGTGAACTATCTCATTGCAAGAGAAAGGTTCTGAAAAAACTGGCCGAGAACATTATAGCTTTGACACCGTTCAAAATAGATTCTCTAGATTTGTCAGATTGATACAACTTTCAAAATTACTTGTAAATATTCTAAGAAAATATTCTAAAGTACAGCAATAGATAAATAATGTAATTCATAAATTCGCGGAACTTAAGTTTATTTATTACATAAAAAAAACGAATATGGCTGTGACAAATGCAATGTTCCTTTTCGAAGTAATGGTGGAAAACGTAAGGAGTCTCGTTGAGAGTCGAAATCTTGTCATAAAAAGCGATTTCGCAGATATTTTCTCGCTGGAACTAAAAGATCCAAAACAAATGCATATAGTTATGCCAGAACCACTCCCATTACCGCCAGAGCCACCCGGTAAAAAAAAAGGTAAAAAGAAAAAGCCTCCAAAACCCAAAAAGGGTAAAAAAGGTAAAAAGGGTAAAGGCAAAGTGGAGGCACCCCCGCCAGAACCAGCAATACAGTCGGGACAATCGGTCTTGTTTACAAGTAGCGCCGAATTTCTCACACAAAACATGAAAAAGTTCCCTATGGAAGTGTCTTTGTGGAGCAAGGAAGATAATTTAGTCTTCATCGGCATGACACTGATACCATGGGACCAGGTTTTCTATACCTATTTGGAGGAGGTTTTCAACTGTAAACAACCCCCACCCGCGTCATTGAAAGAAGAGTACAACATATTTGAGGAGGGTACTGCTAAGATGATGGCCAAGATGGGCATTCAAATAAAGCTGACATATTTAACGGACAAAGTCACCACTGCATTCCGCACCCTTTCCGAAGATCATAACGTTAGAAAATGTCTGTATACTGGAGCCAACAATAAACAGATATCATTCATGTGCACCCTTAAAACAACAGACGATGAATACAGAGAAAACTACAACAAAATAAGGAACCAGTACATAGTAGACAAACCTAAACCTACTAAGGTAGTTTACGCAACTTATAAGAATGCTCCCGGAGCCAATCTCACATTCTTTAACGATGGCGATTATTGCTGCATGAAACATGCCGATAAACCTCCTGAATCGAAATATAAATCACCTGAATGTTGTCCTGATATCGATTTTATTATCGATTACGTGAGGAAGACGATCGTATCTTGTAACGACAATATGAGGATGATCACGCCGCGGCCAACGATCAAGCCGAGGGTCAAAGCGACAGATATCGACAGACTTTGCTACTGCAAGGAGACCGCTTGGCCTCCAGGTCCATTCGTGGAGAGATTCAAGAATGAGATGCAAAGTGAACCGTGTCCATTATGCATCGAACCTGCGAAGAAAGCTACAGGCTCCCATGGCGCCACATTTGATATAGCGAACATAAGAGGTCCGTGTGGCAAAGTAGAGTGCAGAATCGCCAGAGACATGAGGGCGTACATCGAGAATCTTGTAAACGAAGATAATGTAGAATTTAACGTTCAGGACATCATCGGCCCTTGCGGCAGCAAGGATTGTACAGTAGCTGAAAGAATTCAACAATTTTTACGCCATGAGGGCATGTTCGTTGGAGGAGAGAACCGAGAAGGCATGTCTACGCAGTGTGCATGTGTACAGAAGATGCAAGAAGCGCTCACTAAGCGTCAATCGTGCGAGTCAGTATGCAGTAAAGAGTGCGAGGATAATGATAGCGAGGCTTCCCATTGCGATGGAAAAGGTTGCCCTTATCCTCAGAAAGTATATAACGTATATTATTTCACAGTCGAATACGATTTCGATAAAGGAAGCGGTGGAACCACCGCGCCCCCATCGGAGAAATCATCTAAATACAAATTTTGCTCTACTGACTCGTGTCCCAGTGCAAAGGCATCTGAAAAGGCGTCGTGTTCGAAAAGTATTTGTTCTTCTCAGCAAGAGAAAACTGACGATACCAATGATAAATGTCAGCTGCCAGTGTGTCCAGTGCAACATGCTGTGTTTCCACCCAGTCCAGCGGACAGCAACGTTGTGATAGGCTTCGAAGATATCCATCGCCCATGTTGCGTGAAATCCTGTGATGTCGCTGAGAGAGTAAAAGACTTCATAGTAGACGGTGTCATGTGTAAAAAAGATAATAAATCAGAAGGAGGAGATCCCTGTTACTGCGACTGTGTGTGCACATTCAAATTCTCAAATAAAACCACATATTGTGGGGTATGCGGAGGCTACGAGTGCCTCGGTGACGACGTGAAAGACCAACCGGAGTTCATGCAACCTCACCCGTGTCCGATATACCACAAGCTGTATGATAAAACATTCCTAAAAACTCCGAATCCATGGCCTGAGGAAGAGCCAAAACCAGAGCCGCCAGCTAGTTCCAGGAGTTCTAAAGCTGCTGCGAAAATGGGGGCGTCATCGTCGGATAGACGACCGTCTCGAACGAGGTCAATAGCTAAGGATGGTAATGAAAAGAAAGGCGCAAGTGAAACCAAGGTTAAAAAGCACAAGAGCAAAGAAGAGAAGACAGTGGGGAAGTTTACTGCAGTTGTACCAGAACGTACGCACGCTGTTAATATTAATATAAGATAATGTTACTGCTATAAGTATGCTGATATTTAATAAAGTCTATATTTCAGAGCCATCAGCCCCAGTTGAAAAGAAACCCGCAACCAAATACCCATATCCACCTGTTCCAAAGAATATGGGCTGGAATTGGACGGCTGAAGATATACCGGGACTGAAAGTAAGTTTCATTTGAAGTCATACGATATTGATTTTAACTTAGTAATGTTTCGTCTATAACTACACTGCTTACCCGTACCTATCATATATGTATTTTTATAATTACTTACGGATTAATTAACTACTTCTGGATTGATGACTTCAAGTTTGGTTTTTGTTTCATTATGTTTTGTGGTAAGTTTTTTTTTTTCTTGACAATAAGTATGCTAATCATTTACTTTATTATTATTACATGTTTTGTTATACACCTATTTACATAGAAAATTGTAATTTATTTTTTATATTTTTCAGTGTACCTGCATATCGCGTCTAGAAACCTAACCTAACCGTCGAACAGAAACATGAACGTAGACTGAAGTAAATTAACACTTTGTCGATGTACTTTATGATGAAAAATAAATCATATGTAAAATAATAAATATATGACGTCTTATTTATTCAGCTTTATCCTATTGTTTATTAATATTTTGAAATTCTAAATTTAGATACCATTTAATTACAGTTTCGTCCCAAATGGCGGCCTGGAGCAGCCAACAAGATCCTCGTGAGAAGATATAGGGCGCTTTTAGAGGGCGTCGATACCATTGGCAAAAAGAAACGAGCCTTATTGCAACGGAAAAAGAAAGCAGAAATGAAACCGACTATTATCGTATCAAAGAAAGATGGAGAATTTATTGTTCAGATGGAAGTATTTAAGAAATATTCTAAAGAAAGAATGCTCTTCCAATACCCTTATGAAGAAAAGCCACCGATAATATATACGATAGGCAAGACACAGGAAGAGAAATTCAAGATTCAAAAGCAACGAGATAGACGGGAGCGTCGGGAAACCAGAAGGAAGAGTCGGCTATTGCAATCAACATTCAAAGATAAATGCCAAGAGATTTGCTTGAAAGCGTACAACCAAGCTATAGGGTTACTACCTCTACCGAATCCTAATAACCCTAACTGTCCATGCCAAACTCAATCTGCTCACAGTAGTTCCCAGCCAGTAGATTCCTGTTCATGCTCCGAAGAGGGTTCCATATCGAGTGATGACACAGACCACGACGAATGGACAGTGCACTTTAGTCCGCCTGCCGCCCTATGGGATTCTAGAGCTAAACACCCACCTGTACTAGTCGAAAATGAGAGTCAATACACTTACTTAGATTACAAAGTCAAACTTTTAGATAAGGCCGGTAATCCCATACCTAGATACTTCAAAGGTCCCGACGGTAAGCAGGAGTGCAGCGATTTAGGTGGTTTTTGGAGCCCGACCCATACTTGGCTGGAAATAAATAAAGATGGATTCATAGGAGCCGATAATAGATGGATACCTTCGAACTTTTTAGGTCCTGATGGAGCGCATTACACTTCGGAGGACGGTGTTTTCACGGATTCGTCTGGACAGGTCTGGAAACTAGGTATAGATGGATACATAGACAAGGATGGAAAGTGGGGTTGGTATTCTAAAGGCAGATCGAAGAGGAGTCCGTCGGCAATGACGGTTAATGCTGCGAAGAGAAGTGAAAAGGGAGGTAAACGTCCTCCAGCTGCTGCAGCAGCAGCTCAGGGCAAATCTGGTCGTGCATCACCCCCCAAGGGAAAACCTGAGAAGAAACTGAGCCCAATTCTATCACCCAAAGGTGGTAAAGTTTCAGCCAAGAAAATTGTATCATTATCGTCCGGTAAAGCCAGAAACCCCCTCGTGATGAGCCTGTCAATGAACTATATGAGAAACAAGTCACCGCGTCTTTCCCCAGTGGACAATATGAGACCAATAGATCCGAAGAAACTAGCAAAATATAGGGAAATAATGGATGACCTTCAAATGTATGCAGATATTGGAGATTTGAAAGTCCCTGCTAAGACAAACAGAGCTTCAAACACTCCAAGAAAAAAAGTGTCTCCTTTTACAATGCACGGTCCATTCGGGACCGATAGAGGCCAATCACTGGCTGTAGTCAAATCATTTGCAAATAGGACATCGATTTCTTCCCAAAGTGAATCACCGTCACCTGACACGAGATAATATTTGATACAATGTGTGGGCAAAAATATATTGATATATACAAATTTTAAATAAATAATTATTTTAGCAATCTAAATTAGTATACTTGAATACATAGTTTAATATAATTATTACAGATTGTTATATCTACTTGTGTTTTTTTATTTCAGTAATTAGGTCTATAGCTACAAATTCGTAGTCCATACAATACAGAAATCTATAATGTGCTCTTTGAGTCTGAGGTCGAGGTCTGAGGTAATCAGAGACTTGGTATATTTTTATTATAGGCTTTTTTACCGTTTTCGCCCAATCATCTTTGGGTGTTATTTTTATATGACCGAAGGTGGGTATGGGTTTTCTGGGTGAACAAAGGCTTGTCATTGGAGATTTTAATCGTTTTAATTATGCAAGTACATATTGGCCTGATATAAAAAAACCATTATATATTTACATAACAGAAAAAGTAAATTTTCTGACAACACACATTTTGGCCGAAACATAAATTGCAAGTTTATTTTTGTATTATTTTAAAATTTATTTGTTATTATTTAGTATGGGAATTTAAGAAACAATTTTATGTATATTTGTAATAATTACAACAAAAGAGGTAACGAGCAAAATGGCTCTTTCGGATTCAATGTTTCTGTTTGAAATAATCGTTGAAGAGCTGATTAGCTATATAGATTGCAATGAGTTTTATATTAAAAGTCAATTCGCTGATTTCTTTCAAATTAACTTGAAAGACCCGAATGATTTAGATGCATTGCTGCCGAAGCCACGAAAGAAAAATCCTAAACGGAAAACAAAGGTACGAAATATTAAGGCGATGCCTCCGAAGGTTCCAGAGCCTAGGGTGCAGTCCGGGCAGTCAGTCTTACTCGCCACTAATATAGACGTGCTTATATCAAACATGAAGCAGTACCCAATGGAACTCTCACTCTGGCATAGGGATGACACTGAAAACAGATTGGGATCAACCCACATTCCCTGGAGCAATTCATACATTGATTATTTAAACAAGCTTGGTAAAAGTTCAGAGCCACCTCCAGTCATAGTCGCTGGAACGTACAACGTTTTTAATGAGTATAACTCCAGATGCATGGCCAACATTAAATTGACCATAAAACTAAGCTATTTCAAAGATAAAATTACAAGTCAATTCAGAGCAATATCCGAGGGTAACCAACGTACTTTTCTTTACACTGGATTCAATCCAAAGCCCACGGTTAAGGATACACCACCTATTGGGGAAGAGGATCCTGGCGTTATCAAGACTATTTACAGTGGCGGAAAGCAGAAGTTTAGAAAATCTAGCCCGGATAAGAGACCTACAAGCCCAGATAAGGAACAAATTGAAAAAGAAGTACCGAATAATGATGCTTCGAACACTGACAATAGTAATATTGTGGCAATACAAAGTAAAAGCCATACGGATGTAGATGAAAACAAACAAATAGCTATAGCAAAAACAAAATCTTGTTCATCTATTGGCCAAGAACAAATCAATATTTTAGATTACATTTTCAGCGATGACAAAGGTCCATTCGGCAATCAGATCTATTGCGTTAATTATTTTACAGTAGACAATGATTTTTCCACCGGTGCTCCAACGGACTCTGCTTTCACAAAACCAATGAGTTCTGGAAAATCAAATGAATCCAAATCGCGATACCATTTTAAGGTATGCAGTAGTGACTGCAAAAAATCGAATACGACCACGGATAGCGTTTGTTCATTGGTTTTACCTGAAGAAGCTGCACATTTGATTACTGTCAGTAAATGTAAACATATAACCTGCAACAGTAAGAAACATAAAGAGGCCCCATCATCATCAGACGATCGCATTTTGCTGGATTTGAGTAGTCTTAAAAAGGATTGCTGCGACTCCACACAGAAAGTGGAACAAGTGGTCGGAGGAATGAAGGCGAAGATAAAGATAAATCCAAATGACCCGTGCTATTGCGAATGCGAGTGTGAATTTGGCTTCGTGAAGAAAACACAGTACTGTAACATTTGCGGGGGCTACGAAATTACTGGTGAGGATCTTGGACCCACGCCTGGCCACGATGAGCCGTTTCCATGCCCAGTTTATCACAAACTCGAAAAAAAGAAGACCTACAGTAATTCTGGCAGCGAAAGCAAAAAGAAGGACTCGAAATCGCGATCTGTGAAGAGTGAATCCGAAAAAGATTGTAGTAAAATAAAAAAGAGAAAGATTGATGAAAGATTTAAATTTAACTACGGTTATACAGGTATCCGTACGTATTTACATTCTTTTTTTTTGTAGAAATCTGTTGAATGGATTGGAAGGCAATAAACATTCTTTAGCCGCAGTATTATAAGTCGGTCCTGGTAAATATGGTTTCATAATAATTGTCAGACCATTTGGATTTTACTTAAGTATCCGATTTTAATTTTAGCCCCTAAAATTGGACACAGTCAATGCGGTTTTCCATGTACCGGCACTTTGGGGAATGTCCCCAAGAACATGGGCTGGTTATGGACCGCTGATAACGTACCCGGCTTGAAAGTAAGTAGCTATTTATTTATTTAAACATACAACCATCGCTGCAGTTCATAAGGCACTATAATTTCTTTGCACTATAGTTTTTCCTTTTATTTTTTTCATTTTTTTGTAGTTTCGTCCGCTGTGGAGGCCTGGTGCTACGAATAAGCACGTCGTTAGGTTGCTTAGAATGGCGAAAAATCCAGGAGACGTCATATCCAAGAAGAAGAAGAAGGTTCCTGCTAAGAAAAAATCTTTAAAGCGGCCGCTACTCGTTGTACACAAGAAAGATGGTGAATACACTGTCACCATGGAACCTGTTAAGCAATATCCAAAACCAAGAACCTTAAACCAATACCCGTATGATGATAAGCCAGTGCTGACATACACGATAGGAAGGACAGATGAGGAGAATCTTGAGAGACAAAGAAAGAAAGAGCGTGCTCGCAGACGGCTAGAGAGGTCTCAACGTGAATTCATCCAAAGCGCCTTCCGAGACATGTGTCAAGAAATTTGCTTAAAGACATACCAACAGGCTTTAGGCATTCTACCTGAAACCGAGAACCCAACATGCCCCTGCTATCCAGCTCATCCAAGCGCCGAAGATGTAGACTTGGATCATTCCTGTTCTTGCTCCGAAGATAAGAACCTCACTGGATCCGACACAGATTCCGATGAATGGATAGTCGAGTTCACACCTCCCAACGCTACTTATGATCCCACGTTTAAGAGTAAGAAAATAACTAGCGCTGATAACACGAGTCAGTACACGTATTTGGACTATAGAGTAAAACTTCTAGATACATATGGAAATCCAGTGCCAAGGTTCTTCAGAGGGCCTGATGGCAGACAGCAGTGCAGTGATCTAGGTGGATTTTGGGGTCCGAACCGTAAATGGTTAGAAATAAATGTCGACGGTTATATAGCATCGGACCAGCGGTGGGCACCAAACTCATTTATAGGACCTAGTGGAGAACAGGTCGATTCTGAAACGGGTAAATTCCAGACTAGCCACGGCAAATGGTTGTACGTCGGGATCGATGGGTATATAGACGCTCAAGGTAGATGGAAGGCTTATCCTAGACCTTTGGGACCACATCCCAAAAGGCCAAAAGGTGGTACCGATAAAAAATCTGGAGGAAAAAAAAGAGAAAAGCCGGTTTTCGAGAAGTCTGAGGCAACATTTAGTTGTTTCGGCGACGTGTCACCTGCGGAATTGTCCAAAATGGGTATCGTAGGCCACGGGCCCGATAAGAAGTTGTTGTTGGCAAAGTTGCGAGAGATGCTCGCACAGGGGGAAAATGTCAAGTTACCGGTGCCTTCGACGGTGCCTCGACGACCACCATCGCGGAAGAGGAAGTCTCGTGCAGGCAGTCCGGACGTGTTCAATTCTCGAACGTATTTTGAGGAGAGGACAAAATGCAGACATCCTGTGCCATCAGAGAAAGGCGTGATAGCTAGAGACGAACAAGGAAACAAGACGTATTTCAGACTAAAGGAACGTAAGAATAAGAGGCCAGCCGACAGGTTCGCCACCCTCGCTCACCAAGGCATCAGTTTGAGCTCGTTTCACTCACCATGCTTCCACTCGTTTATCAGCACCGAGATTATGAAAAAGCAACAGTTCGATCGAATCAGAGCTTTATATGCACAAGACGAAAGCAAAAAACACATCTCAACACAGGCCGGCTACTGTTAAACCTACTGTGTCCAATGAAATTGTTTATTTGGTGTAAGAATTTGTTTAGGTTTATGAACTAAGTGCTAGTTATTTGGTATGGTCTAAGTCAAATTTTGTAACGTTACGTAACTGTAAGAAGAGTAAACGAATTTAATTTTATTTAACATGATTTAATTACCTGTCATAGTACTACTTTCTGCGATCGCGTAAGCATTTTTTTATTTCAATGAATAATTCTTCATACTAAGACTGGTACTAATGCAATTGTTATTACAGGAGATATCCTTAGGTTGGAAGCCAGGCGCAATTTCCAAGCGCTTACTCCGCAAATTGAACAAAGCGAAACAGCAGACATCTCCAATCCAAAGAGTCAAACCGACAAAGAAAGCCAAGAAGCGTGTTGAGGACAAACCTACCCTTATTATCAGCAAAATGAACGGAGAGTACCGTGTAGAAATGCAGGTGTCTCCTGCAAATAGCGATACTAACGTCGACCAGTGTAGTCCTCTAGTATACAAGATTGCCAGAGAAGACAATGATGATAGGATCAAGAAACGGCAGCGGAAGCAACGACGACTTACCAGGGAAGCTGTGGGGAAGGTTTGGTCGGATCCTTACCACCCTGAAGTCTGTGAGAAGACCTGTTTGAAGGCCTACAAACAGGCTATAGGTTTGCTGTCGTATGATCCTAATAAGCCGGAATGTACATGTAGCGAGGTAGAAGTGGAGGAAACCTTGGACAGCTGTTCTTGTGAAGACATTGACGTGAGCTCTGAATGCAGTTCTTTAGAATTAAATTGGGAGATACGTTTCACACCACCTATTGCATCTCGAATGTGTGCATAAATCCATACCGAACTTTTTTTTATTGCTGTAGTTATTTTTTGTGGAATTTTAAATAAAACCAATACGAAATTTAACTATCTTTTAATTGTGTAGTAATAAATTATTTAGCATGTCCCATATGATGAGAGAAAGGGTTGTATGTGGAGCTATTCTTAGGTATAAGGGCCCTATTCCTTTGTATAGTCCGTATAGGCCTTCCGTTTTGTATATTTTTGTTAAACAGTCTAGCACTCCTTTGTATAAGACTTCGCCGTTTGCCCCGGAACCTGAAACGAGAAGAGTAATTTAAAGGGATTTTATCATCGCATGTTTAAGTAATGTATAAAAGAAACAGGAAAATGTAAAAGTCATAATTCTAAATGTTTATTTTCATAAGAGCTTGAAGTTAAGAAGTTGTGCAGTGTAGAAGATGAGGCATAAAGTTAAAGTAAGCATAATAAATTGTATGTTAACATTTAGATACTTATACTTGTACCCTATGCAATAGGTTTACTTTGCGGTGTCTGCAATGCTCTTCGCAATGCAATTATTTCTTAAAGGGGTCAGTCGCCTCAAGGAACGGAAGTCAGTTCCAAGCTAATCTAAGTATTAGGTAGATCACTGCCCTAACTGAAGGCCCGTTGCAATAATTTGAAAATAATAGTTGCGTGGTAAACAAATTGAAGAGTTGAAATGAAAGCTCCATTAATGTTGATGATGTTTAAAAATAAGCAAATGAGACAAGAGTGATTCTATGATTTCGTGCAAATTGGAAGAATTTGGAGAATTTTTTTACCAATTTTTTTCTTATTTTTAATGAAAAGCTACATGAAAAATAGACATACTGATTTAAGTAATACTATTTTTTTCGCAAAACTGGCGGAGATATGGACCTGATAATTTTTCTGGAAATGGTAATGATAAATGTGATATGGTAATGATATTTGTTAAATGGTAATGAAAAATTAATACCGGTAATGATGATTTAAATATATTTTTTTTTAGATTAAGGCTTTATATTGATGTTCAAATGAAATCAAGTTATTTTAGGTACCATTGCTAATAATTATTTGAATCATATTCGTCGACTAAAGATAGGTACCTACTACGGATAAAAACACAACAAAAATCAATCTAATACACTACAAGATCTGGGAGCTAACCACCACCTCTTGTAGTAAGTAGTATTATTTTAACCTTACAGCGACTTTTTGGACTAAGACGTCCCTTATTGTCATGACAATAAGGAACGTCATAGTACAAAAAGGATGTAGGATAAACAAAAAAAACACACACTACATTCGCAGTTTTGCTTTTAGATTGGACAAACAGTTTCGTTCAATAAAAGAAGTAGACAATATTTAGCTCACTACCATAATTTTATCATCATTACCACAATTACAAGATCATCACCATAATTGTATGATCATTACCATTTTCATAAAAAATGAATGGTAAATACTGGTAATGAGAGGAACGGTAATGATATTTTTGCACTTTCTTTAGATTTACTCCATTAATAACTACAACACCAAAGTATTAAATATTTAAAAAATATTTGTACTCGATAATTATTATGTTAGCATTAATAATAATCTAACATAATAAATAATTTTCAGTAAAAAGCGCGAATGGTAATGTATCAAAATATTAACTCAGCTTAAAATCTCAAGTTAGAAAATTCTCTTAAAAAAAAGTTGCACGCGTTCGCCTCCCTTAATGTTCGTTGATCGACTGCGGGAACATCATGCTCGGGGTGAGGAATGAGTACGGGCAAATATTTCGCCCTTTCGTGAATATAGAAGCTGTTTTCGCAATAAAAATGTGAATGAATGGTAGTGAGATTATTTTTTTAACGAAAATATTTTGTCACCGTGAACAAGTAACAACCATAAAATACTACATTTATTTCAATAGTTTTATAGCTTAATGTGTACTCTAAACATACTAATACAAAAATATATAGTAAAGCATCAGAATATTTAGTTATATCCTGTCAAACACAAAAAAACAAAATCAGGACACTGCTGGTAATGAGATTTAGGCATATCTTTATTTATTTTTTAATACTTAAGAGCCTGTTAAATAATCAAAATGTGGTGGCAGCTACGCCTTTTTAACTCACCTAACTAAAAAAAAATATTAGGTAGCCTAAAAACTTGTAGTTTTGTGTATTTTTCGGTGAAACTGTGATTTGCACGAAATGATAGAATCTCCCACAAGTTCAATTTTAGAATAGTTTTTTGCGATTACGAGTAGTCCCCCCCTTCAAGTCCAAAATAGTTCTTGAAGTGGAGGGACATCAAGTAAGTAATAGGAAGCTAATACCTGACCTTACTGATTGCTATTGATATTGGCGTTGCACATAGATGACGTATTGAATGCGTTTCGAATTTAAAGCATGTGTAAGGCCCGCCACATACATACGGAATTTCCGTACGGAATTCCATTTCGAAATATCGAATCGGGGATTCCGAACGCAGAAAAATCCATCCAAATGTATGGACGTATCGCGTTCGAAAACCCCGATTCGATATTACGAAATGGAATTCCGTACGGAAATTCCGTATGTATGTTCCTAAAGCGCGAACGAATAAAAAGTTACAGCCCCAAATGATCCCAAGCAAGATACCAAGGCACCATGACATGCTGAGAACCACGACCGAAGCGACAACATAAATTTACCCTGGTTGTAAAGCCGCGTATTGACAACATCCAGCGGGGTTTCTAAACATATCACTGGCACACCGGTTATGATGCTGGCGACGAAGGACAACATGATCGGTGAGTTCTCATAGAACCCGTGGTCTCGGAGTATCTCTTTGAATCTGTAATGCAGATGGAGTGTACAGACCCTGGTTATACATTCGCACGGTGATTACGTCGAAGGGGCATATGATAATTGCTACTACGGCCCCGCTGACGGCGCTCGCTGCGAACGCCAGCCCCAGAGGCGAGTTTTGGCACAGCCCGTGCGACACCAGCGCTTCCTTTGCTCTGTTGAAATATTTTGATGATCCTTATTAAGCAGCTACCAGTTTTTAAAAGATGGCCCGCTAGGTGCGATTTCTAAACAGGAGAGATTCTTGCAGGCCGCCCAGCTACCAGCCTATTAAAAGATGGTCCACTCGGTGCGATTTCCGAACTGGAGAGATTTTTGCAGGCCGGTGCCAGACTCGGTCTTTGACTTGCACCGGTCAGTTTGTTGTTCCTCACGGAATTTCCGAATAAAATAACAGTATCTTTAATTATGAGTTTGCTAAAAGCGTCTACGAAAAAAAAGGGTTTTGAGCGGGGCGCGTGGTTATATCCTCTTTGGTGGCGCTATACAATTTGATACAGGTAAATTTTGTTTAGGTAGTAGACTCAAAAACCAATAAGCTATATACGCTGCATAGCTGAGCACCTGTTCGCCTAACTCCAATAATACGCAGCCTTAAACGTTTTGCTACGCTTCGCTAAATTCGCCAAACTATTGCATTCTCGTATACTACTTACTACGTCTTGGCTTATTGGTCTGTATGTTAGCGAACAAGGGCAAATCGTATGGTCGCCCTTGATAATTTACAAAGATCATCTTACGCGGAGAAAGTGGTGAGTTGTGCCGCGCTGCCGACGGCCAGCCTCGTGCAAGTCGCAGACACTCCCGCGAAGAAGCCCTTTATACCCTCAGTCTTGTATATCGTGATGAAGCCGTCGTACATTCCTGGACAAATTTAACTGGTTAAACTATCATAAATATTGCCTATATTTATTTTGCCTATTCCCATGCTATTACGTGCTGTTATATTAATTTAGCCATTATGTAGTAGATATAAGTATATCAGTCTATGTAATATTTTCTTGTTTATGTAATGTAATTTATGTGTATGTATAAGTGGTAATTTATGTAAGCACACCCCCGTATTATTTTTTCTTTAGATCCTCTCCATCCAAAGGTTGCCTGGTAGAGATCACTATTAGTGATAAGTCCGCCCATTTTCCACTTTCTGTGTAAATTGTGTAATTATTTATAAATGTTTATTTTTCTAGTGGTGGATTAATAAAGAGTTATCTATCTATCTATCTATAAATACCATACGTCCGATACAAACTGGATGATATCCACTTTCCACCAAAATAGCATTATTATGGGAAGAACCACAATCTGATAGGTGAGCCTTATGCCGCAGACTAAGAAAGAATAATTATCACGCCACGGAAGGAGTTGCCTACCTAAATTAGTACGATTCTTACGACTACTGTAACTAGATCGGGGTACGTCACAGCCGAGTATGAGTGGCAAAGGCGTTACCATGGATCTAAGAATTTTGGGCGGTACACACTAAAGAGTACATAATATATTATGCAGTTCTTATTAAATGGTCCATGGCGCGTGGCGACGCCATTCAGAAGACAGCCCAGAGACTCGTGAAGGATCAGTACACAGTCAGTCCTTACACTAAAGTACTAAGGACACATAAATAAAGAGAGATTCACAACATTAGGTCAACAAATCTACTCATAACCAACACTATAGTTAAAACTAAGCTTTCTTATCAATATAGTTTTTAATATATTGAAATCGGTCCATCCGTTGCGATTTCATCACACATTTTATATAATGTGCGACATGTGCGTTTGACGTCACACGCTTCGTCGGATTGAAGGCGTGCTGTACCCGCGCCGGCCGTTCATTACAAAGCGCGCGTGAGCCCGATGACGTCACAACAATCGCGCGCGATTTTCGTTAGTAATTTGGCCCATGCTCCGTCAATTTTTGTCGTAGACCAAAAATTGTTGCACTGTATGTTATTGATTTCTTAGCTCTATAAATATGCGTTCTCAACTAAATTCGTTACGGATCTCCATTGTTTAGGGAATGGTAGCGAGATGAAAGACTCTAACCTTTATACCTATGCTGTCTCCCAACAGCGATGCTCGGATGCGAAGCGGCCTGTATCCTGGTCTTGAGCACCGATGCTGGGTTGCCAGCCACGCCGCTCATGACCCCGCTCACGCTCGACCAGAGTATCGTCTTCTGTATACTAATGTCGCCTTTCTGGTTCTTCGTCCAGCCCTGAACTTGGGCCACGTGGTACATGCCTAGTCTGGAAGTGGGGAAGAGAAGAAGTACTAACTGAGGAAGGTAATCTGACTACACTAATAGGTTGTCCCCTATGTTTGAATGTGCACGATTTCGTTAGATAGAAATAGCTTTTTTATGTGACTGGTGGCAAACCAGCGTACGGCCCGCCTGATGTTAAGCAGTTACCGTAGCTTAGATGTTTGCAATACCAAAGGCATCACTCGCACATTGCCGACCTGAATAGAAGTGAGACAGAGGCAAGAGGGGGAGGGGGGTTGTTGGGCTTCCAGCTTTCTCATTCATCGTACGAAACGCAGCTGTAATAGATACTTTACGCCGGTCTGTGAGAGCGTGGTACCTACCACCCCGGTCGAACCAGTCCGTATATGAGCTTGACTCTACCACCATTACTATAGCTCCAATATTTTTTAGGGTTCCGTACGCAGAGGGTGCCAACGGTACCCTATTACTAAGCTTACGCTGTCCGTCTGTCTGTCTGTCCGTCTGTCAGCGGGTGGTATCTCACGAACCGTAAAAGTCAGAGAGTTGAAATTTTCACAGAATGTGTATTTCAGTTGCCGCTTCAAAAACAAATACAAAAAAAAAAAAAAAGGGTCCCCATACAATAAACTTGATATATTAAACGTTTTTGTTCTACGGTGGTACGAAATCTTTTTATGTGCGAGTCCGACATGCACTTGGCCGGTTTTTTTAAATACCAGAGCAACTTTCATTTGTCTTACCTGACAGAATTCATAGTGAATCCCAGTACCATGGCCGGCGCCAGCCCCTTTTGCAGCGCAAGCGCGCCGTCTGTCCGCGCTATGACGTATAGCGCGTGGAATATGCCGCGGTACCGCGTAGTCTGTTCAGTGCGCGAGCGCAGCTCCCCTTGCAGCTGCAGCCGCGTCTTCACCACGTCCATCGGGTTGGTGAATATAGTCGCCCCCGCACCGGCCAGCCCGCCAATCACGAAATCCATTTTGAAGGGTTACTGAAAAGATTTATTTATTTAAAAAATACACGGAAACAAAAATTTATGAAAAAAATTAAGTTCGTCACAGCGTGTCAGCGCGTCTACTCCAATCTTAAAGCGAGATACAATTGAATCATGGACCAGTTACTAAGGGGACTGGCCCTAAGCAAGTCGGCCGAGTGGTCAGCCTAGTACTAACATCGACATAAAACGAAGCGAGTAGTTCAACTATTTACCGGTAAATAGTAAAATGAAAATGAAAAAAACAATGACCACGTTTTGTTTCATACAAATATCTAATAAGGGCACCTCTTTCTTTAGTCTTTACTCTGTGAATTGAATAAATAAACTTGATTATTAGTATGTAATTAACTCGTTACTACACCATATTTAGCTCACGCTAAACATAAGCATAACATAGCATTCAATTCAATTAATTAAAAACTAATTCATGGTGACAAAGTTGATAAATAATACATTCTAAAAAAAACTTACCCAATCCAATAGGCTTATTAACACTATACAATATAAGACCACACACTTCACCGCCACATAACACAATTAAGAGAAAATTAAGTCATACTTCACATTTTTATTAAACACGCAAATTTGCAAAACGGCAGACACGAGCAGCACACAACACGAATGTTATCTGCCTCGTCGAGTCCCGTGACATTGAACACTACAATCATCAGCTGTACACACGACTGCTTATAACATTCAGAGAATTATATTTGCTAACACTTTTAATATAAAGATAAAAATTGCGTGCGACTATGTAACGGTTGATACAACTTGTGCGTATCGACGCGGTTGCTGACGTAGAGAATTATTTGGCGGGCGCGTATAAGGAAGTATTTACAACCAGTGATGTAACTCGTTCAACGGTCGAACGACTACTGACGTAGTTCGATAATCGATTGTAAGTATCGACCACTCATCTTACTATTGAATTTGATAAGTAGCTATTCGCTCTACAAGAAAAAACTTAAATAAAGATTTTTGTAAAAAATATCCTCAAACTTCACTCAAAGGGCCTCTTCGTGTTGCACCCATAGATAAAAACATACTATTTGATTTGAAGGTTGCACCTATTTCCCCACAAGTCTTGCAAAGCCCGGGCGCCTGAGCAGAGATCTAGATCTAGTAGTCTGAAGGTCTAGATTCTAGACCTTCAGATTAATTGGTTTAGAATCATTTATTGCAGAAAGAAGGTCGACCATGATATGACAATCTTTAAGTAATTAAAAGTTTCTAATTATTGCGATAAATAAAAGTAGGAACGTTAATTATTTTATACTTTATCTAAGGACACAAATCATTGCAAGATAATGTGTTATGTAGGTAATTTAAATGTTATTTATTATACGTAGTTAGGTACCTACTTATTTAATCTAACAACAACAAATTATTCAGCAGCTGTGGTACCTAATTAATCGAATTTACAGAATTCAATTGCCAAGGTCAACTGCCTCGGAAGAGTGCGGAAAAGCCGGTTTCTTAATATTGACATAAATATCAAGGACAACAACTGCAAAATATCTCCTAAACTCTACCTAATATAATAAAAATTTGAAAATAAGTGGTCATAAATGCCCTATTTAATACCACCGCAAAACATGAGTGCACAACACTACACCTCACTAATATTCGAGGATGCGGGATGATCATTGATGAATTATTTTAGCAGATATGGTACCTGCTTACATTGCAATCACTAGACTTGTACTCAGCGCACCACTACATACAGCGAAATTCACACATCTGTTATCGCACTCGCAATGCGACAATCCAATGTGTTATTCAATTGCGTGAGCCGTATTGGTAATACCAACATGTTTTCAAAATTATTTTCCGCGGTCGACTGAGTCGTACTGTGTCCATGGACTCCGTTTAGTAGGACATACATACTATTTTAGACAGTCACATGTCTCCCTCATTCTTGCTAATATCTTTGGTGATGGTGTATTTAATTTCTACTAGCGTTTCACCGAAGCTTCACATCAATATTTTAAGGGTGCGTTTCCACTAACGCGGAGTTGGGCGGAGTGGAGTGGAGAAGAGTACTGTGATTGGCTAACTGTGATGGGCCAAGAGCGGAGTGGAGATTTCGCTCCACTCCTCCCAGCTCTGCGTCAGTGGAAACGCACCCTTGATCTCCCCAAGGTCAAAGTAAACTTCTAATCTACAAAATCATCACATCACGTGACTTTAACAATCGCTGAGATTCATAGAAATACTTTTACACAGTCATCTTGTTTAGGCGAGCCAGGCCTTATTTACCCCTTGCCCGCCCCTTGCTTGCCCCTTGCCCGAGGGTTAAGATCGGCCTGTCTAGTCTGTGCCCTAAGGCACAGACTAGACAGGCCGATCTTAACCCTCAAAGGTCACTAGTAAAAATGACAGCTCAAAAGCGTACTCAAGTTTACTTTCAAGATCGATTTATTACGACTTCATAGGTAGTTCCCTTGCTTTCATTAGTAATATTGATGCATCACCATCAGTAGAGGTGTCGACACGCGAAGGGCTAGGGGTTACTCATTCGGAAATGTAATGGCGGGGTGAATATTGTGCAAGGTCAAAAGTCAATTCGTAGATACCAAAAAATACCATTAAAAACATAGCAGGGGCGTAGCTACCGCCGCGCCGCCGTATCAATGATACGGGGCCCCCGGGCTACAGGGGCCCCGAACGTATGTTAAAATTCTTTAACCTTCATTTGGGCCTCCCAACAATTTTTTATACAGGGCCCGTCTAAGGCAAGCTACGCCATTGAAACAGGTACCGTTAGAGATACCTAAGGTACGAATATTTTTTACCAACTGACTGTCCGGATGAGAATGTGTAGGTAGGTAGAGTTAACAATGGTAGTGCGTCGAGGATATTGACCTGTTTGGGCCTCCGCAGACTTGCAACTTATAGCATCGGCGACCGGCGATTTTGTGACGTATCGATGCTGCGTCGCGTTTCTTCGAGCGCGAACGAGCGAGACGCAGCATCAAAATCGCCGATCGCCGATGCTAAAAGTAGCAAGTCTGCGGTGACCCTTATTGACGAACGCTTGGCGCAGCGGTTCGAGCGTAGGCCGCCCGTATCACTGCATCGGGTGGTTGCGGATTTGATTCCCGCCAGAAGCAGGTTTCGGAAACTGAGGGCCTACTCTGTTTCAAACGAAAACGAAATTTCGGACGAAATTCACGTATTTCCTACTACGTTTCTCATTGATTCCGACATTTCTTATGAACGTCTTCGTCGTCGTCGAATCTAAACGTCAAACAATTTTCGTTCGTAAGAAATGTCGGAATCAATGAGAAACGTAGAAGGAAATACGCGTATTTCGTCCGAAATTTCGTTTTCGTTTGTAAAAGAGTAGGCCCTCAGTCTCGTATTCGTATTGCCGTGGTATGAATGCCACTGTAGACATAGCGTTGTTTTACAAGCGTTGCTTAGTTTGGGACCATACAGCTGGTGAGTAAGTCTGGCGATATTTATTTATTGGAGAAACCGAATCTCCATAATGTTAGGTACTTAACTGTGAACTAAAACGTAGGTAGTAAGCACAGGTTTTTAGGGTTCCGTACCCAAAGGGTGCCAACGGGACCCTATTACTAAGCCTACGCTGTCCGTCCGTCTGTCGGCGGGCTGTATCTCACGAACCGTAATAGGTAGATAATTGAAATTTTCATAGAATGTAATACACATTCTATGAAAATTTCAACTGTTGCCGCTACAACAACAAATACTAAAAATAAAATATTTTTTTAAAAATAAAGCGGGTCCCCATTCAAGAAACTTGATATTTTTGATGTTTTTATTCTACGGTGGTACGGAACCCTTTATGTGCGAGTCCGACACGCACTTGGGCGGCTTTTTAGTTTTCAAAGTAACATAGATAGAGGTCGATATTTTTCCTTGATTCCATTACCCTTGACATTGGATCTACATTATTCAATG
Organism: Drymonia ruficornis; assembly: GCA_947859195.1. Taxonomy (NCBI): domain Eukaryota; kingdom Metazoa; phylum Arthropoda; class Insecta; order Lepidoptera; family Notodontidae; genus Drymonia; species Drymonia ruficornis. The sequence goes on from OX401908.1 coordinate 13,009,104, forward strand.
ACTATAACGATGGATATTGCACTCATTATTGGTAATTGCCGTCAATCATTCGACGCAAAAGCAGCATAACCTTTTCCCATTGAAGACTTGTTAAAGGATTTTCAACTTTGTTATAAGAAGAACAGAGTTTATGATCAAGCGACTTCTATGCCGCTGACGTAGGATTTGTAGCACCTGTGCTGAAGAACATTTTCAGACCTTTTCATTACCTTTTCATGTTCTTGGTAATCTGATAATATGGAGTGGAAAAAGCCTAGTTTAGCTACTTCACGCCGATATTCTGTGAGAGGGTGGTACTACCTCGGTCGAGCCGGTGCATATACGAGCTGTAGTGAATTGGCTAAAGCTTTGCTCTACCACCAATAAAGTGTGTGTGGTGTTTAAAAGGGCCGCTCTCGTAACCGAAAGGTTCTGGGTTCGGCCCGGCCATTAAACTATTAACGTCAAACTTAACACCTGAGGGCCTACTCTGTTTCAAACGAAAACGCTATTTCGGACGAAATTCGCGTATTTCCTACTACGTTTCTCATTGATTGCGACATTTCTTACGAACGAAAATTGTTTGACGTTTAGATTCGACGACGAGGAAGACGGCAAACAATGTTCGTTCGTAAGAAATGTCGGAATCAATGAGAAACGTAGTAGGAAATACGCGAATTTCGTCCGAAATATCGGTTTCGTTTGATACAGAGTAGGCCACCTGCATTTATCTTAGTTCGAAGGACTGGGACTAACGAATTCAACCTCTTTCTTTGACGGACACATCACGGACTTCCGCCATGCGCATCGGATTAACACAACTAAGTATAATCTCCACCGACGACAACTTATTGAAGGTAGCGGAAAACCGGTGGATGTAAGCAGCACAGGACCGGTCCTTGTGAAAACCTTGGGGAAGGCTATATCCTATAGTGGACGTCTTTGACTGACATGATGATGATGATGATACCATAATCTGAATTTTAATTAAATTAGCGCTTATTAATTTGAGACGCTCGTACCCAGCTGCAGTCACTGATCGGTAAACGACCGGAGGTTAAGCAACGCACGGCAAGGTCAGTCAGAGATGGGTGACCATTTAGTGGCATTTGAACTGAGCGTCTCCGTGCTTTGGAGGGCACGTTGAAAGTCGGTCCCGGTTGTTGTCATCTAGGCAGCAGTCGTTAAGCCGTGTCAGAAGCCTTCGGGCGGCTTGACAAACTCTGACAACAGGATGGCCACTAACCATACGATAAGAAGATTAAATTAGCTGTGGGTTTTCAGCTATTACACAGGCAATGCCACTTATAACCTTTTTGTGAACTGTCGGAAAATCATTGGTCACCATTCGATATGATTGGACTTGCTAGTGTGTCCATTGTGCTCGTACGCCTACACGGGGGATGATTAGAACGCGGCCACACACAACGATATTAATGTGGCCGAATACCTTTTAAATATGGTAAAACAAATAGTAAAGTGACACGAAAAGATGAAGAAGTAATCGATACTACAGTGAGTCGACAAGCAATCAATCAATTTTGGGTACGTACGATGTCAACAGCCGTACGACAAACAATGTCCGAATGTTGGCCCGTGAAGGTCATCCGATCGATGTGTCGTAATGACTGTTATTATCCAGCCCTTGATAAGGTGTAATCATGTAATGGACATGCGACATAGGTGGTAATGCTGCAGGCAAAAATCAATTTAACAATCCCGCATTTAGCAACGATTGTTCTTTGTTTACTGCTAGGCTATCTCAGAAACAAAACAAAAGAATATCACGAAATTTACCGCGGCCAAGAAAACCCATACATATTTTATACTCCTCTAATACCCGTCTTAAGTATACTCGATACTATTCCGGTAATAGGAATAATAGGTACTTGCCATGCGTATATGCGTAAACTCTCAAGACCTAATAGTAGGTAGTCCTACAAATCTTTACCGTACACATAATATAATAGATAGATAGATAGATAGATAACACTTTATTGTACACCAATGGAACAAATACATAAACAACAATACAAAACAAGAAACAAATACAGTGGGCGGTGTTATCGCAAGCTGCGATCTCTTCCAGACAACCTTTGGATGGAGAGGATTCCATGTTTCAAACAGGGTAGTAGTTAGCGGGTAGTAGTTAGCTGTTATTTAGTATAAATAATAAGATTATATTATAATAAAGATTGTTTGTCTTCCAGTTTTATCGTGATTAATTTATAATTATTTAATTCAATTTAAAGTTATTTAAACAACACTGGTCCCAGGCTAGTACCTTGCGGTACGAATATAATCGCCATCTAATTAATTACGACGATCGTCGCAAAATAGATCCTATTGAAAAATTTACAATTGTAGTCCGCTAACAGTGAAGGTATTAACAAAATCCATTTGAAATGTCCATGGGAAATAGATTTTATGCCTGAGAGCTCAGTGTAATTTCATGTTTGGTGCTGTTAATACAACTATGTAGAGACGTTTTCAATTAATAACTTTAAACTTTGTGACCCAAAACCCTCGTGTTGAAGAAGCTAGTGCCTGATGCCAACGTTATGGGAATATGAATCAAAGAAAGTGCATCTTCCTCAAAAAAGTATTTAATGGCAAGTAAACAAAGACACTTTCATCATTTCATTTGCATTAACTATGGCCAGTGTTTCGATAAAGAAAATTCGAGAAAAACAATCAACCTGACATCCCGCAATCAATGAAAAATTTGCTCAAATATACAGAGAAATACTGTAACTTTCAGCTGAAACGGTTTCAGCAAGGAACGCAGGAAGTTCGGCACGTGCATGCAGCAGTGCCGCATGACGTCAGAGCGGTCAGGGCGGCTATCGCGCGTGAGCTGTTCGATTGGAGGGGTACGGCGCCGAAGGTCAACCGCGGCTGTCGGAGGGCGGCCACGCGCGCCTCCGCACGCCCCATGCTGCCCGGACCACTCGCGCCGCTCGATCCGCACAAAACGCGCGCGCTCACAACCATATACGCGCCTCGGAAACTCCACACACGGAAGAACAAAATGACGCAAACCAGAATGTTCGACAACGACATCCAAGTAAAACCAACCTTATCGCCTTTCCACCCACTTCCCGCCATCGGACAGAAGCTAGAGAGATCTAAAACAAAAGTGATCGTATTCGATTTCAACGAGAACGAAACTTTGGACCGATCTGTGAAGATTCAGGACGTGCTGCAGCCGTTGACGCCGCTTCGAATACATGGATTTACGACAAGGAGTTCCTTGGACGAGATGGCTATGAAGAAGCCCCAACAATTGCTTAGAGAGAACACTTACGATGTGATTGAGCCTATTTACGTGAACGCAGCAGCAAACGCTAAAGTGACCAAAAGAGATACGTCCATAACAAGAAAAGTAATAACAGAAAACTGTGAACAGATACCGACCGGTTTGAAAGCTTCGCCGAAAACTAGATTCAAGAAGGCAGCTTTGCAAGTGGCAAAGATGTCTTCGATGCCGGAAACCGGAAAGTTGTTATGTCTGCGAGAGAAGCACACGTATACGATGAGTCGTCCGAGTGATAAAAGCTTGTGCAAACTTGAAGAGTTGCCTCGGAGTCCCGCGCACAAGTTGGATAAACTCTCGGAGATTTTTCAGAACCTAGACACGAAAGGTCGTCATAGGGATAGGATGAAAAAAGAAAACAGTTGGTTTTAAAATACAATTAATTAATAATTTTAGATCTAAGAGTGTGTTATTTACGTTTATGTGAAGGTGTCTGCTAAAGCAAAGATAACAAAAGTGTTAAAGTTTAAAAGTAAGAGTCCTTTATTTTTGTTAATGTTGAATGTGTATGAGATATTGCTCAAAGTTTTGGTGTTGTGCCTTAGCTTAATATTTTATTAAAGTGTGCCCAAGTTTTTAAATGCTGACTCTTATTTTCTTGTATTCAATTATTATCAATTCATTACAAGTTCCTATAATAGACTTTATAGAAGCACTAGCTGATGCCCACGACTTCGTCTGTGTGAATTTGTACTTCGAGAAATGTTTCGACTCCCATACAAACTTTCATCCCCTATTTCATTCCCTTCAAGTTTAATTTTCGCAACAGCAAGTAGGTAGCCTATGTCATTGTCCAAGGTCCTGTCTATCTCTATACCAAAATTTATCAAAATTGGTTAATCAATTCAGTCGGGAAAACGTAACATACAGACACACAATTACTTTCGAATTTAGTATAATATTAAGTATAGATTCTACAATAGCGACTGTAGCCTAGGGGTGAACAGGTTGGGCTAACAATCAGAAGGTCCCAGGTTCGATCCCCGGTGGGGCATGCACCAATGGATGAATTTTCATCTATGTGCATAATTTACAGTTCGCTGACGGTGAGGGAAAACATCGTGAGGAAACCTACCTATCCCTCGGGATTAGGTAATAGTCAGTTCCTGTATACACGGCGACACGGTTCACCACCTGTCACGTTGGGTTCTGACTATCTAGTGAAACGTGGGCTTTGAGTTGGTTAATACCTCCACAATGTGGTGGTGTATGGCCACTCAAGCCTCTGACTACCCCCGAACGGGGATAAAAGTCGTGACGTTACATTACATTACACAGATTCTACAATCCTCCGTTAAAATGATAGAGCAAAGAATATTGCTCTATCGATGATTCACGGGTTCAATATGGTATATTGACTGTACAGTGACCTTGAATTCGTCAACAAGTGGGCTGTTGTGGGTGCTTTTTTCCTCCATATTGAGGGGGTGGGACTCCCCATCAACTATCCAATATGCGTGTGACTTTGGTGTGACTATACTATTAGCATAGACCATGATTATTAGTGACTCATGGATGTTTTTAATGAAGAGGATCGATAGACAAGATCACTAGAATCAAATGAATGAAAACCTAAAAGCCTGTATATCCCAAACTGCTTCAGTATACCTAGGTTGATTGGTTATAATTATAGAAGTAACCACAGGTAGTGATGGATGTTCTCGAGAACATTCTCACCCTCAGAAACTTACTCGTGAGAATTTTCGAGAATCTATCTTCTGAACATGATAAACTTGGCATAAACCTCATTAACATGCAAGTATGATGGTTTAATTGTTTTTAAGATTGAAAGTTAGGATAACGTCACCCAAAATACAACATGTTAAGAAAACCCTGTCCGAGCCGAAACCGGTAATTAGGTTCCCCAATCACATGACCAAATAAAATAATAAAAAATAAAAAAACATGATAGTAAACATATTAATGAACATTTAAAGTGCCAATTTGTTTGCCTTTTTCCCACATAATGTAGCTAATTTTAAAAATATGACAACACCGTTACCGGAAGTAATTATGTTAGATCGTGTGGCGTCACCTCAGACCACAAAGTATGTGATGACGTCATTTTATGTTTTTTTTTTTTTTATGTAAACGGGGTATTCGTATTACAAAAAAATATGGGAGGCCTTTGCCCAGCAGCGGGACACATACTATGCCAAAAAAATGAAAAAAAAAAAAAAAAAAAAATTAAAAAAATAATAATAAAAAAAAGTTTTTTTTTACAAGAATGGAATCTAATCTCGATACCCAACAATACGTTTTCGGGTCGGACAGGGTTTTTTTAACATATTGTATAAGATTCTCAAAAATTCTCACGAGTAAGTTTCCAAGGGTGAGAATGTTCTCGAGAACATCCCATCACTAATGCTCTAATCATAATAGCTGTATGATCACGGCAGTGATACACACCTATTGGAAACAATTATTAAGAACAGCCTTCTTGTATTCTTGAAACATCGATAACGTAGGTTCCTTTACATGGTGTTAATTGGATACACTTACACAATAACTTAACCATAGGGGCTATCACCCCTATGGTTAAGTTATTGTGTATACTTGCAACATTTCACCTCATTTTACCATCGTAACCTCGTAATTAAAATGCGTTTCGTAACCGTGCTGTACCTACCTTATATTGAGTTCATTTGACAATTACGCGTGCTGTAACTCTTGACTCTGGTGGGCCAATTTGCAATGCAATTGTGAATGTAGTCTCTAGCTTCAGGAACTTATGTGATAGCCTGAATCATCTCCAAAGTTTTACGCCTCATTACTTATGCCAACAAGATTAAATGATTGTCACATGTAGAAAGCAAAAGCTAGTGAAGTAACCACGGAATAACGAATTCTAATTTCTGCAGAAGTTCACCTAATATCACAATTCAAAAGTTTTAAAAAGCTTTCTAACTGAAAATGCATACGGCGTATTAAGCTTTTATTGGAAATTAATTGCAGTAGGTACATGCAATTAGATGGATGTACTAACAGGCTCGGCTGTCAGCGCGAGGTTCGTCACGCGATCTGATTCTGTCGATGCACCGCTCTTTGGATAACCCAGTTTTTTGTTTGAACAACAACAACAGTTTTTTGTTTGTTGGAGTTTCGCGGAAAAATTGTTCAACAATTTGCTAGGTTTGTTTTGAGGTTCTTAACGGGCATTATTTGTCATGCTCTTCAGAAGGGCTGATACTCTTTGATATTACCTCAATATTGGGTCACGACATGACCTAATTATCGATTTGAACAAAGGTTGGCTATTCTTTGTCTCCACCTATGGCCAACAAGCTTTCCGTTATCGAGATAATAATTAAGCTTGAAAGAATTCAGTGACAATGCAATATTTTCCGCAACTACAACTTAGCAGTGCCTTCTAAAGCTGGCCTAATGAAGGGTGGCGTTTCAGAAACCTCGAGCTAATAATACATTCCATTGTAAATTCAACCAGTTATTGTGCAGTGGCGTTCAATAATACCGAGTGCTACTATATCGGACGATATTAAATGTAATGTGCGGTTTGCCCTTAGTGATTCGTCAACTAGGTATAACAATACGCTGCGTATCAGAAATGGTCGTAGCCGTAGCTTCGTTCGTACTATTGTCACTGCGTATGACCAAAGAAACATTTGAAAACCTTCAGAGAACTTAAAAAGTCTGTAAGCGTTCAGAGGACTAGCGTATGCCAAAAACTTTAAAACTTCAACCACAATAAACTTTGCTCACTCGAGGAGCCAATAGCGACGCTATGCAACATTGCCAATGCAATTCATTTTTCAAATTTTCTAAGGAATCCTTAGCAATTCCGCATAATTTCTGTAAAATATTCACACATTTCGCGCCATTTGTGACCGTTTTACGGATACTACTCGAAAAAATGAATTGCTTTTGCGGAATTGCTGCAATGTTATTAGCCCCGCAGATCAAATGGCATGTGTTTAATGCGGAGCGAATTTCAGAAATGGCCCTAAAAGTACCTAATTTACCTAATAACAGGCGCTGTTGTTTAATTTGGGACCAACCATCGTGTTTATCTGATGAAGTGTCTTTGATATTATTGTACAAAATATTTTCCAAAGTGACCAATGTCACAGAATAGATAAGGAGTACAGAAGTTGCACTCCTTTGATCTTGAAGAAAGCCGACATTTTAAATTATTATTATTACCTAAACTTGCCGCTCCCGACCGCGCGCAATCTAAATTGTGCCTTGACGCAACGCGTTAGCGTATGTAATTCGCCGTCCCGCTGGCGCACGCTGCTGCACGCTACTTAACCTTCAATCGGTAGGGTTGTCACAATTAATAAAAATAAAATAGTACCAACATTTTTGTATTTAAATGTTAATTAAAACTATACATTTTAAAAAATTACAGTTGTTGCACTTTAATGTACTTCGATATTTTTTGTCTTTAAAATAGCGGTTATTAAATTTAATGGCAGCATAAATGCGAAATCTAACAAATAATTTAAAAATGTAGTCTGAAGGGAAGCATGGACATGGAGTGGTGAAATTAATATGTTTTAGTAAATTAATTAGCGCATATAACAGCACGCAATAGCATGGGAACAATGCGCAATAGCATAGCATGGATGCATAGTAGAATATCAAGCAACAGCAAGTGCAAGTCGCTCATTGAGTTATGACCGTTAACCTTGAATTTATAGTTCTCTCACTCGCTTTTTCCGCCGGTGGCCGAGTGCTCATAAAACGCTACGGCAACTAGTATCTACTTATATCGACTTAGGTAAGTGTCTAATACGAATATAGGTAAGTAGAAAAACTGGCAACACGATGGATCTCGTCAACTATGAAAGGAATTAAGGTAGGTAGGTATTCCGTAATCGATGCTAGTAGGTATAACGTGGTATAACCGTAAAAAACTGTCATTTCATTCTGTTCCAAATTACATATTTTCGCTTCAATTCCACTATTCGATCCTACCTCTTGTAAATAACGTCTACTGCACTGAACTATGAGCTTCTTTTTATATCTAAATAACAAAATAAAACTTCAATTAGCTTCAATTACCTTTCACAATCAGCTGGCAAAGAAAAAAAAGTCAATTTGCAGTTTCTATAACTATTTAGACAGCCATATACGCCACAGTTCGTCTTGCTCGTCATTTTTAATTTTAAAATAATAATTCCAACGCGAGCGACCAACCAAAAGCGCGCGAAACGTTATAGCGCGTGTTCACGCCAGGAGCGCGGCGGCCATATTGAATTGCGTACAGACTTTGTACGCGAACCGATCGGAGCTAGTTCGACCGAAACCACAGAGTGACTGAGGCCTGCCAATGTACCGATAGTTGACCGACAGGTAACAAATGACGGATCGATAAGAGCGACGAATATTAAAATTGCGTCTAAAAATATCGTTTTAAAGCTGTTGTAAATGTGCAGTAGGTCTGTAGTTGTAATTGTAACGGGAAACGAACATGAGACCTCTCAGTTTTGAGACTATAGATCAATGCTTAAATAAATAACGTCATTATAATACATGAACTTAAACTTTTATTGCTTAGAAATATGTATAATAAAATACAAAAATATTTACAAAATTAATTAATTAAATTACTTACTTATGATAAGTAGGTTACATATTCAATAAATATTAGCAGTAGGTATATTTGGCAAATACATTTATTTGAGTGAGATATTATTTGATCGATAAATCATTAATACCATTATATCGAATCTACAACCTTCCGATTTACGGTTTGACATTTGAAGTTTAGTGATTCAGTATCTGGATGATCGCCCGCACTAATCAATTGCCCAACTGGATGACCGTGCGCACTAATCAATCGCTCAACTGGATGACTGTCCGCACTAATCGATCGTCCCACTGGATATCGTCCGTACTAATCAACCGTCCAATTGGATGACCGTCCGCGCTAATCGATTGTCGAAATGGTCGACCTTCCGTGCTAATCAACCGTCCAACTGTATGACCGTCCGCACTAATCAAGCGTCCAACTGTATGACCGTCCGCACTAATGAAGCGGCCAACTCTTTGACCGTCCGTAAAGCTGGCTGACCGTCCGCATTAATCGATCGTCCAATTGTCTGATCGTCCGTACTAATCAATCTTCCAACTGGCTGACCTTTTGATCTGATCTTTGATCTGATCTTTCCTATTCGATTGTTCCACTGGACGTATTATAATATTGGTCATTAATCATATCATGATGACCATAATGACCATACAAAATGGATTTTATTGTTGTGTCCATTTTTCCTTTAGTCTTTACTTTCAGTCATCCCTCTTGACAATAATACTACAAAAACATGACTCACCAGCTGAAGGAGGTCTGTAGCATTGACTGACTCTGCATACTCAAACGCAACTCAAATTTGAGGACTGTTTAATTTTGAAACCTCATAAAATAACTTAAGTTCAAAAACTCCCATTGAACTGAACCAATTTTTATCATACGTATGTAAGGAACTAAGAACCTCCCATCTTAGAAATAGTAGCTACTATATATTATATTTCGAACAAAATACCTAGGTATTCAAAAATTACAAAAGGTACCACAGACAAACTTATACACCATAAACTTTGTGCGTTGTAATTTAACAATGCCTCAAACATGATTTCAATATTTGAGTTTCCTTTGAGTATTAAGTCTTGAGACATATTCTGGCTATATTCCAGTCAGCATGGCAGTACCAGCGTTATTCTGCAACTTGGCTATCTCATCCTTGAACTTGGAGATTGTCTCCTTGGCAAGATGCAGCTTCTCCTTGAGGTCTGATATCTCATTCCTCACTTTCGACTGCGCGGACATTATCTTCTGTAGGGTTTTATCTTTTTTGTCTTCAACTGGAACAAAGAAGTATGAATAAATGACTGGACAGGAAGAGCGATCAAGCAGGTTGGCAATGCTGGCATATCCGGTTACCATTAGATATATTTGGTGGCAGGCAACAAAATATATCATGGATATTGCAGTAGGTCGGTTTAGGTATGCCATGAATGTCCCGTGGCGCCCTTCCACAGGCGGGAGATCGTACGCCTTTCGATTTATGTGAGTATACTGCTGGAACTCCCACTTACTTCTCCCGCAAGGAAGAGAAGGCGAATAACAAAACACTGTGAGAAAACATTTGTGTCTCTCAAAATGCCTATACCATGCAGTGGATTATGATATGGTTTGTATGCACCTACTATAATGTATTTTAAATTACAACTTACAATCTGTGTCATGCGTCCAAGATCCATTGGTGATAGGTTTGATGCTGTTCAGCAGATGCTGCATCAGCTGTGTGGGCTCCTGGAAGACGATCTCCTCGTACGACTCGCTGACGAGGGTGCGGCCGACGGCTGGCGGTACACCTTCTGTTACCGGCGACTGGAATAGCTTCAGTATGTGGTACAGGGTTACCTGTACACAGATACAATTTAGTGTTTGCTGAAGTGGGGTTGGGTGGGCCACCTGAGCCGAATGGATGAAACCAGATGGGCAAAAAAATGCACAGGATGGGTACCAGATAATGGACGTCGCCGTCGTGGTCGACCCAGAAAAAGATGGCGTGATCATCTCGACTGTTATATGGAGGGATGGATAGAAGCGGCCACAAATAGAGACACGTGGTGTATATTGGGGGAGAGCTTTGCCCAGCAGTGGGATAATGTAGGTTAAATTTAAAAAAATATATGTTCAGGAAAGTGAATTTAATTTGTAGGTCACTAATGCTGCGTTCCATTCACCGTAATTTTCATTATTTTGGTTCACAGAAACTGTTGAAAACAATAATAACAGCATACGCAACGAAATACAGCCAACTTGTCTATCTAAATAGGCTTAGCCATACTTATTGAAAATATTTGTAGGTAATAATATAATACACTCACTGGTCTTTCATTAGGATCATGGAAGTATATCTTGATAACAATTTCGAACTCCCCCCAGCCAGTCTCGGTGAGCTCATACGGTGGCTTGGTCACTATTCTGTTCGGGTTGGCATAGCTCTCGTGTAGTTTGAAATGCACCTTCTTCACATAAGACATATCCTCGTTGGTGTAAGGCTTAACGTACACGGTCCATTGATGTGTGTGACCATCCTCCTCACGTTTTTTGCCGAAATAACACGCAATGTTACCGTATACTATTGGCTTAACTATTACTAGTCCCTGGAGGAAATAATAAAATGTATAATACAAAAGAAATGCATAATGATTATCAAAACGTGAGCGGAATAATCGTAACTCGGTAGAGTGAAAGCATGACTTAAAAACACAATTACCTTGACTCTACCTCCGGAGTCGGGGCCAAAATCTGTTTGCAAACTCATTTCTATATCAATTTTTGAAGACAGCTTGAAAAATTTGGTAAAAAATCCCGTTTCTAGAGGTAAACAAACAACCCACTTTGCCCCCCAGTCCGTCAGCCAGCTGTCAAAATATTTTGACAGATTCATAGATACCGAAGACGTTAACTTAACATCTGTAGGTTGGTAGCCATGGAGTACAATCTGGTATTGCCAGTTGAAAGGCGTAATTATGCCCAGATTATGGACTTATTGGGAAAACGTACCTAATGATTATAATAATGCTCTTTGTTATTGGGGCATGGAAATAGCAACTAAAAAGTGTTTTGATGTTTTAAAAAAGATTGTCTTGGTGTCATAAAATTTGGAGAAGTTAATGTTAAAATAAAACACGGTTTCATTATTTACTCTTATTAGAAGGCGAGTGAACAATGGTCCAACAAGCTCTTGTCTTATTCGCTATAATAATAAATAATTGAATAACTTTTAGGTAATCTAGCTACTTAATTGCATAGGCTCTACTATATAATGAGCACAGATTAAATAGTCACAACATTGAGAAAATAAGTTGTTATCGTAACACGACAAGTTCTGCAGTTTAGGCCGTTTGCGGGAGATACACCAATATTCAAATCTTAAACTATTTCATGCATCTATCAATGGGAGCACATTCAAGGGTACTTTTGGAGCACGTGTAGAAAGTAAGTAGAAAGCTGTCGTTGGCCTCTTGGCACATTAAAATTTGTGGTCAGTGCGCGTCTGTTCTATATCTGCGAGTAGTGGATCGCTTTCTTCCTTATTTCTCGAAGACCTTGAACCATATCTGGACGCTGATACTCTTTGCGTGAAGGTGAGAAGATTAGGTACAAGAGCACTGCAAGGTGTGGCGGGTGCGGACCGCGACGATGTCCGCGATCCAGGTGAAATTCTTGACGTTCTTACTGGGTAAGCTACCGACAGTGGCATATATAAGCTCGATTTTCTCGCTCTTGAAGATTTCTTTACACTATTGTCCAAACGTCTATGACGTCTCTCATCACTCGGCCTGCGCAAAGTCGAGTCTCTCGATGTTTGCGTAGGGCTCGTTGGTTGAGGTGGTGATTCACAGGCACCTGCCGCTTCGGGCGACGGGCAGGCAAAGAGGTGTCGCAGGCCGTAGGGCTCGTGGTCATAAACCGCGTCGTCTACGTTGGACAGTGATCGATGGACCGGTGGTGAGGATCCCACTCTAGGTTTGCAACCACCATCACAATACATCTCACAGTCAATAAGCTCTAATTCAAGGTCAAATGAAGGGTCCTGAAAGCCAAAATGAACAAGTTTTAGCAACCTGCGGCTTAGTTATGCCAATAGTTAAGGCAAATCTGTTAATTTATACCTGTTTAGCCATATTATGTGTGAACACTTACCATTGGCTGGATAGGTGAGGTGATGAGGTTATCCCGAAAGGCAGCAGGGGTATCGCGGCGTGAGGGCACTATGTGAGGCGTGGAGGGTGGGGCTGTGTGTGGGGCAGGCGCAGGAGAGGTGGGCGTGGGCCGTGGCTCCGTCAGCGATGACAGTGAGCGTAGCAGAGGCCCGCACCCCACGTTGCACTCCTCGTAGTTACTCGCGCACGAGTATGGCGGCGGAATGATTGAATTTGCCTGTGAAAAAGACAAGTCAACGACTAAGAAAGACCCCCAAAGAAATAAACAAGTTTGTCTGTCTATTTACTTTGCCAATAATCCATTTTTATTAAAGTACATAATACTATAAGATTACGACGACCCCTTGGGAGAGAAATCAAATAAATATTTTACTCAAGTCCACTAAGGTTCATACTTGATATTTTTATAAGTGCAGTATTATCCTTACCTCATTTGCCGCGTTACTTATAAAACTGGAATTGAGAGATTCTGCAGTACTCGTCGCTGATAAAGAGCCTGCAATCACAGACAAAACATGATTAATTATTATGATATTGCTCCTATTTAAACACAAAATTACATCTTACTTGCTAAAGTGACAGTGCTAATGTTCTGTTTGGCCAATCTCACAGTACCTTGATGTTTTTACACACTTTTTTCACTGGATTTAACATTTTTACATCATATCCGTGGGTGTGTGGATCCAAGAATAACGTTAAAATAGTATGCACAAATACTAATTGAGTTAGTTCTCATGTCCTCCTCTTCATTGATCCATTTAAGAACTATGATATCGTGTCGAGTTGAATCTAGATTCTAGCTCAAGGGCTACAAAGGCATGAGCTTGAGCTAAGGATTTTTTTTTATTCAATGACGATTGTTGATTTATATAAGGATGTCAAAATCATTATAAATTCCTTGGTTTATGTAAAAGCAGTGGTAGCCGATTGGTTAAGCACGCGTCTTGCGGGCTTAAGGTTCTGGGTTCAAACCCTGGCTCACATCTCTGGATTTTTCGAAATCTATGTGTGAATCATAACTTTAATATGATTATCACTTGCTTGCGGTGAAGGAAAACATCGTGAGGAAACCTGCATGTCTTTAGACATGTGAAATCCACCAATCCGCACTGGGCCAGCGTGGTGGATTATGGCCTGAATCCCCCTCGCCTTGAGGGGAGGCCCGTGCCCAGCAGTGGGACGTTAAAAGGGCTAAATTATTATTTTTTATTATTAGTATAGATAAGCCATTACGAAAAAAAATAACAATTACCTGGGGCACGAATTACATAATTTCTGAAGTAATGTACCATGAGATAGTTCCCCGCTTTACCTTCACCTTCTCCGCACGTGATGACGAGTGGATATAGATCAGGCTTAGATGTGACCTGTGACGACCAAAAACAGCATGTTAATATCAGAAATCTAACTCTTAAAAAATAAACAGCATAAGCCCAAACTACAGTAAAAAGCATTCGAGCGTCAACATCCTCGTTTCAAAGGATATCGAAACATCCAGCACACACATGCAAACATCGATTCACGTAAATCATAACAGCCTAGAAGTGTGTGTTTATATAAATGAGGAATAATCATATAAAAATAAATTGGCGAAAATAAATAAACCTCGAACTGAAGTAGTTTCACAATAAGAATATCACTTCAGAATACGGTGGTGGAGCCTGGTGGAAGGAGCCACATCGGCTGTAGCGTGGTGGCGGGTACACCGAGCCCGCAGAGTCGTGCTCCGACGTGGGCCGCCGGATGCAGCACGCGAACGAGCACATGTACACGCCGTGCCCAGACAGAGATGATCTCTTGAAGAAGAGGCACCATAGGCAGCAAACCAAAATCCCGCCAAGAGTTCCAAGAAGGAATAGCACTGGCCTGCAATGTAAAACAGAAAAATATGTTCTTAGGTGATGTGGTGTCAGGACGTGACGCTAATATGCTTGATAGTTACGATTCGATTTTGGAAATAATGTTTTCGTTTCGTAAGACTTAGGGATCATCCTATTCCAGTAGTATACGGTTTGGATGATACCAAAATACGAGTGCTACTTGATATGGAACTGGATAAGGGTACCAGCAGTGATATTTTTAAGTGACCACATACCATTGTGCATACCACGGATAGCCGTAGCTGTGCTCCCGTAGCGGCTCGTCGGTGTCATGGCGCGGAGTCAAGGTAGCTGGGGCGCAGCATCCCTGCTCGCAACACAGCCAGTGCGCTGGGCACAGTCGCCCGTCAGGACATGGCGTCTCAGATGTACACTAAGCAAACAACAGAAATAATCAGAAACCATGCCTCCACCACCTATAGTTACATTAAACCTAAAGGACCATTAAGGAGTGTTCTGGAACAAATGAAGTCCGCTTTGTTTGTGATAGCAGTCTACTAATAAATTCATAAAGCCTTCATTCAACGAACGTCTGATATTTATAGACCCATTCGCGAGCAAGCTATAGAAATGCTGTTTTCACTCGCTATTCATTCAACTCGCTGTTTAAGTAAAAAAGAGGCCAAATATGATTGGACTCTTCAGTTTAGATAGAAAATATCATGTCATGGTCAACTCTACGTGTATTTTTTCTATAATTAAAAATATAATATTCCCCATCTCAATTAACATTATAATGAAGTCACTACTAGATACATACATGCAGTGGTTTTAATAGTTATCAAAAAGAAAACTGTTCAAAATATTGCTGGATCAACCGGCTATCGATATAAATAGCCTGGTTCACAGTTTTCGCGGGAAAACCGGGCGAGCAGGCTGCAGCGCGCATGATTATCCGCCGATCGATATTGTTGTCAGTCAAACCGAGCGAAGGAATGAAAGCCACAAGTGCTTATATCGTTACCTAGATTTTCATTTAACGATTAGCTTCATTGTCCATCTCATAATGATATTTTAAAAACTACATAATTATTTTCTAGGTCAAAAACACATAAACATCATCTCACCACCTCATCATCACCTTTGAATTAATGCAGTACCTACCTATATTTATGGTTAAAATAGTCATAGTAAAAATTTGTTAAAATGCATTGTTGGACTGTAAATTAGGTAAGTATATTTGATTTTGTATACTCTGATATTAACTATTTGCGGACACTTGATCAAATAGACCTAGTTTTCTCAGTTGCAGTGTTCTATTTATGTAACACAAATAATTTATTCACATGATTAATAGATACCTGATATTTTCCTAACCAGTTTTGCAATTTAATCACGAACAAACATCAACAGCACATTGCATCTAACTAATAATTTAAAATAAGAACACACAAAACTTACAGGAGCAGGTTTAGTAATTAAAATCCCGAGCAAAGACAAAGCGAAAAAGGCGAAAATCATTGTTGTAACTAGCAGCGTCGTATGGCACGTCATGGAGGTACTTCTCACATCATTTGTTATAGCAAATGAAAGTGCAATAATGCACTACTCCAGTCTACGTCACTGGATTTAAAAGGTTATGATTTAAAACCCGCCGCCATCCCCGCGCGCCGGTCAGCCAGGCGGGGTCGCATGGCACTGACTACGCGTGCCTCTGTGCCTACTTAGGCCCATCATACGAGAGACATCCCCAACCTACCCCTACCGTTGGAAATATAGACGTCTCCGCATTTAACCAGGGATCTTTTTGCACTGGACAGTTCGAATGTTATTGCAAACATTTAGTTTGCGGCTGCGTGATCCAAAAATTGGAACTAAACAAATGTGAGAGATATTTTTGCGAGAGTTTATACAAGTTTGTGAACAAGTATTACACGAACAAAGTATGTACCTACGCAAGAAATTGGCACGTTTGAGCTTATTTGGTGAAGTACGGGCTTCAACTTGAGGTCGAATGTAGGTTAATGTAGGTCATAAAAGCATGAATTTTCCAGAATTAGGTCAGAGTTTAATAAAGTTCGTAACCAAAAGTTAAGAGTCCATTGAGTCAAGATTTTTATAATCCTACAATATAAACCAACCGAATATCTAATGTAGAGATAAAAAAACAATTTTAAAATACTTAGGTACTAATCTATCTAGTAAAAAAAAACCGTACCTTAGCAATACACCTCAAACTCCTTTAATTTTGTATTACTAATAAAAGTATTCCTTGCACCACCCCGAAAACGTGAATGCTTTGAAACGTGGTTAACCAGCTTAGTTAACCAATATAATATTATAGTACTCTGTGGTTAACCAGCTCCTAGACTTTGAAACCAGTTTGGTAAACATGAATTTTCAGAAGTAGAACAAGCCTAGCTTTGCCCAAAATGCGACAAATTTGTCCCGTGGGACAAATGCGCGGGCAAAAGCTAGTTTTTACATTCGACAACAGTTCACGTACATTATTTATTTGAACCGCATCGTTATTTAATAAGAGCTCTTCACACATTAAATCTTATTATTAACTTGATTTAACATAAAACTTATAATTTACATTTAATTTTGACATTTACATAATTAATCAAATACATTCATATCAATATCATAAATTATGTGATCTTATTTTCCTAAGTTTCTAGAATAGAGTATACATTGTGGCAACACTTAATACAATGCTACCAATCCGAAGGCGTGTCAGCTGGGCCGCGTTCAGAGGTTACACACCGTGTGCAACTATCAACTATTCACGATAACCCCGCCCAATCCGTACTTCAGGGTATGAGGGCCTACGCCGCCGCCGGCATCAGAGTGAATAGTGTTAAATAAATATATAAATATCGCCCGACTAACACCAACTGTATGGTCCCAAATTAAGCAAAGCTTGAACTGTGATGAGTACTGTACAATGGACTGGGGGCGAACCCGGGCCAAATTACGAAAAGGCCGTTTCCGTAATTTTCGTCTGGAGGGAATCGAATCCGCAACCACCCGATGCAGTGAGCCGAGTGGCTTACGCTCAAACCACTGTGCCAAGGGGACGTCGGCGGTGGTCGGCGGCTGCACCCATCGACCGTATTCCATGGTTGCATGCACCTTATGGTTCCACACTTACTATACTCTTTGGGTTGCACCCGGTGTGTAGTCCCTGAACGCGGCTTTGGTGAGTTGTCTTGTTCTTCTGTCAAAATCAATTTGATTGCGTTGGTGCGTTCCATTCTTTGTTAATTTCGGTATTTTCGATCACAAATCTCGTTCCACTCGCACCAACTTGTACTGAAAGTGATCATTATTATCGTTTTTAACAGTTTTTGTGGACCAAAATAGCAAAAATTACGGTGAATGGAACGCAGCAATTGACATGTGTAGGGATTTGTCAAAACGCGTAAATTTTCAATTCAATGCTCCGAGTCTCGTAATTCGATTCATTTATTCCATTTTATAAAATATGTTTAAATTAAAAATAGATTAGATTTATTTCTACAAGATGGTCCGGAGTATCTTAATAGCTTTTATGTTGATATTTAGTGTAAGGGCGTGGGACGACGGTGATTTTGAAGTGTTTGACGTGGTCGAAGAAGTGAACCAGAATTTCTACGAATTATTAGGAGTTAATCAGGTAAGAGATGAGTTTAGCCTTGATTTAACTAATTATGTACCTATTGCATCTATAATTTTTTATTCATGCTGTAATCTTTACCAGCATATGTCATGGCAACCAGCTTTTATTTTCCTTTATAATTTTGTTCTTATCTTATAATCTATTAATATCATTTTTTATAAGTGAGATATTATTAAATGAAATCTTAAGCTTACCGAATTATAAGTTATTAACCGGCATTACTTATTCACAATAGAATAAAGACTTCTGACCTATCTTTGGGCAAAACTGGACTATTTTTGTAATTATTTTAAAAGTTTCTGGAGATATAAAAATTGGCTGTACACTAAATGCACCTCATAGCAAAAAACTTGATAGGTACAAAAATATAAAAATATTCATATTCCTCTGTTACAGGATGCCTCCCCATCAGAAATAAAGTCAGCATTCAAGAAACTAACTCTGAAGCTACATCCGGATAAGAGTGATGCTCCAGATGCAGACGTTCAGTTCAGGAACTTGGTCTCAGTACACAATGTACTCAAGGACCCGGGGAAAAGAGAAAAGTTTGTGATTTTTTTACTAATTTTCTTAATCTCCTCATGTAAAAAAACATTATTATTAGTAAACAGGTCTCTAAAGAGTGGAATATCTGCTATATGCAAGCTACATAGGATTATAGTTCCTTAATATTTAAAAGAAGGATTAAGTAAGCTTCAAGCATTTCTCAACTGTTTTCTGTTCAATCTTCATGGTTTACCCAATTTTGGATGATTGCGATACATTCTGTGTCCATTGACCAGGAAAATTGCTTCATAAACAATGGCATTGTTGCTGGCATGATTAGTCAACATTTCTTGCTTCATAGTCATACTTTTTGAAGCATGTCTGCTTGGATAAATAATTATGTGCCAACTATCTTCTTGGTCAATAGACCACCAATAAACAAACAAACAAACATGGCATGCCAATCAAACCCTGGCGAATGAATTATTAAGTTTTTCTTTTAAGATTTTTTAGTAATCAGTCTGGTACCCAGTAAACGCAATAAGGTTGCTCCATCCATATTGCATTATGTCATTGGGGAAAAGTAATCATATGCCAATAATACGTCTCTATCTTCCTCTTCAGGCAATAGAGGTGTGATGTCATCAAGAACACAGACACAAGCATTTAAAATCTGACCTTTAGCTAACATATTCATGGTAAACTGGGGGCCTTTTAAGCACCTGGACTATCTGTTTCATTTGCTCTAATTCTTACCATAGAAATGTAAAAAAAAACAAAATTCGAAACCAAAATGAAACATATTATTGCTTTCGTACTGAGTTCGTAATAGCAACCCCTCAGCAATAACAATCAAGTATCATGCCTCCTCAAAATATTTAAAAATGGGTGGTTGAATCGGTAACGTATATTCTAGCAAATACAGATCATTAACAATTGTTACTTCCCCAGATACAATGAAGTGCTCAAGAATGGTCTTCCGAACTGGCGGTCAGCGGTGTACTACTACCGACACGTGCGGAAGATGGGGCTTGCCGAGGGCTCCTTCATACTTTTCATCATTGTGTCTTTCGGCCAGTATGCTTGTGGGTGGGCCGCTTACGTTGAGAAGAGGTTTACTGCGGTAAAGGAACTTTAATCATTTAATTATAAATAATTTTTGATGATATTAAGTTAAATGCATCGGGGGATGGCGGGTTTGTTATTTTATTTGTGTTCTGTTTTAATATTCTTTGGTGATAAATACACATGTTGCTTCAGTAATATCACAGATTAGCCAGATATGGTAGTTTCTAACATCACAATCACTAAACTTGTGCTCGGTGTACTATATGCAGCGAAATTCATACAGTTTCTTGAGTTAAAAAACCTCTTATTAAATACTTAAGGCATTTTGATGTGTTTTGTAAACTAGAAAGTGAATTAATGAGCCATATTGACAATACTGACATGTATTTCATAGGTACTTACTGTGTCCTTGGACCACAGAGTAAAGACTAATGAAAGAGGTGCCCTTATTAGATATTTGTATGAAACAAAACGTGGTCATTGTTTTTTCATTTTCATTTTACTATTTACTGGTAAATAGTTGAACTACTCGCTTCGTTTTATGTTGATGTTAGTACTAGGCCGACCACTCGGCCGACTTAATTAGGGCCAGTCCCCTTAGTAACTGGTCCATGCCTTGGACTCAGTTTAGCAGGACTTTTATAAGCGGTAACATGTTTCCTATGTCTTGTTAATGTCATTGGGTAATACACATTGTGTGTTTAGCTGGGAATTATTTAAATGAATGTATTTATTTAGCTGGAACATTAAAAACAATTTTGACAATGAATGATATATGAGCACATAATAGGGTTGTCCCTAATGCCATTTATCAACTACACTTGCATAAATAAAGTATGCAAGTAACACTTAATATAACACTACTGATGGGTATTGAACTTAAGATAGGCAATCATTAGATCTCATCAACATGTTTGTCAAAGTTCTGTAGCTTGGGACTGATCGCTCAAATACACTTTGTTAATAACAGTGTCATGTTAAAGTGTAGCGTGTCTAAAATACATTGTATTATAATAAGTAAAAGGCGATAAAAAAAAACAATGTAAAAAAGACAAGCCTGCTGAGTTTCTTGCCGGATCTTCTCAGTCGAGGTCGCGTTTCCGATCCGGCGGTAGAATTTAAGGAAAAAATGTAAAATGACAATTTGTGACTGCCCCCGTAGGCCTAAACAAAATAAACGCTTTGATTTTGATTTTGTGGTCTTTCATGAAATCCAAGAGTTGTAAAAATGTATTTTAATATTTTTTACCTTTTTCTCTTAGGAACAAATATTAAATAGCAGAGGCAAGAAACACTCAAAGAAGTCAGGGTTCGACGCCGGCATCGCTGAGATATTGGAACAGCTGCCAAAGCCGAGTGTGAAAGACACTCTGCCCTTCCAAATACCCAGGTTCATATGGTGGTCTATAACCGCCATCCCGAGCACCATAATAGAGCTCAGAAGGGCACTGAAGGAGAGAGAAGAAGAAGCTAGGAGACAGAAAAAGAGGTGAGCTCATACTTTCACTTTGCAGTTTTATTTGAGAAAGAGAATTTACTAAGAATTTGTGCCATTGAAATTGGGTATTTTTGTTATTCTTGGGGTTTTTGGATTCTTGGTTGTAGAGCTAAGCTGTAGCCAATTGGCTGCAGTTAATATTTAGACTGGATCATGGACCAATTACTAAGGGGACTGGGTCTAAGCAACTCGGCCGAGTACTAACATCGACATAAAACGAAGCGAGTAGTTCAGCTATTTACCGGTAGATAGATGCCACGCATCCCGGGGAAATGACCACGCGTTGTTTCATAGAGATATCTACTAAGAACGTCTGTTCTAATTAAAATCTCTATGGACCGGATCGACCAGGGTAGTACCACTCGCTCGCAGAAGATCAGCGTAAAGTAGCTAATGTGGCTGCGTTTCGTACGATGAGTGAGAGTCGGACCCCTTCCTTCCCTTTCCATTCAGGTCGAAAACGTGTGAGGGATGTCTTTTGCAAGCATCACAGGGTTATTGAAAAAACACTAACAACGTTGCAGGACCGTAATACTGACATCATAACCAACAACTTTTATACTATGACTTTTTACAAAACATAATAATAATAATATCATTTATTTCAGGCAGCGAAATATGTAGTACATAACAAAAGTTACTAACGCATTTACAGCCCATATTATAAATACCTTAAAGTCAAACATACATATTATTTATATTTTTTAGCCTATGTACAAAATGCCTATGCCTATGTAATAAAGCTATGGTACATGGTTGTATTCCACTTTGCCCTAAAGTACCTAAACAGACCACGGCTATCCTCTAGATGAGCATATTGTCTTGTTTCACACATTTTAGAGTGTGATATTTTGTTTAAAATATTATTGTTTTGTAAAAAGTCATAGAACAAAAGTTGTCGTTTAAAACGTCAGTAATACAGTCCTGCAAGGTTGTTAATGTTTTTCCAATAACCCTGTATAGTAATAATAATAATAATATCCTGGGACATTTTTTACACACGGCTACCTGATCCCAAACTAAGCAGAGCTTGTACTATGGAAACCAGATAACTGATATTACTACATATACTACTTTTTTATTTGTAAATACATACTTAATATACATATACACCCAGACTCGGGACATACAGACATGTTCACGCACACAAATGCATGTCCCGGGTAGGAATCGAACCTACGACCTGCAGCGTGAAAGGCGCTTCCGCGCCAACCACGCTAACGGGCCCGTCACTACGCTACGCTACGATAGTTATCGTTTAACATCAGGCGCTTTTTATATTATATAAAAAATATTGTGTGTGTACGTGTCTGTGTGTGTGTGTGTTATGTTGTTTTTTCATTTGTTTTGTTGTTGTTAACTAGAGAGGAAGAGGACCGTCTTCGCGCTGATCGCGAAGCGGCGGCAGCAGCGGAGGCGCGGGCAGCAGGCGCGGTGCGCAAGCGGCGCGGGTTCGTGCCGCCGGCGCGCGACGGCTGCCTGCTGGAGCCCGCCGACGAGCCCGACGCCGGGCCCGTCGTGCTGCCCGTGCGACAGGTCACACAAACAATACCAAACTAGTCTAGATGGTCACCCAGCGCTCGTGTTATGATGAGACATTTTTGGTCTTAACACAGCCGCACTTAGTCTTTTATCTAAACCTTAACTACTTTGTAGGTACTGCATGATACGTCCGTACGTTTGGGTACGGTGAACCAAAATCGCCTCACGTAAATTATGGATGGATCACTTGTTATTTTGAGGGTAAGGTACGTTAAAAAATATATCGCTGCGTGGATTTTTTTTTTCGTCTGCCGTATTATCAAGTACTACCATATTCAAAATACTCGAAGTGACACCAATATATTTTGCAAGAATAAAATAGTAATTTCAATGTTACACAAAATTATACACACAAAGAAGAACGAAGTTGTTATAGTACTTTTTAAAAAGAGACATCTATTATGATATCTCTTTTTAAAAAGACATTGATATTACTATTTTATTCTTGCAAAATGTATTGGTGCCACTTTGAGTATCTTGCATATGGTAGTACGGCTTGAGAATACGGCAGATGAAACAAAGATCCACTCTGTGATATTTTTTTTAACGGGTCTTACCCTCAATAACAAGTGAGGGGCCATCCATAACTTACGTGAGGCGATTTTGGTTCACTATTAACAAGTTATAATTTTAAAGTTATGATTCGAACATAGATTTAGATAAATCCCGAAGTGTGTGGAGTTTAAACCCTGGACGTTAAGCCCGTAAGACGCGTGTTTAACCAATCGGCTATCACTGGCGATATTTAATTTAAAAAAAATGTTTGTTTAGTCGGCGCCGCCAGTGATAACGGGTGGGTTGTGGACGGACGAGGACCTGGCGGAGCTGGTGCGGCTCGTCAAGAAGCACCCCGGCGGGTCCGCGGAGCGCTGGGAGCGCATCGCGGACGCCATGTGTCGCAGCGTGCCCGAGGTCACGCACATGGCCGCCAAGCTCAAGGACAACTGCTACAAGGTGCCCGGACAGGACCCGCCCGAACAACTGCCCGTTGAACCGCCCAAGAAGGTACTACTATCAACTTGCGATTAAATACTGTTATATTTGTGCGAAGAACAATTTTTTTTTTTGGTTGTTAATGAACCTAATTGAACTTGGTTGATACTCTTAGGGCTGTGTTCACCAACACACTAATACAGCATCAGAGCCATAACCGATTGTTTGATGTACTAGTGGCAGTCCATTGACTGCTAAATGGTCCGTTAGTGTATTGGTTAATCCCGCCCTTACTACAAGTTTTTGTAAAAAAATAATTGAACTCACTCATTTTTTTAATCATGATCAATGTAACGTTATATTTTGTTCGATTCCTGGCTAGGATTTTTGATATTTCAAAAATCTAATGATGCAGTTTTAATTTTCATCAAAATCGGGCCCGAGACTCCTTCGAGCACTTTTCGCTATTCCTCATAGTTTCGGATTTGGCCATGCACGCACACTTGAAAAAAATCACCCTGTATAATAATAATGTTGTTTTTTACGTGCAGGTGAAGACGCGCAAGCCGGAGGAGACGTGCAGCGGCAACTGGTCGCAGAGCCAGCAGAAGGCGCTGGAGGCGGCGCTGGCGCGGCATCCCAAGGGCGGCGCCGCCGACCGCTGGCAGAAGATCGCCAGCGCCGTGCCCGGCAAGACCAAAGTACGTGGTTTTTTAAATAAGCGTATAGCCCGCCTGTTGTTAAGCATGTCGGATTGATGGGGAGTGGGACAGGCTGCGCCTGCGAATGTAGTAGCACAAATAGGCTACCCACGCCTTAGATAAAGAATGTACCTGTAGATTTGACAAGCGCGTACACCCGTAAGGGACAAAAGATGTATAATCCTGCTAAATTACGCTTAACCCTAATGTCTATAGAACGTGATTTGACGTGTACTACTTCTAAATTTGGTTGGGTGATGCTTTGTTTGGCTCATACTGGACCAAAGACCTCGAAAAGTTTGAGCCCAACAAACTTAGGGCGATACGCAGAAAGTGACAAAAGATAGTACGTCTATACCTTTCACTCTTAGGATATCAGGCGTAAGCATGTCTCGCTCAAGCACGGTATTATTATTACCGTGTCATCTCCATTGATGCTTTCTCTATGACCCACGTGCTAGGCAGCCCGGCTGCGGTAGCCAATCTGATGTTTGATGGCTCTTAGAAATAATGGATGAATGGATGTTTGGCGGCCAAGAATTTTGCACAATATTTCGGCTACCGCAGCCGGGCTGCCTAGTGCGTGGGTAGCCATTTCATTCCATGTTATCGGACTGATGGAAGGTCCATTTACTGTATCGTCGCAAACTAAGCAATACATACATAATTACGTACCGAACCGTGAGAATTAGGGGCAATCCCAACCAACCTCAACTTGGGGTCACTAAGGGTTCGTAATTTGCATTACGAACAGGTATTTTCCGACAATTAAAAGCAACGCTATGAGCCGAACGGCCTACGCTCGAACTACTAGACCGGTCATCACTTTACAGCTTTTCCACTTTTTAGTAAGGACTTTTTACCATCCAACGCATTTGTATTAACAGGAGGAATGTATGCAGAGGTGTAAATACCTGTCCGATATGGTGAAGAAGCAGAAACAGAAGGAGGAAGAAGAAGCGCAGCAGAACGACGCCGAGCCCGCAGCCGAAGCCGAGGATCAAACCGATGGCATATAACACACTGTTACTGGATTGTAAACTGTATGACTTTGATGTAGGGTTCAATGTACAGCATCACACCTGTATTCCGGGGGGAAGGGAGGGGAAGGAAGAGAAAGGGATACAGGATCTTAAAATTGTTAATTAATTGGTTTACAAGTAAAAATCCTGAACACAAATATATTGTTTTGATTTCATAGAGAATAGATGGGTATCTCCCCCTCGTGGACCGCATACCGAACGTTGAAATTCGCCGTCGGACGAAAGTTGTAGACGTCGGTATGCGGATCGCGACACTAAAGTGGAGATGGGCAGGACACTTGATTAGGCGGGATGACGGCAGGTGGACCAGGGCGGTAACAGTGGTGGCCTAGAAGGGGACGTAGGTAGAGAGGCAAACCGTCAGCCAGATGGTCCGATGATGTAAGAAAGGTGGCCGGCACTTGCTGGACGAGACTAGCACAGGACCGGAACGAATGGCGTGAAAGAGGAGAGGCCAGGGGGCTTACCACAAGCTCTTATTGCGATTCAATTATAGGAACGTTTTAACGTTTCAGCGACGTTTTGTACAATGACGTACCTTATTGTCATGACAATAAGAAACGTCATTAAAACGTCGTTAAAACGTTCCTATAATTGAATCGCAATAAGAGCTTGTGGTAAGCCCCCTGTACCCAGCAGTGGGTGGATACAGGCTGAGAGAAGAAGAAGATTCGTCTTATAATATTACCCCCAAATTTATAGAAAGTAATGACTTACAATGGCATTACAAATCACTTTTGTTACTAGAAATGCTTTAGAAACCATTTTCAAATTGGCAAAAAAATTTGGCTTTGAGCCTTCGTAAGAATTGTATAGTTGAAGTGGCAGTGGGCGGGGCACAGCTCGAAGGGCAGAAAGGTTTTGAAATGGCGACCGCGAGCCGTGACCTGATGCAGGATAGCCCTCCTAATGCAGGATAGACGTGGTGCGAGGGAGGAGGACCCTGATGTGGGAAGTCATTGGGGAAGGCCTATGTCCAGCAGTGGATGTCTTTTGGCTGATGGATGGATTTTTTTGGCCTTCGTAGACGTCCTTCTACTATAGACAATGGTACAATATGTTGTGCGATATGAATATATTTGTAACATACTCATGTTTTGATAATAAAACTAACAAGTATTTTTCAATGATTGCTGTATTTAAATACTTACAAAAATATTATTGTGATAGACTTGAACATTCGTTATTTACATCACAGAAAATATGACTTACAACTAAAATATAATTTCATTAAAACTAAATAATAATTTGAACTTTATCATTTGGTATCAAGGGTGTTTATCGTTGGGGTTTCTCGTCTTCGCCGAACCGCTGGTAAATCGACGGAATGAAGTCTTCAGTTTCATGTTCCGTGTATCCTCCCTTTCTTGGCGCATTTTTCGTTCCAGAATATCCTGTAAAGATATCATAGTTATAATCAAAATACTTATATTCTTAGGAAACTGGGTTTTAATAATCTACGTACCTAATTTTTATTAAAATATGGGTGTTATGATTACCCTAGCGATGTAATAATTTCGAGTCCTATAAGAGAATAGTCGTGGTCAACTAGTGAAGTAATTGTTATGTTTTAACAAAATACTAGGTACATATCTATTGCTACATCATACTACCGGTTTTACTACCTAATGGTAAACTAGTACCTGTACAAAAAATAACCAGTTACGTACCTAAATGGTATTATTTCCGTGCTCCAGTGAGGCAAAGAAAAATGTCAAAATAATGCTGAATGGTGAAAGAGAATGTGCAACAGTAGTGGGTATTATAGGACAGTTGTATAGCGGCAAGTCCTCACCATTCTTGCTTGGTCGTGCGAGCTGCGCGCCGGCGCACGGTGCGCAGGAGCAGGCGGCGGGCGAGGCCACGCGGTGCGCGCGCTGCGAGCCGTCCTCGCAGCTCAGCGTCGCCTGCACCGGCTCGTACCGCGTCGCCTGGCAGCACTCGCATAGAGTATCGTGGCTGCCGGTCTCTATAGGAACACAAAGTATTCACATTTTTAGTAAAAAGAGAATTCTGGAAGTATCATGGACCGATTTCCGTACCAATCCCACTAATATTATAAATGTGAAAGTTTAGATGGATGGATGGATGGATGGATGTATGGATGGATGGATGTTTGTTACTCAATCACGCCAGAATGTCTGAACGGGTATGGATGAAAGGCACAGAGATAGATTATAGTCTGGAATAGCACATAGGCTACTTTTTATCCCGGTGAAATGTATGGTTCCCGTCGGATAAATTACGCGCGGACAAAGTCGCGGGTAGAAGCTAGTGCTTCCATACTCCAGGAACTTCGTATTAAGCACCATTTATCCTCCAGTCCAAACTCGCATTCTTAAATTCTTCGGACACGTCTCAAGGCGGGAACATACCTCCATAGAGCGTCTTGTTATGCAGGGGAAAAAAGAGGGCATCAGGCCACGTGGAAGGTCACGGTGCGATGGACTGACCAGTCTAAATCTGTGTGGGTGGACCCTTGCATGAATGCACCAGAGCCAGCACCAACAGGGACAAATGGCGAAGGATCGTGAGGCGAGCAACATCTGCCCATGGTAGCTTCACATGATGACCACGACCGCTCTGTCCAGAGCGTAACAATGTGGAACAGTGGTTCCCAAACTTATTTTGTGTACTGCCCACTTTGAGAATAAATTATTTTTTAGCGCCCCCATTTTTTTCACCTACTTAAAAACCACTAGCTAGATGAAATTACAAATCTAGCCCCCCAAGCCTCTACACAACGCCCCCATTTTTTATCTGGGTCTCTTACCGCCCCCCTTTAGGCCTGCAGCGCCCACAAGGGGGCGTTATCGCCCACTTTGGGAAAGGATGATGTAGAAGAAGAAACTCACGGTTGTTGTAGTGCGTGCCCGAGTCGCAGGTGCCGCGGCACTCCTTGAACCCGCGCAGCGGCTGCTTGTTGACGCACAGCCCATGCGGGCCTAGCCGGATGCGCAGCAGGCCCACAGACTCCACGCCCACTATGCTCTTCGGAACACATTTACCTGGGAACGACGTAGATACGATTATAGTGACTAACCTAGGTAATAATTCAGGACTTTATGGCTCCAAACCGTGATTTACGCAAAAATTTTAATGAATCCGTTGGCCCATGTGCTTTATCAAATAAGTATACCACATTACTACAGACCGTCAGAAATAAAATGCATATTTTGGTAATTGTTCAAATGTTACCAAATGTTGTACCTATATTGTTTTCGACTTAAATAATTCTGTCCCCAACGGCTCACAGATACTATATGAAATCTATAACAAAATAATGCTTAAGACCTTTAATATTAAGTTTCATGTCGGCTTTTCTCGTTGGACGCAGCATTTCAATCCGGTGGTAGATTATATTCCAACTATCCATTCGTGCTTTTTCGGCCTAAATTTTCTGAATTTGCAATTGAACCAAAGGGAACAACACTAAATCAAGAAATAACGTACCTACAAGTTTACAAAACGACAGTAAAAGACAAAATATCTATAGAAGATTGTTCCAAAATTATTGGGACCACTTCAAGCTTTCTACGTTTTTATAACATCTCATTAATTTACTTAATATCACTTCACTAGTTTGTGGAGCAATCATCCCCTATTTTGTCCTGTGATAAATCGCAGAGCGTGCAAAATACTGCTCCAGGCGAGGCTCGAACTCGCAACCCCGGCATCGCTCACGGACACTGCCTTATAAGTACCGTGCGCTAACCAATTGCGCCACTGGAACCATACGAACTGGGGGCCAAATTACACATCCCACTCGCTAAGCACATGACTCCTTTAAATGGGGCGGTTCAATTGATTCTTTTAGTCACAACTATGACACTCCACGCATTGCATGAAATGGTAGGCATACGCCGCCGGCTATGATTATTATAAAAGCAAATTCATCCAGTACAAACGAGTTTTGATGAAAGGATAACTGCTAATTTTCAGTAGTTAGATGCTCGAGTTTTTGACCGCATCCTTCATGGACGAAGTGAATAAGGATAGTGTTTTTAGTAGCGATTGCCTAGTCTTACGTCTATACCGTCTGTAGTTTGAAAAAGTAAAAACGACCCCTTCAAAATAAATAAGTCTACTAAACGTAAAAGGGTAAAAGTCATAAGACAGGTCAATTGTCAAAGCGTTTATTTTGTTTAGGCCTACGGGGGCACTTACAAATTGTCATTTTACATTTTTTTCTTAAATTCGACTGCCGGATCGGAAGCGTGACCTCGACTGAGAAGATTCGGCAAGAAACTCAGCGGGCTTGTCTTTTTTTTAATCGCCACGCTGATTTATCTTCCAAGTAATCCGAGATTTTGTAATAGGCCTTTTGACAGAGTTTAGTTGTAACTATAGTTTTAAACTTATTGACAGGCTACTCTCGAATTTCACGGTCATATGTATAACAAGTCCCAATCTTATCCACTTCGAGTTGTAGTGGTGGGTGGGTATACGTGCGATATCTCGCGCTCATTGTGTCAAGCTGAAAAATGGGTAGTTTCCAATAACATTATCTACCATGAAAGAAAGAGAACTATGACCGTCCAAAATAGTATGCCCTTTTAAACTACATACTAAGTCCATGGGCATTGTAAAATAATGATATAACAAATGTGTGAATTTCGCTGCATGTAGTGGTAAAATAATAATATCCTGGGAATTTTTTTACACACGGCTAACTGATCCCAAACTAAGCAGAGCTTGTACTATGGAAACCAGATAACTGAAATTACTACATTATATTACTTTTATATTTGTAAATACATACTTAATATACATATACACCCAGACTCCGGACATACAGACATGTTCATGCACACAATAGCATGCCCCGGGTAGGAATCGAACCTACGACCTGCAACGTGAGTTCGCCATCACGCCAACCACGCCAACGGGCCCGTCAAATAATATATCAATGGTAGCTTCCAAAAATGTGTGTAAGTGGAAGTTGTTAAAACAATGGTGACTCACTGAGCGCCTCGGCGGGTATCTTGCAGACGCGGCAGCAGGTGTCGTTGACGACGTGGTCGGGCGCGCAGCCCGACACGTCGGGGCAGGCCTCCCGCGCCGACGACACGAACACCTCCTCGCCCGACTTGTCGCACGAGTACGTCGTGCAGTTGTCCGGGGACTGCCACGTTGTACCTTCAAACGTCACCATTCATTTAATATCACGGATTATAAAACCCGACTACTGAAAAATCGCGCTCTAAAAAGTATGAAACAAGAAAATATTCTCATCTAGAGGATAGCCGTGGTCCGTGTAGGTCTTTTAGGGCCAAATGGCACATGAAAACACGGACCACGGCTATCCTCTAGATGAGAATATTTTCTTGTTTCATACTTTTTAGAGCGCGATTTTTCAGTAGTCGGGTTTTAGTATTTAAACTTACTTTTTATTTAATTATTTTGGAGTTATAGGTAACAATATATATATTTTTGAAATGTGCTCATCAAGCTCTTACATTTGATACCCCACACGGTTTTATTAAAAAATGATTTTTT
The DNA here is from genome assembly GCA_947859195.1 of Drymonia ruficornis. NCBI lineage: Eukaryota > Metazoa > Arthropoda > Insecta > Lepidoptera > Notodontidae > Drymonia > Drymonia ruficornis. Next base: position 13,040,355 of record OX401908.1, read on the forward strand.
TTTAGTTCATGACATTATGTCCTCTAGAGGGCGCCATATGCAATTTTATGTGAGGTCACATGGCCTATAACCAGCGCGCCATTAAGCCGCTTCTAACGATACCTCATTTGTCAAATTACGACAAGTCGTTTGGAAGTTAGGTGGGAACAGATGCATACATACATACATACATACATACATACATACCGGTCAAAATCATAACCCTCCGCCGTAGTCGGGTAAAAAATATATTTTTTCTGTGTGCTGAAATTATTTTTAGTTAAAGTGAGGTATGATAAAGATACAGCGGAATTGGAATGGTGCAAGTTTAGTAGGCTTTTCAATGCAAGAATTTGATAGACTATAAAGTTCACGATTAGAACTGGAAAAGTGATCAAAATGGAGCAAAATCGTAATAAAAGATTGTATCAAAAGGGAGCAAAATCCTATTTTTACGGCGAGGGCGTTATTTTGAATCTTGAGCACAAGGTATTTAAAGTACGTCACCCGAGGTAGAGACAATTTTGCAACTGATACACTACCTACTTTACATGCCTCTTTATGTGAAAAATAATATACTTCGCGTGCATTCATTTGCACCACTAATGACTGCAGACACTGTGAAAGTTACGTGTAGAAAAATACCTCATTTGCTGGTATTTTTAAAGTGTAGTACAGAAAAGATCTACTTTGACTGCACTTTTGAGGAACAAAGCGTAATTTTTCAAACAGATGGAACGAAAAAAAATATCATTAAATATAATTTTGCTCCCTTATTTATATAGATCCAAATTTATAGATTTTAGCCAGCTTACAATGTTTTCAAAAAGCATTTCTAGGAACACAAGTGATTTGTAATGCCTATGCAAGTTGATCATAGCTTTCTATCTTGTTAGTATTTGTTACCAGGCTGTATGATCTTGTCGTCGACGACACAGGCGTCGTCTGCGCAGTGCCCGCAGCAGACGCCGGGCGGCGGGTCCACGTAGCGCTGGCCGCGGCGGCATGCTCGCGAGCACGTCGCCACGCTCTCCTGCCGCGCGAGGCGGCCGGACGCGTCGCGAGCACACGTCACGTTCTTGCACGGGTCCGGGGACGCCCACGTCTGACCCTCCTAAGTGTTTCAGGGTGTTTATAACGGCCGTATACTCAAAGGCTACTCAAATGTTTGAGTCCCACTTAGCAGTTTGAGACGTCATTTTTTGTATGGCGCGTCAAAGATAAGCAGCAGTCAAATTTGAGTTGCGTACGAGTGTCTCTTAAGCGAGGCAATGGGAAGACAATGGTGCCTATTATGTTGGCTAAAAGAACCTACTGATATGGTTACAAATGACGACTAAACTAAATTTGAAATATCTAAAAGTACTTCCGTCCTGTTCATACGTTTCGAATATGAGAGGGATGACAACACAAGGTTAGTACCCCTTTTTAGTTCTACTGGAAACTTATTGAAATTTCGTCAAAAAGCTGCGTACCAACCAAGGAATTATGATGAATTTTAGTACAGAGATAGACAAGACTTTGGGGAGGGACATGAGCTACTTTTTGTTACAAATATAAAACATGGCGGAGATAAAATAGGGGATGAAAGTTTCTATGGGAGACCAAACAGTTCTCGAAGCACAAATTCTACGCAGACAATGTCACGAGCACCAACTAGTACTACTAACTGATGCCCGCAACTTTGTCTGCGTTTTTGTTTGACTTTGTCTACTAGCCTACTAGAGTATAAAAAAGATGAATGTCGAACCTGGTATATCTTGTCTCCGACTCGGCAGGCGACGGGCTCGCGCACGGGGCAGCACTTGCCTGGCACCTTGTCGTCGGTCACCACGAACTGCTTGCGCAGCGCCTCCGTCACCTCGGGACACGTCTCGTTGGAGCATTCCACTTGCAGCTGCGGAGAGGATTATCAAGTTTGTTTTGACATTTCTATAGGGTTTCTGGCAATTTTATATTGGGGTTAGTTACATTTTGTTGAAATTTATTATGGTTTTAGCTAAATACCAATATAAATTACGGAGTGCAATCGCTCCGCAACACTTGTAAGACCTGAAATTTTTGGACTACTACTTTGGATTTACTGATTAGGACTTAAGGACCAATGTCAAATAACTGGTCTCATTATCTTCGTGAATTATATGTTATTATAAACTGTATTTTTTTGTGTTCGATATGTTCTCGGCCATCTGGTAGCAGTCCTCTAGCCGAAAACATGCCCATCACCAAGAAGTTACGATTTATAATGAAGAATTCACAAAGACCACACCGCAATACAGGTTTCGCAATGGTTAATTGTTAACAGACTAGGCGCCCTGTAAGAGGCCATCCATAAATTAGGTCAAATGTAAAGACGGTCGACGAATTGTGACATTGGTGTGACAAGGTGTTCGAGGGGTCCTAAGCTACGTGACATCACATTGCAAAATATAATATATCTAAGTATTAAAACGCGGAACTGTTAACGAATAACTTAATAATGGACTAATATACTGACAGTGCCGTCCAGGTTGACGCAGGTGTAGTTGGCACAGAAGTCGGACGAGGTCCACTTCTCGCCAATACGTCGCTCCTTGCCATCCACGACGCACGCCACGGGCTCGCACTTGCCGCAGCACGCACCGCTGTCCTTAGCCGGGAAGTACTTCCAGCCCTGATGCAACAAGTGAGTACTTCGACTTCACATCTCGCTACCAACAGATGGCGTTAGGTGCACGCGCCAATACAAAACTACGATCCTAAATCGCGGTATTAAGATTCGCGAGGCAAGCAGTATACAGAATGGATTTTTAAGACGTGGCAGTAAGGGCAGCTACTTGAACCGTTATAGTTACAGGAAAACGTTCGTAGGAGACCATCCATAACTTTTTGAGATATTCTGAAATGCATTCACAGTATTTGGAAAAAATGGACAGTCAGTGAAAAAAATGCTAAAATACCAAAATATTTTTTTTTTGTTCCCATCAATCCCATTTCATGTAGGGATCAAAAGACTATCGGACAATTTAAGGTTTGAGTACTAGAAAAAACAGAAATCGCCAAAAAACTTTTCCCATACATTTTGGCTTCATCATAATCATCATCTCAGCCGAAATTCGTCCACTGCTGGACATAGGCCTCCCCAAGGTTCGCCACAATGACCGTTCTTGCGCTGCCCGCATCCAGGGTATCCCCGCGACCTTCACCAGGTCGTCGGTCCACCTTGTGGGAGGCCTACCCACGCTACGCTTTACTTTCAAACAAACAATTTCACATTTATAATTAAGGAGCCTACTGACCGGTTGGCAGTCGGTGTGGCACTGCTGCACGGTGGTGACCTTCTCCAGCTTCCCGTCCGTGTCGGTCGGCGCGCACTCGTAGCTCTCGCACGGGTTCGTCGGCGACGTCCAGTTCTCGCCCACCTGTGTATTGCACACATATCAAACACATGTAACAATTATAATAGTATTATTGTAGTAATATTTATTATTTATATTTTACTAGACCCTCACGATACAGGCTAGGCCTAGTGTAAGGGTCACTAGTAATAAGTTTATGTAATCTGAAATAATAAATATTATTATTATTATAGTCCTTTTAACGTCACAATACTGGGCACGGGCCTCCCCTCAAAAGCGAAGGGGATTCAGGCCATAATCCATCACGCTCTGGCTCAATGCGGGTTGGCATTCGATTTGTTAGATTTTCAAAAACGTGTATGTTTCCCCACGATATTTTCCTTCACCGTAAGTAAGTGATAATTATATTAAAGTTATGATTCTCACATAGATTTCGAAAAATCCAGAGGTGCGAGCCAGGGTTTGAACCCTGGACCGCAAGCCCACAAGACGTGTGCTATCACCACTAAATCTCTTTGTTTCGGAGATATTGAATGGGTGGAAAGCACGTCCCATCACTTCACTACATAGTACAAAACAGTCGCTTCGCGCTGTCTGCCTGTCTGTCCCTATGTATGCTTAGATCTTTAAAACTACGCAACGGATTTTCATGCGGTTTTTTTAGTAGATAGAGTGATTCAAGAGGAAGGTTTTAGTATATAATTTGTCAAGTTTTGGTCGCGATAACCGACATCCACACGGGCGAAGCTGCGGGCATCAGCTAGTTTTTGTTATAAAAAGAATATAGAAGATAAAATAATTTTATAGATTCAATCCTAAGCACTAAAATACTGGAAAATATTTAATAACTAACAGAAAAATATAATATTTGCTACAAAAAATCGATTGTCTATGGTTGCTACCGACTTTCATTTCTCAATAGAACCTATTCATGAGTAGCTATGGAGATTACCCAAGTGAAATAATTATAATAATTGGTCATGTAGCACTTATCTGAAAAAAAATACAGCGTAAAAAATAAATAATTTAAAAAATTAAAAACACGACTGCCCTGCCAAAAAACGAACTAAAAAGTATAAAACAAGTGCAGTGTCATTGCAGTCGGGGGACCGTTTTGTGGAACATATTTAATCTAAGAGGGCCCCCGACTGCAATGACACTGCACTTGTTTTATACTTTTTAGTTAGTTTTTTGGCAGGGCAGTCGTGTTTTTAATTTTTTAAATTATTTATTTTTTGTTTTATGCATTTTAGTGACAGCAGCCAAAAATGATATATTTGTTTTGCATGTACACCCTACCTATGTTAAATTATGCCTATAAAATCTACAGTTTTGGACTATGCTCATCAAGGCCTTCAATTTGATACCCATATTGTAATAATGGAAGAAAAAATTTTTTTTTTACATATTAAAGTTGAGCCATAATTTGCCGCCATATTGATTTTTTTCAAAAATAATATACCCAGTGTTACCCGGAATGATGTAAGGATTCTAACGATGCTCCATACATCGAAATCCGTTCAGGCATTTATAAGTTATGGTGGAATAAAGAATCTCACATACAAACATACATACATACATGAACCCTAAACACATATACACTCTTTTTTTTTTGGGCAGTCGTGTAAAAAGAAACTTCTTTCCTTTGAAATCGGTTCAAAGGTTCAATTGTTACCTTGTAGATGTTGTCGCCGTCCCTGCACGCGATGTGCACGGGCTCGGGGCAGCAGGCGAAGGGCACGGGGCGCGGCTCCACCACGAACTGGTCCGTGCTGGCCACGGCCGCGCACGCCGCCGCCGCGCACCGTGCCGTGGCCCCTAGCGCCGTGCCCTCGCACCGGCACGATCGGCACGGTCCATCCAGCCACACGGCATCCACCTACCAGGAGGATTGGCTTTACAACTGCTGGGCTTTTATTGATAGAGCCAAGCTGTAGCTATACCCCCAAATTCATAGAAAGTTATGATCGACTTGCAGTGGAATTACAAATCACATTTGTTCCTAAAATGCTTTTCAAAACCATTGTAAACTGGCTAGAATTTCTATGAATATGGGGGATAGACTGCAGCTCATATACGGGCCGGCTCGACCGGGGTGGTAACACCCTCGTATAAAAGATCGGCGTAGAGCAGCTATTGCAGCGTTTCGTGCGATGAGTGAGAGAATCGGAAGCCAAACATCCCCCTTTCCTCTCCCTCCGTCCCACTCCCCGTCAGGTCGGCAAAGTGCGAGCAATGCCTTTGATATTGCAAGCATCTATAGGCTACGGTAACTGCTTAACATCAGGCGGGCCGTACGCTTCTTTGCCACCTCAGTCCTATAAAAAAGCATACGCGCCAAAACAATACTTTTGTTACGCATTAAGTCGTACCGAGTCGTTCTCTCTTTTACTTAATGCATACGAGAGAATGAGACAAAATGGATTTATTTCGCGTTTTGTCTTGTCGCAGCCGACTGTACTAGTTTTTTTATAGACTGTGGTGGCAAAAAAGCGTACGTCCCGTCTATAGATGTAAGGCCGGTTTAAAACCAATTAAACCAATCCGTTTGAAACGAAAAAAGCCGTTTAAAAGCGAAATAAACCATTTTTTCCGATTTAAATAATGTAACGATTTAAAATATGTGACGTCACACAGGGAGGGGGGAGTCTCGCAAATGTAACCAGCTGTGACAAGGGGGGAGGGGTCTACAAATCATTAAATTCGTGTGACGTAATTAATGGATGGCCCCTTACTTCTATGTTACTGGTATCGTTTATTATTATGTTACTCTTCGCGTTCCGTCTTCTTTACTGTAACATACGGCCTCGCGAGTTTTAAACCGGTTTAAATGGGATATTTGGGGTTTAAAACGGCAAAATTTTATTTTAAACGTTTGAAATCGTTTTTTTACGTCTATAGGCCCGTGGGTCAATTGGCTACAGCTTGGCTCTACCACCTTAAAACACACAAGGCTAAGTACAATATACAAGTAGTACAAGATCTTTTACATATACTCACATCTTTCAGCACGACCTGCGGCGTCGCGCGCGCCTTCTCGCCGCCCTTGGAAGCAGCTTCCCACTCCAGTTTCACGACGCACTTGTCTTTCGGCAACTCTGGAATGTTTATAGAGATGAAGCCCTGATAACTTGGTGCTCAGACTTGGAAAATTATGGTTCCGTATCGAGATACCGCGATCCATCACGATTCAAAAGTTTTTCTCACGATATCATCAACATAGTTTTACTGACAGTGTACCCCCAATGTAATGCTCGTTTTCATACAAATTTGTCATGTAAAATATAATGGATTAATATTTAATTTAAGTATTAATTTTAAAGATTTTTGGGAGGTACACAGCCTGAAACAGCACCGGGACTACTTGACTTCGGTCAGTTCAAACGCCACTTAATGGTCACCCATCTCCGACTGTCCTTGCTTAGTGTTGCTTAACCTCTGATCGTTGGCCGATCAGTGATTGCAGCTGGCCATGAGCACCACAACTCAACTTGCCTCGTTAGAAATAATTATTCGAGATAATATTCATGGTAAAAATATGAGAAAGTTAATATGTTGGTCTTACCCATGGACCAATTACTAAGGGGACTGGCCCTAAGCAACTCGGCCGAGTGGTCGGCCTAGTACTAACATCGACATAAAACGAAGCGAGTAGTTCAACTATTTACCGGTAGATAGAACAATGAAAATGAAAAAACAATAACCACGTTTTTTTCATACATATATCTAATAAGGGCACCTCTTTCTCTTCTTCTTCTTTTTTTTTTTCTTTTTTTTTTTTTCTTTTTTAGTCTTTACTCTGTGGTCTTACCGCATTTATGCTCCGGGCAGCACTTTCCACTGATATTATATGTTTTGAGGTCGTGGTATTTGGGGCAGGCGGGCGGTTCCGGGCAGGTGTCCGGGCGGCACAGGAACTGCACGCGCGGGCAGCACCCGCTCTCGTCCACCAGCCGCTCCATGCCCGGCTCCAAGATCTCAACATCATTCTCATTCGGAATCGGATCGCACTCGCTTTGCGGCTTGCATTCTATGATAAACAATATCACTATATTTTTACTTCTGTCAATAATTATTGATGAAGCAATTAACAAACACATGCTTAATTATATTGAGAAGTCAGTTTTTTTCTGATTCTGGTCGTAAACTGACCATCTACCCTGATACGTAACAATACGTTATAATAATAATAATAATTTAGCCCTTTTAACGTCCCACTGCTGGGCACGAGCCTCCCCTCAATGCGAGGGGGATTCAGGCCATAATCCACCACGCTGGCCCAGTGCGGGTTGGTGGATTTCACATGTCTAAAGACATGCAGGTTTCCTCACGATGTTTTCCTTCACCGTAAGCAAGTGATAATCATATTAAAGCAACAACAACAACAACAATAACAATACGTTACTTTTTGAAAAATGTGTAATTAAATACCTCTTAAAATTACTTAACAAATATAAAAAAACTTTCACAATAATATCAACAGAGACTTGGTACTTATGAATTAATATAAAAATATTCTTCCATTACACTTTTTTCATTAAGTTGTATTGTTCTATTTTAGTCTAATTTCGAGCCCCAAAATACAGACCTTCGATCTAGATTGGGGCTCACTGGTAACTGTTCTTTTTACTAATATCCTGCTAATAAACGTATCTTAAATATTCTAATTAAGTAAGAAAGTAACAGCTTGAGTAGCGCTTACCGCAAGCGAACTCCTTGCATCCCTCCGGCGTGGTCTTCTGCTTCAGCACCTGTCCGAAGGCGCACTCCATCTTCTTGGGCTCCGTGCAGTTTGCTTTTGGCTTAGGTACTGCAAGAAATAATAATTAAGTTTAGGAACATTTTAGTACCGAAATTAGTACAATATTGTGGACCTTAGGACATTAAGTCACAAGCGTACGGTCCGACTGATTTTAAGCAATAACCAAAGGCATTCGCACGTTGCCAACCTGACGGGGAATGGGACAGAGGGGGAGGAAGCAGGGGGGTTCTGGGCGTCCGGCTCTCTCACACGTCGTACGAAACGCAGCTTTAATAGTTACTTTACGCCGATATTCTGGGTGGTAGTACCCCGGTCGAGCTAGCCCATATATCTGCAGCCTCCTGCAGTCAATTGGCTACAGCTGGGATCTACCACCAATTAAAAATAGATGTGGCGGTTAATGTATGTATAGTGTCACTCACCGCACACGTACTCCGCGCAGCACTGGCCCGGCGCGGCGGGCTTGGTGATCATGTCTTCACCGAGCGCGCAGGCGGGCGCCACGCACGTGCGCGTGGTGCACGCCACGTGCGCCGCGCTCGCATCGGACGCGCGGCTGCACGTGCACCGCGTGCACGCGCTCTCCTGCAACACAACCAGGAACATGCAACATGCAGTAGTGGCTAAATACGACGACGAATACGTTTAGACAGAGCAGTCGTGTGGTGGGTGCGGGGAAGTGGACGACCCATACTGGACCTCAGTAGTATAGGACCGTCACATACTAAAGCCAAAACACGCACATCCCCGCATCCCCCGCGATCACCCTGTCGTCAGACCTCTGTATTTGGCCTTCTTCTGTGGCAATAGGCAGAAGTATACGCGGTCCCTTTCATTCAACACTTTATTTAATTATTTTACCTGCATTTATACCTACATACGTACTTATATTTATTTCTAAAGGCGGTGAAATTCGCTAACCAGTACTTGGCCAGCGTGGTAGACTGTGACCTCAAGCTTTCGGTTCTTCGCAGCACCTAAGCCCCTATGTAACATTTATTTAATAAAAATCAGTAGCTGCAAAGGCCTCACCTGCCACTCGTCGCCGGCGTAGTGTTCTTTGTTGGCGTCACACGGGAAGCACTTGGTGGGCTCTATGCATGTGTTGTTCACTCGGACCTAAGGACAAAATCTCATGTAAGAGCCGGGCCCCACTAGCGCGCTGCGTTGCGTCGTTGCAACGGACAACGCATTGTTTGCCACACCTGCGTTGCTACGTCGCAACGCAATAGAGTGACGCCACGCCGTCGTATACGTCATTTCGTATACGCACGTCTCCCTCTAGCAGCGGAACGCTGTACGTCATCCCACAAACAGCGCAGCGCATCACCCTTCCCCTCTTCGTCTCTCCGTTGAAACGTCGCATGCGACGACGCAACGCATAAATGTGGCATGTCACTATAAAATATATGTAAAACGACGCAGCGACTACGCCGCGACGACGCAGCGACGACACAACGCAACGCAACGCAACGCGGTAATGGGGCCTCACCCTTAGTCGTTCTGTTAGCGTCGGTTTATTGTAAGATTACAAGGAATATGCAGTTGTCTACTTCTGACTGCCCAAGAATTTGCGATTTATATTGAAGAATTCAGAAGATGATATTATAAACCAGAGTTTACCCAATGAACAATTGTTAGGAGAGTCGAAGCCCAGTGGGCTATTAGTGGGTTACCTTTCCTTCCGGACAGAAGCATCCTTCGACGGGGTGCTTGTCGCACTTGTCCGGGTTTTTGGTCAGCTCATCGTTGTTGTCACAGGTCCGCTCGCAGTCCACGCATGCGCGGTACACCAGAGGCTCCACACTGTTAAAATTTCATGTTTGTAACACCAGCTGTTTGGGATGTGCACTGCCTTCAAAAACGGACGGACAGACAGACGGAGAGCGCAATTTTATCACGTTTAAAAAAGAGTTTTGAGTTATTGAAATAAGGTTGATTTTTTCATTTCTCTTCTATTTTAAATGAGAATACTTAAGAGAAAAAAATCTACCTTATTTCAATGACCCCAAAACTCTTTTCTAAATGCGATAAAAATATACTCTCTTTTGCGAGCCGGTTCTGTGTGAACGGACGCTTTCCTTTTGAGATCCGGAACCCTAAATGTGTCCAGCTATTGAGTGTAACATACCAGGGGTAAGGGCAGAGGTCTGCCCTCCAGTCCTGTAAGCAGACGCCCTGGCTGCGGCAGGCGGCCGCGTACCGCTCGAGAGCGGCGCACGCGTCGCTCGCGTTGGCGCACAGATCCGCCTCGCACGACTCCGCGAACGGCTGCGGCTCCACCAGCGCGTGGCACTGGGGGGAAGGGGGGGTAAAGTTTAAAACTAGCTACATACTAGAAACTTTTCTGTCAAAATTTGACGTTTAATACGGTAAGGTAAGTCGACGTAGATCAAAGTAATAGAACAGCTGCAGTCAGGCCAAGATTTTTTAAACGTACATCGTGCTATTACTACCACTGCATGAACGCACCTGGCGGTTTAATTGACTGACCAATAAAAAATCCCCGTCTTGCTTTTTCATACTCCACAAAACTTGGCAGGACATACTGGGTGTAAGTGAGACGCTCCCGAAACAAAACAAGTGGTAGTGCTGGTGATTATACACGATACATAAAAGTCCCCGATTTTTATTTATTTGAAAATTTTCCATTTTGCATAAAATCGAATTGGCTATTTCAAAGATGTACGCAATAGGGAAATTTAAAATATTTGACAAAAAAAAAATACCGTATCTATTGTATACAAAATAATAATAATAATAAATCTATAATTTTATGTGATGAAATTACCGTATATACTAGACAGTAATAAGGCCTTTAAGTTGCACGCTGTACAGTGTGCATCTTGAAGGCCTTATTACTGTACACAACGGTAATTACCGTACTTCTGGCAACGCTGTTTTAGTATAATATAGAATTTCGGCTCGGGGATATTTTCCTTTACACCCAGTATAATTGGATCATCCTGTTGGCACCCCTTTGGTAAATGTTCGCGGCAGAGTGTACAACACCCATACCTATTAGGAAAGAGATTTATTATAGTAGCCCCCTTACCAACCGTAAGGTTACAAAAAGAGGCACACTATACCTGGCAACCCCGCACGAGGCGTCAGGGACCATCTGCGGTAGGTCCTGCCGCCAGAGCATCCACTCTAGTACTCAACGTATGAGTTGCACCGTGATCGCTCACTACCATTTATCCAGAATGGTACCGGAGCCGTGAGTCGCTCACCACCCGCACTCCATGGAATGCTAACGGTTCAATCCCCGCCAGAGAAGCCGACTACCATTTCTCCTGGACGGTACCGGCAGAGTGTACAGTGTGTGGTCTACTCACAGGGCCGAATCTATCAGCGTTGTATATGTTGAAGCAGGGGTTGTCGTCGGGCGGCGGCGCCACGCAGGGCGGCGGCGGCGGCGGCGCCTGCTCGCACTGCAGCTGCTCGGGAATGTCCAGCTGCTTCAGGGCCTCAGGGCTCGCCTGCCAACTCTTGCCGTACTGTTGCCAACGGTACAGTATTGTTAATTTCTTGAACATGTCCACGGTGCTACTTAAGCGCTAAAAGTATTTCTTACACTCTTTCCCCCAAATTAAAATAAATAAATTTATAAATTTGGGGCAAGAGTACACAGACACAGACTTACACAGGTACAACAAATTACTTTTGTTCTTAAAATCGCTATAAAAATGGCGTTTAATAAAATCCTCAAAAGCTACGAACTTCCACCAATGAAACATTCATTGGACGGACAGATACGAAATCATAAAACAATTGTGTTTAAAAGTATGCACCATCTAAGTCTAGTACCACCTAAAACAATTTTTTAACTACTAGGAGTGTTGAGATTTACCATAATATGGTCTACCTAGTAGTACTAGCGAGTAGACTAGTAGTTTTTTAGTACTGAGTAGTAGTATTTTTGCAAGTAAGCTACAGTGCAAAATTAATAGCCAGTCCAAATATATAAGAAATTATGATCGACTTGGCATTACAAATCACTTTTGTTCCTAGACATGCTTTGTAAATCTACTGCAAACAGTGGGTAAATCTGACCAGTTCGATGTCGTCGGTGGCGGTGCCGTTGCTGAGCAGCAGGTCCTGGTAGCCGGCGCACACGCCGCACAGCCCCTCCGTGCGGTTCGCGTACACGAACGACGGCACGCGCACTTTGAACTCCATCTTCGCTTGGAGTACTGTTAGCTGTTCAACACAATGGACATACATTAGTTTTGTATATACTACTCCACCAAGCCAACTAGGAACCTGTCAAATGTGACGTCACCCGCACAATAAGGTGATGGCCGTGTGCGGGAGGTGTGGCGGGCGAGGAAGCCGGATTCCATCCGAGTTCCTAGTTGGCTTGGTGGCAGACAAAACTTTCAGAAGTTAATAATGAAAATAATAAACTGAAATAAATAAATTATATTATTGAGTAGAGCTAAGCTGTAGCCAATTGACTACAGCTCACATATAGGCTGATTCTGGGGTAGTACTCTCACAGAATATCGGCGTGAAGTAGTTATTACAGCTGCGTTTCGTACGATGAGTGAGAGAGCCGGAAGCCCAACAACCTTCCTCTTTCCCTCCCTCTGTTCTACTTCCCTTCAGACGGGCAACGTGCGAGCAATGCCTTTTATATTGCAAGCATGTATAAGTTACGGTAACTGCTTAACAATAGGTGGGCCGTACGCTTGTTTGCCACCGTCACACAAAAACAAAACAAAAATAATAACAAGGGTGGCATTAGTCTTTGTACCATAATATTAATGTTACCTCGACGTGTATGTCAGGCAGTAGTATGGATACGTCCTGTCCGTTGAGCTGGCTGATGGTCGCCCAGTCCTTCTTCAGCGGGTACTTGAATATGGCCGTGTCGCCGATCGTTGTTTGTAACTGTCACAAAACAAATCATATTGAAATCTTTCTTCATACTAGAAGAGGTACAGACTACTCTTTGGAGTCCGCACTCTACCATAAAAGTTCCTGTATAAGAATTAAAATCGACCAATCACTGTCAATTATTATTTTCGATAGACCAATTACAATGCATTACTTCCGCTGCCAGCCAATCACAACGGCGCTGCTGGCGCTGGTCCCGCCCCGCAACTTTTTCGGAATTATTTTGTACTAAGTTATACTACTACAACTACTAAGTCCTACCCTATGTACGAATATCCCGGAAACAGACAGAAGCAACGCTTGGCGAGGTCAGTCAGAGATGGGCGACTATTTTGTGGCATTTGAACTGATCGTCTCCGTTCTTCGGAGGGCACGCAAAAAGTCGGTCCCAGTTGTTTTGATCTAGGCAGCAGTCGTTAAGATTTGTCAGAGGCCTTCGAGCGGCTTGAACAACTCTGACACCAGGTTGGCCACTAACCATACGGTAATAAGAAGATTGTCTTAATTTATTTGGACCCACCTTCTTTGTAACCGGATCTTTGGTGACGTGTACAACGTTCTTCTCATGTATGAGATGCACAGCCTTGGTGCAGACCATAGCAGGGTTGTGTTCGCAGGGCCCGTTGCTAGCGTACACCTGGTACTCGTGGGTACCACCCTCGGTCCGGTCCCGGGAGGCCAGGTACGTGCAGTTGCCCAGGAAGGGCAGGTCGTCGCCCTCGAAGGTCACGTACTTGGCCGGGGTGCCGGCACCGTTGCAGTTACCTAGGGTGTAATACTTCGTAAGCGAACGCAGATCTACGCGACACATTTGATTTTCTATTTCTATGACCTATGATTTTCTAATAACGGCATACCAGCGGGTAAATAATGCTTTAAAGTCCTCATTTGGGAAAAAATTCCAAATATTTTTCGCTAAAGCTTATCAACCAGATTCCACCGATCTCATTCTTATATGTCTCGTCAAGATTGTAGAGGTAACAATAGGTATTCAGTTTTGAAATTCGGACTATTTGTGGCAAGTTTAATTTCAATACTCAAACGCTTTAACTGTACCTATAAGAAATTGAATCTGGAAAATCTCGAAGTGTCTTCACTCCTTCTAGAGCATCCTTTCCCAAAGTGGGCGATAACGCCCCCTTGTGGGCGCTGCAGGCTTAAAGGGGGGCGGTAAGAGACCCATAAATTTTTTTTTTCTTAATACGTTAGCGCCCACTTTGGGAAAGGATGTTCTAGAGCATGAAATAAAATTCAGATCATGTTCGGATGTTAGGCATGAAATTTGGAGAGTGTAGTTAGTTTTTCGATAATCCCACAGGAACCTAATATTTTTCCGGGATAAAAAGTAGCTTATATCCTTCACCAAGGTCCTGTCTATCTCTATACCAAAATTGGTTTAGAGGTTTGGTCGTGAACATGTAATGTAACAGATAGACGGATAGACAGAGTTACTTTCGCATAATTATCATCATAATATTAACACGTGAAGAAAATCCGTTCGATCCCTGTTTTTCGAAGATGCGTGGACGGTGAATTGGTGATGAATTATGGTCGAATTTCGACCACGGGCGACCAGTAGTAATATTAATTAGATTGGAAATGATTGGTACACAGCAATACTCACAGTCCAGGCAGTCAGCGGGCAGCACGCACTGGTCGCCCTTGCGCAGCTTGCCCTCGGGGCAGTAGCAGCCGGGGAAGCAGTGCCCGTCCTCCGCGGGACACGCGCGCGTCACTGCTCCGTAGTTGGAGCAGGTGGGCTCGCACCGCTTGCGGTAGCAGTCGTAGTGCACCAGCGGCGGGGGGCATTCCGCGGCTGCGGGGGGGGGGGGGGGGAATTAGACATAGAGACTGCTTGCAAGGCTTGGACCTCCTTCGATAAGAATTTGCACTCCCACTAGACTAGAGTGCAGTTGCCATTTCGTCAGCTACGGTTGAAAAGTTAACTTTTACTCTTGAATTTTTGTTCGGCTTTTACGATAAATAATACAGCCGTATGCTTGTTTGCAGTTCTCGGTTATATTGATTTACTACCCTATTTCCATGTCCCACTCCTGAGCAAAGGCCTTGCATGGGGAGCCGTAGAAGAGATTTCTGGATTTACTCGAGCGCGGCAGATTAATATAAGGGGGGATACCTTACATATTGATAAGAACCTCCAACCAGTATGAGCCCTTAATATAGGAGGGTACGCTCAGGGGAACCAAAAACAAACAAAAAAACGACCATCTGAAATACTCGAGCACGTCAGATTAAGATAAGGGGCATTAATTACTAGCTAAGAAGAGCTAAGAAGTGTCAATTTTGCTAATTTGATCGTCAGTCTAAGAAATGGGAGCATCTGTAGGGTTCACTGAATACCCCCTCTGAAAATCTGTCGCGTGAAAGTGGAAACATATAGGACCATTTATTCTTCCTATCATCTAATCTACCAAATCTAATAGGCTTCCGCGACGCTCGAGTAAATCCACAGTTAGCATCATGGGCTCCCCATCTACCTCTTTAGATAACACGGTAAGGTTAGTTTAGTTATTATTTAAAAGAATACTCACGGCAGTCCAGCATCATCCTCCATTGTGCGAGGTCCAGGTCCTTGTCAGCAGCGAGACACTCGGCCACCAGCTGCTCCAGCAGCAGGCAGCGGCACTCCTCCTCCGTCCGCTTGGTACCGTTCACCACCAGGTCCGTGCACTCGCAGATCTTCTCCAGGCAGATTCCTCGCCACTTGTTCAGGTTTAGGACTTGGCCGCATTGGGAGAGGGGCTCCTTGCTGGTGGACAAATAAATCTTTACATAATTCCTGACTCCTGACTGAAGTCCTGACTGACTGACTGATATATCAACGGACAGCCTAAACCGCTGGTCCTAGAGTTATAGAATTTGGAGAGTGTGTTCTTTGTGAGGAGTAAGTATCCACTAAGAAAGGGCTTTTCTATATTCCACCCCTAAGTGTGTTAAAAAGGGCATGAAAGTATTTTATTTTATTTTGAATTCTGCGCGGGCAAGAGCTAGTGCTGTATAAAATCAGCGACGGATGATACGCTGGCTGCCTTAGGTCTATGGAAGATAGGCACCCTCCTACTCGCATAGAGCACGAAAAATTGAATTGTAATGTATATGAATTAAAATTTAAAAAATAACGAAAGTTGTAAATGATAAATTTTCTCAATCAGTGTCTTTAGATACTGATGTATACCGTTTTTATTTGTGTTAAAAGAAAAAATCGGACTAGGTCCACACACACAACCACCATGCTACACGTTTAGCGGACCCCGGATCGGATACCAATTTGCAACGGAGGGAAGTGAATAATCTTCTTCCAACTCCTCCTATCCTTTCTTTTGATTAAATTCGTGCGGGTTCCAAGACAACTTAGCTTTTCCCCGGGACTCGCCGAAGGTCAAACCTTGGCGTCATCATTGGACATTGCCGATCCCGGCTTACAGGAGTAACAGTGTTGGGAGTGTATGGCGTACTAAGGCCCATATTAATAAACCGATCTCAAGATCCAGATCGAACTTGAGACGCTGTTTTTGACAGATGTTCCATACATTAAACGTCAAAACTGCATCTTAAGATCGATCTCAACTATGAGATGAATTTATTAATACGGGCCTAAGAGTCCTATACTTACGTGATAGCATCGCACAGCTTCAAGATCCTCTCCTGCTTGTTGGGAGGGGTGACCTTGGTGTGGCAGGCGTCGGGCGCGAGGCCAGGCTTGGCCCAGGCGCGGCCGAACTCGTCGGTGGAGCGGGCCAGGCGCCCGTCCGGCAGCCGCCGGTCGTTGTACGCGTCGCCGTCGAACGCACCGCACAGACCGTCCACGGCGCCCATGTAGCTCTTGAACACCTGCGTTCATCACAATACAACTTGTAGCAACCTTCCATCACATTCAATTCACGACGCTACCAACAGATGGCACTGAGTGCACGCTCCGGTACAACATAGAAATCCTGAATCACGATATCAAGATTCATGAGGCATATCGCTATATGTAAAGAAGACCCCAATTACAACTATTGGGGCATATTCCCCTGGCTGGAAAATATGCCCTTTCCTGCTAAAAACATTGTTATTAAATATCTCCAGACTTATTCACCAACTTGTACAACGCTTGTACTATGGGTACCGTACAATGGACTGGGTGCGATCCCAGTGACAATCAGACCAGGATAAATTACAAAAAGGTCGTTTCCGAAATTTGCGTCTGGTGGGATTTGAATCCGCAACCACCCGATGCAGTGAGCCGAGCGGCTAACTACTCAAACCACTGCGCCAAGCGGTCGTCATATATTAGTATTGTCCGTATTTACAAAACTAACAAAAATCAAAATAAAGGAATATCAGGTGAGCCCAATTTTATGTCCCCATTCGTCCCGAGCAACAAAAGACCACAAGGCTATTGACATTAAATGGGATAATCAGGATAGAAACGAAATATCTTACCCCAATCTTAATATCTCCTTCCGAATTGTAAAGCACAGTGAAGTTGTATTTCCTGGACTTGATGGAGACGCCGTTCCCGAGCTGGTCCACGTCGAAGCTGTTCTTCTGGAAGCAGATCTTGCGCGTCTGCTCGACGGTGTACTCGTAGTTGTTGTACTCTATCATCAGGTTCGGCTTCACCAGGATTAACTGATCGTCTTGGAGTATCAGCAGCTCGTTCACGCACCCTTCAGCGCGGCACTTCTTGCGAACTGGTACGAGAATAAGGAAGTCAATGTCGGCAGACAAACATGTCACATTCTTATACCTCTTATACCTATATCCTCTTATAAAATCAATCCGGCACAGTGAGAGAAGTTGACTGCACAACGGCCAGAGTGGAGAACCTTGCTTAAGGCCAAGGTTTAAGAATTTGAGAAGCGTACGAATTTGATACTCTGCCACACGAGAGAGCACCTTCGTCAGGATGGGAGTTAAAGCGGTAGCGTTAACCGAAATCAGTAGAATTGGCATCATCATCACACCAATATGCGAATAGCTCCACTATACATATACCCGACTACCAGACGCCAGCCATCGCCTATAGCACGATATCACGATATAGCCAAAACCAACCCAAATCCATAAAGACCAATAGAAGAGAAAGAATTAGTGCCGCTACCAGGGCCAATAGGGTCGAGACCAGCCCCGATGCATTTTCCTTGGACCCAGCCTTGGTGCAGTTTCCCCGCTTCCCCATTAAGTGGGAGAAGGGGGGGCGTGAAGAATCGCCCTGGCATTGAAAGGAAATGTCAATTGTTTAGTCACACTCACCGAGCACGAGCCACGCGTCGAACCGGTTCTCCCTGGCGAGGATGTGGAAGCACACGTCGTACTTGTACTCGGAGCCGTCGAACGTGTTGAAGGTGCGCCCGGTCACGTTGCAGAACACCGGCCGCTCCGGCGGCGGCACGCACTCGTACCTGGACGATACATGATCAGTTACGGAGGTAGACAAGACAGTGTGTCTACTGGGCCGTCTATAAATTACGTCACACGTAAAGGGGGGTGAGGAGGTCGACGAGATGTGACATAGTGTGACAGGGGGGTGGGAGGGGTCCTAAATTTCGTCACGTCACATTAAAAAATCTAATATATCTAAGTATTAAAAACGAAAGTTGAACTGTTAACATAAAATTTTGAAAATTTCCGAAAATTGTAAAAATGTGACGTCACTCTAGGGAGTGGGGAGTCTCACAAATGTGACCAGCTGTGACAAGGGGGGAGGGGTCAAAAATCATTAAATTCGTGTGTCGTAATTTATGGATGGCCCCTAATATAATTCTACTCGACACTAGTAGTAGGACCTTTGTACGTCTCTTTTACCATCCTACACTTAGTGACGTCTAGTGAGAAAAACTTAAACTACGTACTAACATCGACATAGAACGAAGCGAGTAGTTTTGCTACTGACCGGTAAATAGAAAATTTTAAAGTAGGCGTTATCTAACACCCCGTCACCCGCGCACATCGCACGCAAATTGTCAAGCGTCGTTTCATAGGGAAATCTAATAAGAACACCTCCACTCTCTATTTGCTTCATGGGTAAAACCATGGACCAATTACTAAGGGGACTGGCCATAAGCAACTCGGCCGAGTGGTCGGCCTAGTACTAACATTGACATAAAACGAAGCGAGTAGTTCAACTATTTACCGGTAGATAGAACAATGAAAATGAAAAAACAATGACCACGTTTTTTTTCATACATATATCTAATAAGGGCACCTCTTTCTTTAGTCTTTACTCTGTGGGTAAAACTTACTGTGGGCACTTATTGATGGCAGTAGGCACGCTCTCGAGCCGCAAGGAGTAGCCAGCGGGGCATGACATGACGGAGCAGACGGGCGGAGGCGCGCCGGGCCGGCGCGGCGGCGGCAGCCTCGGCACGCACTTGAACTGCGCGCACTCCTGCTTCGGCTGCTGCGAGCTTGTCGACACTTCCGGCTTGTCCAGCGTGAACGCTTGGCTCGAACGAGGGGGGGCCGGCAGACCTGGGGGGTTTCATTAAGTAAATATCGCCAGACTAAGAGCCGGGTCCCACTTGCGCGCTACGCTGCGTCGTCGCAACGGACAACGTATTGTATGCCCCACCTGCGTTGCGACGACGACGCCACGCCGTCGTATACGTCACTTCGTATATGCACGACTCCCTCTAGCAGCTCGACAGCTCAGCGCATCACCCTCCCTCGCTTCGTCTCTGCGTTGAAACATCGCATGCGACGACGCAACGCATAAATGTGGCATGCCACTATAAAATATATGTAAAACGACACAGCGACGACGCAGCGATGACGCAGCGACGACGCAACGCAACGCAACGCGGTAATGGAGCCTCGCCCTAACACACCAACGCCACTAAACGGTATGGCCACTAACCAAGCAACGCTTGTACTATGGCTACCATACAATGGACAGGGGGCGATCCTAGTGACACCCAGATAGGGCAATATCGTAAAAGCCGTTTCTAAAATTTGCCTCTGGCGGGAATAGAACCCGCAACCATCCGATACAGAGACCATGCATCAAGTTTTTTGAAAATGGTTACAGATATGGGTTTACGTACGATTGGCTGCAGCTACAGATCCCAGGGCAGACATTTCCAGCATAAGTTGAACTCTCTTTATTATTGACACCCGTGATAACAAGAGGCTTATACTGGAAACGTTCCCTGAGAGGTGCAGTCGACTGCGATAACAAGAGGGACCCTGCAACTCGGCTTCGGCACTCGGCTTTTGAGGTTTATTTGATTTCGAAACATTGCAGTACACCCTAGCTACAGTAAAATTAACTCTATAACTGTTCAAATAGTGTTGAAAGCTGTGAAAACGTATACAGAGTGGTGACGATATAACTGAAACCACATACTGGGTATCACGTTATAGTAGTTCGTACGTAAAAAAAATATCAAATTATATTCAAAGGAATAGCCACGGGATTGCTTTTTTACTTTTACCATTTTAACTTTACGCCTACAAATGTACCGCGAAATACACCGACACCGAAGCGATGTGGCCACGCTCGTACTTACAGGTCAGTTTATGAGGTAAGTAGACGATTATACAGGATGTTGTGTTACGTTTAGATTATTTTCACATTTAATTTGTGTAAAAATTTTGATATTTGAATTTTGATGGAAACCGAATTTTTTGATTTTAAAGTATTGTGATTGACTAATAGGGATCGTATTTAAATTTATTGTCGTTATGTCGTCACCACCTTGTATACAAATGTGTTGACCGGCTTAGCGAAGTCTACTGTTCTAAAGAGGATGACACAACGACGCTATTAAATTATAATTGTCAAAATAACTCACCACCATATCCTCCCTTCGAGTACCCTCCCTTCGAATAGCCTCCCTTAGAGTACCCGGTCTTCGAGTATCCAGTCTTCGAGTAACCGCCCTTAGAATACCCGCCCTTGGAGTACCCGCCCCGCTGGTATCTCTGGTAGGAGTACCGCGGTCTGGGCGGGGGCAGGTCGGAGCCGGTGGACCCGTACGTAGGCCGCGAGTTGCTGGCCTGAGTGTTGCTGGTATAGACGATTGAATAGCCCGGTGGACACTCCACTTTGGGACACGTAACAGCTGGAAAGAAAGTACCTATTGGGACCTCTATTTATTCCAAATTCTTTAGGGACACCGCAGACTTGCTACTTTTAGCATCGGCGATCGGTGATTTAGTCGCTTTTAGCATCGGAGCAGTCGCTGCGTCCGACCGCAAAGAGCCGCCAAAACACGATGCAGTCGCAAAGTCTCCGATTGCCGATGCAAAAGTAGCATGTCTGCGGTGGTCCTTAATTAGGACTGATAATACTGCGTCACCAGGTTGCCCAATAACTAGACGATAAGAGGAATACTCGAGGGTTGCAAAAGTGTGCTTATAATGCATTAGGCATAGGACGAATGCTTTTTGACGTGGAAAAGTGGACCATGTGGACAGATAAATAAGCTGCAGGCGTCGCATAGCCGGGTAAAGCACATGTAACATTCGCCGTCTTGCCCGATACCACGCTAACTTTGGCGATTGCATTTTCTTATAGTGCACGTAAGTGGTGTCTTGCCTTATTGTCCTGCCATGTCAGACTACATTCTTCTCGCGATACCGTCAGTAGTGCAGTGATATGGATCGCGATACGCGTGATACTCGCGATAATACTGTTAGTTTAACATGACTAAATAAGAAGGTACTATTATTCCACCTTAACTTAGAACGATGTTAAAGAGATCGCAACTCTGAAAGCGAACTAGGAAATGTCATTCTAATGCAAAATTACATCTCCAGAGCGTACCCTGCATTCTCAGAGTTGAGATGAAAGAAATAAATAAAAACCGGCCAAGTGCGTGTCAGACTCGCACATAAAGGGTTCCGTACAAAACACGTCAAAAATATCATGTTTCTTGTATGGGGACCCCCTTTATTTTTAAATTGTATTTTATTTTTAGTATTTTTGTCGTAGCGGCAACAGAAATACATCATCTGTGAAAATGTCAACTATCTAACTATCACGGTTCATTAGATACAGCCTGGCGACAGGCGGACAGACAGACGGACGGACAGCGGAGTCTTAATAATAGGGTCCCGTTTTACTCTTTGGGTACAGAACCCTAAAAACTTCATCGCAATGAGATGGACATATTAAAATCGGATGAGTAAGAAAGCTGGAAACCCAAAGGTTGTTTGCCGTTTTGTTTGTAAACATAAAAACCGGCGCTTACGTCGAAACAAAGCCCCCGATGCATCGATGAAACTCATAACACCCATCTTTGTTTACGTTGGGGGTAAACGATAGTCAGGTTTCGAGACGGCGCAATAAAAAGATATGAGATCTAATGCAACCAAGTTTAAGTATGATAGATCTGTTGAGAACTAATTATGAAGATCTGAATTTCATGAATAAATGGAGAGATGGTTAAGAATGCTCCACAAATAGTCAGTCAGTCAGTGAGTCAGTAGCAGGGTTGTTACGAAAAAATCACCTTGTTTTAAAAACCGTGTTTAAAACATGTTTTAATCATTTAAAACATGTTTTAAACACGGTGATTTATTCCTTCTGATTTAAATCAATGATTTAAACACGTTTTAATCAGTTTTCATTTTAAATTTCCTGTTTTTTGTAACTCTGGTCAGTGGTAATACTGACTGACTACTGACTGACTGACTGACTATTTGTGGAGCATTCTTAACCATCTGTCCATTTATTCATGAAATTCCGATCTTCACAATTAGTTCTCTGGTGTCTTTACTATATAGTAAGCAATAAATTTTGATCAATATTCGCCAATGATTTCTGTAATCTTACCATGTATATTAGAAATGTTATTTCGATGATAATTAGCCTTATCCTTTGATGGTTTTCTAAGCATTGGTTGTTCAATTCTCTTTTTAAGTAACCGCCTCCTATTAGACCTAGGCATGCCGCGGTCACGGAATCCTAAAAAGGAAACTAGTCTAAATTCATTGCTGACGGCATTTTTTATTTTTGCGAATCTGTAGTTGAAGATGCCATGCCGCGATGAGCCAGACTCCCATTGGATGAAATAAAATGTAAAAATTTCATAAATATTGAAAAAAAACTATCTTCAAATGTAGTTATCCATTTACAATGGCTTTGCAAAGCATTTTTCATAACAAAGTGTTTTGTAATGCCATTGTAATTTCTGGGTCAGCTTGTGGACGCCAGGCTTCTATTAGCTGGTCTGGTTGCTCGTTTAACTTCTTACTCACCTCAACTCCGTCGAAATGTACGCGTCTAGGTACTAGTTCACGCGATTGGGCCAAGACTACGTCATCGGCTATTGCGGTTTAATAATAAACTTTTATTTTTATCTATCCTACTCATAGCGAGCTGCAATGACTGATCGGTAAACGATCAGAGGTTAAGCAACGCTTGGCAAAGTCATTTAGTGATGTGTGACCATTCAGTGGCATTTGAACTGAGCGTCTCCGTGCTTCGGAGACCACGTAAAAAGTCGGTTCCGGTTGTTGCGATCTACGCAGCAGTCGTTAAGTCAGAGGCGTTCGGGCGGCTTGAACAACTCTGACACCAGGTTCGCCACTAACCATATGATAAGAAGAAGATGTATCCTACTTACGTTTAACAGTGGTGGGGACAGCAGCGACGGTGGTCGCTTGCACGGAGACGGCAGTGGGCTCGGTGGCCGTGGTGGCAGTGGTCCCGGGCGTGGTACAGTCCCGCTCGTCGTCGGGGCAGTCCTGCAGGCCGTCGCACCACTTGTCCAGGGGCAGGCACAACTTGCTGGTGGGGCAGATCTTCGTGCCCAAGGGGCAGGGCGAGCATGTGCACTCGCATGTCGATGGCGACAGCTTTGGTACCATATCCTGTAGGTGGAAGGACGCTTTTAAAAAAATCTAGCTTCAGTACACATTAGTATAAAAAAGGGTTTCCACCGTCTTCACTTTTTAGTCGAGGGTTTTGCCAAGATGAGTATAATTAATTACTATAACAGCATAATTTACATATATGTAAGAGTAGTATGCTCTATCACATCGTCATCGTCAAATCACGCCGTCTCTGTGATTCTATGTATGAAAACTGTGGCCAGTAAGCCAGGATCGACAATGGTGTCCAACGATGACGCCAAGGTTTGACCCTTGCCGAGTCCCGGGGAAAACTAAGTTGTCTTGGAACCCGCACGAATTAAATCAAAAGAAAGGATAGGGGTTGGAATTAGATTATTCACTTCCCTCCGTTGCAAAGCGGGAGACAAAAATAACAGTATAGGCTGATTGCCACATAAACACTTAACTGTGTTATCGTGATGAAAACAATTATACTTTACAAAAACCGCCAAATTTATAGAGAATTTTAGACAGTTTAAAACAACGCATTTCTAGAAACAAATGTGATTTGCAATGCCAATGTAAGGGGGAGACCCCACCGCGGCGCACAGAGAGGCCACGCACACGCTACGCACGTGGGTCAAGCTTCGCTTTGCACGAAAATGTATGTCACCGTGTCCACCGCGGCGCACGCACGAAATGACGTCATCCATACATTTTTTTGCAAAACGTAGCCGTGGCCGTGTGCGTGGCCTCTCCGTGCACCGCGGTGGGTTTCCGCCCTAAGTCCATCAGAACTTTCTGGGGGTTAAGGTATGAAGTAGTTAGTCACTGACCGGCGCGCACTTGCACTCCTTGACGGGCTTGCAGTCGGTGACGCCGCCGAGCTTGCACACGCACTCGTCGCAGCTCGCGCCCCTGAACGTGGACCCCACGGCGTAGCTGATGGACATTCACACTTGTCAATAAATGGACAAGTAACATTGATCCACATTAACAAACTAATAATAATAATAATAATATAACGTCACGACTTTTTATCCCCATTCGGGGGTAGTCAGAGGCTTGAGTGGCCATACACCATCACATTGTGGAGATATTAACCAACTCAAAGCCCACGTTCCACCAGATAGTCAGAACCCAACGTGACAGGTGGTGAACCTTGTCGCCGTGTATACAGGAACTGGCTAAACACACACATCCACACCAATCCACAATCCACATTAACACATGTTAATAAGATGGACACAAGTCATAAGTACTGTAAGTAATGACCGCTTGCCGCAGTGGTTCGAGCGTAGACTCGGCTATCTGCATAGGGTGGTTGCGGGGTCGATTCCCGTGAGTAAATTTCAGAAATTACCTTTTGTAATATACCCCACTGGAATTGCCCTCAGTCCATTTTGGTTCTTATGAGTCACGGACGTATAAAACACGGTACAGACACAGAATATCGGCGTAAAGTGGCAATTACAACTGAGTTTCGTATGATGTGTGAGAGAGCCGGAAGCCCAATTCCCTCCATCCCTTTCCCCTGTCCCACTCTCCTTCAGGTCGGCAACGTGCGGGCAATCCCTTTGGTATTGCACGTATCTATAGGCTACGGTAACTACTTAACATCAGGCGGGCCGTACGCTTGCTTGCCACATCAGTCCCATAACAAAAAAATGTGTGATTAATCATATCTGATGCAAAGGATAGGAAATAAGGGACAGCAGGGTGTTTGAAGCACGTTTGGCGGCGTGTTTTTTTATAGCACTCAGGTGGCAAACAAGCGTACGGCCCGCCTCATGTTAAGCAGTTACCGTAGCCTATAGATCTCTCACTTATCGTACGAAACGTGTAATAGCTGCTTTACGCTGATCTTTTATGAGAGGGTGTTACTACCCCGGTCGAGCCAGCCCGTATATGAGCTGCAGTCAATTGGCTATACCTTGGCTCTACCACCAAGAAAAAACAAAACTTGTGCAGACGGTTGGAGCTTGTATGGTGTGTGTGTGTGTATGTGTGTGTATGTGTGTGTGTGTGTGTGTGTGTGTGTGTGTGTGTGTGTGTGTGAGTGTGAGTGTGTGTGTGTGGGTGTGTGGGTGCGTGTGTGTGTGAGTGTGTGTGTGTGGTGTGTGTACTGACGTCATGAAGGACTCGACGCAGGGGCACTGGTCGCGCGTGACGCAGTTCTCCCCGTCGTAGTAGCGCGCGGGCGGCTCGCACTCGCACGCCGCCTCCTGCAGCTGCACGCCGGGACACAGCTCGCAGCCCGGCGCGGGCGGCAGCTCGCGGTACCGCGTCGTCGTCGGCTCCGGAATTATTTCCGTCACAGCTGTTGAACAATGAGAATCAATATTAGGTAAACAAATCAACTCATAACCAACACTATAGTTCAAACTAAGCTTTCTTATCAATATAGTTTTGAAATCATCGAAATCCGTCCATCCGTTGCGATTTTTAACACATTTTATATAATGTGCGGCATGTGCGCGTGACGTCACACGGGACCGTCGCATTGAAGGCGCGCTGTACCCGCGCCGCCGTTCATTACTAAGCGCGCATGGGTCAAATTTCGTCATAATAATCGCGCGCGAACTTCGCTAGTAATTTGGTCACCACATCACATCGTCCATTTTTGTCTTAAACCTAAAATTTTTGCACTACATGTTATGGATTTCTTAGCTCTATAAATTTGCGTTCCCAACTAACTTCGTTACGGAAACCCATTCAATATCTTACTAATGCGAAAGCCGCCGATCTTCCGTGAGAGGGTGGTACTACCCAGGTCGAGCCAGCCCGTATAATGAGCTGCAGTCAATTGGCTACAGCTTGGCTCTACTACCTTTAAAGTCGTATATATCGTCCTTAGTCTTTATCGTCTGGTGAAGCTTTAAAGATTTATTGTAAAATCACTCACGGTAAGGTTCAAAGCATCCAATAGGCTCGATCCTCATCTCGATATTATTCTTCTTCGTCACTGGCAGTACTTTCAAGTACTGCGCATGTATTGGCGGTTGGAACTTGTTCATGACGGGCGAGTTCGCGTCGAAGTTCGCGGCGAACACGCGCTCGTTGCCGTGTTCGTCCACCACCGGGTTGAATGTAGACAGGTCGCTCGTGTACATGATCTTGTACGTGGTCACCCAGCCGGAGGGCCCGCCTTGGGTTTTGATGCCGGTTATATTGCGAGGCGATGTGAAGTTGAACTGGGAATTAAGTTTAAAAAATTACGATTTAATTTTCTTTTGAAATTTATTTGTATACATATAGCTTTAACATAGAATTAAAATAATTTTTTCACACTAACCTAAATAAATGAAATAATAAAAAACTAAAAAAAAAATTAAAATAAATTTAAATAATTTTGTTATTTTTTTATATACAAAAGAGAGTCCACGTCGTCGTCGATTATCTTTGAGATCAAAAAGAAAAAGTGAGATCATATCTTTGAATCTAGCGACTTCACATCTCGCTACCAGTAGATGGCGTTGAGTGCAACGCTCCAATACAACGCATGATCCTCAATCGCGATATCATGATTCACGAGGCACATCAGTATACATCATTTTTTCAAGTGGGCGTGCATTGCCAAATCTGAAACTATGAGAAATAGTAAAAAGTACTACAAGGAGTCTCGGGCCCATGGACCAATTACTAAGGGAACTGGGTCTAAGCAACTCGGCCGAATGGTCGGCCGAGTACTAACATCGACATAAAACGAAGCGAGTAGTTCAGCTATTTATCGGTAGATAGATGCCATGCATCCCGGGAAAATGACCACGCGTTGTTTCATAGAGATATCTACTAAGAACGTCACTTCTAATTAAAATCTCTATGCTCGGGCCCGATTTTGATGAAGACTAAAACTGCATCATTGGATATTTGAAAAATCATATTACTCAGGAAACGAACCCGTTGATTTAAAAAAAAAACACACTGTATTAGTACACCATTCGATAGTGTCGCTAATAAGGAACGAACTACGTACGTACTAAACTGGGAAGGAACTACATACGGCAAACTTAACTCGAACCATTGCGGCCAGCGGTCGTGAAAAGTGTTAAAAGAGTGTTCTCACCATGACCCACTCTCCAGGGGTGCTGTAGAGCGGGCGCCAGCCGCGCGGCCCGTCCAGCTTCAGGTACTGGCGCGCCTCGGGGCTGGAGCTCACTTCGATGGCCTGCAGCGGCAGCTCCGCGCCCAGGCCCAGCGCCTCCACGCACTGCAGCGGCTCCGGCTGTACACACACACATATTGTATCACTGTGCTGCAGATACAATAGAAGATACTAGCTTTTGCTCGCGCTTTCGTCCGCGCAGAATTCAAAATCAAACTTCCATACAAACGGTCCAACAAGGGTGAAATTTAGAAAAAACTCTTTCTTAGTGGATATCTACAATTCACAAAGAACACACCCTCCAAATGGCTTAAGGACCAGCGGCTTAAGCTGCGCGTTAATGTATCAGTCATTCCGTCAGGACTTAGAATTTTATTTGAAGGAGAAGATTTTTCACAGTCAAGGTAACCGTCTCATTGGTACCAAGCTGTAGCCAATTCACTGGACCTCATACAGGGTGGTGACTACATCATGACAATAATTGAAACCACATACTGGGTATCACATTAGTAGTCCGCACATTTAATATTATTAAATTATATTCAAAGGTATCGCCACGGGATTGCTCTTTTATTTTGACTATTTTAACTTGCAGCAGTGGTAGCCGATTGGTTAAGCACGCGTCTTGCGGGCTTAAGGTCTTGGGTTCAAACCCTGGCTCACACCTCTGGATTTTTCGAAATTTATGTGTGAATCATAACTTTAATATGATTATCACTTGCTTACGGTGAAGGAAAACATCGTGAGGAAACCTGCATGTCTTTAGACATGTGAAATCTACCAACCCGCACTGGGCCAGCGTGGTGGATTATGGCCTGAATCCCCCTCGCATTGAGGGGAGGCCCGTGCCCAGCAGTGGGACGTTAAAAGGGCTAAATTATTTTATTTTATTTATATTCAAAGGTATCGCCACGGGATTGCTTTTTTATTTTGACTATTTTAACTTTACGCCTACAAAGATACCGCTAAAAACACCGACACCGAAGCGATGTTGCCACGCTTGTACTTACAGGTCAGTCTATAAGGTCGTTAGTCGTTTGTAAAGGATGTTGTGTTTCGTTTAGACTATTTACGCATTTCATTTGTTTGAAAATTTGAAATTTTTGATATTGATGTAAACCTAATTTTATAATTTTAATGTGTTGTGATTGACTAGCAGGGATCGCGTTTTAATTTATTGTCACTATGTCGTCACCACGCTGTATATGGGCTGGCTCGACCGGGGTAGTACCACCCTCTCGCAGATGAACGGCGTATAACACAGCTGCGGTTCGATAAGTGAGAGAGCGAAGCCCAATTCTCCACCTTCCCCTCCCTCTGTCTCACTCCCCTTCAGGTCGGCAACGTTGCGAGCAATGCCTTTCATATTGCAAGCGTCTATAGGCTACGGTAACTGCTTAGCATCTGGTGGGCCGTACGCTTGTATGCCACCTTAGTTACAGGAAAATTAAAGTCTATTCTACTGGGTGAAATTGAAATCATGGGCATCCTTTTAAAGGGTGATTCTACACATGATTCAGAATACTTAGGGAATATCAATCAACAAATCCACTGATAAAAATTTATTGCCTAGGTAAGGAATAACAGTTAACGGGTTTGCTTATTTGCTTACTCGAGCAATATTTTTTCATTAATAGATTTTTTTATTTATTTTCCCAAAATATTTTGAATCATATGTAGAGTCTTACCCCCTTATTCATAGAGGTTTTAGCCAGTTTACAATGGGTTTGAAAAGCATTTTTAGGAACAAATGTGTTCTGTAATTCCACTACAAGTGGATCATAACTTTCTATGAATAAGGGCGATAGTTTATAATAATAATAATATCCTGGGACATTTTTTACACACGGCTACGTGATCCCAAACTAAGCAGAGCTTGTACTATGGAAACCAGATAACTGATATTACTACATATACTACTTTTTTATTTGTAAATACATACTTAATATACATATACACCCAGACTCGGGACATGCAGACATGTTCATGCACACAAATGTATGTCCCGGGTAGAAATCGAACCTACGACCTGCAGCGTGAAAGGCGCCATCACGCCAACCACGCCAAAGGGATAAGGATGCCCATAATTTCAAATTCAGCCTGTATACATCTTAGCGTAACGGTTTATAGAAAATCATCTTGGTAAAGGACTGGTGGACTTACTTGTGTGTAGGGTGCGGTAGTGGTAGTGGTGATTGTGGTGGGCGTGGTGCTGGGCTCCCCGCAGCCAATGAGCTCGAGCCGCACGGCGATCTCCTCGTGCCAGGTGAGCGGCTGCACGCGCACGAACTTGGCTTCGATCGGCGACTCCAGCATCTGCTTCGACGGCGTCGTGTTGTCCACTGGCCCACGGAACACCTGGTCCAATCACGCCGGATCATTTAGACATAGCAACGCGGAGGTTAGACGCTTGGCAAGGCCAGGCAGAGATGGGTGAACATTTAGTGGCATTTGAACTGAGCGTCTCCGTGCTTCGGACGGCACGTAAAAAGTCAGTCCCGGTTGTTTCCATCTAGTGAGCAGTCGAGCAAACGGATGGAGGAACGGAGGTATAACTTGGGGCTCTAAAAATCAAGCGCGTCTTGCGTGCTTAAGGGCCAGGGTTCAAGCCCCAGCTCGCACCTCTGGGTTTTTAGATAACTATGTGCGAGTCATAAATTACAATTTACGATCATGACTTGCTTCCGGTGAAGGACCTGTCTTAGTAAATCTAACAAATTTTCGAAAGACATGAGAATTCCGCAAACACTCACTGGGCCAGAGCGTGGTGGATTATGGTTATGGCCTTAATCCTCCTCGCATTGAGGGGATGCACATGCCGTGGAGTGGCACGTAAATAGGGTTTTTAATTTCCTTAGCAGGAATCAGACCAGCTGATTTCTTTGAAAAAAAAATGGCACTTTCTATATTGCACCAACCAATAGTGTTTCTTCTAAGGATCTAGCTTGTATCAAGGATCTAATTCTGGGAAATAGTAGGCAAACTAAAGGATAGGGCTAGCTGAGGGTACCACCCTTACCTTGGGCTTGCCATCAGGAGTGTTGACAGTGGAGAAGGCGACACCGTCGTCTCCATATAACAGCTGGTAGCTGGTGACGTACTGGTTGAAGAGCGGGCTGCCCTGCATCACTACTCCGTAGATGGGCTCGCGGCGAGGCAGCTCCACCTGGATATACTGGTTCTCGTCCTGGATCTTCGGGTTCCAACTGCCGGCTGTCACATGGGTTAAGGTTAATAATGCCAATACTCAAGTCTTATAAGGTCGCGTTCCCTGGTTGATGTGTGAATGCGGAATCAAGAAATTAATAAATAAATATACTTTTGTACACACGGTTACCTGATCCCAAACTAAGCAGAGCTTGTACTATGGAAACCAGATAACTGATATTACTACATATACTACTTTTTTATTTGTAAATACATACTTAATATACATATACACCCAGACACCGGACATACAGACATGTTCATGCACACAAATGCATGTCCCGGGTAGGAATCGAACCTACGACCTGCAGCGTGAAAGGCGCCTCCGCGCCAACCACGCTAACGGGCCCGTCAAATCGTTTCGGGCCCGTCAATTGACCGTAACCACAGAGGAAGTTAAAATGCAGAGGTCCGAGCAATGGCGCTGTGGGTGCGGGTGTGAGGGTGTTAGTACGGGTCACCCCCTCCCCCGCACCCACCCCGAAACTGCTCTGTCCAGACGCTTCGTCGTACCTCAACTGTGCCGCAATAACTAAAGTATCACAATACTATCCGGTGAGGGAAAACATCGTGAGGAAACCTACCTATCCCTCGGGATTAGGTAATAGTCAGTTCCTGTATACACGGCGACAAGGTTCACCACCTGCCACGTTGGGTTCTGACTATCTGGTGAAACGTGGACTTTGAGTTGGCTTAATACCTACACAGTGTGGTGGTGGATGGCCACTCGAACCTCTGACTACCCCCGAATGGGGATAAAAAGTCGTGACGTTGTCGTTGTATTTTTCACAATACTATGACGGTTTTATTCCAAAATATAGTTTTGAACGCGTCAAATATTTCAAGGGCAATTTGACTTGACTTACTTTTTCCCGCTCTCTAGCCCCTCACCTCTTCCAACGTCAACGCGCACTAATATTTAACATTGCCCATCGACTCACGCATAACTTCACAGTCGCCATAAAGTTAGATTCCATCCGAATCTACCAAATAATATTATGATTCTAAGGTGGTACAGCCTAGCTGTAGCCAATTGACTACAGCTCATATACGGGCTGGCTCGACCGGGGTAATGCCACCCTCTTAGAGAAGATCGGCGTAAAGCAGCTATTACAGCTGCGTTTCGTACGATGAGTGAGAGAGCCGAATGCCCAAACTCCCCCCCCCTTCCACTCCCCTTCAGGTCGGTAATGTGCAAGCAATGCCTTTAGTATCGCAAGCATCTATAGGCTACGGTAACTGCTTAACATCAGGCGGGTCAACGCTTTGCCACCGCAGTCATATAAAAAAAATGATATTCTTACCGGTGACGTCGAGAGGGTGTCCGTTTAGTTTAGCGTACTGTGGCTCGAACAGTCCGCTGGCGACGGAACTGGCGCTGAACGCAGAGTCCGGCAGCGGCTGGTCACCCCACATCAGGTCTATGTACCTGTCACACCAAAGACAATAAATGAAATATGGAAATGACAGATAGAGTCAGATATAGTCACATTGACAGCTGAGGAAACGAGATACGAATAGACATTTACGAATAGAAAAAGATCACTTTTATCTTGCTTAGCGTATCCATCTTTAGTTGAAGTGACACCATTTGCATCATCCCACTAATATTATAAATGTGAAAGTTTAGTTGGATAGATGGATGGATGGATGTTTGTTACTCAATCACGCCAGAACGGCTGAACGGATCTGGATGAAATTTGGCACAGTGATAGAAGATAGTCTGGAATAGCACACAGAATATTTTAGGTAATGTATAGCACACAGGCTATACATTACCTAAAATTAGTGATATCCTGTAATTGGCGAAGAAATATTGTATATGCACACTCTATATCTTTGTAATTAATAAGCTGTTGGATGTCCGACTAAATAAATAAATAAATAGAATCAGAGTTGCAAAAAAACAGGAAATTTAAAATGAAAACTGTTTAAGTCATTGTTTAAAACATTGATTTAAATCAGTAGGAATAAATCACCGTGTTTAAAACATGTTTTAAATGATTAAAACATGTTTTAAACACGGTGTTTAAAACAAGGTGATTTTTTCGTTACAACCCTGCATAGAATACTTGTTATCCCGGAAAAAAATCTGATTCCTGTGGGATTTTAAAGTTAACGCGGACGAAGTCGCGGGCAGAAGTTAGTAGACAAAATTTTCTTTACCATTGTGGCAGACAACATTTATAACGGTTGATGATACGGATTATTTGCGTAATAATAACCAGAGTGGGGTGTTCATATCGTCTAACTTTAAATACTTGTTGTAAAAGTCAGAAATGGTTTACTGTGTACTAGATTATTTTTACTTTGCCTCACCTGTCGGGGTTACATTCGGGCGGTGGTGATACTGTGCTCAATATTATCAACGGAGCAGCGACTGTAGTCCGCGTACTAGGTGTAGACGGCGTACTAGGCGTAGGTGGCGTAGTCGGCGTAGGCGGCGTAGTCGGCGTAGTCGGCGTAGGGGTCGTAGTAGATGGCGTACTCGGCGTAGTATGCGTGGACGGCGTACTTTGCGTAGTTACAACGGTCTTTAGTGTTGTTGAAACAGTTTCAGGAGTTGTGATTTCAGTACTGATCGGTACTCTGCATCCGATGACTTCGAATCTGACTGAGATCTCTTCATGCCAGGTTAAGGGGCGTATGCGCAGGTATTTGGTTTCGATGGGCGAGTCTAGCATCTGTTTCCGTGGGGTGTTGTGGTCTGACGGGCCGGTGAATACCTGCAATGAATGCATGAGAGGGGTCACCTTTAAAAAAGTTTCTGGGTTCGATCCCGATTTAAACTATTGGCATAAACTGTGTCATATTTAAAACACTTTTTCGAAATTTGTAGTAGTTATGGTACTGTGACAGACTGGAACAATTAGATGGATGGACTGGCTGGATGATCTTATAAGTGTTTCTGGTAGGGACTACGGAACCCTAAAAAACTAATATTATAAATGTGAAAGTTTGGATGGCTGGATGTTTGTTACTCAATCACGCCAGAACGGATCTGGGAATTTAGCACAGAGATAGATTATAGTCTGGAATAGCACATAGGCTACTTTTTATCCCGGTAAAATGTCAGGGTCCAGTGGGATTTTAAAGTTAACGCGGACGAAGTCGCGGGCAGAAGCTAATACAATATAAATCCTAGGTAAACTTTAGTTTCCTATGCTGATGTCATGATGTTACCGTGTAAAACAGGTGAATTTGCATTGAAAAAAAAAAACAGAAATTTAAGAAAAACCACTAACGTAATTCGAACTTGGGAACAATACCTGGGGTTTCCCATCAGCTCCCTCCACCGTGTCAAAGTTGACGCCATCGTCTCCGTACAACAGCTGGTAGCTGGTGACGTACTGGTTGAAGAGCGGGCTGCCCTGCATCACTACTCCGTAGATGGGCTCGCGGTGAGGCAGCTCCACTTGGATATACTGGTTCAAGTCCTGGGTCTTCGGGTTCCAACTGCCGGCTTTGAAAAGAAGTTCCTTGTACTTACAAAGGTTTTTTTAATCATACATCTGCGATCAGTCCTATGAGCAGATAAGTGGTGTGTTAATTGGCGTGCTGAGTGAGTCCTCCAGCGAGGGCGCTATCTTGTTAGGAGGGTGCTACAACCTCTCGTGCAGCTATAGTACATCATGCTTCTTTAGGCGCATAGGATGTTTTTGGCTTGTAAGCTGGCTTGCCAATGGATTAAGGTGTGAGGCAAGCCGTTGTTGGTAAATTTTTAGGCAGTTGACATTACAAAAAAAAACAAAAATTTAATTTAAAATTTAATTTTTACTTAAATAAGTACATCTATGGGTCTTCCGGTCTAAGGTAATCAGCGCGCAGACAGTCGAGGGTAAAAGCTAGTTCCAGGACTTCCTAAACTGGAGCCTGCAAACCTATTTTATGGAGTATGCGGAAATAAAAATAAAACTATTTCAATAGAAACCAGATGATTATTATTATTATTATTTTTTTAATTATAAAAGGATTGCATCGATCATAGTAGAATCTGTTAAGAGTTGCCACGTCTTAATTTTTTGGGTAAGGCTAGTCGTATTTAATAGTGGCAGTGGGCGGGGCACATAGCCCGAAGAATTGATGGCCGATGGAGCAGAAAGGTTCTTGAGTGGCGAGTGGCGACCACTTACCGGAAAACGCAGCGTGGGTAGACCCCCTACTTGGTGACGACCTAGTGAAGGTCGCAGGAAACCACTGTATGCAAGCAGCACAGGACCGGTCTTTGTGGAAAAACTTGGGTGAGGCCTACGTCCAACAGTGGACGTCTTTTGGCTGACATGATGATGATTATGAAGGCACTTACCAGTAATGTCGAGTGGGTGTCCGTTCAGCACGGCGTACTGCGGCTCGAACAGTTCG
The DNA here is from genome assembly GCA_947859195.1 of Drymonia ruficornis. Classification (NCBI taxonomy): domain Eukaryota; kingdom Metazoa; phylum Arthropoda; class Insecta; order Lepidoptera; family Notodontidae; genus Drymonia; species Drymonia ruficornis. Next base: position 13,075,798 of record OX401908.1, read on the forward strand.
CTGACGACCGAGCTGGCGCTGAACGCGGCCTCTGGCAGCGGCTCATCGCCCCAGAGCAAGTCCACATAGCTGGTAGTGGAATATACAATTTAGTTGTAAACTTTGCACCTGGTTCGGTGGCTTACAAGGTTTTAAGGATTTTTACTCTGTAGGAAGGCGTCGACTGGGTTAGCACTATTAGTGCTGCTTATGTTGGTACACAACTAACCTAACTGTATTACCATCCCGCTCATGATCCTAACGTATGTGCAACAGAAATATTTATAGATGTGTCCAATTCTGTTTAGTCACTAATATAATAAACACCATTGTCGCATAAATGGTTGCCTTTTACCAAATTTATGTCGGGACTGGAAAAAGGTGTTTGTAAGTTGGACTGAGATGTCACGCAAAAACTGTTGACCTGATTAAAATTTGGTACACAGGTAAGTTGCTGAATGGCTGCATCTACAAGAGGCGATCGTCGCGCCCGAGCAGTCAGGTTTAACATCAGAACACATAAATATAACGACATAACTGTTGACACGGGCGCCGCAGATCGGATTACGTGCCACACCATCACGCCTGATTATCCCGAAGGGGTAGGCAGAGGTGGTAATAGAAATATATCAGGCTTTTTAGTGCTCCAGTTTTTTTTGAAGTCGGTTTAAATTTTTTTATAAATATATTTTTTACCTTTAAACTCCACGGGGCTGGACTTACGGCTAAATGCTAATAGCCAAAAACTATAATATCATAGGTATATCTTACTTGTCGGGCGCGCATTCCGGCGGCGGCTCGGTGGGCGGGCGCGCGCTGGTCGTGGGCGGGGGCGGGGGCGGCACCGTCACGATGTAGGGCTGGTGCGTGGAGCCCGAGTACGGCGTGCTCACCACCACGCACTGGCTCGAGTCGCAGTGCAGCTCGTTGTCCAGGCACTGGCACTTCTCGCACCCACCACTCACCACGCCGCCCGGCTGCAAGGAGGTGGGGAAGAAAAAATAAGTACAGTGTAACTGGTGCTAGCTCATGCGCACATTGCGAATGGGACGTATGTATGTTGTACCCACAGAGTAAAAACTAAAGAAAGAGGTGCCCTTATTAGATATATGTATAAAAAAAACGTGGTCATTGTTTTTTCATTTTCATCGTTCTATCTACCGGTAAATAGTTGAACTACTCGCTTCGTTTTATGTCGATGTTAGTATTAGGCCGACCACTCGGCCGAGTTGCTTAGGGCCAGTCCCCTTAGTAATTGGTCCATGGTTGTACCTATGTTTTAGAAGGAAATCTCTAGAATTACTGATTCGATTCTGATAAATCTTACACTGATGAAAAGCTACACTAGCCCCAAATGTTATTCGAAATATAGTTGCCTCGAGTTTCGAAGTACTACGCACACGAAGCCGCGGATAATTGCTATAGGTATACCGCGGGAGCTGTGCCGCGCCTTAGGTACGCGAGCGGCGAGACGGCGGTCTCATCGCTCTCGCCGTCCCACTCCCCCACCCGTCATCGCTCTCGCCGTCCCACCCTCCCACCTCCCCGCGCATACCCAAGGCGCGGCACGGCTCCCGCGGTATACCTATAGTGAGATGTATATTTTTGGAGAAGACTTCGCACTTGACTAATTAACTGAGGGTCTGGTAAGAATCAGCGAAACGCATTCATTATATCATCTAAATAGAGACATGAAAATATGTATCAAGGCAACTCATTGCAAATAAAAAAAAATGATTTTCAGCGTTTTTGAAAACTCCTCTTGTCTGGTTTTTAGGGTTCCGTACCCAAAGGGTGCCAACGGAACCCTATTACTAAGCCTACGCCGTCCGTCTGTCTGTCAGCGGGCTGTATCTCACGAACCGTAATAGGTAGAGAGTTGAAATTTTCGCAGAATGTGTACTTCTGTTGCCGCTACAATAACAAATACTAAAAATAAAATAAAAATTAAAAATAATGGGGGGGGGGGGGGTCTTCATACAAGAAACTTGATATTTTTGACTTTTTTATTCTATGGTGGTACGGAACCCTTTATGTGCGAGTCCGACACGCACTTGGCCGGTTTTTTTTAACTGCATGTTACAAAGAACATAGCACTCCAAATTCTCTGCTGTCTATTCTGAGTCTAAATTAGTCGATCCAATCCAACTATATGATATTTCCCATGGTCATACCTTGACGATGTTTCCATCAGAGAAGCAGGTGCAATCCTTGCGTGGCACGCACGTGCGCTCGTCGCGCCAGTACGAGCCGGGCAAGCACGCCGTCTCCACGCACCCTTCCACGCACGACTGAAATATGGACTTTCTTAGATTGCGAGATGTCTGTAGCCTTCGTGGCTCAAAAATGTGGGAGGCGTTTAAAATAAACTTTGAAGATTCCATGTTGTAGACCAAAGAAAATAATTTACTAGTGCAAAGGAAAGGATTCCACTGCTTGCACGTGCCCGGTAGGAAGGCTCGCGATGCACGTACATTATTGGTATATCAGGTATCCACGTGATGTGGGTAAAAACTCTCCTAGTTGTGATGTAGGAAAGGTGACGGTGTAACCAAACTAAATTATCAGAACACTCCCTGTGGTACAGACGGTCAGCACACAGAGAACCACCGTCTTATCATAAGAAGTACTACTCCACCGCACCAACTAGGAGCCTGTCAAATGTGACGTCACCCGCACCTTGCGGCGGTGGCGGTGTGCGGGCGGGGAAGCCGCATTCCATCCGAGTTCCTAGTTGGCTTGGTGTAGTAGTAAGTGTGGTCACCTCTCCTCTGCAGCGGCCAGCCTGTATGAGCGTGTGCCGGAAGTGGTGGCACAGCTGGTCGCAGCGGTACGCGCACTCCGAGTACTTGTGGCCCGGCGGGCACGACGACTCCGACTTGAAGGTCGTCGACGTCAGCGGGCCTGCGCGATCACGCTCTATTTACTTATCTTATACTAATATAAGTAACCTAATTAAAAAAACCTTTTATCGTCCAACTCCTGGGCACATATTGAGGGGCCGGCCATATTCCACCATGCTGGCCCAGTGCCGGTTGGTGGATTTCACATGTCTTTTGAAAACTTGTTAGATTTTCTAAGACGTGCAGGTTCGAGGTGGTCGAAAAATCTCAAAAATCACCTCACGTAATTTATGGACGCCCCCTTATAACGTTTTCCTTCACTGTAAGCCAGTGAAGTGTCGGCCAGAGGACTGCTCAGAGATGGCCGACAACATGTTGACTGCCAAGAATTTACAAAGATAATATAAGGGACCAGTGGTTTCGCAATGGACAATTGTTAAGAGACAAGAGACCAGCCCCCCTAGCCAAATGGCTTCGTCTAAAAGTGTTTCTACATATCGCTACGCTTAAATGTATGGAAAGGACATTACAAGTCGATAAGTAGATCACGTGACTTATGTCACTTCCATACATGTAGCGTAGCGATTTGTAGAAACGCTTGTAGACGAAGCCACTTGGCTAAGGGGGTTGGTAATGGCCTGCGCACACTGGCGGACGAGAGAGCATTTTAATATTATCAATCGAATTTAAGACTTATCCAACCGAAATAAGGTATATATTTCAACGCGTGATCGACCCTGGAACATCTCGGCGCAGTTTTCTCGGTGCACCGAAGAAGCAGCACCTTATTTCGATCGGATAAGTCATAAATTAGATTGATAAAATTAAAATGCTCTCCCCTGCCGTCCACCAGTGTGCGCAGGCCATAAGGCACACTTACAGGATTGACATATCCTTTAAATAACTCTAAGGTGAAGGAAGTCGGGTCTTACTTGGAGTGGTTTCATTAGCGGGTCCACACTCGGGCCTGACGGCCATCACGCTGGCCGGCCAGTCACAGACCATGGTGGCCGGGTTGTACATGGTGCCGGGCCCGCAGTCCTTCAGCACAGGGCCGCTGGCCGCGCACTCGTAGAACTTGGTGCAATCCGTGGGGTGCGGCTCGTTCGGGCGGACCGAGTTCACGCACACTGACGGCTCTGTAACAATTTTTTTTTAAATTTATATTAGCAGTTTGTCCTGCTGCTTTGCTCCTGCACCCATAAAATCTTTTATGTATGATATCTTTAAAATGTCTCTTTTTTAGGGTTCCGTACCCAAAGGGTGCCAACAGGACCCTCTTACTAAGCTTACGCTGTCCGTCTGTCCGTCTGTCAGCGGGCTGTATCTCACAACAACAAATACTAAAAATAAAATATAATTTAAAAATAAAGGGGGTCCCCATACTTGATACTTTTTAATTTTTTATTCTGCTGTGGTACGGAACTCTTAACGTACGAGTACGACACGCACTTGGCCGGTTTTTACCTGTTTCCTGTGACTATATTAGGGGTATGACTAAATTAACAAAATGTGTCACGATTGCGATCCAAAACTGTTGCCGACAACAAGACAGCCAATCAACACTAAATTCCATAGGTTTTCGAGATCCAAGTTAGTTTGAATCTCGACTATTTTGACTGTTCAGTATTTATCCGACTGCCACGTATAATATCGGCATCAAACTTAAGCAAGAACCGTATCTACCCGTCAGATTAACTACATACTCATTAGCGTTATACCTACAGACATTAGTATTACTCCGTGCCAGTATAGTATACAGGGTGGTGACGACATTACGACAATAAATTTAATCACGATACCTACTAGTCGATCACAATACTTTAAAATTGTCAAATTAGGCTTACATCAAAATTGTAAAATTTAAATTTTCACACAAATTAAATAAGGAAATAACCTAACCGTAACCCTACATGCTTTATAATCGTCTAATGACCTCATCGACTGCCCTGTAGGTACAAGTGTGGCAAAATCGCTTCGGTGTCGGTGCATTTGGCGGTGCATTTGAAGGCGTAAAGTTAAAATAGTAGAAGTAAAAAAGGCATCCCGTGGCCTATACCTTTGAATATATTTTGATATTTTTTATGTACGAACTACTCACCTGATACCCAGTATGTGGTTTCAGTTATTGCCGTTATGTCGTCACCACTCTGTATAGACTTACCTTCGCACTCGCAGTAGACCCGTATCTCGAAGTCGAGGCAGGTCCGGGCAGTTTCCTTGCAGACGAGCCCGCGCTCCAGGCTGCACTCGACGTCGAGACCGGTCTGCTTGGGCTCCTTGTGTTCGCCCACAGTTCGGCACTCTATCTTCTTCATCATGCTCTCTTTGCACATTGGAGAACCGATAGCCTGTCAAATACAAATATTCTTCTTATCACAAGTCCACTTGCAGACCTACAAGACTCCACTACCAGGATGGCGAAAATCAATAAAGAAAACATGTTTTTATGAAAGGAAGGTAGCTTATTATGGTGGCTATAATTCTATATGTTATGAAGAGTGCCGAGACTTAGTAAACCAGCATTATTAACATGGCTTCGTACTGAGGCCATGTGTGCAGCCTCCCTAGCCAAGTTGCTTCGTCTACAAGCGTTTCTACAAATCGCTACGCTTAAATGTATGGAAATGGAAGTACAAGTCAATAAGCAGATCACTTGACTTATGTCATTTCCATACATGAAGCGTAGCAGTTTATAGAAACGTCACGAAGACGAAGCCACTTGTCTAGGGGAGGCAGGTAGGCGAAATTTAATAGAGAAAACATGTTTTCATAAAATGAAGGTGGCGTATTATGGCGTCTGTAAAATTATCTATGTTATGAAGAGTGCCGAGAATTAATAAAGCGGCCTTATTAAAATGACTTCATTTTGAGGCATCGATGGCAGTTGTCGGTTGGTTTTAAATTCATTCGAATGTCCGGAACGGCTACTCAGTTACAAATGTGACCCATTTCGTTTAAAAAATGTTCATGAAGGTGTTTCCTAGAATAGTTCTTAAGTCCAACTCACCAGTTCATTAGACTTGGGCAGTGGTTCATTGTCCACGGACTCCCCGTTAGGACCGATCTCTGGTGGTCCCCGGTTGACCCAGTTGGTCCACCCGGTCACGCACTTCAGGGGCTCGTCGAGGGGCTTGGGGCTTGTGGGCGAGAACAGACGCGTCTGGGAATAGAACAGATAGTTTATAGATAAACCTGAGATTACAAACATAACAAAAAAAGTTTGAAATTACTTTGTTCTCCTTTAATGCCTTGGAAAAAGTGATAACAGACTTTTATGATGTGTGTACAGTCAACAACGAAAGTTGTATAATCCTGTTGTCAGGATCGCCAATAGATGTCGCTAGTAGAGTGTGACGGTAGTACTAGCGCGCGGTGTTAAGTTTTACGGGCATTTTATATACCCCTTGAACGTTGTATTATTTGTGTGGAGCAATATACACCTTATATCCAGCACCCTAGTGTTTTATTATTAAAGCCTAGAGGTAGGAAGCCTTGGGACCTATACCGGTTGGGTTCATGGTCCTTCGAGCCGGATAAGTTTACCACCTAGTAAGGGTGCGTTTCGATTGAAGCGGAGCGGGGCGTAGCGGGGCCGAGCGGACCGTGAATTGGCCAATCACAGTGCTCGAAATCTCCACTCCGCATCAGTGGAAACAGTGTAAGCGGGGCGGAGCGGAGATAAGTGGACTTTCGAATAAAACAAATGAACACGCGGCCCCGAGCCGGACAGAGCGGAGTCGAGCTGGCTGTGGTGCCGAGTGGTGGGCACGAAGCGGAGCGGAGCGGAGAGGAGAGGAGCGGAGCGGAGAGGAGCGGAGCGGTGTTGAGCGGACTTTGGAATAAAACAAATGAACACGTGGCCCCGAGCCGGACAGAACGGAGTCGAGCAGCGGTGCCGAGTGGTGGGCACGAAGCGGAGCTGTGCGGAACTGTGCGGAGCTGAGCGGAGCTGAGCGGCGCTGAGCGGAGCAGAGCGGAGCAGAGTGGAGAAAAGAGGAGCAGAGCTGAGCGGAACAGAGCGGAGCAGAGCGGATCTGAGCGGAGCTGAGCGGAGCAGAGCGGAGCAGAGCGGAGCTGAGCGGAGCAGAGCGGAGCTGAGCGGAGCAGAGCGGAGCTGAGCGGAGCAGAGCGGAGCTGAGCGGAGCAGAGCGGAGCTGAGCGGAGCAGAGCGGAGCTGAGCGGATCAGAGCGGAGCAGAGCGGAGCTGAGCGGAGCAGAGCGGAGCTGAGCGGAGCAGAGCGTAGCTGAGCGGTGCAGAGCGGAGCTGAGCGGAGCAGAGCGGAGCTGAGCGGACTTTCAAATACAATATATGAACACGCTGCCCCGCCCCACCCCGCTCCGCTTCGCCGCGTTCCGCCCCGCTCCGCTTCAATGGAAACATTTGCCACTTTTCACTGCTATTCTCCGCTCCACTCCGCCCAGCACCGCTCCGCTCCACCCCGCTCAACCCCGCTCCGCCCAGCACCGCTCCGCTCCACCCCGCTCAACCCCGCTCCGCCCCGCTCCACTTCAATGAAAACATTTGCCACTTTTCACTGCTCTTCTCCGCTCCACTCCGCCCAGCTCCGCCCCGCTCCGCCCCGCTCCGCTCCGCCCCGCTCCGCTTCAATGGAAACATTTGCCACTTTTCACTGCTATTCTCCGCTCCACTCCGCCCAGCACCGCTCCGCTCCACCCCGCTCAACCCCGCTCCGCCCAGCACCGCTCCGCTCCACCCCGCTCAACCCCGCTCCGCCCCGCTCCACTTCAATGAAAACATTTGCCACTTTTCACTGCTCTTCTCCGCTCCACTCCGCCCAGCTCCGCCCCGCTCCGCCCCGCTCCGCTCCGCCCCGCACCGCTTCAATGGAAACAGTTGCCACTTTTCACTGCTCTTCTCCGCCCCGCTCCGCCCCGCTCCGCTTCAATGGAAACGCAGCCTAAAGGTGCTTGGCGGAGGCTGCGGCGAGCTGTGACGCCAACGTAGCAAAGCAGGAGTCCACGTCCAGGACTCCAGACTGCGCCAGGAGAAGGTGCGGTCAGGGCTGCGGAGAGCGGAGCGAGCCTGCGTAGCTGGCCACCAGCAGTATACCATGGTGCAGGCCAGGCAAGGAAAGTGGTGATGTGCATTGTGTTGTGTTCTGAAGTTATACTGTGAGTACTTTTGGCATCAATTTTGAACCTTATTCTCAAGACATCTTGAACTTAGAAGAGTTTTGACGTAGTTTTGGACTTAGAATAGTTTCTCAAAAAACGATGGAACGGGGAACCTATGTCCAATTTTGTTCGGAATTCAAATTTGAAACACTTTGAAAATTTTGTAATTTTTAGAACTTGTCAAATTTAAATTTATTTGAACTTTTTAAATTTATCTGAATTTATTTCATAAAGTTTATTTTTCATTTTGTTTTAAAATGGAGTCGCTTTTGAATTTTCAAATGGATTTGCATTCGCGGATTTCGAAAGCTGAAACTAATTTTAAAAAGAGTCCGAAAGAATTAATAACCGTGGAATATGTCGAGGGAAGGTTGGAATTATTGGAGCTGATGTGGTCAGAATTTTTGTCTGGGCATAAAGATATGATGCACAATGTTAAGTCGGAGGAGATAGTGAACTCTATTTATTCGAAGGCTGAGATTTATGATAGTACGGAAGAAACTTACATGGATTATAAATGTGCGCTTAAGGCTGTATATAAAAGGTTGAGCATTGAGCAACCATGTACTTCAAGCACGTCTTCTGATGTAAAATCTTCGCAAATAAAATTACCTAAAATTAACATTTCCAATTTTTCTGGCAAATATTCAGAATGGTCAACATTCCGTGATTTATTTAGCGCATTAATTCATTTCAATAAAGATTTAAGCAAGGTTCAAAAGCTGCACTATTTGAAAGGCTATTTAGTTGGAGAGGCGGAACAATTTTTAAGGCATGTACCCATTGAAGAAGTGAATTATGACAGATGTTGGAAAATGCTTGAAGAGCGGTACAATAACAAAAAGTACATATGTCATAATACGCTTAATAGATTGTTCAGTCAAAGAAATATTGTTACAGAGTCGGCCAGTAGTCTGAAAGATTTAATGGATACTACTAACGATTGTCTTGCTGCGCTAGGCAATCTTGGTATAAAGGTAGAGAGTTGGGATGTCATGGTCATTCATATCCTAACACTTAAATTGGACCCGGAATCACGAAGGCAGTGGGAGTTTAACATAAGTAACAGCATCTCGTCTGACAAGTTACCCACTTACGATCAATTCAAAGAGTTTCTTACCAATCGTTACCGCGCTATTGAATTTTTGGATACCGGATCTAATTTAGGAAAGAAAGGTCAGACTCAAGTAAACATTCCTGTCGACGAAATTAAAGCCTTACATGTATCTTACGTTAAATGTCCAATTTGTTCGGAGGAGCACAATCTTGCAACTTGTAAGACTTTCGCAAAACAAACGACGGATGCTCGTCGTGAATTTATTTTGAATAATAGTTTTTGTTTTAATTGTTTGGGAAACAATCACTCTGCCAAATATTGCCGCACTAAGGTAAGGTGCCGTGTTTGCAAAAGGAAGCATCATTCACTTTTGCATCCCAAGGGGATTCCTACTTCTGTGACTACTGATGCCAATGTCGATGCAGTGGCATCAGAGGAGGTAGTGGCTTCACCAGCTCAATCGGTGGATTCTTCGGTTGAGCAACCGTCGGTGTCTTGCTTTTCTTCAGGAAGAGTTTACAATCAGGCTCTGCTAGCAACTGCGTTGGTTAGAGTCACGTCGAAAAGTGGCACTCACACGGTTCGGGCGGTGTTGGACCAAGGTTCACAGTTCTCGTTTATAACCGAATCGAAAGTTCAACACCTAGGTTTAAAGAAGACTCCTGTAAAGGGTCAAATTAGTGGATTAGGTGAACAAGCGTCCACGTCGAAAGCTATGGTCACTTTTGAAATACGATCAAGAGTCTACCCTAGCTTCGTTGTTCAGGTTGATGCGTACGTATTGAAATCAATCACAGGTCCATTACCAGCATTTAAGATTGATCACGGAGATTGGATTCTTCATGACCTGGTATTAGCTGATCCAGAGTATCATACTCCAAGTCGAGTTGATCTCTTACTTGGTGTAGGGGTCTATAGCAAGATACTTTTGGAAGGAATTATGAAACGTGCATCGGGAGCGCCTTTGGCGCAGGCTACTCGCTTGGGGTGGATTCTCTCCGGAGATGTTAACTTAAATGTTAAACCAACGAGTATAAATGTGTTACATTGTCGCACAGACGACAAGGAACCTTTTAAGGAGTTCAGTGACCCGGAAACAGATCCGGAGGTGAAATCGGATAAACTTGTTGCCGAGGAAGAAAAAAGGTGCGAAGAAAGCTTCGCGCAAATAACTCGTAGAGACGCAGAAGGGAACATAGTCGGGCTTCCTTTAAAAGAAGATAGACTTACCATGAAGCGACGAGTTGTTTACGATGTCTCCTGCAAAGGAAGGAATAAGAAGTTGTTTGATGAAAATCTCTTGGCAGGACTTACCTTACAACCAAACCTGCGTTGGCGAGTTCCTCAGATTGGTTTCCCAGCTGCATCTGATCCTTACCTAGCAATCAAGCCGCTGCAACCAGAAGCTCGGGATGAAGACGATAGATTCTCTGAACGAGTTCTGACTGATTTGTTAGGCGGAGGAAAAACAGAGCAGGGAAGGTTGCAAGGATATAAGGAAATAAATGAAATATTGACGAAAGGTGGACTTCAAGTAAGGAAGAGGACCAGTAACAGTCCCACGAGTGTAAAGGAAATGGGAAAAGGAGAAGGAAAGGTGAAGAAACGAGGAAGGCTGAAAAGAAAGTCTGGTGAAACAATAAAAATAGTTGGACTTACCGGGGATCGCAGCGATGACTCCTTCTTCTACACGGTGAACGTTCCGAATCTGCAGCAACCTGTTACAAAATACAAATTATTTCTTATGGCCAAGAGAGCAAGAGGAAGGATGAAGCAGTGAATTGGTACCTTAAGCAATTTAAAAAATGTTTAATAAAAACTACAATAAACACTTACCATTGAGCAGTCGACTTCGTACGTTGTATGCGTTTCCTGGTGATAACCAAATATCGAAAGTTGGAGGTAGGTAATGTCATTCTGATCTCAGTAATAGCCAGAAGCACCCCATCTTTACAGCCAAGAAATGTCCATTGACCGATCTCCTTGTAGACGTTCACAAACAAACGAAGGAGGTCACGAAGGTTCTTTGAGAAGGTAGTCGCATTGGCGGAGGTGGTCGCAGAAGTACCTTACAAGTTTCCTGCGCAGGTTCAAGGTGTTAAACCAAGCAACCTCATCCAATGGTGGGCGAAGTTGTGATCGCGGAGAGGAACAGCAAACCAACATGTTGTGAGTTGTATCGGGCAGAGTGATTGTAACACATACAGGCTCGGACAATTATTGGTTTCAAGTAGATGGCTTACCAAAACTCTATAGGTACATTCTATTTTCCGGTTTCAAAATTGTGCTCCCTTCCGATCGCAACCGAGTAGGCCAATCACATTGTATTGATTCAGAGGTGTTAATTATGTTTTATTAATATGTTTTAGACATAAGTTAAGTTTATGTTTGAAAGGTTTTGTAAAGGACGTAATTTGAATTTGTCCTTGGTGGGCGATATGTATAATCCTGTTGTCAGGATCGCCAATAGATGTCGCTAGTAGAGTGTGACGGTAGTACTAGCGCGCGGTGTTAAGTTTTACGGGCATTTTATATACCCCTTGAACGTTGTATTATTTGTGTGGAGCAATATACACCTTATATCCAGCACCCTAGTGTTTTATTATTAAAGCCTAGAGGTAGGAAGCCTTGGGACCTATACCGGTTGGGTTCAAAAGTCGCTGAACATTCTGAATTTTTCAATCTTTATTCTACAAACGTTGGTAAACCTTTATAAATCCAAACATTAGCAACACGTACGTACGTAGCACATTTTGTTTCGATAAAGAAAAAATATGGATTTGATGCAAAACAAAAGTGTGCAAGTTATTTGAAAAACTGAGAATGTTCAGCGACTTTCGTTGCTGACCGTACTTGGAGTTGGTTTCATGTTAGTAATTGCTGATGATTAACCATAACTTACGATATGAATGCCAATTCTATTGTCATCAAATCATACTTTATGATCATGAAAAGGATCGCAAAATAGTATATTTAAGTTTAGCTGTGTAGCAAAAGAATCAGCACCGATCTAAGTCGAAATCCGAATAAGAAAAAAATCTGGGGTCTACTCACAGATTCCGTGGAGCAGGGTTGTCCAGTACAGATCCTCTGTTTCTTGGAGCACCGGCAAGTGTGGCAGGCGTCCTCCTCCAGCACGTCTCCCTCGTACACGTCGGTGCCGTTCTCCAGGGTCATACACACCGGCTTGCACTTGGCTTTAGGCACGCAATCCTTGAGGGTGCTGTTCTTGTACACGGTGCCCGGCGGGCAGGCCTTTTTGGGTTTGCAACCTGGGGAGATTTGTTAGCCTATGGCTATAGCTATGGAAGGGAATCGAAGTGATGGGGAAAAGCGGGAAATCGCCACTACGGAAACTACTAATTGCGTCATTAAAATGCCCTGCCACCCACCAAATATACGCAAAAAACTTCTCACAAGCACTCAGTCAATTTTTGGGACTATGATTGGTAGGTACTTGGTTTCAGTAATAATAGTAAATTAGTAGGTTCATTCTAAAGGTGTGTCGTTCGCTACTATGGTGGTCCATGGTCCAAATGTAGTTTTCATTAAAGGAGTGTCTAGGCTATTTCCGAAATATGTTCCGATGGGACTCATACCCGTAATTAGGTACGTGCAATGAGTCGAAGGTCTACGTTCAAACCGACGAAGATGTAAAAAAAGTTAAAATCGTTTTTAACGCGTGTCTAGTCAAACTTTCCTTGACAAATTTAACCGCGTTTAAAACGAGTTTACCTTTTTTTTATAACACTGCATGTATAGTTCAGATGATGTTTGGTAGTTTACCTTCAACGCAGGTGTCCTGCTCGCAGCGGGTGGTCATGTCGGTGTAGTACAGCGTATTGTCGCACGTCTCCACCGGACACGCCGACACGCACGCGTCGTAGTTCGAACACTCCTCGTCGCATTGCATCGCTAAATAACAATACTTTGCTTTCAAAACCCTGGCCTGGTTGACGTAAGGGTTCAATCTTAGCCAACTGTCAAATTATGAACGAAATTTTAATTTGAAAATCGCAAGAAAACTACATTTTTGTGACCTTACCGTCCGTCACAGTTCTCAGATATCAAATTTTGTTAAACATGTGTATTGTAAATGGCTGTGTCCACAAGCCCCGAGCCGCCGCGCATGAGCCATCAGTTATGACATTATGTCTATGCGTTCAAACGTAACGACTGCTCACCGCACCTATTGATGTCTAAAACTTATTGGAGTGTTCGTTATATGCTTCAGAAATTGAGATAAAGTAAAGTTACAGATAGATATGCAACTCACGGCAGGCCTCCTGCGTCCTCCAGTTGAAAGTGACGCCCCTGTGCGCGCAGGCGTGCGCGTACGCAGCAAGCGCGGTGCAGGCGCACTCGCAGTCGGCGCCCGAGTCGCACGCGCACGCGTCGCGCGTGCAGCGCGCGATGTAACCCGCCGGCGGCACTTCGGCGTGGCACAAAGTGAATGGGTAACGCTTCATGGCCCCGCACGCCGTCTCCGCCCATTCCTTGCGCTCGGGCCGCTGCTTGCAATGATCCTGGAGAGATCATCATATAGAGAGATAGGCGTCATTAATAAGGAAAAAACAGCAAGGTGTTTTTGACCTATTTGGGTGGTGAATATAGTCAAAATATTTCTGAGTACGCAGCAAAAAAAAAAAATACTGATAGGTAGGTATGTTAGATTGTCGACTTACACCCCTGAAATTTATTATCACTTGCAGAACGGTAAAAGCAAATAAAGTAATGTTCGGAACGATTCCTTGCCGCACATTAGGCAGCCAGCCCGCAGTGGCTAATGAGCACTGTAGTAGATTTTCTCATTCTAGGTCACGCGCATTTATCCACAATTATTTGTTGACTAGGTAGTCCTTGAAAAAGAGATTACCTATACTATTTTTGAATGACGTGTAAATTCCATCTGCACAGAGCTAGCGTACATAATAATTGTAATTATTAGGTTTATAACAAGAATCTCAACAAAAACTTCCTCTTTAATTCCTTACCAACAAATTCTGTGGTTTCGGGCAAGTGGGCTTCAGTTTCCAGGAGTCAGCGAAGATGAGTGCCGAGGACTCGGCCATGCCGCCGCCCGACGGAGTTTGGAAGTCGTCGCGCATGTCGCCGTTGTAGTTCCCGCAGAGACCTTTCACCTGTGCACACGAACTTAGGAACATTACCATTTACTCAAATTGAACCTCATTTCCAAAAAAGATAATAATAATAATATCCTGGGACCTTTTTGTACACACGGTTACCTGATCCCAAACTAAGCAGAGCTTATACTATGGAAACCAGATAACTGATATTACTACATATACTACTTTTTATTTGTAAATACATACTTAATATACATATCCTACACCCAGACTCCGGACAAATGCATGTCCCGGGTAGGAATCGAACCTACGACCTGCAGCGTGAAAGGCGCCTCCACGCCAACCACGCTAACGGGCCCGTCAAAAGATCACTCTCAAAACGGAGAAGGAAGAACATCGTGAGGAAACTCCCACGATGTCAATTTTATCACGCTGAGTCACTCTCTCTAATTTCATAAAAATTATCAAAATCGATGTCTCGCATTTTGTTTTGTCACAACAGGCTGTGCTAGACTTTTGGCATGTCTTTCGAAAGATATGTACTTCGCACTTCGTCAGACTGTTGGACTTTGGCCCGAATGCTCCTCATATTGAGGTAAAATGTGCCCGGAATAACGGAAATAGACACCTATTACACGTGAACCAAAAAAACCATCAGCGATATAATGATCATTGCCTATTGGGGACTTCATGCATGAATATCACAAGAACTCACCCGTCCGCGCCATATGGAGTCGACTTTGACGTAGACCCTCATGCCTCTATCCCACTGCAGGCTCATGCCCAGGGTCGGCACGTCCAGGAACACGTACGAGCCGGCGATGCGCATTTTGATCCTGGACAAATACAACTCATTCAACCGAAGAGGTTATAAAAAAATAGGGAGCCACTGATACCAGCCAGGTAATCACGTGGTACGCTTATATGAAGGAATTGGTGTCGGGTTCTGGCTGCCAGAAGAATAAGTCGGCGTCAGGTCGATAAGTACTAACTTATTGCCGACCTCGGCTGTGATCGATGCAGGTCAACCTACAATGATTACTTCTTACAACCTATTATTTTAAATGTAAAAGTGTTTTTTACTGACTTTGTTGAAGGATTACGCAAATATAGTTGTAGTTGAACGTAATTTTGTACAGAGGCCTACACTCTGAATTAAGTTAATTCTGATGGTACATGTCAATGGACATGTCGGCTACTCTTTGCTATCGAAGTCCACGAAGGGAAGAAAGTCCAGGAAAGTCCAGGTGAGCTTATAAAAAATATAAAAGTATAAGTTAGTAGGCTAAAGTGACAGTGGGCGGGGCACATAGCCCGAAGAACTGATGGCCGATGGGCAGAAAGGTTCTTGGGTGGCGACCACGTACCGGAAGACGCAGCGTGGGTAGGCCCCAACAAGGTGGACCGAAGTGAAGGTCGCGGGAAACCGCTGGATGCAAGTGGCACAGGACCGGTCGTAGTGGAAAATTTTGGGGGAGGCCTATGTTCAACAGTGGACGTCTTTTGGCTGAAATGATGATGATGATAATGGCTGTACCTCTTCAGCTTGGAAATGTCAGGGATGGGCGCGTCTCTGGTGAGCGACACGATCTCCTCGCTGAGTCCGCGCCCCACCTTCAGCGTCACCGACTTGGAGCACGTCGCGCCCGTTGTACCGCACGGAACATTCTGGCACAAACAACATAGTATATTCCATAACTTTCATAACAAAGAAGAAAAATTGGTGTCTTTTTATCTTACTAAGGTAGCATACAAGCACACGGCTTGATGTTTAGCAGTTACCGTAACCTTCAGGGGTCGGCAAGTAGTTTTGGATGGGGTCCGGATACAGTGGGAAAATTTTAACGAGGTCCAGAAAAAAAACAACTAATAATAATTAAGTGCTACCTATTTATTGTATGGTTTTAAATAAAATTCTGAATTATAAAACACAAGACCTAAAATTAATGTGAGAATCTGCACCGACGGTCTTGAGCCAGTTTATTATAGTTTGGTTCTCGAGAAGAACAGCAAATTCGAAGTGTGTCTTCTAAGTGGTCGTCCGTTAATCTCGAACGATATTTGTTTTTCAAAATATTCATCTTTGAGAAAAATGATTCACATACGTATGTCGAGCCAAACATAGTGGCATAATTGATAGCTAGTTTTTTGAAGTTTTCATATTTTTCTGGGCCATGTTTGGCGGTCCGAGGTCCGACCTTTCGCGGTCCGCAAACCGACCGCGGTCCGCCAGTTGCCAACCGTTGCTATAGATGCTTGCAATACCATAGGCATCGCTCGCACATTGCCGCCCTGAAGGGGAGTAGGACAAAGGGAGGGGAAGGGGAGGGGATGTTGGGCTTCCGGCTCTCTCACTCATCGTTCGAAACGCAGCTGCAATAGCTACTTTACGCCGATCTTCTGTGCGAGCCAGCCCATTGTGAGCTGCAGTCAATTGGGTATAGCTTGACTCTAACACCAATAAAAGCTTTTACAATCCTTGGAAACAAATTTATGACCTTTAGGTCGGGAACGAGCGATGCCTTTGGCATTGCAAGCATCTATAGTCTACTGTAACTGCTTAACATCAGGCCGTACGCTTGTTTGGCACCTTAGTAAAATAGTGTTGGCAAAATTAAATTGCAGAACAATTAAAAATTAACAATTAGTTAACTGTGGAAGACACAATTAACAATATTGTTAATTGTGAATATTGTGACAGTAACAATTAACGATTAACTAATTGTTAATTGTGGAATCACAATTAGTTAATTGTAATTGTGACTGTCACAATATACACAATTAATAATTAGTTAATTGTTAACTGTGACTTCCTAACAGTTAATTAATTGTTAATCGTGAATTTAAATGTGAATGAAATTATTAACTGTGAACTTAATCGTTTAATTGTGGAATTTAATTTCATCAATTTTTTTTCTTTTATTTTTTATTCAGCACTGCAGTACACACATTATAGGAAAAGAACAGCACGTATAAAAGAAGTAAAATAGATGGACATACAGTTTAAGAAAGCTCTATTCCCTACAGTGTGAGCCGTGCTGAAAGGCATTTGGCATTTCAATTAGTGCCCAACTCTGTAGTAAAATGATAAACCGTACGGTACCTGTATCTCGACATCGAATCCGTCGTTGGTGTCCATGACGCCCTTGGCGAGCAGGTAGGTGCAGACGCCCTCGAAGTCGTAGTCGGTGCCGTCGAAGGTGACGACGTGCGAGTCGCCCCACGCCGCGCACAGCCCCGCGCACGGACGCGACGTACACGACCACTTGCCGCTCTTGCACTCGCTGCACAAACAAATATCATGTAACCATAGATTAATTTCGCATTGGCCGCTCGGCGCACTGCATCGGGTGGTTGCAGGTTCGATTCCTGCCAGAAGCAAATTTCGGAAAGATCCTTTTCGTAATTCTCCCTGGTCTGGGTGTCACTGGGATCGCCCCCAGTCCATTGTATGGTAGCCATATAGTACAAGCGTTGCTTAGTTTGGGACCATTCAGTTGGTGTGCAAGTCTGGCGATATTTATTTATTTATTTTCCTTAGTACGGCGGTATCTAGTTTAGTAGGGTGGTATTCGGTCGAGCCAGCCCATATAATATACAGGGTGAATTTTTGAGACGGGGCTGTAAGGGCAGGTACCTTAACCGTTATAGTTAGACGAAAACGTTCCTAAGAGACCTTCCATAACTTTTTGAGATATTCTGAACTGCATTCAAAGATTTTAGAAGTTTTTACTGTGATGAAAAGACTATTTGAGGCCAACTGAAATTTGAGTACAGAAACAAGTCACAAGACCGGGTTTACACGCAGGCACCCTTTGTAGCGGGCATAACTTAACCGTATAACTTACCATAGTTTCTGTACTCAAACTTCAGTAGGCATCAAAGATACTTTATCTCAGTAAGAAATAGGATCGTTTGGCAACAAAAAATATTTCGAGTTGACTAATCGTTTTTCAGTACAAACTGTGTGGGCAAAGTTTTTGGCGATTTCTGTCATTTCTAGTACTCAAACCTTAAATGGTCCGATAGAGTATTTTGATCCCTACATAAAATGGGATCAATAGGAATAAAAAAATATATATTGGTATTTCAGCATTTTTTTCGCTAACTGTCCATTTTTTCTAAAATCTGTGAATGCAGTTCAGAATATCTCAAAAAGTTAGAGAAGGTCTCCTCGGAACGTTTTCCTCTAACTTTAACGGTTAAGAAACCTGCCATAACTGCCCCGTCTCAAAAATCCACCCTGTATGTATATGAGCTAGAGTTGTTGTAGGTACCCTAACCTCAAGTAGTCCAATAGCGGTTTGATCCTCAAATATAAGAAACAGGATCGATTGGTATCAACTAAAAGTTATTGTGTAAATGGGCCGTCATCATCATGCTGATTCAAATGATTATCGATCAAAGTTTATTGTTTTCTCTGAATGGTACTTAATTACAACGGCGTAAGGTTTAATAAAAATTTCTGTATCAGCTGACCATTTAGCTGACCAAGCAAAACAAGAATTGCCTTGGGCGGTGAAAGGTGGTCACGTACGCATTGCGCATGCATAATTTACGCAACTGTTCACTATGTATTGTCAAACTTCGACAGTTTAACCAACGGGGGCGTAGCTCAGATGGTAGAGCGCTCGCTTAGCATGTGAGAGGTACCGGGATCGATACCCGGCGCCTCCAGACTATTATTTTTTAATAATAATAATAATGATTTTTCAAAATTGTGTTTTTGCATTACGTTGTAAGAGTAACAAGGGGGCGTAGCTCAGATAGTAGAGCGCTCGCTTAGCATGTGAGAGGTACCGGGATCGATACCCGGCGCCTCCAGACTATTATTTTTTAATAATAATAATTTCGTATTAAATAAAAATGTATTTGCATTTGGTAGTAAGTGTAACAAGGGGGCGTAGCTCAGATGGTAGAGCGCTCGCTTAGCATGCGAGAGGTACCGGGATCGATACCCGGCGCCTCCAGACTATTATTTTTTAATAATAATTATAATGATTTTTCTAAATTGTATCTGCGTTTAGGTGTAAGTGTAACAAGGGGGCGTAGCTCAGATGGTAGAGCGCTCGCTTAGCATGCGAGAGGTACCGGGATCGATACCCGGCGCCTCCAGACTATTATTTTTTATATCGCTATATACGTTAACTTTCAAAGCATTTGTGGTGCGAAAACGTGTTATCTGCACCTCGTCATGGAGGAGAACTTCTGGCCGAATGGAGTGGGGTCCCGGCGTTTCCGGGGACAAGTGCCACTGGACCGTACAGCGATGTGTACCTAATCTATAAGTTATACTGACATATGTATTTTAGACATTAAGGTATTTCTAATATTAACGGGCTTATTATAATATTAATATTGCCGGGCCTGTTGGCGTGGTTGGCGTGATGGCGCCTTTCACGCTGCAGGTCGCAGGTTCGATTCCTACCCGGGACATGCATTTGTGTGCATGAACATGTCTGTATGTCCCGAGTCTGGGTGTATTATGTATATTAAGTATGTATTTACAAATAAAAAAGTAGTATATGTAGTAATATCAGTTATCTGGTTTCCATAGTACAAGCTCTGCTTAGTTTTGGATCAGGTAGCCGTGTGTATAAAATGTCCAAGGATATTATTATTATTATTATATGTGCCGTCGTTGCCTGAAATACCTAAATGGTTAAATAACAACCGTTGGGGCATAGCGGCCGGCCCCGCCAGGCACACCACCCGTCTGGCTGGACGATCTTCCCGCCTCCGCTAAAAGGCGTAAGGACAGTTGAACTCACCATTTATTGCACTCCTCCTGCATTTGGTGTCCGTCAGGGAAGCTGCGGCCGCCGTGGTGGCAGGGGCAGTCCGCCGGCGGCACGCACTTCTTGGACACCGTGTCCAGCACGAAGCCCTTGCGGCACTGGCAGCCCGGCCGACACTCCGCCGTCGTCGTGGACGGGGGCAGGTGCATGTTCTACAAGAGAGATTATAGTATACAAGTGTTTAAAAATGGCGAAATTATATTTGGGGGTTGGATGAACATCAGGAATAGAACAAAACGATATATTTTTTTATGAAATTCGACCTTTTTATTTTGAGAAGTAAGTTACTACTCCAGCAAGCCAACCAGGAGCCTGTAAAATGTGACGTCACCCACACAAAAAGGCGCTGGCGGTGTGCGGGAGGTGTGGCGGGCGGGAAGCCGCATTCCATCCGAGCTCCTAGTTGGCTTGGTGGAGTAGCACAGGTTGTAATGTTTGGGTGTTGGATGAACATCAGGAATAGAACAAACAGTATATTTTTTTATTGAAATTCGACCACATTTTTAATTAGTGAAGTAAGTTATGATAAGTAATACCCTTCGGCAGAGCTAGCACGCACGCCATGACAAGACTTTTGTCACGCATTATCTCGCACCGAATCTCTCTCTTTTACTGAATGCATAGTATAGAATTAGACAAAATTGATTTATATCGCGTCTTGTCACGGCTGACTGTGCTGTTTAAAGTACCTAATCGTACCTTATAAAAATCTTACCCAAACTTGACGCAGTCGAAATCCACACTTTTCGGCTCTAAGATAAAGTTTAAGTGCTAAGTACCTTGCATGTCAGTGGTTCAGCGATCTCGCAAGTGGTAAACTCCATGTTGTTGTTAGCGCTGCAGTTGCTCCTAAGATCTTCGGCAGGAGGGTAGTTTTGGATCTCCTCGGGGGTAGCGGGCGTGCAGTCCCAGCGAGCTCCCACGCAGGTACTAATGAAGAAGTTATTTTCTTTTAATATTGTCATCAATTTGAAACTTCAGTGTCGGCAATAGCTGCATTTACCTGACGTAGATTTCAACTGATCGGTTTTTATTTTGTTGTGAAGCAGAAAGAAAGGTCTTATGAGTTCAGGTAGAGAAATGACGTAACTTTGAAATTGTAACATTATATGTAACTTTAATTTTAAATACCTTTATCATTTTTAACGACCACGCAATGCAGAGTGCTGTTATAAATTTTACGTCTTTGATTGTTTGCCTGTGATTTTAACGTACGTTTTTTTATAGCTGATATCGGAAAGATGAGCCTTGATGTAATAGAAATTGTTGCCACCGTGTTTGAAGTGCATTTATCGATAAAAAAAATTAAGTTCGATCTTTATAGGGTAGGATAGGGTCGATTATTGCTTGCACCAGTTGATTAAAAACAAGTTACTTACACTGTATGACGTAGTAAATACGTGCCAAAAAGTGAAAGGTAAGCAAGTAGTACGCATTGTACGAAGGATATTACGCAAAATCGAATAAGTGGTCTTTTAATACGACAAATAATCCAACGGGGGCGTAGCTCAGATGGTAGAGCGCTCGCTTAGCATGTGAGAGGTACCGGGATCGATACCCGGCGCCTCCAGACTATTATTTTTTAATAATAATAATTTCGTTTTAAATAAAAATGTATTTGCATTTGGTTGTAAATGTAACAAGGGGGCGTAGCTCAGATGGTAGAGCGCTCGCTTAGCATGCGAGAGGTACCGGGATCGATACCCGGCGCCTCCAAATCTCTTTTAATTAATACAAATTTTTCTTTATTTTATCACTTACCACAGTTCTCTCTCGCGTCTCCCAGCCCTGACTTCCTTGTACCCGGCGTTGAACTGCAATCCCTTGTGGAAGCAAGGGCAGAGGCTCGTCGGGACGCACACACCCGTGTCATCCAGAAGCTGGAAGAAAATACGCTCTCTATAAGACCTTTGAATATGTTATCTAGTTATCGACAGATTGGTTTTGCGGATTGAAGATAGCCCGCTAACTCATTCAATTCCGTCGGGAAAAATTTCGAAAACAGTATTTTCGTAATATGCCCAGAGTCTGGGTACATCTGGGATCATTATTTGCGGCCATACAGTTGTTGTTTGTCTGGCGCGCTAACGTAGTGATTATAATGCTCTTTGTCTGCGCTTTAAATTACCATAGTACAAGTTTCCGCCTTCAACTATCTTCTAATTCTTATCGTATGGTTGGTGGCCAACCTGTTGTCAGAGTTGCTGACCTGTTACTTAGGTGACAACAATTGGGACCGACTTTTTACGTGCCCTCCGAAGCACGGAGACACTAAGTTTAAATGGTCACCCATCTCTCAATGACCTTGCCGAGTGTTGCTTAACCTCCGATTATTTACTGATCAGGGATTGCAGCTGATTATGAGAACCTGCAACTATTATAGGCTGCCACGGTCGATTGCACCAAGCATAAAATTCCCCTTTGCTGGTATAAACGAAAAGCTGACAGTCAGTTTGGGTAGTAAGTACCTGTCCGGCGGGGCAGGCGCAGCCCTCGACGCAGCTGGGCCGGCAGCTGCCAGCAGCGGCTAGTGCCGAGTCCGTGCAGCGGCGCAGGCAGCTGTCCGCGCACACCGTGTACTCCTGCCCGCCCGTGCACTGCAGCTCTGACAACAAATACCATTCATTCACCTACTAGCCAAGTGCCCGATGGGATATACATACAAACTTTCATACAGTTTTTTCATTTTCAACTTTTCAACTTTTATCCATCCAAAAAAACAGTGATCGATGAACGCCTCCGCAAATAGTTCATTCAACCAAATTTGACACTAATCAGTCGCCAGAATATCAATGTAATGAAACCATTCAACTCACTAGATGTCGTTTAATTGTACTGGCTTGGTTTATTTCGTTTAGGCCTACGAGAGAACTTACAAATTGTCATTCGACCTCCGGATCGGATACGCGACCATGACTGGGAAACTCAGCGAGTTTGGCATTTACATTGATTGTAAAAAGCCAAACTCGCTGACGGGCCCGTTGGCGTGGTTGGCGTGATGGCGACTTTCACGCTGAAGGTCGTAGGTTCGATTCCTACCCGGGACATGCATTTGTGTGCATGAAAATGTCTGTATGTCCCGAGTCTGGGTGTATATGTATATTAAGTATGTATTTACAAATAAATTGTAGTATATGTAGTAATGTCAGTTATCTGGTTTCCATAGTACAAGCTCTGTTTAGTTTGGGATCAGGTAGCTGTGTGTAAAAAAATGTCCCAGGATATTATTATTATTATTATTGTCGTTTTTTTAAATCGCCAGTAGTTATTTTAATACAGTGTGTTTTTGGGGGTTAATACTATTCGGGGGTATAACAATAATATTGATGGGTTAATACTAACCGCATTCCTGCACGCTGTAGCGCCACTGTATGATGACGCCGGCCTTGGCGCAGGTCATGGCGTAGTCGCCCAGCACGGGACACAGGCAGCGCGCCGCGTCGCCGGCGCACGCGCACATGTCGTACACGCACGCCTCGTAGTACGGCTCCACGTCCACGTACCAGTGGCACGCTGGAAACAATACAATTTCAGAATTGTTTGCCATGTAAAAGTACTTTCAGACTACTTAGTCAGTACTTTCAGAATTGTTTGCAACTGGTGCCGCTGTGGATGATTTATACAATAAGTCAGAATATGTGCTGTTATAGGAGCCTTTTATTAGTTTTTCCAAAGAAAAATTGGAGGATAAACTTTATCTGAGGATTATGAAATAGACCCTAGTCTTGTACTACAAACAATTTACTTTGCGGCCGATTTAAAATGTATCTGTGAATCCTCCTGCTAAGTGATGAATATTAACATTGTGAGGAAATCTGCATCGAGCGGAGTATTGGATGCCTAATTAGGAGTATCTCTAAAGCCAAGATAAATAGAAGGAGGAAAAGCTTATTGCGAAGGTACAAAATATCATGCGATTTAACTAAAGACCCTGATAGTTTGAACTAAAAGTACCCTAATAATCAAATTCCCATCTGCTGATAATGAGTTTCCGTAACGAATTTAGTTGAGAACGCAGATTTGTAGAGCTAAGAAATCCATAACATACAGTGCAAAAATTGTTGGTCTACGACAAAAATTTACGAAGCTGTGACTAAATTACTAGCGAAGTTCGCGCGCGGTTGTCGTGACGTCATTTACCCCGCGCGCGCTTTGTAATGAACGGCGGCGCGGGCCGGGCGCGGGCCGGCGCGCGCGGCGCGAGTACAGCGCGCCTTTAATCCGACGGCCCCGCGTGACGTCACACGCACATGCCGCACATTATAAAATGTCTTAAAAATCGCAACGGATGGAGCGATTTCGATGCTTTCAAAACTATTGATAAGAAAGCTTAGTTTTAATTATAGTGTTGGTTATGAGTTGATTTGTTGACCTAGTATTGATTCCCATTCCAACTTAAATGTATCTAATAATCAAATGGGAAACATACCCTCAAACAATTTGCTCTTGAGTTTGCTGCAGTACTTCTCAGCGGCCTCCTTATTCTCGACATTGGCCTTGCAAGGGTGCTCCGGTTCCTTGGTGTCGATGTCCGCGCAGAACTCCCTGGTCTTCCACTTGTTGGCGAACGCCAGAGCCGATTGTTCCACGTCGTTCTCAGGGGTCAGGAAGTCGTCTTTTTGGTTTAAGTTGAAAGTGCCGCAGAGACCCTGAGAGATTGTAAGGAAAATGCTATGAAATATTGAATAAGGGTACTAATATTTGGCCCTCTTAAAGTTCCACTCTTTGGCACGGGCCTCCCCTCAATGCGAGGGGGATGTTGAAATAAAACTCAAAGAACTAACATAAATAGAACCTCACGATACAGGCTATTCCTAGTGTAAGGGTCCCAGTACTAGAAACTCAGTACTGTGACCTCTTGGATAATCACTTTGCTTATTCTCAAATGTATGTGCTGTTTATTGATTAAGTATTATAGGTACATATTTATTTTATTTATATCATATTACTTACCTTGGTTTTGCCTTGGAATTCTGGTGGCACGTCGACGAACACGCGAGTGTTGCCATCCCACCATAAGTCCACTTTGTTCGGGAGTTGAACTAGAGAAACATAAGTAAATAGGGTAATTTTGATATTTTGTATGTATGATCTATTGTGACATTTTAAGGCCTCACCCAACGCTACTAATGTGGCCAAATACCTACCGTGTAAATAAGGTCTAAACTCTAAACAAATAGTAGAACTGTTGACACGGAAAGAGGAAATAGATGTTGGGAATATTTCACATAGGGTGTCCAACGAAGAACGAAAGCTGAATGTCTTGGAACCCACAAGTAATGAATGGCATTTGAACTGCATTTACGCGAAGTAGGGACCATTTTTTTTTTTATTGCGGAAATTGCGCAATTATTCTCTGCCTTGCTTTTTAGTTCTCAGGCCGTTACACAATGGGTAAGTATTATTATGTTATGAGTAAGGAGGTAGAATAATTGCACTTTTGAAGCATGTTCTATACCAATTGATTTATTTTGTATATATGTATTTTGTGAGTGGTGATTATATTATGTTATTCCAAAAATATTTAACCACATAACCAGACCCAACATAGAACTGAGATACCAGATAAGAAATGATGATGAGATGGGGGTCCTATACTAACCTATAATGAAGAGCGAGGAGGCAGCCCTGATCCGAACGTCCCCGACAGTGACGGGCAGCGCGGGCACCTCCTTGCCATTGACGAGGATGTAGCCGCCCTGCTTCATGTGCACGTGCGCGCCGCCGTAGCTCACGCTCACCGCCTTAGTGCATGACGGCTTGCCCTCGCCCTTGTACGCGCCCAGGTTCATTGCCTAGGGCACAGGTATTATTTTTTTTATTTTACGAGTGTGAATAGCTCAGTGATTAGTTGGCTGGGTGATAACTGAGGGGTTCCGGGTTTGATACACATCCTGTCTTTTAAATTATTGGCCGCTCTTCTATAGATATACCGCAAGCGCTGTACCGCGCCTTAGGTATGCGCGGGGAGATGGGAGGGTGGGACGGTGAGAGCGATGACGGGTGGGGGAGTGGGACGGCGAGAGCAATGAGCCCCCCATCTCACCGCTCGCGTACCTAAGGCGCGGTACGCGGAGCTTTATGTATTATTAACGCTTGCGGTACACCTATAGCACAATTATGGGTAATAGGGCTACTTAGTATGGTTTTACTACATTGTAGACTACATACATTTTAAATCAAATAAAAAAAAACTTGCATTAACTTAACTCTGACAAAGTAAACGCTGTGCTATCATCATCGAGATATTTACCACGTACTAGAGCAGACACTTGATTTGTTTTCAAAACCAAAGACAAAGACTTCGAAGGTTCCTCACCTCAGTGATGGCTCCGGAGCAGGCGACATTCTCGACCTCGATGGTGAGGTTGTCGGTGCTGAGCATGGTGTATGTGCAGTGGCCCATGAAGTCGTAGCGCAGCCCGTCGAAGGTGGAGTAGTGCGGGTCCCCCACCGCGCTGCAGCGCGCGCCGCACGCCGCGCGCGTGCACGTCCACGCACCACCCTCGCACGCGCTAAGGGGGGAGGGGGGGGGGCTTTATGTATTATTATTATTTTATTGATACACTAGCAGCTTTGAGCTGATGCGTGTATATCACTGCACTTATATTTATTCATATTTCAAATGTCTGTCAAGTCTTTTTTTAAAACTGTTCACTGTTGGAGCACTTATCACTATTTCTGGGAGAGCGTTCCACAAGTTCATCACTCGATGTGACAAAAAGTGTGTTCTAGGGTTGCTATTACATGGACGCTTGGTTAATTTCAAAGAATGCCCTCTTAGATGTTTATTGCTTTTGTTCAAAGTCCAGACAAGTGAAGTGACAGATAACGACAGGCCAGTCCAATCAAGTGACATCAGCCCCTCTAGACAAGTGGCCTCGTCGACATCGTTTCTATAAATCGCTACGCTATGTACATGACATTACAAGTAGATAAGTACACGTGACTTGTGTCATTTCCATACACGAAGTGCAGCGATTTAAAGAAACGCTGGTAGACGACACGCACTTGTCTAGAGGCTGAGCAGCTTTTTTGCGCTCATAGGTATGGCAGAAATTGCCATACCAGTGAGGATATTTTCGTATAGTAGTGCCTCTTTCTCTCGCTATTTTTACTGTTTTCCAAAAACGTACATTGTCACTTTGACTTTTAAACAGACTCCTGACAGACAATGTGTAAAAATACTTTACCATTGATTCTAAATAATCATAATAATAGTCTATACTATGGACCTAATACTAAGGGGACAGGGTCTAAGCACCCGGGCCCGAAGACTCCACTAGGCTCGTGACGTCATCACAGTAGGCGTGGCTTAAGTCAGTGTGCAGTCGGCGTTCGCGCCATCCCGCGCAAATTTCCACGCGTTGTTTCATAGAGAAATTAACTAAGAACATCTCTTCTGTTTATTATCTCTATGGTCTATACAGACGGTCCTCAACAGGACCAAATTAAATATTTCAACTTACCAAGTATTACAGTCTTTTCTAATTGTACTGCCAGGTTTGAAGCTCTTATTCCTCAGCCTACAAGGGCATTCTTCTTTAGGGACGCATCGTCCTGCTTCCAGCAGCAGTCCCTCCGGGCAGTAGCAGCCCTCCGTGCACGTGGCGTTGTCCGTCTTGGTGGGGAGGAGGGGGAAGGCGCAGCTCGGCTGTGCGTCGGGCCCGCACCACTGGTATAGTTTGCCGTCTGGACACTTCATTGCTGGGTAAAAAGAGTAAACGTGTTTAGAAATGTCCTTGCTATGTCCCAAAGAAACATAAATATATCCTCTTTTGTTTTATACACCTGCGTAGGTGCCCGTGACATCGATCGGAGAAGAATTATTATTAAGCATGGCAGCTAAAATTGCATAAGCCCTAATCTGTCAAAGGACCATTCTTCCATACTGGGCGATTTTAAGGGCGAATACTATTTGCCCTTCATTTCGCTGCCATAATACCGCGAATATAGGACGATGACGAAATGAATTTACAAATACTTTCTGCATTAAGCTGGACCTGTGTCGCTGAAAACGAATACAAAAACAATTACTTGATAGCGATAAACTGTTAATACTTACGGCAGGTGTCGGCATCTCTCCAGTTCTTCATCTCCTCAATCCCGTGTCGCAGGCACTCCTTAGCGTACACAGACACAGTCCTGCAGGCGCACTCTTCAGGACCTAGCCAAGATAAATATAACTTAAAAACATTGACACAGCTTTGAAAAACCATTAATAAATGAGCTGTCTATTAATACACAAAAGAATTAAGATAGGACTCACTTAGGCTGGTTGTGCACGCGCAGTAGTCCCATTGACAGGCTTCCAGCAGCAATGAGACATCCATTACCTGTATACATTTACAAATGGTACAGAATAGTTTCAGATGTCCATTATGTTGGTACACAAACGAAACTTGACTTGACTAAGTGTAGCTACTGCTGCCCTTCTCATGATCGTATTGAATAAGCAAGACAATTTCATCGATGATACAAAATTGGCCACACTGTTTCTAAGTGGCGACTAAACCAACTTTGACATTAAAATTACTGCTGTCCCGTTCTCAATTTATGGTCATGAGAAGGACTGCGACATTTAGTTAAGTTTGGTCGGTGTAAACAAAATTAGAGTGAGAGAATGGCGATGTGTGATGTCATTAGGCAGTACTAAAAGTTAAAAAAATGGTAATTGCTGGACAGTTCCAGCAATGGACATTATTCGGTTGATGGATGGGCAGAGCTATTGTTAGATAGGGCGTGAACTAGGGTGTGAACCAATTAATTAACTGTCAATCGATAAAGAATAAGAGAATGAGATGAGTCAGCGTCGACCAACAGTTTCTTCATAGAGTTTGATCGATCATTGATGGTTGACCTATTCGTGTGGTAACATCCTTAGGGACTCTGAAGTTACCCTAAATATCGGATGGTGTAGAACCCGTATTACACTATCCGATATTGGGGCCCAACCTTAAATCAAAGAGCTGTTTCTTAGAGCTAAAGAGTTAGCGACCCTAAATATCGGATAGTGATATGCGGGTATTACTTTACCTTGGAACACTTCCGGAATTTGTCCTTGCTGAATATCTTGTTGCAGAACTGTAGAGCTTTCTTCATGTCGTCGTTGGATTTGGTGGCGCACGCGCTGGTTTCAGTTGGAGGGCTGTCGCATACTTCTGCAACAAGTACCTTACAATCGTTTCTTGGGCAAACACTCCAATAAAAAAAGTAAGTTTAAAAACTAAAACCCGACTACGGAAAAAACGCGCTCTAAAAAGTATGAAACAAGAAAATATTCTCATCTAGAGGATAGCCGTGGTCCGTGTAGGTCTTTTAGGGCCAAATGGCACATGAACACGGACCACGGCTATCCTCTAGATGAGAATATTTTCTTGTTTCATACTTTTTAGAGCGCGTTTTTTCCGTAGTCGGGTTTTAGTTTTTAAACTTACTTTTTATTTAATTATTTTGGAGTGCTCATCAAGATCTTTCATTTGATACCCCACACGGTTTCATTAAAAAATGTTTTTTTTTTAGTTCATGACATTATGTCATCTAGAGGGCGCCATATGCAATTTTATGTAACGTCACATAGCCTATAACCAGCGCGCCATTAAGCCGCTTCTAACGATACCTCATTTGTCAAATTACGATAAGTAGTTTGGAAGTTAGGTGGGAACAGACGCACATACATACATACATACATACATACATACATACATACATATATACATACATACATACATACATACATACATACCGGTCAAAATCATAACGCCTCCGTAGTCGGGTAAAAAGTAAGTTCAAAAACTAAAATCCACGCGAAAAATCACGTGAAGTATAAAACAAGAAAATATTCTCATCTAGATCTCTCATCTAGCCGGGGTCCATTTAGGTCCTTTAGGGTAAATTGGCGTACGACTAATGATGTATTTTTTTTTCATTATTTCGCGACCCGTCTTCTTCCTATCGTATGGTTAGTGGCCAACCTGATGTCAGAGTTGTTCAAGCCGCCCAAAGTCCTCTGACAGGGCTTAACGACTGCTGCCTAGATGACAACAACCGGGACTGACTTTTACGTACCCTCCGAAGTACGGAGACGCAGTTCTAATGCCACTAAATGGTCACCCATCTATGACTGACTTTGCCAAGCATTGCTTAACTTGCTAAATTTGCTTAGTGAACTATTATCATGGTGTGGTTACCTCCGATCTTATTGACTTGCCAAGATTCCGCGAACACAGACTTGGTCTTGGCGACGTTGCCTTCGCGAGTGGTGAGGTCGTTCTCGGGGTCGCCGTCCAGACGTCCGCAGAGACCCTCCGTGTTGTTCCACAGCAGCACTGACCCTTCCACTAGGATCAAATTCTATAACAAAAAAGGGAGTTCAAAAACTAAAACCCTATACTGAAAAATCACGCTCTAAAAAGTGTAAGCGCCGCCATACACGCGACTGCAAAAAAGCAGTCCGTGTGCAGTCGCGTGCCGTCGACTGCAACCAACTGCAATAGAACTGTCACTTCAGACGGCAAAAATGCAGTCCGTGTGCAGTCGCGTGCCGTCGACTGCAACCAAACTGCAAAATGCAGTCCGTGTATATTAGCGCTAAGACAACAAAATATTCTCATCTAGAGGATAGCCGTGACCCGTTTAGGTCCTTTAGGGCATAATGGCTGGCTAAATGATTACTGCGCCATATTTAATGTGACGTCACATAGCCTATAACCAGTGGACGATCAAGACGCTTCCAACGATACCTCGTTTGTCAAATTATGATTAGTAGTTTGGAAGTTAGGCGGAAACTGATGAACATACATACATCATCGATATAGAAATGGCTTAGTTTCAGCAAGTTAGTCCAAATCGTGTCACCACCAAATGTACGTTAAATTCAAAAAAGTACGTTGAATTCTATTGTCGTACAAGCTGTCAAAAACCTCTCGCCTATGTGCGTAACAGCTGTAGTGTGGTTTGTACAGCAAGCGAGACGGGGTAACTGCGCGCGGGAGTAGGATGGCACAAGGTCGCTAGGGACCTCTTGATGGCGAACGGTCATATACAATGCGATACACACACTACCATAGTCGCCGTGTCGCATTTGAATAATAGTTGAAGTATGAAGTTACTCATCTTTAGTCTTTTCTATATCGATGACATACATACATGCACACATAACATACATACCGCTCAAAATCATAACCCTCCGCCGTTGTCGGGTAAAAAGAGCGAAGTCTTGAAGGTCCTATAAGTTCTACCTTTATGGTTATAACAATAAAATCGTACGGTGATATCGCCAGACTGCCCAAACTAACATTATCATAATATTGCTGGTAGAGCCTAGCTGTAGCCAATTGACTGCAGCTCATATATGAGCTGGCTCGACCGGGGTATTACCTCTCACAGAAGATCGACGTAAAGTAACTATCACAGCTGCGTTTCGTACGATGAGTCAGTATGTTTAACCCCCCCTCTTACCTGTCTTCTGTCCCACTCCCCTTCTGATCGGCAACGTGCGGTACGGTGCATCTATAGGCTATGGAAACTGCTTAATATCAGGCGGGTCGTACGCTTGTTTGCCACTTTAGTCACATACGAAAATTAAGCAACGCTTGTAGTCCTCTAAGCTTATCAGAGGATTTAGCCAAGTTGACATTCTACAATCGTTAACGCTAATAGGAAACGAAAAAAAGTATGGGAATGACATAACTCATCGTTAAATCACGTGGCGTTACGGCTTTACGGTTAGGCATTCGCAATTGTAGAAAGAGAATAGAAACGAATCGTTTGCAACTTGGCTAGGCCCTCTGGCCCGCTGAGAGCGTCGCTAGTGTGGATACAAAACTGTCAGAAATATAGCTCTCTATTAAAAATTGTGGTGTCGCTATTGGCCACTTATACGTTTGTGGCACCTATGGGTACCGTACAATGACGGCATAACGCTATGTAGGTATTACAATACAAACACTAAAGCAAGCGCTTTTATTTATAAATTTTTTACCCCCAAACTTATAGATAGTTATGATGAACTTACACAGGCATTACAAATCACTTTTGTTTCTAGAAATGATTTGTAAACTGACTATAAATCCCTATAAAATTAGCGGTTAGAGTTTATAGGTAGGTATGTATTCACTTGATAATCATTTGTTTACAATAATTATTGTAATTCTGCGAACTTTATCGGTTGTCCGGATGTGATTATTTGCATAAATGGATTTCCTCTACGACTGATATAATCCACATTATTCAGTACATCCGTTTAGACAGTCACTGTTGCTATGCTTTAAAATATTATTAGCTAGACATGTATATAAATAAAAATAATAATCTTGTTAGTTGGTTGGCGCAATACATTTTTTTGTTACTTTCGGAATAATCCGCAAGTCCTAGTACAGTTTTCAGCCAATGCAAAATTGGAAAAGGTGCCCGAATTTTTCGCACGCACCTCAGGATTACATCCCTATTTGGATGATATTCCACATATTTGCACGCAGCGCTTCAAATCATCTTTCATAATGCGCACAGCCAAGGAGTGGAATTCCCTGCCTGCGTCTGTATTTCCGAGTGCGTACAACTCAAATCTTTTCAAAAGTAGGATGAACAAGCATCCTCTGGGTGCACCGCTCCACCATCGACCTCATCTTTGCCCCTGCGGCAAGATCGAGGTCAAGAGCAAGCCCATTATTAATAATTAAAAAAAGTACCTAGGCTCACCGGGCAGCCTCCAGCAGGGCTATTACGTATGTCAGTTGACAACAGCTTCGGTTGTTCACCGAACTTTGATGGTAAATTAGAATGACATAACACACTGTAGCCTAGGGGTGAACAGGTTGGGCTAACAATCAGAAGGTCCCAGGTTCGATCCCCGGTGGGGCATGCACCAATGGATGAATTTTCATCTATGCGCATAATTTACAGTTCGCTGACGGTGAGGGAAAACATCGTGAGGAAACCTACCTATCCCTCGGGATAAGGTAATAGTCAGTTCCTGTATACACGGCGACACGGTTCACCATCTGTCACGTTGGGTTCTGACTATCTAGTGAAACGTGGGCTTTGAGGTGGTTAATACCTCCACAATGTGGTGGTGTATGGCCACTCAAGCCTCTGGCTACCCCCGAACGGGGATAAAAGTCGTGACGTTACATAACATTGATATTACGTATTTCTAACAGAGCTAACCTAACCTAAACTCACTATACCTTGATATCCATTCACCGAAATACGTAATACCAATGTCATGGCATTCTAATTTACCATCAAAGTTCGGTGTAGAACCGACGCCAGTTGTCACCTGAGATACGTAATAGCCCTGCTGCTCTTTAGTGACTTCAGAAGCTGGGGAACTGCTTGGTGGACCAAACTCCAACACACAAAACAGGAGCACCAAGACCAGTAGAAGAAGAATAAGTGTTGTACTCACGTTGGTGTCCCACTTGAGCGCGAGGCCGAGCGTGTCGAGCGTGACGAGCACGTGGTCGGCGGGCATCGCCACGCGGATGCCGGGCAGCGCCGCCGGCACCGGGATCAGACGCTTCGATGTACGGAACACCACCGAGCCCTCCTCTGAACAACGCCGACACATTAACATCGTCAGACTAAGGCCCGTATTAATAAATGCATCTCATAGCTGAGATCGATCTTAAGATGCAGTTTTGACGTTTAATGTATGGAACATCTGTCAAAAACCGCGTGTCAAAGTCGATCTCAACTTTGAGACGTATTTATTAATACGAGCCTTACGGCCGAATACTCGTACGCCACTTAAATTTGAGAGCTGCTTAACTTCGACGCGCCATACAAAAAATGACAGTTAACGACGTCTCAAACTGCTAAGTGCGACTTAAAAATTTGAGTAGCCTTTGAATATTCGGCCGTAAGGCTCGTATTAATACATACATCTCAAAGTTGAGATCGATCTTAAGATGCAGTTTTGACGTTTAATGTATGGAACATCTGTCAAAAACAGCGTCTCAAGTTCCATCTCAATCTTGTGATCGATTTATTAATACGGGCCTAACACACTACCGCGTGTACGGACGGGGGCCGAAATCAAGGGACACCAAGACGGACAGAGAAAAGCCATTTCTAAAAGTAACCCCGAAGGGAATCAAGCACCCAACATTAGAATTCGACCCAACCCCAACAATACATACATACATATACGTCACGACTTTTATCCCCATTCGGGGGTAGTCAGAGGCTTGAGTGGCCATACACCACCACATTGTGGAGGTATTAACCAACTCAAAGCCCACATTTCACCAGATAGTCTGAACCCAACGTGACAGGTGGTGAACCTTGTCGCCGTGTATACAGGAACTGACTATTACCTAATCCCGAGGGATAGGTAGGTTTCCTCACGATGTTTTCCCTCACCGTAAGCGAACTGTAAATTATGCACATAGATGAAAATTCATCCATTGGTGCATGCCCCACCGGGGATTGAACCTGGGACCTTCTGACCCCAACAAAAACTATCCAAACCCAACAGAAAATATTCTAGAAGAATAGAAAGAAATAGATAGAAGAATAGAAAGAAATAGGTAGTGGTCTGACCGCCCGGTGCAGTGCGCCGAGCGGCCAGACCACTAGACCACGCGTAACTTTTTTATTTCATTCTTCTAGAATTCTAATTCTATTGTACTACACAAAGTATTTCATGAAACATAATGTATGGCGTTCTTTTTCACTGCGCTTTTTCACATTGGGATTTATCCCTATATTTGCAACTAACCCCCAGTTAAATAAAATAATCCATGATGAAATCGGGCCTGTATAGCCTGTACAAAGTACTCTGTGATGGCATTTCGACCTTTTATAGTAACGATAAACAGTTAAACAAGAGTGTGGAAGTTGTGGAATGATCTCCCTCCTGAAGTCTTTCCTTTGCACAACAATATGGGGTCCTTCAAAGGGCATGTTTACAGGTCTCTAAAAGGTCGACTTCGCGTCTGCTCCTCTTAAGTTGCAGATGTCTTTGGCGGCGGCTTCCACTTTCCAGGTGGAGTCGGCCAGTGTGCCATCCTTGGCTATCCCACTAATATTATAAATGTGAAAGTTTGGATGGATGTATTGATGGATGTTTGTTACTCAATCACGTCAGAACGGCTGAACGGATCGGGATGAAATTTGGTACAGAGATAGATTATAGTCTGGAATAGCACATAGGCATAGGCATACTTTTTTTAAAAATTATGCGCGGACGAAGTCGCCGGCGGAAGCTAGTAATAAACAGAGTTGCAAAAAAACAGGAAATTTAAAATGAAAACTGTTTAAAACGTGTTTAAATCATTGTTTAAAACATTGATTTAAATCAGAAGGAATAAATCACCGTGTTTAAAACATGTTGTAATAGTACATTACTACCGCGGTCTCTAATGAGTGTGTCGTTGACCGCGTTGTTGATGGCCATAAAAACATACCTTTTTGTTACGTTTCCATGGCAACGGTCAAATAACAAATATAATGACGATAATACCGGGTAATAATACATTGTATGTCTAGTAGCTCTTGCAGTACGACAAATCCGATTTTGCTCGAAGAAGGTTTGTGAAATATAAACTTTTTTGAGTAAATGATTATTACATGTTTTAAACACGGTTTTTCAACTAAGGTGATTTTTTCGTAATATCCCCGGTAATAAATAAATATCCTGGGACATGGAAAGAGTAAGTTACCTCCAATAGCGAGCACGTAGAACTTGTCTTCAAGGTAGACGGTGATCTGGCTGGGGCAGTTGCCTTTCGCGTCGCACGCGCCGTGCGACACCTCCACAGAATACTTGTGGTCTTTAGCGTCACGGACCATCACGTGTTGGCAGGGGGATTCGAAACTGGAATACAACGAGTCATATTGTAAAAGACACCCTCACAGAAGATCGGTGTCATGTAGCTATTACAGCTACGTTTCGTACGATGAGAGAGCCGGAAACCCAACTCCCCCCCGTCCCCTCCCTCTGTCCCACTCTCGGCTTTGGTATTGCAAGCATCTATAAGCTACGGTAACTGCTTAACAGGCGGGCCGTACGCTTGTTTGCCAACTAAGTCACAACTTTGGTATTGCAAGCATCAATAAGCTACGGTGACTTCTTAACATCAGGCGGGCCGTACGCTTTTTGCCAACTAAGTCACAACTTTGGTATTGCAAGCATCTATAGGCTACGGTAACTGCTTAATATCCGCGGGCCGTACGCTTGTTTGCCAACTAAGTCACAACTTTGGTATTGCAAGCATCAATAAGCTACGGTAACTGCTTAACATCCGCGGGCCGTACGCTTGTTTGCCAACTAATCTATCATTTAAAATAGTAGAAAAACAATGTGAAAAAAGTCCGCTGTTTCTTGTCGAATCTTCTCAGTCGCGGTCACGTCATTGATCCGATTGTAGAATTAAAAACAAATGTAGTGATGATAATTTGTAAGTAAGGGCACTTACTTAGCCCAAACGAAATATTTTTTATTTTCTTCCTGATGAAGGTAGGTAGGTAAGTAGGTAGGTAGGAAGGTAGGTAGGTACCTAAGGGGCTATACACACAACTTTTGCAGCAACTGGCAACTCGCAACTAGCTGTTTTCATATAAAACAATTGCGGCAATCGCGGCAACTGTTGCTGCAACTGGCAATTGTTGGCTGCAACTGCCAAAAAACCAATAAAAAATTGATAGTTTCGGCAACTAAGTTGCTAGTTTCTTCAACTAAAGTTGCTCCGTGTGCATAGCGTCTAAGTAAAATAAAAACTTAGTTTTTTTTATAGGACTGCGGTGGCAAAAAGCGTACGGCCCGCCTGATGCTAAGCAGTTACCGTAGCCTATAGATGCTTGCAATACTAAAGGCGGGTCCAGATATGTATAATTTGCCCGATCCGATCACCGTATCTGTATCGATCGTATGATCGCATATGTGGACGGGTGATGATACGCGTATCATGATACGCGATCTCGATACGCCGTTATGATACGGCCCGTCCCATGTCGTGTCGGTTTTTGTCCTATCATCAAAGGCTATTATGAAGATACGTATACGGAGCAAATCGAGGCGTCCACAACTTGATACGAGGCTTGATACGTGATACGCTGATACGGATACGGTGATCGGATCGGGCAGATGATACATATCTGGACCCGCCTTAAAGGCATTGCTCGCACATTCCCGACCTGGAGGGGAGTGGGGTAGTACAATATAATAATAATAATAATAATTTAGCCCTTTTACCGTCCCACTGATGGGCACGGGTCTCCCCTCAATGCGAGGGGGATTTAGGCCATAATCCACCACGCTGGCCCAGTGCGGGTTGGTGGATTTCACATGTCTCAAGACATGCAGGTTTCCTCACGATGTTTTCCTTCACCGCAAGCAAGTGATAATCATATGAAAGTTATGATTCACACATAGATTTCGAAAAATTCATAGGTGTGAGCCAGGGTTTGAACCCAAGACCTTAAGCCCGCAAGACGCGTGCTTAACCAATCGGCTACCACTGCTTGCAGTACAATATTGTTACCTATAAATCTTCCCATCAAACGTCTTGTAATGCACGCCAGCCCAGCTGAGGCAGGTGCCTCCTTTCGGCGTGTGGTCCTGCACCACCACGGTGACCGGTCGTTTAGACCCCTCGTACCCGCCGTGGCCATAGTGGCCGCGGTGCTGACTCTCACTGGACGACAACTGGTTACGACCCTCGCTGGTGGACTCCGAGTGGTACGAGTAAGTCTGTCATGAACGAAGACTTAAAATGAGCTCTTTCCTCAAGTTTGCCGTATGTCATTACTTCCCAGAATTCGTTCCTTATCAGCAACACTATCGATTGGTGTAATAATACAGTGCGTGTTTTTTTCTCAAAATCAACTAGTTCGATTCCTGGCTACGAATATTATATTTTTCAAAAATCCAATAATTTAGTTTAAGTTTTCATCAAAATCGGCCCCGAGACTCCTTTGAGTACTTTTCGCTATTCCTCATAGTTTGGCCCCTGTATATACATGGTCAGACGTCAAGACGTCTGGCTACTCGGGTGCGCTGCTGGGCTCTTGTAGACACACATCATAATAAACTCACTAACCATGGGTCATGACAGATAATAATAAACTCACGTGTTATGAGTTACCACCTAAAACACACGGCATACAATAAACCTATCACGGTTAAGTTACAGGCCCGATTACGGCTTTCAACGTCCGATTAGCGTTAAGACGATACAAGAAAAAAATGAATTTTAGTTTCGGGGTGTGGCTAGCGTCGCGTGAGCTGCCGAAGGATATATCCCTCTCGCTTAGCTAGGACAGAACAGCTATGGAGTAGACTATAGTATAGTTATTTTTTGAAGGAACAATATTGTTTAATTCGTACAATTAAAATAATATGTCCCAGTGCACCTTTTAAAATAGATGAAATGGATGAAAATATTCAAATATATTTTTTCGTTTTATATGGGATTTTTATGTCGAGTGTATTTGAAAAAAATAATTTAATTTCTATGTTGTTTTTATTGCTGAAGACAAAGTAAGTCAAAAGAAGACAAACGATACCTACAATATGCTGATAGATACGTATAACAATATTTCGATCCTATAATAGCCTATAACCAGCGGACGATCCAGACGCGTCCAACGATATCTCATTAGTCAAATTATTATGATATAAAAATAGTTTGGACGTTATACGGGAGCAGATGAACATACATACATATCGGTCAAAATCATAACCCTCCGCCCACCGTAGTCGGGTAAAAATGTACATACTCTGTGTCAGTGACTGACTGCCGGATATGAGTATCTTTTTCATGTTTCGTAGGCAAAGGAATACTTTGGTACTTAACTTCGATGCCGATCATGAAGTCATCAGCGGTGTCATAATATTTTTTTTTACCATATTTAATTTATTTTTAAACGACTTCAAAAAAGGAGGAGGTTCTCAATTCGACTGTATTTTTTTTTTTTTTTTTTTTTATCATTTTTATTTTTTATGTTTGTTACCACATAACTTTCAACTGACTGAACCGATTTTGATGATTCTTTTTTTGTTTGAAAGCTGGTGCTTCCCCTGTGGTCCCATTTCAATTTGATCCAGTTCTGACAATGGCATCCATGAGAAAACCACATAAGTCTTAAATTTACATTTAGTATGTGCACGACAAATGGACGCATAACTCAATATCACGCCAACCGATTTTGATGATTTTTTTTTATTGGAAAGAAAATATCCCAAGGGTGGTACCATGATAAGGAAACCAGGATCTGATGATGGCATCCTAGAGAAATCGAGGGGAACGTTCGAAAATCGTAGTGGCGACTAGTGCGTTTGTTATTTTTTTTTTCATTAAGTATTTTAATGCACTACCTACTATTTAATGAAGGTCTGGAGTCGATCTGATGATGGAGCCGAAAGACAGTCGAGGGAACTCCTCAAAGATTTACAGCAATTACCTGGTGTTTGGGCTTGATTAACTAGTATTGATGAGAACTTTACACCTAGATGGGTTGTGACAGTCATTAGGGGGCTGATGATGAAAACGAAAGACAGTCAAGGGAACTCCTCAACGTTTTACAGTAGCTACCTTGTGTTTGCACTTAATTCATTTCTGTTGATGAGAACTTTGCACTCATAGGGTGACAAAGTATGGCGCCACTAAAAATCGTGAAATAAAATTATTTTTATAAAAAAAAACATAAAACGACTTCAAAAAAACCTGGAGCACTAAAAAGCCTAAAATAATATTTCTATTACCACGTCTGCCTAACCCTTCGGGATAATCAGGCGTGATGGTGTGTTAGCGAGTATTTGGAGTCGGTGCCAATCTTAGTATGCCAAATCTACCTACTATAAAAGGAAGTATATAGATTGGCACCGACTCCAAATACTCGCTAACACACCATCACGCCTGATTATTCCGAAGGGTTAGGCAGACGTGGTAATAGAAATATTATTTTAGGCTTTTTAGTGCTCCAGGTTTTTTTGAAGTCATTTTTTGTTTTTTTTTATAAAAATAATTTTATTTGTTTTATTGGTTGTCTGACAGATCATCTTATTAACTCTTGACATATTTATTTAATTTAATTTTCAGTTTTTATTAATTTTATTGATTTAACCATGCATTTATTTTTTGTTTATCTTTTTATCTTTATTTTTTTATCTATCAAAATCACCCTTAGACTGGTTACCGCCACAGGTGACAAGAGGGCTGGCTCTTTCCTTGCTCAAAAAATTCGCTTGACAACAGGAACAGCTTGAATACAGGGAGGACATGCAGCCAGTATCCCACGCGGACGGTATTTGTTTAATTAGGGG
Source organism: Drymonia ruficornis (assembly GCA_947859195.1). Classification (NCBI taxonomy): domain Eukaryota; kingdom Metazoa; phylum Arthropoda; class Insecta; order Lepidoptera; family Notodontidae; genus Drymonia; species Drymonia ruficornis. The sequence continues at coordinate 13,115,970 of OX401908.1, forward strand.
TAGGTTTTTATTTTATTGTATTTTATTTTAATTTATGTTATATTATATTGTATTTTAATGATAAAACATGAAAAATAAAAATAAATATATTTTTTTTTAAATTTAATTTTACTTTTATTTATTGTTTTATATTTATTGTGAAATTATAATAATTTTAATAATCAATATTGGACTATGTCTGAAACAAATACATTGAATTGAATAATTTAAATACAAAAATTATCACATTAACTCGTTAAATCACGGTTTACACCCGCTAGAACGAAAAAGATCCTAACATGGTAGGTAGGACCTGAGGGTTGGCCAGTTAATTACTTAAAATACACTATATTTATTTCAAGAAAACATTCATAAGATCTGAAGGCGTCGGACTCGCACATAAAGGGTTCCGTACCACCGTAGAATAAACACATCAAAAATATCAAGTTTGAGACTTGATATTTATTTTTAAATGTTATTATATTTTTAGTATTTGTTCTGCACCGGCAACAGAAATACACATTCAGTGAAAATTTCAACTCTCTACCTGTTACGGTTCGTGAGATACAGCCCGCGCTGACAGACGGACAGCGTAGGCCTAGTAATAGGGTCCCGTTAGCACCCTTTGGAACCCTAAAAAGTAGCCTATGTTCTCCGCCAAGACCCAGTCTATCTCCATACCAAAATTCATCAACATTGGTTCAGCGGTTTAGCCGTGAAAAGGTAACAGACAGAGTTACTTTCGTTTATAATATAATAGATTGAATAGGACGGACAAACATTTTCCTATCCATATCTGTAATGTTATTTTTTACGATAATTTATTGATGTATGATATATTTATTACTTGCCCATCCATACCTACAACAAACGCAATAAAGCGACTCCATTGTTTTGACAAGCAATGTATTCCCACTGTCGGCCCAAGACCATGCTGCAAGTATATAACAGTAAGCGAAATAGGGAGTTTTTACAGAAATGACACGAATAACTATGAAATGAAAAGAGATGACACAAAATGACAAGAGATGAAAAGAAATTACACAAGACAAGGAAAAGCAAACGAAAATCACGCTGCAGTGCATGTCGTAGGTTCGATTCCTGCCCAGGACATGCATTTGTGTGCATGAACATGTCCGCATGTCCCGAGTCTAGGTGTAATTAAGTGTATATTTAGTTTGTATTTACAAACAAAAAGTAGTATATGTAGTAATATCAGTTATCTGGTTTCCATAGTACAAGCTCTGCTTAGTTTGGGATCAGGTAGTCATGTGTAAAAGAATTTCCAAGGATATTTATTTATTTATCATAGGCGTCGGCGGACTGTAAATACTGTACTGTACCTGTAATGTGGCACGACCGTAATATTTTTTCGTAATATTTTTTAAAAAATCCTTCACAGGTCCGACGTCGAACAAGTCCGAGCGGACACTGACAATACAAAGTTAGAGAGAGACATGGTTAGTTCAAGTACTTAAAATGTGAGATGGCGATATTGTGCGCGCGCTCGGAAATAAACAAAGTAAGCGCCAAACCACATTTTCTTGAATTAAAAAAAAACTACTTCATGAATTAAAATATGGTTGAAGGGTAGTTTAGATATCATTATTTGCTATATTTTAGAAATAATTTCGTGATCTAAATCGTAAAAACATCGTGGTAGCAAGGAAAATTGTAAATAATTAGAGCTCATTTCATAATTTTTTTTTATCGAGAAAATTTCGTCAAATCGTGATTTGGATTTAAAGATACTCAAGATAATATAGTCAAAAATCATACATCTAAATATAAGATTCCTAGTCCACATACTTACTTAAAGAAAAAGTAGAATAGAAAATCAACCGAATTTCGAACCCTCGTCTTAATGAACAGCAGAAATTTAAACAGCTTACTGCTACGGTCCGGTAGTACGTTGGTGAACTCCGCCCTAAGATATTCACCATCCTTAATTACCACCGATTACTCCAATACTTCTCAAATTTAAGAGAATCCACATCTCAGACAGGTGACACATTTGAGTGGTGGTTACGCATTTGGCAGATTGTGTCGTCAACTGACACAAGGGACATAAGGGACGTAGGTAACAATAATCAAAAGTCAAGAAACTCACTCGGTTGTACGAAGAATGAGTGCCCGGTTGGATCATCACGACGTCAGCTGTAAAGAGATACAAGCATTAAATTCACAAAGACATCGGGTGGTTGCGGGTTCGATTCCCGCCAGAGGTAAACGAAAAGGAACTTTCCGTAATTTGCCCTGGTCTGGGTGTCGCTGGGATCGCCCCCAGTCCGTTATACGGTACCCATAGTACAAGCGTTGTTTAATTTAGGATCATACGGTTGGGTTGGTGATATTTATTTATGTAGGTAGGTGTATAAAATCATGTGACTAAAAGAGTGCTGAATATGAATGTGGAATGATTCAAGTGAGAGGAAGACCCAAAAAAATATGGATGGATTGTATAGAGTGATATGAATGAGGTTGGAGTGGATGTAACATGATACTTCAGTTCAGTTCATTCTTCCATTCATCGCACTTTGTTGTCATCATCAAAGCGCGATGAATGGAAGAATAAGACATACTGCGCCGACCACAGATAATGTGGCCCCTTCCCCTCCCACCATCCCACGCCCCTTCAGGTCGGCAACGTGTGAGCAATTTCTTTGGAATTGCAAGCATCTACAGTTACTGTAACTGCTTAACATCGGGCGGGCCGTAGGATTTTTTGCCACCGCACTCCTATAAAAAAAATGTGAAAGGTAAGGCAGTTGATGATGATGATGATGAGTATACTGACGGAACTGGCAGTGCGGTATGGGCTGCGGCTGGAAGAGGCCGCTGGAGTAGAGGCAGGTGTAGAGGTCCGCGGGCGGCGTGCTGTACTCGGTGCCCGGCGGGCAGCTCAGCCGGCAGCTGAACCGCTCACCGTCGCCCGCGCACTCGTACGCGCCGTTGAACGCCAGCTTGCGCACATCGCACACGCTCGCCGCTGCTCATACAAAAAAAAAAAAAAAAATTTTACGTCACGACTTTTATCCCCATTCGGGGGTAGTCATAGGCTTGAGTGGCCATACACCACCACATTGTGGAGGTATTAAGCCAACTCAAAGCCCACGTTTCACCAGATAGTCAGAACCCAACGTGACAGGTGGTGAACCTTGTCGCCGTGTATACAGGAACTGACATAATCATCAATCAATCAATAATCAGCCAAAAGACGTCCACTGTTGGACATAGGCCTCCCCCAAGGTTTTCCACAACGACCGGTCCTGTGCCACTTGCGTCTAGCGGTTTCCCGCGACCACCACGCGGTCACCAGGTCGTCGGTCCACCTTGTGGACAATACAAGTATTCACACAATATTATATCTTCTTCTTATCGTATGGTTCCTGGCCAACCTGGTGTCAGAGTTGTTGAAGCCGCCCGAAGGCCATGACTGCTGCCTAGATGGCAACAACTAGGACCGACTTTTTTCGCGCCCTCCGAAGCACGAAGACGCTCAATACAAATACCACTACAAATGTCACACATTTCTGACTGACCTTGCCAAGCGTTGCTTAATATGTAATGGGCTGGCTCGACCGGAGTAGTACCACCCTCTCACAGAAGATCGGTGTAAAGTAGCAATTACAGCTATGTTGCTTACGATGAGTGAAAAAGCCGGAAGCCTAACCCCATTCTCCTTCCATTCCCTGTTTCCCACTTTTCTTCAGGTCGACAACGAGGGATGCCTTTCGTATTGCAAGCATAGCATCTATACCTAGGCTACGATAACTGCTTAACATCAGGCGGGCGGTACGCTTGTTTTTCACTTTAGTAACGAAAAAATATACTCACAGTACTGGCACTGTGGTCCTCTATAATCAGCTGGACATTCACAAGTATTGACGGCCAAGCAAACCCCTCCGTTCTCGCACGGCGGGGTGCACTCCGGCATACAGTCAGGGATGGTGGTCAAGTCAGCTCGGGTCGGTGTCCACTGGCCCTCGGCACACTGCATGTTGGCGACTGTAGTCCCGTCGATGAACTTGTGGCCCTCCCGACACGTGATCGTGCAAAGCCTGAGGATAAAAGGACTTTGAGCATCGCGAAAATCTTAATAGGTAGATAGGTAGGTGACTGCAGCTCATAAACGGGCTGGCTCGACCGGGGTAGTACCACCCTCTCACAGAAGATCGGCGTAAAGTTGCTATTACAGCTGCGTTTCGTACGATGAGTGAGAAAGCCGAAAGACCACCCCCCTTCCCCTCCCTCTATCCCACTCCCCTTCAGGTCGGCAATGTGCGAGCAATGCCTTTGGTATTGTTAGCATCTATAGGCTACGGTAACTGCTTAACCTCAGGCGGGCCGTACGCTTTTTTGCCACCGCAGTCCTATAAAAAAAAAAGAGCCGCCAGAGGCTAATTTCGAAAACTGCCTGTTTGTAATTTTCCATGATCTGGGTGTCACTGGGATCGCCCCCAGTCCACTATACGGTGCCTTTGATGTGATGGGTATGGGCCATTGGTGTGTTTATGTGTCTATATTAATTTACTTATCTTTAGAGAGTATCTTCAGATGCTCAATCAACTCTGACTTAATTCAACTATCTTTCTACCCTTGTTAACATTTCAGTTCTGAAGTTGCCCCAAGCCAGTAGCAATACTTAAAATGAGCTGGGTACATCCCATTTAGTACTGGCGAAATGGCAGGTAAAATAGTTCAAGGGTAGAGTTAAATAGTCGTAAGTCTGTGGAATGTGGGTCTTGCTTTACATCAACCTAAGTACCTATAAGCTGTAAGTACCAATATTTACAACCTGAAAAAATATACAGGGAGATACCAAGGTACACATATCTCAAAAACTTCAAGATGACTTCTGAATTGACGGACCCGTTAGCGTGGTTGGCGCGGAGGCGCCTTTCACGCTGCAGGTCGTAGGTTCGATTCCTACCCGAGACATGCATTTGTGTGCATGAACATGTCTGTATGTCCGGAGTCTGGGTGTATATGTATATTAAGTATGTATTTACAAATAAAAAAGTAGTATATGTAGTAATATCAGTTATCTGGTTTCCATAGTACAAGCTCTGCTTAGTTTGGGATCAGGTAACCGTGTGTACAAAAATGTCCCACGATATTATTATTATTATTAATCCTCAAATAACTTGTAACAACTTTTTGGAAAGTGTGGGCATATACGTACTCTGGGGAGCATTTCCTCGCGGAGTTCATGGGCAGCGGCGGGTAGGAGAGGCAGGGTTTCTTCTCGAACTCGCAGTACTTGCCGTGGAAGTTGGCCGGGCACTGGCAGGTGTTCGTGTCCACGCATATACCCGCGTTCTTGCATTCGGGCTCGCATACCGCTGTTATGGGCAATATAGAAGATCATTTATTTGAAAAGACTCGTCGCTAATGGATAATTGTTAACCCGTCGTATATCTACCTATGTCACTAAAAGAAAACGGGCAAAGTCGTGTGTATACGACGTCTAATCGGATAAGTAGGTATTACAAGAAAATTGTTAGGTATTGCGGGATGCCGAACTTCACACGTCTTTCGAGCGGGGGGGTTAGCACCATCGATATAGAAATACTACTGCTCGATGGTTAGCACACGCGGCAAGACAAGACTTTTATCACGCATTACATCACACCGAGCCGCTCTCTGTATCTTACTTATTGCATAGAAGAGATTGAGAAAAAAAAAACTATTTATCTCGCGCTTTGTCTTATCACGGCCGGCTGACCTACCTAGTATTAGTTTCTTCACGATGTTTTCTTTCACCGATCAGCAAAGTGTATTTAAACGAGATTCGAATATAAAAACCCAGAGGTACGAGCCGAGGTTGATCCCGCACACCTTGTTTCCAAAGCGGGTGTTTGACCACTTGCCTATATCACCGGTACCAAATAAAACCAAAACCAAACACCAAGATAAAGACGTCGGTACCTAAATATTATCCATATTGAGGAAAAACCGTCTTCCGACATTTGTTATTTGAAGCATTTAACATAATTCCACCATAAAAGGGTAGAGGCAAGGTATGGTAGCAAGGTTACAAGCCTGAAGGGCATCAAAGGGCTATAGCAACAAGTGGTTTTGACCTTTATCAGATAGCGCTAGGACGCAACCGTGACCCGACAAACTGCATTATCACCTAGTGGATGCAACTATCAATGACATTGCGGGTTATTTAGGTCGTTATTATTTTAATTCAATTGCGAATCGTTTAACGGACGTTCGGTTGCTGGCTTAGATTTGTGGCGGCATCCGTTGGGGCCGATAGCGCCGGCCCACGCTTTCCGATAATCGTCTATACCTACCGCATTTGTCGTGGATTGGTTAATTATGATCTTATCTACTAGAATAATAAATATATTAAAACAATTATGTGTTGTACCTATGTAAGGACCCATTCATAGATTTTTAATACCGCGGAAGATCAGCATGAATATAAAAACTAGCTTAAGATCACCCAATTTACTATCGAAAATGAATCTCTGTCATATAAATATTAAGCCGGAAACCCACCGCGGGGCACGGAGAGGCAGGAGTCAAGACACGAAGACAATAGGTAGGTAGTGTTATATGTAGGTATTATCCACGAGAGATATGGTAAGGTACTCCACCCAAGTTAGGACGTAATAAATGAAATAATTAAGGGTGAAAACAGATACTTACCCTCGTAGGGTTGATTCGCGCTATTGTAGAAATGGTGATAGCTGGGCCTGCAAACAACGGCAGTATAAGCAAAGAATCATAAAATAGAATCGTTTGGCTTCCTTAAAATAATTGTAAGGCAGAGGTACCTACTATTATCTAGAGCAGGATTTCTCAAAGTGGGGTATGCGAACCCATAGGGGTTCGCCATTCGACGGCAGGGGGTTCGCGACAAGATTTACGTAATGGTGGCTTGAACCTATCACACCTGGTCATGATAAAAACTAAATACAAAAATCGACTGGATACCGAGTCAGAATTAAGGTTAAAATTGTCCAAAATTGACTCCATTTGCAACAAGAAACAAGCACACCCATCACATTAATATTAAAAAGATATTTCTTTTGGCACTTTATTTGTTACCTTTTATTGAAATAAAAACCTTATTTTCTTCAACAGTCAATTTTAGTATTTTCTTTGGGGGGAAGGGGGATTTAATTAGTTAGTTAAGGGGTTCGGTGTCACCTGGAAACTTTGACAGGGGTTCGTGGAGCCGCAAGTTTGAGAAACCCTGATCTACAGTTCTAGAGCGGTTTTGAAATTAATAACTGGAGGCTACAGCTTTTCAGTACCTTTAGAGTTATAGATGCTCATATACCGGCAGGCTCGACCGAGGTAGTATCACCCTTTCACAGAAGATCGCGTGAAGTAACTAATTTAGCTGCGTTTCGTTAGTGAGGGCGGGAAGCCCAAACCCTCCCCGTTTTCTTTCACTCCTTCTATCCCGCTCTTCTTTAGGTCGGCAATGTGCGAGCGATACCTTTGGTATTGCAAGCATCTATGGGCTACTTACGCTTGTTTGCCGCCATAGTTAGACAGTTTAAAATACAAAAATATTTCATAGGTACCACATACCTACCTAAACTTTGAAAGAGCGTAAGTATCTTAAACGCATCTTGAGATTCAGTCAAAATAACAAATAAATCCTAATTACCTATTTATTGCAGTATTTCAGTTCAATACGGAACCCTTAGCTTAAATACAACATGATCGGTCATACTTACGCGGCACCGGTGTTAGTATTCCAAGTTTTGGTCTCGGAATACCTAGATTTGGTACCGGAGTACCCGTTTTTGGTTCCCGAATACCCAGTTTTGGTACCAGTGTACCCGGTTTTCCTTCCGGAATACCCAGTTTTGGTGCCAGTGTAGCCTCTGGAGTGTCCGGTTTTAGAGAATTGCTGGTTCTTCAGGTAAGGGGGCATGTAAGCCGGTGCTTGAACGTCAGATTGTCTGAAAGAGACAATGCGATTGTATTAAAGCTGGCTCTTGACGGTCCAATAATAGGATATCAAACCATCCAAGTATCATACTGGTGCGATTTCGATAGTAGGTAAGTATCCATACTGCACAAGAAATCTATCGGTAGAATCGATATGATATCGATAGTTTAGTGAGATAACAGTACAGGCTTTTCCAAAATATACTTGTGAATCTTGATATCGCGATTTAGGATCGTATGGAGAGTAGTATGGAGTATTGGAGAGTTGCACTCAACGCCATCTGCTGGTAGCGAGATGCGAGGTGGCTACAGTTTAAAATAATATCGATTAATGTAATAAATACATTATGTACTTAGTTACTATCATAAAATAGTTTTGTTTTCATATTAAATAATGCAAAGTTTCGATTATTTCAATATTTTTATGGATTATTCTGAAACGCATGAATTTGTAATTGTCGCACCACTTTGATAATTGGATGGCTTAATATCCAATTAGATATTCGACTTTCAAGGGGCAGCTTAAGTGCGGACTCGGGTCGTAAAAGCTTAAAGGATGCACTTCGCATGGTGTAGCTTTACCTATTTAGGTTTGGCCGAATGACGCAAATATTCACGCAGATACCGGTATAGTTCGCGACAGGTCGAGATGACATTCGGGTTATGAGCTTTATGCAGAATAAAATCCGAATCAAAATTAGCAGGACCCGATAAACAATTAAAATCGCCCACAAAATTATTAAATTAAATTATTCTGTTGCGTTGCGGGTCCTGCTAATTTTGATTCGGATTTTATTCTGCAAAAAGCTCATAACCCGAATGACATCTCGACCTGTCGCGAACTAACGCATCATCACGTAAAAGGACGACGAATCCTACTTATTCGTACTACGACTGTACTTAGCGTAGGTCTAGTAGCGCCTACACTACACTACAGCAATGTACAGAAACCACAGAAACCCAAACATCGGAAAATGTAGGTAAATTAATAATCTCTTGAATTTCCCGCCAAGTGGTCGAAATATTAAAAAATGACAAAAAAAAAACTATACTCTAAAGCTCTTAGGTATTGCCCCACCCCGTGTCACATGACACGAACAAATTGAAAAGAAATAGGTAATAATATTAAAAATGGTCATATTTACCCATATTGTTCTCCAGAATATCCTGATGGTTGTCCATATTCATTGCCATACGACGACGGTGCGCCGTATCCAGCGGTGGTGAGATATACAGCGTACAGTAATATAAATGATTGCGTTATTAAATACATTTTCGGTTAACTGATTTATCCATTTATTTTCAATTAAAACAACAGTCTATACTGGATGACACACCCGGACTGGCTCCCGAACGCTAATGCTCCGTTTATTTCAACATCTGTTTATATAACACAGGATATAATATGAACATTATCCCCTGATAAAATAATTATCTACGAATGCAGGACTTGCTCAAAATGCAAATAAAATAAGACCGAGAGGATAAATAGTATAAATCTGAAACTTTTTTCATAACTTGGATTTTTATTTTTTAAACTAACTGTACTTTTTTAAATGCCATAAAAAAATAAAAGAAAAGAGGCGCCATTATCAGGCGCGAAAATAAAAAGGCATTGACAAAGAACAATATTAATATTTATTTATATTAAAAAATGCCTTATAAGAGAAAGAGAAGACACAACGCGCAATCCGATAAACAGGTAAAATATACAAAATAAATAATGCTATTCTCAGAATTTGTAAACAGAATTTATTATCGCTATACTTTTATACGAATCCCAAATGAGAGCATGTTGTGTATGACCTTACAATTACGATAGCTGTTACATAGGTATTATTAATAACTTAATACCTATTTTAACATTAAATGAATACTTAGTTAACTTAATGTTAGGAACATTCTCAAAGTCACTGATGTTTCAACCTAGACTCCGCTTTTGAAAACAACTAGAGTAGACTAAAGTGATATCTTACGGATGTATCTACGTTGAACTCATGGTTATAAGGATGTTTCGCCTAAGGGTCACCGCAGACATGCTACTTTTTGCATGGGCGATTTTGCGACTGCATCGCGTTTTGATGACTCTGCGTCCGATCGCAGTATCAAAATCTCGCGATTTCGCGACTGATCGCTGCATTTAGCCGGTGCGAACCGGTGGTAACGCTAAAATATTGTTTATATTGACTATTTATAAATGCTCTAATGAGCTTACATGAATAAAAACCTTTTGACTTAGCTTCTAAAAAGCGACTAAATCGTCGATCGCCGATGCTAAAAGTAGCGTGTTTTTAATCACATAGCAGTAGGTACATATCAATGGTAGAAAGAGTACCTAATATTAGGTACTCTTTCTACCTGTGACGCACGAAAATATTCCGAGAAAGGCAGTTAGTCTGAAGACTGAATGACAAAAGCCCTGGCAGTAGTATGACGAAGCTTACCACATAACATGACTGTGCCATTCAAAAAGCCATTTGATTGAGTTCATCAACACATTAACATACCGTTGGTGCAATTAACGATTGCTTAATATAATTAACTACTGGAGACAATTGATTACCGCTCTAACCGACCGTTAATGCGTTGGTAATCTCGGCCCTGCGTGCCTTTAGTCGGCGTCACTGGGCGTCACACTTGCTCAACTTATTCCACAGAAAAAGCTTATAACCTCACGACTGATGGAGATAAGCCTGAAAGTAGACGATTATATTTATAAAAATAAACCAATAGCTGCCAACGACGCTAAAAATTACATTCAGGAAGTGGCGTCATACAAAACCCTTTGCAGCAATGATGAGAGATGTTTGCAGGTAACTTGTAATGCAAACATAGTAGGTATATAAGATTGAGTACAGATTGGCGAATATGCGGATCTCGCGCCGATACTGTAACGTGGCGCAACTCAAGCAAGATATCGTAACGATATAGTCGTTGATAGCCTTTTCGTAACGACTATATCGCTGAGATATCGTTACGGTTTTGGTTACGTGAATCGGGCTACTGAGCGCGTGCAGTTTGCGAACACGTAGGTATACACCGAAAAGCGCGAGCAGCGCCCTGTTACAGCAACAGTTGCTAATGGCAAAACCGACGCGCGGTTGTATTCGCCAATCTATACGGTCTGTAGGATGTAAAGAAAATTATAGTACCTGACTGATCCAGATACCTTTATTGGAAATTTATAAAACCACATTTGTAGTTTCACCTTTGCCTACCTTTTCGGGGAATACAGTGTGATATTGGTGTACATTATCTCTTTAAATATTTTAAACTGCTGTTGTTAGAATAGCCCTACTTCCGAAATAGGATAGGATATGATGCCCACACGATCACGATACACCCATCCATAGCCATCCCGGGCGGATATACAGGGGCAGATATCAATCTTCTTGGTAATGTGCAATGATTTTTTTCTATGAATTTATAATTAATTATGCTATCGCTTGCTGTAAACAACCCGTACGTAATTAAAAATCAAGTAGGTAATTCAAATTAAATACGGTACCTATAATAAAATACGGATCATACAAAAGACTGGTGGAAATTTCTGAAATTTTCCACTACGGGAGTCGAACCCGCAACTAAATGGTACAACGAGCCGAGCGTTCTAGCTCAAACCACTACCTACACCAATCGGTCATCGTATGATAAGTAACATAAAAATAACTAAGTAAATAATTGTGTAATTTTGTAGGTCATTGAAAAACTAACCAGAATTATGAAGGGAATCATCGCGGAACAACAAGAAACAACTGTCGTAAATTATATATTTGAGAATGATGATGGATCAATATCACCAGTTTACTCAATACCCGATGAAGACAGAACTCAGTGCACTCAAGTTATACCAGAAGATGATACAGACAATATTGAGACAAAAACTGATAAAGAAATAATAGACCTGTGTGACAGTGAAGACGAAAATTCACAAGAGGATATTACACAAGGAATTTCATCAATAATTGTAGATGTTGAAATACATAGAGGTATATCTGATCTCTCTATAAATCCAATTAATGAAGATGCAACCCAAATGACTTCAATTAATAATGAATGTTCCCAAAGTATACTAAAACGTTTTGAACACGTTGAAATTAACGAAGAACAAGCTGAACAAAACGAAACAGCCCAAGTAACATCGTCCAATGGTGAATGTTCTCAAAGCATACTTAAAAACATCGATATTAATACAGAACAAGTAACAAGATGTGAAAACGTTATAAGAACATTATTGGATCATAACTACGCAATAAGTGTCGATAAAACTGCGAACCCAATAGTATACACTCCTAGAAATACTAAAGTCACTGCAACTACTGGTGCTATTCCTAAGCCTTGTAATAACTTGACTCTAACTATTGATGCTACACAAATTATCACAAGTAACATACAAATTGAGGAAGCTGATATAACGGGGATAAACGCAACATCTACAAACCACAATTTCATAACGCCAACAACTCAAGATATAACAAATATTAATACTAATCCATCAACTATAGGAAAGACAGTAGACAACACTTATCAGAATACTAACATACATGACGAAAGCCATAACAAGAATGCATTTGCTAATAATGTAACTGATAATAATCTTTCAAGTACCTTTTCTGCTTTAAATAAAAACGGGTCAAGAAACGAGAACTGCAAAGCAAATGATTATACAATAAGAAAATACGATAAACCCACAAAATTAAAGACAGATGTTATGTCTAAAGACAATAAACAGATCATAAAGAAAAATGCTGTAAATGTCAATAAAAAACACAAACCTGAAGATGCTAGGGTTAATGCTGCTAGTTTCATCAAGCCAACAGATATTAAAGATAATAAATCAAAGCCAAACAATAATTTTACAACCAAGAAAAATTCCCATAAGAAGAAAACTGAGGAAACTTCTGAAAAGAAAGATAAAATCACATTTAAAAAACCACCTGCAAAGAAAACAGCCAAAAATAAAAATAATGAACCAAAGAAAATAATACAGATATACAATAATAATACAGAGAATGATCTGTCCTGGGTGGAAAACATAAGGTTCGTTAGAGAAATCAATGAGAACGAATATGATAGTCAGTTAAAGTTTGAAGATGATTTTTGGGATAACTATAGCATCCCTGGCCTTTGGGATGACCAAGATTTTAACTACTAGCGTTAATAGCAAAAGATTCGATTTTACTTTCAAGAGATGATTTAACTATACCTACTGATGAATACACCAAATCTGAAAGGTGCTCCCTCACTGGGAGCATTCGCCTGTAATGTAAAGTTACAGATTCAATTTTGATCATTACATTAATGCCTCCAACACAGATGTAGCTCGAATTGTCATTACAGGTTACGCACTGTAATATTTGGTTCGCCTCCCTCCTAGTGAATACTCGACTCTGTAATGTTACATTACAGGCGAATGCTCCCGGTGAGGGAGCACCGAATGGACTATCGTTAAAAACGCCACTGGTTTCAATAAAACAAAGTTGTATGATTCAAAAATTTAATAGTAGACAATTGAACGACAAGAGTTAAAGTATAGTAGGCTATACAAGTTATAACATAAAATATAATTATAATATGCTATAATATTTGATTTTATTGTTTCCTATATCTTTACTATAGTCTGCCAGAACAGATTTAGGGCTGTTTATCCACTAAAGTTGTGCGAGTATGAAGGAATAAGCTTTGGTGGACATGGAGCCTTGAAAGAGAAATAAGTATTTTTTATTATCTAATTCACTGTGTATGTGATATAGGCCTGGAGAAGCTAATACACGGGTAATAGGTAATCTAATAAAATGCTAATACTTTGTTTTTGTAATATTTACACTTGGCGTTAACTGTTGTTTTTTTTTTATATAGCTGTGAAAACAATTATTAATCATCTAAATAATATTACATATTGGCCGCAAACTATATCGTCATGGCGAATCCCTTCTAGAGTAAGCAGGAGTGCCAGAACGATTATTACAAAGGTCATAACAATTATAAAAATAATTAACTACCTATGTAGGACCAAATCCAGGTATTTACATAACGTTTAAAATACGGGATGGTAACTTTAAGAGTGCTATCCCACGGGCTGGTAACTTTAAGAGTGCTATCCCACGGGTGGTTTGCAGTATGAGTGGGAATGCGACAAGACGATTTTGCCGAGCTGTCGCTCCCAGCGCGTGGTTCGGGAAACCCGCTCGCCACTCGCTCCACAACCACCAGTGGGATTAAGCCCTAAGATGCGTGTCATAGTGTCATGTGTTAAGCTCTGGTTTCCTCCGATAGCGGTGCCGACATATAGCGGTGAAAGACGTCACTAGAACATTGGCTATGTAAACAACGGTGTCGAATCCCGCTCTCTAGGAAACCGCGCCATTTTGTTTACATAGCCAACGTCTCTTGTCATTTTGTTTACATAGCCAATGTTCTAGTGACGTCTTTCACCGCTATATTACGGCCGATATATGTAGGTACCGCTTTCCGAGGAAACCAGAGCTTTATAGTGGTTGTCATTATAAAGCTCTTTAAGGTCAGTTCAGACAAAACGGAAAAATGCGCAAGGAATTTGGTGGCTCCATTGAAAATAGTACCGTATAGACAATTTATAGGGTGCCAGGACCCTTCCATTGCGATGTTATGTCAACTTTTAGAACACGAATACTACTCGCCTCAAGTCGTCTTCCAAATTTGAGAATTTGGCTCATTGAGCAACATCAAACCAATATGATTCGACTAATCTTACTCTAATATGATTAATGCAAAAGCTACCATTATTATATTAATAAATAATCTCTTATTTATAACATTAAACTTCATTCAATCTATAGTTTACTAACTATAAAATGAGAATCACATAATTTTATTATTTTTTCATTATAATACTAATACAATTATTATATTAATCACGTCATGGAATTGATTATAATATTATGATTATTAATACTTACTTCAACCTTTGTAATAACGAGTCAAACAGATATTTTAAATTTAAACTTTAATAGCTAAATTATAAAGATCAATCTGATTTTGACACGTTATTGCAAAATAGCTCAATTTAGATTTAGGCTTGCATAAATAACTATATAAATTGCTCGCAAAATAATCTGTAATATAATAACTATTGTCGTAAAATAACTTATAATAAACTTTCTGACTTATGTGTATATAAACTTAACCAAAAGTATCACAACGTATTATTTCCTAGTAATCAGAGTTAAATAAAAATAAAACAAACATAATTTACAATTAATTAAAATTAAGTAGGTAGCATATTTTTATCTGATGTGAACACGGTTACGCTGCCCCAAAACGGTCCAACTACAAAAATGTAGATTTGTAGACAAAAAAAATATACAAGCCGCATAACTTTGTTTAATTTCAATAAATAATATACCCACATTATAAAAACACACATTTAAAAACATTTACGAGCACCACTGTAAAATATTTTATTTTAAAAAATGAATACTATTATTAGTATTAACGAAGTTTTTACAAATAAGCAGAACACTGAAATTTTGCATATTTCTAGCGTCAATTCGACGTCGATATTGATCGACCAATCCAATCGATCGACTTCGGTTTGGTGTGGGAACACCCTAACGCCCCTAACGCTCAGCATCGTTACATTACACGCGAATGCTCCCGGTGAGTACTCTCCTTTACGCTCATAGCACAGCGCCCCCTATCAGCGCACGAACATGCAATCTCATGGCATTTATCGTACGAACTAGAAATCAAACATACAAATATTGTTTAAATGTATACTTCATTTCCTGCGAGTTTAATCGCGCGATTAATCGTATGATATGTTCGAGCGAGCGATTGACTGTCCTAAATGAAGTACACGTGAGTTTAGTTTACTTCCTTGAGTATTTAAATCGCGTGATTAAAACGCATCACATAGACTGCGAGCGATTAACCGCCGAATACTCGTACGCAACTTAAATTTGAGAGCTGCTTAACTTTGACGCGCCATACAAAAAATGACAGATAACGACGTCTCAAACTACTAAGTGGGACTTAAATATTTAAGTAGCCTTTGAGTATTCGGCCGTAAGTGTCCTATTTTAAGTTAATTGAAGTTTACGCGCGTATAGTTCAGTTCGTTGCGTATTTTAATCACGCGATTAAATCGCATCGCATGTTCGTGCGAGCGATTGCCAATTAGTACGCAGGGGAAGTGTCGCTCCTAATCGTACTCCCTATGTTATGGTTCTACAATCTTCACTTTCCCTATCAATTTATTATCTCTTACGTCAATATACAATACCAACTTTAGAAGCTAAATTTCCCTCTGACTTTGAAGAAGCCCATACTAGTTTTGTTGTGGAGGAGTGAGGTTACGCCCACGTAGCTCTGTATCACGATAGGCGAGTGGTGGATGCAACATGCTGAGGTTGGTATGGCTTCTATCGCTCGTTGGAGCTTCTGGGCGAACGTCTCCATATCGTACGTTACCCTTTCTTCTACGCCGCCCTCTGGAAAATAAGGTAAAGGTAGGAGTTGGTTGCGGACGGTAGACGGCAGACGGCAGGCGGCACACGTCAATCCCATAGAAATTGAGTGTCTTCGTGACGTCGCGACGTCACAACGTCACGACGGCACTCAATTCCTATGGGATTGACGTGTGCCAACTCCTACCTTAAGTCACACACTGGTTTTAATTACTTTGCTGCCATCTTTCCCTAGGCATATTGAATAAGCGAGAAAGCAACATTTTAGCTGTGACAAATTTAGTTTATAAACTGGGCAACGAGAAGCGATAGGAAAACCAATATATAATTTTATTTACTCCTTGATGCGCGTGTTTTAAACGTTTCGCCTTCATTTATTTTCAATTAACATTACGCTTTCCGACAAAGAATAAACCACGAATTTATAAATTGTCCGCTCGAATGTTGGCCAGCCCGAATGGCGGCGTATCGCTTCTCGTTGCCCTTGGTGTAATTGTAATTTGTTATGGTGTCTATTTGCGTAGCGATATATCTTTGTAGATATCGATATCGATTAGCAGTGGTAGCCGATTGGTTAAGCACGCGTCTTGCGGGCTTAAGGTCTTGGGTTCAAACCCTGGCTCATACCTCTGGATTTTTTGAAATTTATGTGTGAATCATAACTTTAATATGATTATCACTTGCGGTGAATGAAAACATCGTGAGGAAACCTGCATGTCTTTAGACATGTGAAATCCACCAACCCGCACTGGGCCAGCGTGGTGGATTATAGCCTGAATCCCCCCCGCATTGAGGCGAGGCCCGTGCCCAGCAGTGGGACGCTAAAAGGGCTAAATTATTATTATTATTTATTATATCTTTGTAGTTTTTCCTTGTTTCTTCATAATTTGACATACAGATCATTTTGAATATTTTTACGTACCTTTATGCCAATAAATAGGGTGTGACGCGAAGGTGAGGAAGGGCACGTCCTGGCTGAAAGGGTTCCACACCGTCTTCATCGGCAAGGGCTCGCCCTTGTTCCACATCAGCCGCACGCCGCGCAGGTTGCGCTCCCTGGAATATTATCCGCAACTAATTCATAACTTGGCTATGTACTTTTGACTTTATAACACTACATAACATACATGGGGACTGGCTTGATGGCTTAGGATGGGGTAAAATCAAAGTTGAAAAGGAAATTGGTTAGATGTTCTAACTAAATCATACATAAAATACGTCCTATAGGTATACCGCAAGGTCTGTACCGCGCCTTAAGTAAGACGGGGGGCTCATCGCTCTCGCCGTCCCACTCCCCCACCCGTCATCGCTCTCGCCGTCCCGCCCTCCCACCTCCCCGCGCATACCTAAGGCGCGGCACAGCGGTTGCGGTAGTACTATAGTAGGTAGTATTACTACAACTCATCTACGTAATGTTATTGCATAAATTGTACAGCGCCCTCTATTGGCCACCCGAGGATTAAGTAGCTCATTTAGCTGCGCTTCGTACCATGAGTTAGGGAGCCGGAAGACCAAACTCCTGCCCTCTCCCATGACTCCAATTTAATCCCATTACTCTTCAGGTTGGCATCGTGCGAGCAATGTCTTCGATATTGCAAGCGTCTGTAGCCTACGGTAACTGCTTTTTTATAGGACTGCGATGGCAAAAAAGCGTACAGCCCGCCTGAAGTTAAGCAGTTACCGTAGCCTATAGATGCTTGCAATACCAAAGGCATTGTTCGCACATTGCCGACCTGAAGGGGAGTGGAATGGAGGGAGGGGAAGGGGGGGTTTGGGCTTTTGGGCCGTTTACTTTTTTGAAAATAAAAACAATCTAACGTCAACAGTTACAATCTAACTACTAAAATATTCGTTTAACCAATGCTTACCAGCAGCGTAGTAACTCGCAAGATATAAATAAAATAACGTTTGGAGTTTTTATTAAAGAAATGTACAGCGAAGCTTGTTAAATTATAAAAAAATAATTACATCATAAGAAACGACGAGACGTGTATGTAAATGTGTTAACATAAGCGAAAA
The DNA here is from genome assembly GCA_947859195.1 of Drymonia ruficornis. Taxonomy (NCBI): domain Eukaryota; kingdom Metazoa; phylum Arthropoda; class Insecta; order Lepidoptera; family Notodontidae; genus Drymonia; species Drymonia ruficornis. The sequence goes on from OX401908.1 coordinate 13,134,338, forward strand.
AATAAAAAATATTTTGATGTACAAACGTTCATCATTTCTGAAATGACATATTTAGTTTCTTTGCCAAAATATAGGATCAAGGAATTATTGTACCAAATATTAGTTATTTAATGCTCTACCAGCCCGGCCACGACTTCGCGCGACGGCGACGGGCAACAGCGTTTTTTGCTAAAATGTTGCATGACGCCACGAGCTGCCGCTGTCAGCGGCAACGCGCGCGATGCAACATTTTAGCAAAAAACGCTGCCGCCCGTTGCCGTCGCGCGAAGTCGTGGCCGGGCTGGTAGAGCATTAAGCCGTACAGGTGAAATAGCGAACTAACAACGAACATCAAATCAGCGTGTTTGAAAGCAATAAATTAAAATCAATACGAGTTTAGTTAACAACATTCAAGGAAAACAGCTGTAACAACATGCAAATTGGAGTGAGTTACGTCCGCAGTGTGGTTTTTTCCTGCTGGTCTAATCAAAATTTGAATGATACAGATAATTAGTGCTCCATCTCGTGTAAATGTGCCGAAAATTTTAAATTTGTGCCTATAGCCGTTTTGGAGTTATTCACGAATATATGATCTTGCTGGCGTAACGTTACCGCAGCAGTGTGGTTTTTCCCTGCTGGTCCAATCAAAATTTGAATGATACAGATAATTAGTGCTCCATGTCGTGTAAATGTGCCGAAAATTTTAAATTTGTGCCCCCTAAGGTTTCAGAGTTATTTCAAATCTTGCTGGCGTAACGTTTTGCGAATTCCTGTATCTCAAAAACTGTTTGGCACACAATCATGATTTTTCGTACACACATTAGTGTTAATTTGTGCCCATTTGTGACAGTTTCATATTTCAATAAATCAGAAAGGTTCGGGTGTTATAATATGTTTCCTAAACAAACTAAAATAGCTCCTAGCTCTTAAACTGGGAAACCTAGAAACCAAATGTTAGTGCTAGCTTGTATTTCTTATGGATCCTAAGCGTTTCTATAATGATCGTAAGCCTACTCCAAGGAATTTACGATTTATTACGATTTTATTGCTATCTCGCGGTGAAATAATTTAAACCCTAAATACACGAGTTTCGTATGTTCCGATTACTTTTATTAATATACAAAAATTAGTGCCCTACTTCAAATATACGTGTACGAAATATCAGCTCTGTAAACCTTATAATTAAAATATTATTAATAAATAACCATCACGACGCGCTTTCGGTGGTTAACTGACGGAATTGGAATGTATAGAAACAAGCGAACGCTCCGTACTTCAAGCCATCCTATTTCAATTGACAGCGTTGTAATGAGTACAGACGCGTACATAATACTTTGGTGTGTATTTATAAACTATTAAATAAGGTAAATAAATGTATAATCACAGGGTATGCTGAATTTAAATATGAAGGTACCTTCCTTAATATTCCTTTTATGTTTCGTGTAGCTAAATGAGCTTTAACTAATAACACACAACAACAGTAAAAGTATCTTCTTTTATATATTTCTAGAGATAAAAAATCGACGCTTATAAACAGCAATACGACTTTGAAAAATAATATCCATTCTTTAAATCGAAATCATTCACCATCATCGAGATATAAAACGAATGAACACTTATAAATATTAGTATTTTCAACAATTATAAACAAACAAAACATTACTTCATTGACACAACATCAAAATATAAAAATAATGTAGGTACTTACATTAAATAAAAAAAATATCTTGATATTAGAAATAATAAAAAAAAAACTTATGGTAGTAGCACAGTACAAACAGTGAGCGGACGAAGGGGTCTAGACAGGTGGCAAGGGTAGGAAGTCGAGTTTAACCATTACAAAGAAAATATAAAAATAAATATTACTCATTCACTTTTCTATAGAACTGTTAGCACACAGCCAATTTATTGTATATATTTAAGATGGTAGGCGCTATGTATCGGGCGGCCGCATTTTTCAACTCATTTTATTTGGTCGGTTAACCATTGAAAGTTTGTCATGGTGTTTTTTATTAATTATTTTATAATTATAAGGTTTACAGAGCTGATATTTCGTACACGTATATTTGAAGTAGGGTACTAATTTTTGTATATTAATAAAAGTAATCGGAACATACGAAACTCGTGTATTTAGGGTTTAAATTATTTCACCGCGAGATAGCAATAAAATCGTAATAAATCGTAAATTCCTTGGAGTAGGCTTACGATCATTATAGAAATGCTTAGGATCCATAAGAAATACAAGCCAGCACTAACATTTGGTTTCTAGGTTTCCCAGTTTAAGAGCTAGGAGCTATTTTAGTTTGTTTAGGAAACATATTATAACACCCGAACCTTTCTGATTTATTGAAATATGAAACTGTCACAAATGGGCACAAATTAACACTAATGTGTGTACGAAAAATCATGATTGTGTGCCAAACAGTTTTTGAGATACAGGAATTCGCAAAACGTTACGCCAGCAAGATTTGAAATAACTCTGAAACCTTAGGGGGCACAAATTTAAAATTTTCGGCACATTTACACGACATGGAGCACTAATTATCTGTATCATTCAAATTTTGATTGGACCAGCAGGAAAAAACCACACTGCTGCGGTAACGTTACGCCAGCAAGATCATATATTCGTGAATAACTCCAAAACGGCTATAGGCACAAATTTAAAATTTTCGGCACATTTACACGAGGTGGAGCACTAATTATCTGTATCATTCAAATCTTGATTAGACCAGCAGGAAAAAACCACACTGCGGACGTAACTCACTCTGCAAATTGATTCATTTGTGTTACAGCATGAGTAATTTTAAAAGATTCCACATTGTGAGAAAGCCGCCTCGTTACAACTATTGACATAGGAACATGGCCATGCGGTTAAATTGCCCATAAAAAACTCAAATCTCGGGTGCATCATCCTCTAAGTCGAGTAAAAATATCGTTTTTAGGGTTACATACCCAAAGGGTGCCAATGAAAGCCTATTACTAAGACTCCGCTGTCCGTCCGTCTGTCTGTCCGTCTGTCAGCGGGCCGTATTTCACGAAACGTAATAGGTAGAGTTGGAATTTTCACATAATGTGTTGAATACTAAAAATAAAATAAATTTAAAAATAAGGCGGGGGGCCCATACAAGAAACTTGATATTTTTGACGTTTTTATTCTACGATTGTACGGAACCCTTTATGTGCGAGTCCGACACGCACTTTTCCTGTTTTTTCGATTTAACATAGAATGAACCGACCGTCTGCCAGTGTGCCATCCTTGGCTATAAAAAAGGCAATAACATTTTATAAGAATTCTAATCTAATGAACTGAATTCACAAATACAAATCTCAACGTCTATGAAAATATCTACAAGGTTATAATATAAAACAACTGAAAGTGTAAGAAGCAAACAACACAGAGCCGTATTGTCTCATGTCTACAGCAACTCAAATGTACCTAGGTTCAAAATACTTGTGATCGAACAGTTTAGTGGCGGGCCCGTCTGGGGGGCCGTCTTCGGGCCCGGGCCGCCGGCACAGCCGGTCGATAACGCAGTCCTTCACCACCGTGGTAACGCCGGTCGCTATCCCGTTTAGACGACTGTTGGAGTTTGAGGGAATTCTTTTTAAAGGCTATAGGCTATACAGGGTGGTGACGACATCATGACAATAATTGAAACCACATACTGGGTATCACATTAGTAGTTCGCATATAAAATATTATTAAATTATATTCAAAGGTATTGCCACGGGATTGCTTTTTTATGTTGAATATTTTAACTTTACGCCTACTATACCCCATTTATTATAACATTAGAAATAAGAGGCTCGTAGAAGCAGGGATCCAAAACATTTTATTTCAAAGTCAAAACAACTTTTATTTAGAGTGGTTACATTAAAATTGTTTTAACATAAAACAATGCTAAATACTTCAATAACCAAAATAAAAGTACTTTTTATACTATGTTTTATTTATAATAACATCTCGTATCACACATTTTAAGCTGACAACAAAAAATTTATAAAAAAATAAATAATGGTGAATGACTCAATGACAAACACTGACAGAAAATTATTTACGTCAATTTCATAGACAACATAATCCGACAAAATTAGAAATGCCCTGCTGTCATAACCTCTGAACGGATTAGGTAACATTTTAGATTTGTTAGGATTATAGTGGAACGAAACACGTTCCCGGTATTGTTCACCCCTGCTTCTTTTAGGTTTTTAGCATTGACACTTAATTTTAAATTGGACTGAAATGATAATATTTAAATGAAAGACAATTTATTTTATAATATAAATACTTAAAATAATTACAGTTAGGTGTGACTAGCTGGTATATAAATAGATTATAATAAATTCGACGTCAATCATAACTGTAACATGTTATTTGTACTTTTGTTACAAAGTGGACACTAAAAATAACCTTTTTTAACTTCTGTCTAATGCTATAACAAATGGAGTATAAGGTACCGCTAACAACACCGACACCGAAGCGATGTTGCCCTGCTTGTACTTACAGGTCAGTCTATGAGGTCGGTAGACGTTTATAAAGGGTGTTGTGTTACGTTTAGACTATTTCCGCATTTAATTTTTTATAAATTTTTAAATTTTGGACTTTGATGTGAACCTAATTTTATAATTTTATTGCTGTGATTGACTAGCAGGGATCGTGTTTTAATTTATTGTCGTTATGTCGTTATGTCGTCACCACCCTGTATAAGGAAGCCTTTTTAAGTGCTATAGAACTGAGAATAACTTTCGCTTTGAGGGGAATAGCGCCTGATAGTGGCTAGGGCGAATTTATAATAGGTAAATGCACCAATTACTGTCGATTGTAAAGGTGTAGTGGGACTGGATTGCCTTGATGCTTACAGAGCTTGATTAGAATTAAGTATTGCATATAGTAACAAATTTATTCATTTGCAAAGTGTTTTATACAAAATTGAACCTTATTATTAATCATTCTAAACTCAAGAATCATTAACATTTTAAACCATTCCCGTTCTAAGAAATGTCAAGTTGTTTTTTACTTGTGTCGCTAGTTTTTTGACAAACAACTGTCTATGAATCTCCTGTTATTTTAATTAATTCGTTCCTTTAGTAGTGAGTAAGACCACTTTGGTAAACTGGTAAAATGGTGGACTAACTTTGTCCCAAAGCTCCTTAATAGATTACTGGTTCCGCTGTTCAATTTTTAGAACTCTTAAGCGCACTACACACTGAAGCCGACCCGCCGACAAATGTCGGCCGGTTGTAACATAACTTAACATATACGTCACGACTTTTAGCCCCATTTGGAAGTAGTCAGAGACTTGAGTTGCCATACACCACCACATTCGGCCGGTTGAGTCGGCGGCTTATTTTGAAGGGCGGCGCATCTGTAAAGCGATAAAGCCGCCGACATGTCAGCAACTTCAGTGTGTAATCCGCTTTGAAGAAACTATAAAGACATTTGACTGACGGGCCCGTTGGCGTGGTTGGCGTGATGGCGCCTTTCACGCTGCAGGTCGTAGGTTCGATTTCTACACGGGACATGCATTTGTGTGTATGTCCTGAGTCTGGGTGTATATGTATATTAAGTATGTATTTACAAATAAAAAAGTAGTATATGTAGTAATATCAGTTATCTGGTTTCCATAGTACAAGCTCTGCTTAGTTTGGGATCAGGTAGCCGTGTGTAAAAAATGTCCCAGGATATTATTATTATTATTTACTCACGGCACTAACGACGAGGGAGGGTACACCAGCTCGCCAATAACGATAGTGTCCAGGTCGTCCAAGTATGTCTTCTTGAAGTCCAGCTGTTTCATAGCTATGAAGTCATACTTTATAGTCATCACTAGCCTTGATGTCAGCAACAGAATCCTTTCCTTTTCATTGTCCCATAGTGTTATTCTGAACACAAAATCATTAGGGTATTCAAAAGATGGATAAAATGACAAATGCCTTTTCTTTGTTAAAAGTTTCAATGTCTTTTGCAATAATGTTTGAAAATCATATAAACATATGTTGTGTAAAATTTTCAATCAAAAGCAAGGCCTGAATCATGCTGGAGTGACCAATCCTTCCCATTTGGTTACTTCTGTAATATTGCTTACAAAAACATTAAGCTATGATGAAAAGTTTTCATAAGTTGGTAGATTTTAAGGTCAGCACTCATCCAACAACTCGGAACCCAACCAGCACCGCCTTGCCGTTCGGCGTCCACTCGGTGTCGACAGGTGGTCCGCGGGCGGACGCTGCTTTTACACCATAAACTTCACGTGATCAACCAGTGGACCGCGCGTGGTCAATGAGTGAACGCCGCCTGGTCAGCACGTTGTCCACATATTTCCGGTTCAGTTAGTGGACGCCGACCGACGAGGCGGTGCTGGTCGGGTGCCGAGTTGATAGATGAGTGCCAACCTTTAGACAGACCTTTTTTAAATTCCATAATTAGTTTGGGGTTTTTACGTCAACCCCCTTGTAATTTATTAAAATGAATGTAATTAACTATGACAAAAAAGTAAACCCTGCATCTAGAACTACTCCAAGATATTCGTAGTCACCTATGGTTAGGTCAATTATGACCTGATTTGCACTTCGATAGCATCAGCAATCCGACTAATATTATAAATGTGAAAGTTTGGATGGATGTTTGTTACTCTTTCACGCAAAAACTACTGAACGGATTTGGATGTAAATTTGGAACACAGATAGTTTATAACCTGGATTAACACATAGGATACTCTTTATCCTGGAAAATGTCAGGTTCCTGTGAGATTTTAAAGTTAACGGAGACGAAGTCGCGGGCAGAAGCTAGTGTATATTAAAGTTAACTTATCATCAATAGTTGATAAAATAAACCACATACTCAGTGAGCAGCCAGGATCCCAGGTACTCTCCATCCTCGGGGAACAGTAATGCGGTGATGCACTCCTGTATGGCGTTTTCCACGACGCCCTTGCGGAATGTGAAGAAGTCCTTGATGTTTTCCCTGTTGAAGGGCACATCGTACCGAGGGTACACCGTCTGCACATGCTCTGTAGGTGTCACTGCGGCAGCGGCTGCAACTGTTTGTTCTTCATTCCTCGCATCTGAGGGATTACATCATAAGTAAATGACTTGTATTCGACATATCTTGGTGAATAGGTCTCAAATATGAGTTTTTATTTATCTTAACTTATACCGAAGTTTGTTGGTTTGTAAGAAATAATAACATACAGTGTGTTAAGAAAACTCTGTCCGACCCGAAAAGCTATTGTTGGGTATCGAGATTAGATACTATTAATGTAAAAAAAAAAAATTTTTTCCAATTTATTTTATTTTATTTTTTGCATATTAAGTGTCCCACCGCTGTGCAAAGGCCTCCCCTTTTCTTTTGGAAAACAATTACCGCATTTACATAAATTATTATTTTGTTCATAAAATTGCATCATTACGTACTTTGCGTGTGTCAGAGGTGCCGCCACACGATCTAACATAATTACTGCCAGTGACAGTGTTGCTATATTTTTAAAATTTGTTACTTTTTGGGGGGATTAGGCGAAAAAACTTGGCATTTTAGATTTTCATTAATATGTTTACTATCATGAATATTTATTTTATTTTGTCATTTGATTGGGAAACCTATATACCGGTTTCGGCTCGAACAGGGTTTTCTTAACATACTGTATAGGCTACTTTATATCTTTGATGTTGACATGTACGGAGCTACAAGTAAAAGTTAGTAAGTAAATAACTATGCTATGTATAAAAGGATAGATTATAACTCCCCTACAAACATAATGTAGAATAAGTAGGTATGTGTATAAGTATGCATAGAACAATTAAGAAAGCTATTGTTATCGTTATTAATATTTAAAAGGAAAATAAATCTACTTTGCACTTATAGGTAAACAGATGTTATAACTATCTGTCTATCATTATTAGATGTAAAAAAATAGCAGAATTTCAACGGAATAAAAAAGAACTGTCGTGAAAACTTACCGGCAAATGAAGATGAGGAAGAAGTCAATGAATCGGCACCAGACAACACCGAAGGATTGATATTAGGCTGAGATTTTTTCCTACCAGTGTTGTCGGCAGGGTTGCTCCGGTTTTCCGAACCCTCCGCGGTCACGTCCGTTGACAACTGCAAGGTGCCACCATGAAATTCCAAGTCTTCGTCTAGTAAATCACTCATTTTGTATTGAAGCTTTAAATTTATTGCAATCAATATATTTTCTAATTTTTATCGCTAGGTAGGTATGCGTAAATAATCGACCGACCGACTGATGATAAGAGACGTCAGTGTCAGGTGTCTGTCAATGTTACTAGTGTTGTGGTCATTTTTAAAATATTTTTTGTAAACGATTATGGAAAATAGTCGCCGCCCTTTTTATTAGTAGGAAAGAAAAGATCTTATTAATAAGGAACAAGCAAAATATGATCTCTTATTATACAAAAGTGATATATAAGCCCACCAACAAGACGGCCCAGTGCCATATAAATGTTGTCGGCGGAGCAATTTCTACAAAGCGATACAGCGCAAATAACCCGAACATATCGAATCATTTAAAATACCTACGACACAAAGAAGAAGAAGAGAATTTTCATTTAGGGCCTTGAGTGTAATTTAATTATTGTAAGCTAAACCCACTTTACAAACTATAGTCTACGTATTTGTCATTTTGTATAGCAAATTAAACAGCACCCCTATAGCGTGATCGTTGAAGTGTGTGGGAGGCCTATTTCCCTTTATTTTCAACTTTTTATTTTTTGAAACAATTATTTGTTTTTTTTTTTTTTTTTTTTATAGGACTGCGGTGGCAAAAAAGCGTATGGCCCGCCTGATGTTAAGCAGTTACTATAGCCTATAGATGCTTACAATACCAAAGGTATTGCTCGCACATTGCCGACCTGAAGGGGAGTGGGATGGAGGGAGGGGAAGGGGGGGGTGGGCTTACGGCTCTGTCACTCATCGTACGAAACGCAGCTGTAATAGCTGCTTTACGCCGATCTTCTGTGAGAGGGTGGTACTACCCCGGTCGAGCCAGCCCGTTTATGAGCTGCAGTCAATTGGCTACAGCTTGGCTCTACCACCAATAAAATTAATTAATTAATAAATTATTTAATTATAATTGATATCGCTCAGAACGGAAGACAGGTGCCAAATTTATGTTAATAGAAATAACTAAAGGTAAGTATTCAATATTAATAAATGGATTACTTGATTTACAAAAATAATCGAAATCGTACATCACTATACTACTGATAAGCAACGTCAATGTGTCAAAATATGTCATTGTCAGTTACGTTTTGTTGATACCCAACAATGATAGTACATTAAGTTGGATTAATTCCACCTATCGCTCACTGGTGGAATGAATTGGTTATCACAATAAAATTTTGCAATAATTGTTATTAACAACATATACAAAACGTTTAGGATTTTTTAAGGACGATTAATCGCTCTTTATTTTACTGCAAGTAGGAACGTAATTAAACGTAACGTAGCGCTGTCGTCACCCACCTGTCAGGCTTGTGTCAGGCAACATTGGCGCGAATTATTTGCTTGTGGCTTTTTGGCGGGAAGTGGAAAAGTCATGTTGTCATTTTTGTTTTAATTTCCAAAACTTGTGTTTTCGTGTATTATAGTGTGTAATATTGGTGGAATATTAACCATTATATGATCATAAATGTGCGTGAGTGTGGGCAATTGGAACAAAAGTGATGAAACATGATTTTCGGCTTCTTACAAGAAGTCTAGTAATTTGTCAGTAAAGTATCCGCCACTTTACTGATAGGGTTTGGGGGGGTAGAAATAAGGTAGTTATAAGGTAGATTTAAGGTAGTTATAAGGTAGAATTAAGAAAAAATGTAATAAAAGTATACTGATGTTAGGCTCCAAAGGGCTAGTTCCCAGGGGCCGTAAAACTAATCTTATAAAAAAAATAAAAATATTTGCTTGTTTTGTAGAACGTTTTGTTGAATTAACTTATTTTTTTATCACATTCTACTCCGTTATGCTCACAAGAGATTTTCTATGTATAAGTATTGATTTTCTAAAGTTGGTAATGGAAAGAAAGTGGTGAATCATGAATTATTGTGACTCAAGTTTTTCAATTTTTAAGTCCGTGATAGATGATAGGTAAGAAGGTACAGTATGTGTCTAATTGACCGCTTTACCTACCTAAAATAATTATTGTAGCGCTCAAGCCACAGACTAGTGTTTAAAGCTTGATAGGTATTATTTACTTACGTAAAATTGGCTTTAACAAAGTGTGTCTAGTGCTTATCGGATCGGAATCGGATGGACCATGCTGCATAGTCTGTAGCAGCCTAGCAGGTCCAATTTCATGCATTTCGGCTTAAAAAATGTAGAACTGGCACAAATTGCTATGACGGATATAAGTGCCTCACACCGATGCATGATCTTGCTTTTTTGCTGTTTTTGCTGTTCTGCCCGTAATTCGTAGAGCCAAGCTGTAGCCAATAGACTGCAGTTCATATACGGGCTCAGCCGGGGTAGTACCACCCTCTCACAGAAGATCGGCGTAAAGGAGCTATTACAGCTGCGTTTCGTACGACGAGTGAGAGAGCCGGAAACCCAATCCCCCTTCCCCGTTCCTCTTTCTCCGTCCTACTCCCCTTCAGGTCAGGTACGCTTATTTGTCACCTCAGTACCATAAAAAAAAGATGCACACTGTACCTATAAGGATGATTAAATTATAAAAGCAAATCAAACATATTATTTTTATACATAGGTAGCATTTATTTTACAAAAGTATTGAAAAACTACACAATAATTAGGTAGGTAGGTACTTACTTATAACTTATTAATTACCTATATTCTGGCACATGTGTAGTTATGGCAATATTTGATTAATTTATCAAATACACTTGGTTTTATTTTATTACTTTTTCTTAGTCAAATTTGAACTTAAATAATATCCTATAAACTGTACAGTATTGGTAGTACCTACTTAATACATAATAATATATGTAATAGGTAGATCAATAAGTGACTTTAGGCATATAATAGGTATAGGTGCCTAATCAAGGTTTAGGTAAATAAGTACATAAATAAAATAACAGTGTCACTAATAGTAGTTTTTGATGTGAAGGAGTTCCCAAAGTTGCCTAACATTATGTAGCATAGAAATATATATAGCTATTAAGGCATTTATGTACATAATCATTAAAAACAGTATTTTATTCAATACATAATACACATCTATTTATAAAACTATTTATTTATACAAATGTATAGACAAGAGCTACTCTCAAGTGTTGTCTACAAACAAATCACTACTGCATACCTTAGTCAATAGTTGTATTCTGCTTGCTAGTACCTACCTAATTCAATAAGAAAACGTCAAATCGCAAAGGATAGTTAGCAGCAACTTCCGACTAATTGCTATAATTTTAAAATATGCATGTACGTAGACAAAATTAAAAGTAACTCGACGTAGTTTTTTGAGTCCTAGTAGCAGCGGCAGCGGTCGGTGGGGCAGTGCGGCGGGTACACGATACACTGGTCCATGCAGTACACATCGGCACCCTCGCGTCCCTCCAGCTCGCCTATAGCCTCGCACACTTGACTGTAAAGAGAAATACAAGTCTGTAAGTACCTAGCCTCTAGAATCTCTTTATTAGTTTAACACTGCAACTGTCTCTCCCGAAGATGACCATGTTACTGTATTGTCTATTGGACTATAGCAGGTATACGATCAAACTGTCATCGCCACATATCTCTTGTCGTATTAATCGCAGATAGGCTCACGGCGTTACATGAAGTAGGGATATAGTATAGCAGTATAGCATTATAGGTACGTTATACAGCGTCAACACCTCATTCTGTCAATAGTGGTCATCTATTAATTTGGTTATAGCTGTGATTAATTACTCACGGGCAAGTGCACAAGTCCTCGGGGCAGTGGGGAGGGTAGCGCAAACAGTTGGTCTGGCACCAGCTCAGCATGCCAGGAAGCGAGCGGAACGCGTCTGTTGGCACGCACACTTGATCCCTGAAATTTTTAGTTTTAACGTTAAATTGATTGGTGTATTCAATTATGTCACTCACCCTATGGAACTATGTAGGGAATATACATTTTTAGTTTTATGTACAGACTAAAATAGTTGTTGTTTTTTTTAACTGAGCTTTTGAACTAGCTGGAAATATAATGAGAAAATAACGAGTTTTAATTGACTTGATTCTGGGATTGTTATTACAAGATTGTTATCATTTTATTGGAATAGAATGCATAGTAGGTATCAATCCAACAAAAACCAAACATAGATACGATAGGTGACTACTCGATGTATACTTTAGGGACTTGAATAGGTATAGCTAAGCAAAAATACCAGCCAAAGACTTCTCCTATTTCAAGCAATTAAAATCATTTTTTACAAAATTAGGTACCAAACTCTTTACAATGACAACAAACATTCTTCATTCACAAATGTTAGTCACAACGAATCTCTGTACAGTTGTAGACACATTTCATACTTTATACAAGAAGAGCGGACGGGAGAAAAGTTTGTTAGTTACGTACGAGTTATTACAACATCTATACTACGACATAACAATACATGGGTATAAAAGGATAATACATTATTAAAACAATGATTGGGTAAGATATTCCTTTGAAATAGTTACCTACTAAATTCAGAATTTATATCTCCACCTATCAGTGTAACGTCTCCAAACCCATCTGTGTTATTCCGAACTGGCTAATCTTAAAAGCTTATGAACAAATTTTGTTTTAGGTTTTGCTATAGCTACTCTTGCAAAGCGGGTCGTAAGTTATGAAGTCTATTTTCCAAACAGAAGCAACATGTTCAATCTATTCTTGCCCCAATCATTGTTTTGACGTAACGATAGAAAATCAGGAGGGGTTGAAAATTTATTCACAAAGACACCACCACGTCGACAGCCAAAACCTTGTAATCATTACAGTGACATTAAATTATACCTAATAATCTGTGGGACAGAGTCCTCCACGGATTCTGTATCAATAGCGTTGCTGAAAGAAAATATTTTACAATATAAATTGTGCACAGTTATTGACAAAAAATATATAATTTGTATAATAAGATGCACACGTAATTATATTTTACCTAATTATGTACGATTCCTTTCGGATATCCTCGAGTTGTTTTCTGAAATATTAAGCCATAGGATACATAGATTATGAGAACATAAACATATTTATACGTATAGTGATAAAACACACGATAAACAAAAATACATAGAATACGTGAAATTCACAAATAATACACAGCTTAACTAATTGGCTCTTTTCTTACCTGACAACAAGAGGGTAGACATTCCGGGGCATGTTAAAGTCTCTGTAGTAGAGTAGGAAGGGATAGTCTCTCCTGAGGTCTACAGCGAAGGCAGGAGGTAGACCACCAGTGCTGGTGACCACACTAACGTCAGCACAATTCCGGAACGTCTCTGAACGACCGCAACCAACGGCTTCAGTCCCGTTCGGGCAGATACCCCACATGTTTCCTGCCGAATTGATTGATAATGTGTTAATGGGCTATACTCTAGTGAGATAGTCAACGATTAGACGACTATAATTAATTTTGTTGTCGCAGTATAAATTCCAAATTAATTGAGAGATTAGACCTTTGACACGACGAAATTATTTTCAGAATGACAAGACATATTTACATATTAGAAATCATCAGTTGAAACCTGATAGGTTGAAGCAGCATGATTTATATTTCCTTTTTATTACAAATGTAACATTGAGTTAGTGTATTCATTTAGTAATTTGTCTAGATGCAAAATTTGCTATTATAAGCTCCTTGTAGAGCGCCGACAGTCTCGCAAAACATGAACTTAAGTCCAAAACTTGAATTATGATGGAGTGACCTCACTTCGTAAAAAAGATGGTTGGCTAATATGTCCTGTTCTAAAAAAACTGACTGTGCAATCTTACCAGTATAATAAGTCCATTGCAGCACACATTGCGTACAGGTGATGTACGCCGGAAGTCGCACCCTGTACCTGAAGATTTCCTTCTTAGCCGTGTCCAAAGGTATCAGGAACCTGTCTTCTCTCGTCTCAGAGATGTATAGCGGATACCTTTAAACGATTATTATTATTTTATCATAAATTTACAATAATTATTCCAAAGTAAAAACTAGTTACCCGATATCTGTCAGAGCCTTTATTTCAATTGCTAGAAAACCCCAAAAAGTTGAGATATCACTCACAAAAGTTACTTAACTCACCTGTCAAAGCATTCTTGCGTAGCTTCCTGTTTGGGGTTGTTGTTGGGGCAAAGCTTCATTATAAAGGTTCCAAGATGGTTAGCAGTCAGCTCCACTTCCACTTCGATTTCCTAAATATCAGTAATAACTTGAAAAACAACTTCCTCTTGTCGAGTAACAAGTACGAATACGAAGTACATACTCACTTATATAGGCAAAAAACTGCGTACTATGACTGTGTCTATGTTTATAGTCTCAAAATTACAAAGTATTAGTGTAGAGTGGTACCTACTTAGCATCCCTAGCTGTATTTTTCTTGCAAATGGACAGCAATAACTTCACATAGGTATTATCCCATTATCGGACCAATAGACATCTTTTGTTAGCCAAGACTGAACTTAGCTTGTTCGTACAAAAACTACTTACAGGCACCTACAGATATCTACTTACATTTTATGAGCTTTGTTGTCGATAGGTATAGCGTGAGGAGCATGGTTCGGTCTAACTCTGGAGTTCACCAAGCTTCGCATGTTATGGCTTAAAGTTGAGTAGACACTTACCTGTCCGACACTGTAGTGCCTGGTGACGATGCCCTTGCCGTACATGCCGCCAGCCTCGTGTGGCCGCGGCTCGTTTATGTGGTGCGCGTCCCCGCACACGCCACATTTTCCCTCGTTCTGCTCCCATTGGACTAAAATTATTAATGTCTATAGACCGATGAATTTAACCAACACTGAGGTTTATATTTGTTTTTATCCGTTAATCGTACTGCTAATTATAGATTTACATCTATAAACGTCGCTATAAACATATAGCCCCGTGTAAATACTAATTTATGTAGTTGCATATTTCCATAAGAGTTTAAAATAAATTATCATTAAGGATAGCTAACATTTATTCCTAATAGAAAAAAAACAATCATAATTAAGTAAGTAACTCTACCACAAATTTATAGCAGAATAATACATTGATAGAACACCTTCGTGAGAAAAATTACTTCATTTCATTTAAAAACTGTTGGTATCCTATACCTACCATGTTATTTTTAAAGGAGACTTTAATATCACAAATAACCTTTTGTAAATTAATTAGTGGAAGAAAAGGTAACTTAAAAACATGTTTTGATGTTTCTCAAATCTCTAGATGGCGCTGCAAAGTCAATTTGAAATTCAGGAGACAATAATTTTATTTTGGTGATTTTAAATACAATTACTCGATTGTGTAAGCTAAACAGTATGTTTGAACGTGACCAGCATTGAATTGAGCTATTTACCAATAGATAACCTTGAGGGTCAGACGATAGTGCATTGAACTCGATTTTCCGAAGCCAGCCTTCGCGCATCATTACCGAGATCAATAGACAATGAGAAAAAAATATTTGCTTTACATACACGACGTTAGTGCAAGGATAACGCCCTCGTCAACGGTTTTAATAAGACGGATGTTGATGTCGGGCTTTCTATGTTCTTTTATAAATTCCACGTGGTTACTTATACATAAGCACCTATCTGCTTGAGAAAACCATTCCGATCTTCTTCGGAAAAACTTTAATAGAGGTTTTAACTTTTAGCGTTTAGATGGTAACCAAAGACCCGATGAAGCCCTTTTGAGTAAATGATGTAAAAAAGTGAAGTAATGTTAAAACATGTGTTTAGATTGTCTTGATTTTTTTAAATAAACCAAAAACCAACCAGAAAAATATCACAGCTCGCTAATAGCTTAATCGTGCCTTCATAACATCTATAATCTTAAAGCGGCCTATCCCTGGGAATGAAGAATAGGTAACTATAACTATGGCATTCGGTGCCCTATCCTCTGATACTAATTATTTATAATAAAACTAGCTTTTGCCCGCGACTTCGTCCGCGCCGAATTTAAATTTAAAAAAATCGGATCCCGGATCCCATTTCCCGGATCTCGTATCCCATATCTCGGATTTTGTATCCCGGATCTCGTTTCCTGGGTCCCGTATCCTGGATCCCGTTATCCGGATTCCGTATATCACGGATCCCGTATCCCATATCCCGGATTTCGTATCCCGGATCTTGTTACCCGGGTCCCGTATCCTGGATCTCGTTGCCTGGATCCTGGATCTCGTTGCCCGAATCTTAGATCCCGTTTTCCGGATCCCGGATCCTGGATCCCGGATCCCGTATCCCGGATATCACGGGTCCCGTATTCCATATCCCGGATTTCATACCCCGGATCTCGTTTCCCGGGTCCTGTATCCCGGATCTGATTTTCCGAATCCTGGATCCGTTTTCCAGATCCCAGCTTCCGTTTGCCGGAGCCTTATACCGTTTCCTGGATCCCAGATCCCGTATCCCGTTTCCTGGATCCCAGATCCCGTATCCCGGATATCGGATCCCGTATCTCGGATATCCCGGATCCCGTATCGTATTAGCCCGTAAGGCTGCGTTTCCATTGAAGCGGAGCGGGGCGGAGCGGGGCGGAGAAGAGCAGTGAAAAGTGGCAACTGTTTCCATTGAAGCGGAGCGGGGCGGATAGGGGCGGGGCGGAGCTGGGCGGAGCGGGGCGGAGCGGGGCGGAGCTGGGCGGAGTGGAGCGGAGAATAGCAGTGAGAAGTGGCAAATGTTTCCATTGAAGCGGAGCGGGGCGGAACGCGGCGAAGCGGAGCGGGGTGGAGCGGGGCCGCGTGTTCATATATTGTAATCGAAAGTCCGCTCACCTCCGCTCTGCTCCGCTCATCTCCGCTCTGCACCGCTCAGCTCCGCTCAGCTCCGCTCAGCTCCGCGCAGCTCCGCTCAGCTCCGCTCAGCTCCGCTCAGCTCCGCTCAGCTCCGCTCAGCTCCGCTCAGCTCCGCTCAGCTCCGCTCAGCTCCGCTCAGCTCCGCTCAGCTCCGCTCAGCACTGCTCAGCTCCACTCAGCACCGCTCCGCTCCGCTCAACTCCGCTCCGCTCCACTCCGCTCAGCTCGGCTCCGCTCCGCTCAGCTCCGCACCGCTCCGCTCCGCTCTGCTCAGATCTGCTGCACACCGCTCTGCTCCGCTCTGCTCCGCTCAGCTCAACTCTGCTCCGCTCCACTCTGCTCCGCTCTGCTCTGCTCCACTCCGTTCCGCTCAGCTCCGCTTCGTGCCCACCACTCGGCACCACAGCCTGCTCGACTCCGTTCTGTCCGGCTCGGGGCCACGTGTTCATATTTGTTTTATTCGAAAGTACGCTCAACTCCGCTCCGCTCCTCTCCGCTCCGCTCCGATCCTCTCCGCGCCGCTCCGCTCCTCTCCGCTCCGCTTCGTGCCCACCACTTTGCACCACAGCCTGCTCGACTCCGTTCTGTCCGGCTCGGGGCCGCGTGTTCATTTGTTTTATTCGAAAGTCCGCTCAACTCCGCTCCGCTCCGTTTACACTGTTTCCACTGATGCGGAGTGGAGATTTCGAGCACTATGATTGGCCAATTCACGTTCCGCTCCGCCCCACTCCGCCCTGCTCCGCTTCAATCGAAACGCACCCTAAAAGTCCCGTCAAAATCGGTCCAGCCATTTCAGAGGTTAGCCCGAATCGGTACCGCCATACAAACTTTCATTCCCTATTTTACACCCTCAGGGGATGAATTTTTTAAAACGCTAAAATTAATCTTTTATATTTGTAAAAAGAAACCTAAACAACAATTTCATCATTATAACTTCAAAAATGACGAATTTCAATAAACATTCATCCCTATTTCACCCCCTTAGGGGTTGAATTTTCAAAAACCATAAAATAACATTTTTCATTATTAAAGTCATTAATTTTCATAATTCTAACTTCAAAAATGACGAACTTCCATACAAACTTTCATTCCCCTATTTTACCCCCTTAGGGGTTGAATTTTCAAAAACCCTGAAATTACTCTTTTTTATTTTTAAAAAGACACCTAATCACCAATTTAAATAATTCTATCTTCAAAAATGCCGGAACTTCCATACAAACTTTTATCCCCTATTTTACCCCCTTAGGGGTTGAACTTTCAAAAACCCTGAAACCCATATATTTTTATTTTTCAAAAGACACCTAATCAGCAATTTTCATAATTCTAACTTCAAAAATGACGAACTTCCATACAAACATTCATCCCCTATTTAACCCCCTTAGGGGTTGAATTTCAAAAAACCCTTTCTTAGTACACCTCTGCACATCAAGACAAATCCACCCTCCAAATTTCAAGTCTCTACGATCAGCGGTTTAGGCTGTGCGTTGTCTGTCAGTCAGTCAGTCAGTCAGTCAGTCAGTCAGTCAGTCAATCAGGACTTTGATTCTTATATATTTAGATTAAACCTATATTTATTTTATTTTACATGTTATGCCTGTCTGTCATTGTGTCTGAGTTGGTGCACGGAATTATTAAAGTAAATTCATTAATTAATCCAATCATTGTTTTGACATTTAGGATTGACATGCCGGACGGGCGGCACGTGGACGAACCAGTGCCTGCGTGTTGCAAAACATTAATAATAATTTTATTTCAGTACATATTATAAGTCACTGACTCTTAATTACGTGTCAAGGTTGAGGCTGTTCTTTATATATTATTTATGTGATTAGTAATTACTAATGACATAAACTAAGAACCAATAATTACTTAATCTATCTATGCCTAATGTAAGCCGAGACTATGCTTCATTTCTCTCCTTCATGCGCAATAGTTATTTAAAACTTCTTTGCATCTGCATTTATTTAATTTGCTTTCTGTTCGAACCTCTGTCAATCGATCCTACACTTCAGAATGACGAAATGTCTTACCAGCATACCCTCCGCAAAACAGCTCGTTGTCATTGTAATTGACAGGGTTGGGGAACCCAAACCGCCACATGGAGTTACGGGCTGGTGGGTCCATCAGCCTGCCGTGACCCTCGGCGCCGCGTCGGGCGCTCCCTAACATCTAAAAATCGGTATAAGGTTAAATAGTGAACTTATTATGTATTCTGTGTCTTAGTTAAAATCGGGTACTAAAAGCTTATCTCCAATATTATGACATAGACTAGTTACGTATTAATAATTAGAAAATATTATGTCTTCTGAAGATTTTTTTACTGAATCCTGTTTAAAAAAAATCTAGAACTGTGCTTAAATTTATTAGTGTAGAACACTAATAAATAGTAGTAAGTATAAGTAGTAGTGTGTGTGTGTGTGTGTGTGTGTATGAATTTGGTAGTCAAATAGTTGTAGTAAAAGGTCAAAAACCTCGATTTCCTTTTGGATACATTGTTGATTGTGGATCTAGTTAGTAGTAGGCACCCAAAGCTTACCTGCAGTAAGAATATCCAGTATGTTAGGAACGACGTTCCACTCGAACGTGGCCTCCTCAGCTCCATCTGTAAAAAATAATTAAAAACAAATTCAAACGGAAATTAAAAAGTTTACTTAAAATCAAAAAAACTTATCAACGGTAGGTAAGTTACCTACTTGGGTAATACAAATAGTTACGTACTGCAATCTTTAATATAATCTTACAAAATTTATATTTTATTTCAAAGTCCGACGTGTTGCGCTAAAGAAGGAGAAGATTAGAATGCCTCTGGTCGTTTTATTTTAGGAAGACACAAATATTTCTTATTAATATTTCCAGAAATGGCAATCTGATTACAATCGCCCCAGGTGGATCTGAATATTCCAGATGCAGTCACAGTTTACCGTTTAATTTATTCGAAAAGATACTGTTACTCTGTAAGAAATTAACTTGAACGGTCGTAAAACCAATAGATTATTTTTGTACAAAAATCTTGTTATCAAAGGTACGGTCAGGAACGAAAATCATTAAAAGGTATGTTTATTATAACCCCCTTGAGAATTTTCATGCGTCACTTGAAAAGTATGCCTTGTCATAAGAAGAACGCATGCAAAATGGCTGTGACTACTACTTAAACAGAGTTTATTCAGAAAAATAATCATAATGAAAATGAATATCACCAGTTGAATAAACAACAAATGGTGAACTTTCGTTGCTGACCGTACACAAAAGAAACTTGATAGCGTGTGCGCATGGCGTTTGGGCAATAAAGCGACACTTTATCGTTTTTGCCAACATTAGTGTCGGCTAAACGAGCATCCTCGCGAGATAAAACATTATTTATATTTCGTTCGGCAAGGCAACGGGAACCACCGAATTAATATGGTGAAATATTTTATTTTAAATTGAAACATCAATTTGTTTGATTTATAGTGGAAATAAAGTACACATTTGGGCAGAAGTAAATTAGGCAGAAATACAATGGTAGAATCAGTTAGGCTATTGTTATTTAATCTTTAAAATTGTAACCTACTATTTTACTGTTGCAAAAGTAAAATAGTAAGCAAAAGCAAAACCTCCTCCTTTTTGAAGTCGGTTAAAAAGCTTCGAGTGCGCGCTTTAATGGCCGGCGCCCATTGGGGATGGCAGGGCAGAGGATTTTATTTTTTACCAATTGAATTTAATACTCATCCAATCGAAATAAGGTATATATTTCAACGCTCCGTGATCGACCATGAAGCATCAAGGAGCGTTTTCTCGGTGCACCGAAGAGCACTCCAAAGCACCTTATTTCGATTGGATAAGTATTAAATTCGATTGATAAAAATTAAAATGCCATGCCGTGCCATCCCCAGTCTGCGCCGGCCATAACGCCTTCGCGGAAACCAAAATTAATATATGGTGATAACCTCACATAACATGCCAACTTTAAAAAAAAAAATGGTAGGTTCAATGTACACCTTGGTTAAATTTCGTTCTGACTTAATAACGAGTAGACACGTGGGTGCAACGCCACAGTTTATAGCAGACACTAATCGTATTGTAATCCATCAAATCGATGCATCGATCAACCGATCCTGATTGATTGCTCGCTTTATATCGTCACAATCACAATGTTTTTTACTAAATGACTCATGGGTCTGGGTTTCTGAACCCAGACCACTATACTGTTGTTGTTTTAGCGGCGCGGCGTTCCTTAGGGTTATGTGTTTAAAGTTAACATTAAACTTGTTTGTGTGAGAGGATCACTAATATATCAATTTTTTTGATAGTCAGTTTGTAGTTTTTAAAGAAGCTTTTAGATAAAGACAACCAAGAAAAAGCGAGACATATTGTGACCGTCCCAAAGAGTAGAGCTAGAGACTAAAAGGAGTCTATTGGCACAGTACGACTCAGTAGTTCGCGGAGAATTATGTTGAAAACATGTCGGTATCGCCAACACGGCTCATCTTTTGGTGAATAATGCCATTCAGTTGATTGTCGAATTATTATAGTACGATAACAGATTTGTGAATTTCGCTGCACCTAATGGTGCGCTGAGCACAAGTCTTGTGATAATGTTTTTAGACAAATAAAGCTTACTGTCAAGTGGTTTTATCATCAGGACATCATCAGGTATTAGCAGAAGTTGACAGTAAGCTTTAAGTCCTGCCGCACATCATCAGAAACTTTCTGATAGAAATTTTATGGACGACTTTATGCTATCCACATAAGGCACCCAACCGATCAGGCTAATTTCTGATAGTACCTTATGTGGACTGCATAAGGTCGTCCATAAAATTTCTATCAGAAAGTTTCTGATGATGTGCGGCCGGGCTTAAAGACACAGATGTATAATTTTACAATGCTAGAAACTATTGAGTCGTTGAAGTCAAAATTCTAATATCCATTACTTACGATACTGTGTAAGTGCTTCCTGTACTTGCGATAGGCTTTTATTACTTGCCTAAGTAGTCTGGCAGTATCAATGTCGATACTAGAAGGTTTAACTATGACTTTGGTTTAACTATAACTTGATACTGCCAGACTACTTAGGGAAGTAATAAAAGCCTATCGCAAGTACTGCACTCCGTGTACCATAATATACCTCATAATCATACATTACTCACTCCTTTTCGCGCTAAACACATTACAAACAGGGTTACCTACCGCAAAGTATTTGCATAGAATGGATGATTAAATTTTGACCTCAACGACTCAATACCCTTCGTGGAACTATGCAAATTCTAGCTCTAACATCTGACAGGTAGAGATGGATTTCAATTGGCAACGTAGGAGGGAATTTGCGGAATCGCTCCTTATTTGAGTCATGAGAGATGGCCTGAAAGAAAATGTTGGAATTTGGATGCAATTCTATTTTATAAACACGCATACAATTTTGTTCATCATCTACGCAGTATATCGATAGTCTGAAGGGTGAATTGGTTTGCAAAGGTATACCTATTTAGTCACCAAAGGCAGTACCCGTGCTTTATAAGCATATCTACGTGTTATGTAAATGAGAGCGTCCAGACTATGCGAGCAGCCGCGTCCAAGCAATCAGTTTGATGTTCGACCACGTAGACATAACTTCATAACTGATTGTTCGGTGATGGAGGCAGCAATGGGCATTTTTCCGCTATATCCTTTAACTTAAAGACGTGTCAGAGTTACAGGGCGTTGACAGGCTGGCATTGTTTGTAGGCGTGTAGGTCATGACACCCGCGGCCTTGACAGTAGTTAGATGCGCGCCCGCAAATGTGCGAACCACTCGTTATGTTATGTCAGCGGGGTGGCAATTGCTTGTCAGTTCGTAAAATATTGACTAATAGCCATTTAACTATATTGTTAATGATATTTTCATCTGTTGAAGAATGATTTGAAAGTTTTTTATTAAGGTCTTAAAATTATGATGAAACATTTTTTTCTTATGTTGATGGTAATTTTACTGACAGCATCACCGCTTTTTTGATGATTCAGCGTATACTGTATTTTATACCTAGGTGTTATGCCTACTTATATTTTCCATACCATTTATGGCTCTACACACAATATCTACCTAAACCAGGGGTCATATGGGGTCAGTGGAGTTACGTCATGATTACAAATTTAAATTAGCTCAGCAATTCGTTTTAATTTCAGCCAATTTGGTGACTAACAAATACAGTCTGGTAACGATTTGCATAATGTATTAATAATTAATATCAAAATGTGATAGTTGTCCTAAGAACTTTTCTCAGGTCTTGGCATACACTTAATTATTTATCTTTCTGCAATGATTAATTTAAAATAATAATAATAACAATAAATTCACATTAAAACGTCGTAGAAGGTGCGAACAAAAAAACATAAAAAATACTTATTACTTACCAATGCACTTATTTGTAAATGCCAATAAAAGGGCATTAAGTATTTTATAGTGTTGTTAAATTGCACTCTCTTGTTTATTATACAGATGTAGATATCTTAAATAGCGTGTAATACGTAAATAATAAATGCATTCACCACTCATTACGATCGCTGAACATTTTAAATATTTGCAATAAGAATTTATAACCTGATATCTTAATTTAAACAAAAAAAAAAGTACTTAAATAACTTAGACAGGCCGTAATTTTTTATACACATGTCGGGGTATGCGCTCAATATTAATTTTAAATCCTAGACTTCATAAATGGCACCTAACCGACTTATCTTTATTAACTTACTTCACCTTAACAACAAACATTTTAACTTATTTACTTAACAAACCAACCATGTAATTAATTATTTAAAACAAGCAATTTAAAAATACCAGAATTTGATTTTTTTTTGCAATGCATTCCTGTCATAGATACGAATTTTTTTTTGTTTCGTGAAGTAATAACTCGTTACAGGCAATAATAACGAGTAAATGTGTTACATTAATTATGGCCAATGGAAACTAAAGTAATTAATACAACAACGTCACGACTTTTATCCCCATTCGGGGATAGTCAGAGGTTTGAGTGGCCATCCACCACCACATTGTGGAGGTATTAAGCCAACTCAAAGCCCACGTTTCACCAGATAGTCAGAACCCAACGTGACAGGTGGTGAACCTTGTCGCCGTGTATACAGGTATAGTAATTAAGTTTAACAAAGTATTTTTCAGAAAAGAAAGTACTTAGTAATATTATATTACCTATTATAACCCACATTCTATGAGTTTGGGGGCTACTTTTTTGTTTACTTCCACATTCGTCCGCGCAAAATTTAAAATTAAAACAAGGACGTTTAAAAATACTCGAGGGATGCAACTTGATCCGTGGTAGAGTAAAACTTAGGAAGACTCGAGTTTCCATACGGACATTAATAGGTCATCATCACCGGCTCATCTTGTTTTACAAGACAATAAAATATTAGCTTAACGTATTTTATATTAAATGTCATTGATATCCTGCCTTACTGTTTAAAATGCAATTTATATGTTAATTCCATAATGTATTTACCGCCACTTTGTTGCGATATAATGTCATGAGATAGAAAAAAAAGAGAGGATATGGTTTTTGTGGTCGGAGACTGGATACTGATTTGAACAAGCGACCAAACCGCCAGTGGAGTAAGCCACTGTAAGTAAGACCACACAATATACAAGTCTAAATATACAAGGGAAGTATTGCACTTAGGGCCTCCGCAGACTAGCTACTTTTAGCATCGGCGATCGGGGATTTTTATGCTGCGTCTCGCTCGTTCGCGCTCGAAGAAACGCGACGCAGCATCGATACGTTACAAAATCGCCGGTCGCCGATGCTAAAAGTAGCTAGTCTGCGGAGGCACTCTAAGCATGATCTGCGGGTCTAACTGCGTCACTATGCAATATTGCTAATGAATTGCAATTCCAATTCATCAAATGAACCGTTTTGCATTTCATCTAATTTCGGTAATATGGGCACAGATGAACCGCGATTCACGAGCAATTCTGCTCCATAGACAATTTCATATTTGAATCCTTTTTTTTTTTAATTTGTTTTACTGCCCTAGATACAAGCCCTTTAGAGCCATGGTATTCAAGGTTGCTATAGAAAAACGATAAAATCCATAAAGTTATGGTTGAATTTATTTTGATCTTATTTTATTAAGAATAATTGCTTTTGTAAAAACATTAATTAGATACGTACACAAAATACATTATAAGGTATAGTAACATCTTTAAAATTATTGAAAATCGGGCAATTTTTTTTTGTTGATTCACGTTTAATGGTTTTTGTAGTTCGAAATGGCACCTATTAGGTACCTACTTGACGGTATCCGCTGCGCTATATGATTCACGATAGAGACGCAGTAGGTAGGACTTCAAGCCTCCCACTCTGACTGAGCTGGTTTTCCTGTTAAGTCCGGCCAGCCAGACGCTCCGTCTTGCCTGCGTAGTCCAGTTTGTGCAATGATGACAAAAAGGCGGAATGGACTATGCAAACCTCCCTCAGTAGGTAGATATCACTGAGAGCTCGTCACCTTTGACTATACCTTTGTGACTTAGGCCGGTCTCATACATACGGAATTCCGAATCGGAATATCGAATCGGTGGTTCCAAACGCAGTAAATTCATGTCATCCATCCATCAATGTATGGACGTATCGCGTACGGAACCACCGATTCGGAATTCCGTATGTACCTATGTGGCCGCCCTTAGGTACTTTAAAGAAAAATACTAGGTACCTACCTAGGTACCTTACGTTAACACTGGCTATATGAGAGAACGAAGCCATAAAAAAAATCCCTATCGTAACTTACGAGGGATTTTTTTATCGTTTTTCTTTTTTTGTTATGTCTTTGCTCTCTCATATAGCCAGTGTCAAGTATAGGTAGGTAACTAGGCATAAGTTTTGAAATGTGTCAAACACAGATAAGGCTCTTTTGGCTATGCCTACAAAATACCCCCCAAACCCTGTCAATAAAGTGGCGGATACATTATTGACAAATTACCTTTTACAAATCATGATTCACCACTTTTGTTCCAATTACCCACACTCAGAACATAATATTATTATAATTGATAATTCTATCAACCTTACACATTATAATTCAAAGAAACTAGAGTTTAGGAAATTAAAACAAAAATGACCACATCACTTTTTGGCGGGAAGAGGAAAAAAAAACACTTTTCCACTTTTCCACAACCCGCCTTAAAGTTGTACATTGGAGTTGTTTGTACGAAAACTAGAGGAGACAAACTATCTTCATAGGTTATGATAAATAGGTATGGTACCTATTTCCTATATATAAGTTTCTCTCTGACCTATTTGTCATTAAATTGACATTGACAATTTGCAACATTGCAATTCATCTTTCTTCGTGGACCATATTACCAATTTCATATAACTGTCAAATAGATGAATTGCGATTCATAATATGAATTGCTTGGGAGTAACCATCTTACGATTTCGGTGAATCATATTATGATCATAAAGTGATTCATTTTTGTGATCGAGTTAGCCCCACTGTTTCCCAAACCGTCTTGCTGTAAGCTATTCATGGATAAGGTTCTGGACACTTATTGTACTCCAATGATTTTACGTTGGAAGCAATTAAGGGGGTGTAATTAGCTCAAGACAATACTACAATATAATTTCATTTCACGAACTTATTTGCCGTGTAATTTCCGTGTCATGCGGCCATATGTATGTCAAGTGGGCTGGGTTATAATTATTAACATTCTTACATCTCGGTATTACTATGTCTTTATTCCACACAACATTTAAATAGTTCCTTCCTTCATTAGGGCCTACGCAGACTTGCTACTTTTAGCATCGGCGATCGGCGATTTTGCGACTGCATCGATGCTGCATCGCGTTTTGGCCACTCTCTGCGTTCGATCGTAGTATCAAAGTCGCGCGATTTTGCGACTGCATCGATCCAGCATCGCAATTTTGCGACTTCCTGCGATCTGACGCAGCGACTGCTCCAATGCTGATCCGGTAGCCTGTAGTCAGCATGAAAAATGCTGCGACCGGCATCCGCAAATGTGTGGGGTGTAGTGTTCAGTCGCTGCATTGAGCTTCTGAAAAGTGAATAAGTTGCCGATCGCCGATGCTAAAAGTAGCAAGTCTGCGGTGGCCCTTACTTATGTCCTAATTTTAGTTTTTAAACATGGCATGAAAATGCAATAATAGTTATTTTTAGTGGCCGACACCAAAATTGGTAAAACAGAAATTGCACCTGTCGATTTTGTTTCGCCAACAGCATTCATTTAAACTCGTAATACTTATCGTTACGCCTTCTCACCAAAGAGGTCTTGTTGGTACGAATTCATGTGACAATCAGAGATATTCAGCAATCTCTGATCATAACCATAATGATCATAGCCATAACTTTAACTGTGTAAGTAGAAGTATAACGTTTGCTTCTTCTTTAATTCCGAGGATCATGACTAAACTCAATTATACAAAGTTCAGACGTGCTGAACCATCGTTTTATAATAAACGTACCTGTGCATGTGTCACCATACTCAGTTATTAATCAATCATAGTTCATTTCCAAGACAATAAAGGGCAAACAAGGAAAACATACAACACGGATTATAAAATTCCAAGTAGTCCAATCATTTGGTATCGTACGGTACTCAGCTATTTTACCTTATAGGACTAAAGTTACTTGCAGAGAAGGCTTGTGCCAATTTAATGAACATCTCTGTTGAGCCGCCACTGAATTAAATTATCGCTGACAAAGATAATAATAAGAGTAATCAATTTATCTTCCCTGTTTTGAACGGAAGTGTTTTGTGTGATTACATGCTGCTTGATTTGTGACGGGTTCTGTGAGTGATCACTTATTTATCACATCGTACCTCGCCTCTGGATTGGAAAGTAGAACTTTAAGTTACATACTACTTAATTCTTCTCGTTTTTTTGGAGAGATACTGTTAAAAATTATACACCATGTATCATCATGCGTTATACAATAGGTCAGACTTATTCGAGGGTTACTGAAACATCTGTGAATGGAAATGACAATAAAATTGAGGAACAGGGTATACGTATTGTCCGACTAACTCTTAAAATGTCCCTAATTTATCAGGCACATCGTTTATTTATCATTGTCAATTACCCTATTAAAAAGGCTTGAGTGCTAAACAAGGCAGTAACGAGCGTTCGTGAGAAAAGATCCTTACAATCGATGATTAATAATTGAATTGCAAAGTTCATTCCGAAACAGCATACCGACACGATCAATATGTCTCCGAATTCCATATCTGATGTATAAATTGACAGTGATAATATTTCGATGGTAACAAACAATCGGCGGCGACGATAAAGTTACAAAGTTAATTTTAATTAGCTACGTCACTCAAGACCAGTGTTTTTATAATTGCTCTTTAGGGTTCCGTACCCAAAGGATGCCAACGGAACTCTATTACTAAGCCTCCGCTGTCCGTCCGTCTGTCAGCGGGCTGTATCTCACCAACCGTAATAGTTAGAGAGTTGAAATTTTCACAGAATGTGTATTTCCGTTGCCGCTACAACAACAAATACGCTGGTAAATGGTAACGCTAAAATATTGTTTATTATTGACTATTTATAAATTCTTTTTTATTTTATTCATGAATGACAATATAAACATGAATAAAAAAATACGTTGGTACGGAACATTTTATGTGCGAGTCCGACACGCACTTGGCTGGTTTTAAATGGGTGCTCCTGATTGGAACTTTACATTGACCTATAGCAAGGAATGATGTCTTGATACGTCTTTAAAGACAAACTAATTGGTGTTCCGACAATTACTTCATCAGCATCATCAGCTTTTCTTGGCTCATTGTCTGACACATAGATTGTTAAAAAGGGAAAAGGAATATAGTTGGCCTAAAGTTTATATTGAAATTTTCCTCTGAGAAGGACGATTCTGGCACCTCCTCGGTATGTCCATTTCCAGATTGCTAAATCTTAATTCTACCACTCTATATTAGGTATTTTCACTCACGCTATTGTGCTCCACCGATAAATGGTACTTCGATAAGGTTATGATCACATTATTCTGTATTGACAGCTGAAAAATTGATTGCAATATCTCAATGTCGACGTGTATTCCGTAGTATTGTCCTACGACTCAATTTATAGAATTTTATTGTAAACTGACCTTCTTTAAAGCCCTTTATGTAGATTGTGGTCGCTTTATAGAGGATTTCCACTTGGAAAAGACTAAGAAACTTAAAGCTGGAAAATAAAAGTAGGTATCGATGTAACAAATATCTACTTCTACTGTTATTAAATTAGGTACTTATACCAAAATAAGTTGAAAACAAAACAGGTTTTTAATATTTTGACCATTTAAATGGCGGCCTCAGGTCAATCCGTGGGGAAATAACGCGATAAATATTATGGACCAGCCAAATGGGCATAACAACCGCTCGTAAATATTACCTGTCGATACGTGGCATCTGCGGGTCGGTTGATTTGACTCTTATTAGGGCAAAATACCATTGAGGTAAAATATTACGAATGAAGCAAATTTAAACTTCTTTTTCTCTCAATTTATGCGATCACACAGTTTGGGTAGAACACGGGTGTAGGTAGAACAAGCGAGACCCACGCGGTCGGATGAAAACACTATTGGGTTTAACTTATAGATTCGCAGTCGCTACTTAGTTCTTTGGTGGTGCTGGTGGTAAAATTATTCACTACAAAACATATTTCGATGCAAAAGTGCTTCGTAAAGTATAGTACTTAATTGTATTGAATGGATTAAAATTTCTACAATTTCAGGGAACTAGCCTTCTGCCTCCTGTTCCTTTGTACCTAGTTAGGTACAAACGTTAACAGTAGAAAATGATTTATTAAAACTTAGATCACACATCGATGATTATGATTGTCATCTAACAGGACATAGCGCAGCGTTTAATGCCGCTTACTTGTTCGGACAATTACCTACACATTAATTGAATGCCAAGGTCGATTGCCGCTTCGATTGCCTTGATCTCTTACCAAATTGTCCAGTAACTGGCAGATGTAACCGATCATTTTTTACTAGCTGGTATCGTAAACATGGAGACAGATGGTATAAAATGTCTATAGTTTATTTTTTTTCTTTAAAACTACAACCGGGTCAAATATAAGACTGATTGAGAAAATCTGGCAATAAACGCAGCGATTAAAGTACTGAATAAACTGAAATTTATAAAGTTCCAGTTCGATCATATCCTGAAAGATACAATTCTGTGCAAAAAATCAGGAATGCACTTATTGAAACAAAACCATTTGGATTAAAAATAACCAAGTGCCGTGAATACTCAAGATCTGTTGAGGATGATAAAGCCGACATATGACAAGTAGCAGTCTGTAGCCGACACATTCTACATTCGTTAATCGGCTAATGACCTGGATTTAATTTATAACTTATGTTATTTAAATACACACTTTATTTTATATCCACTTTTCAAGTTGTACGCTCAAAATGTAGTCAGGAAGTATTTAACGACAGAGTTGGTATTGGTATGAAAAGTGAATGTATTTATTTTTTATATCGCTCACATCAAATTAAATCAAATGTAGATGCAAAAACTTTAAACATGCTTTCTTAATTAGATTTTCATGGGAACCTTTCTAGGATGACCCATGATGTTATTCAATATTTTGCACTATACCATAAGAATACCTACCTAAGGAAACTGCTGAATGACAGGCAGCACTGCCTTAGGTCTAGGCACGAGTAGGTGTGTCAGTAAACCTACTACGAGTTTCACACTCGCTAGCAAGTCGCTAGCGTTGACATAACCCCAGTAGCAAATAAGGTCGGCGACGAAAAAAGACGTCAATCTCAGGTCAATTTAGGGTCAGTGACGTAAACGTACGTCGTTATGACGAAGACGTACGTCTTAATGCTACTAGGGAAAATATTCTTTGTAAGGGCCATAAGAACAATGGTAGTTAATCGATCGTGAAGAGTTAAAACTATCGAAGAGTATCCCATCTTCGATAGTTTAAACTCTCGTGGTTTAGACTTCAATTGATCTTGCAGCCCCAAGAAGAAAAATTACTCTTAGCCAACATATGAGCTATTATTGCTACTAAATAGTAAGTAAAGTGCAATAGCAGGGCGTGGGGGACAAGTTATCAGTCGGCTGGTTTGTAAGCTCTAGCTGGTCGTTAACCACAGTGTTTATGTCTCTTGGCGGGGGGAGCGTTGAACCGCCCTTGACATTCAGAGTTAACGGCATTGGCGCTGGGGGCTCGCCTGAACGACTTCTCAGTTTATCGAATGAGGAATCAAATACCTTAGGGACACCGCAGACTTGCTACTTTTTGCATCGGCGATTGGCGATTTAGTCGCTTTTAGCATCGGAGCAGTCGCTGCGTCCGACCGCAGAGAGTCGCCAAAAGGCGATGCAGTCGCAAAATCGCCGATCGCCGATGCACAAAGTAGCATGTCTGCGGTGGCCCTTATACAGGGGCATTGAAAAAAACATAATTTATCTGTTCTCAGACTGAGATGTGCCATGTATCATAATGCTGAGCGAGTTTCATGAAAAAATATTAAGGGTCTCTTTTTACCTCCAATAATACACACAAATTTCACATTGTTCGTCTATATTTGCCATTATATCGTAGCTTAGGAATAGATTTACCGATTTAGATGTGTTTTTTTTGCTAACGTATTTACATAGCGTTAGTACCTACTTCTGTAAGGACTTTTTCAAAATTAGCTCCGTATGATAGTCTTCAACCATGTCATCCACGTCCACTTAGAATAAAAATAGAAACAAATACAATATTAATTAGCATGCACGTTGTGCCCTACGACTATACTATTCAGTTCACATCGTCCTATCCACCGTTATTATGAGCCGATTTGGTTGTACATGACATATTTGACGGTTACAGTTCGATGGTGATACGATGGCGGAGTCGCTTACTTAAAATATAAGGCTCGTATCAATAAATGATCAATCTCAAGATGCTGTTTTTACAGATTTTCCATACATAAAACGTCAAAACTGCATCTTCAGCAATCTAAGACTTAAGGGGATATACTTAACTAAATTTAGGCTACTTAATTTAGTCGTTACTGAATTTAGGCAAGTGTAATCGCATTCAGCAAGCTATTCAGAAGCTAGAATGGTTTAAATATTTAGAAGCTTCTGAATGTAGGCTTCTAAATTTAGCCAAGTGTAATAAACTCTTTAGCAAAGACTTACCGAAGGTGCTAAGAAATCATTTTCCGAACTGCGTACTAGATGAAGGTAAGTAGAGAATGCTAATGTAGGTAATTCCAATAAATCTTCATTTATTCACACTTAGCAACAAAACGTTTGCCAAAGCTATTTATAAATGTTGTATAACCCCATCGAAAGTCTTTTATGTCCATACCTGATATTGTTACCACACTATAAATAGTTGTGATCTCATATTAGAAATTCTTGTTCTTTGAATGTCAATGTCACGCATTCGGACGACGCGCGACATTTTTTTTGCAAGTACCAAGTCTTCAAAAAAGTGCTCGATGCTGGAATCCGGAAGACTTGCGGAGCTCTGTTATTCTGTATTTCGGTAGTATTGGTAGTACCTACATGTAATGAATATTGAATAGGTAGTTACTTAATATACCTATTATTTTATTTATCGTGAGGTTTCGTTGTTAATAGACGTGTCTACAACATGCACATGCCGCGCGAGGCTGCTCACCCACATGCCTCGCGAAGCACGACGTTTGCCTCAGTCGCATGCCGCGCGAGGCAAATGGCGAGGCAACTGACACTCTAGACAGGGAAAAAGGTATACCCGATCAATCAGTTTGACACGTTTGACATCGTTCTGTCTCACGACTGCCAAACTAGGCGAGGCAAATGTGAGTGCTCAGGTGAGGCAGGGCGCGCATTTGCCTCACGTGAGGCAAGTCAAACTTGGCGAGGAAAATTTTCCTCGCGCGGCATGTGACACTTCTGGACGAAGCTATTAGATAGTTTCACGTCAGAGCAAGAGAATCAGAATGAAAACTCTCCAGCCTTAACATAGGTAGCATTAAATAGGTATTTCCCCTTGATTTTCAGATGGTTTTAAGTGAATATTTATTGTTGTTATCGTGCTTCAGCTCACATTTGCCATTTGCTATAGAAAATTCCAGAAAACCGGAAAGGACGATAACACGAAGGGCCGACCTTGCAATCTTCAATAAAGCAGATACCTAGGCCGTAAACTACTGATTTTATTAAGACCACCTCTAACCACATTCCACAGTTAACGAAAAAAATAAACTGGAGCAAATACCGGCAATGGTACAACATTAACCCAAACTGGTTCCAGATCTGCATAATTGGTTAAAAATATTGTTTATTTACGAAATACGATCGGTTCGACCCAAAACGCATAATTTCTTCCTCGTGAAGCTGGTTTTTATACCAATTAAAATATCTGTTAATAAATACACGCCGGCTCGAATTAGCGCGGCCAGTAATAAGTACCTGATTATTAATGAATTCACTGTCAAAATTGTACAGCAAAAATTAACTATAATTGTTTGATTACCTACCGCATAAGGTGCACAAAAGCAGGTTTTTTCAACTGAAATATTGCAATTATCAAGCTTATTGCTGTATACATTATGAAAGGCCAGGTGACCCGCTAAAAGTGTACATTCCAATTTAACAATTATTAGTGTCTATGCGACTGAAGCATGACATGAGGGTTCAATCTAGATAGACCTAAATGTATTTGGAAGATATCATGGGAATACCTTATTGACAGACTTAAAAATAATAATTTTGTCCTCAAAGTTTTTTAACCCTCACGAATAAGTTCAAATCGGTAATCTGTAATCTACACTATAATATTATAAAGAGAAAAGATATGTACGTTTGTAATGAGTAAACTCAAAAACTACTGGACCGATTTCAAAAATTCTTTGACAATTAGAATGCTACATAATCCCTGAGTAACATAGGCTATATTTTTGGGATCCGGAATATCCGGGCTACGGGACCCAGCAAACGGAATCCGGGACCCGGTAAAACGGGAAACGAGGTCCAAGATACGGGATCCGGGATCAGATTCGATTTATTTTTAAATTTAAATTCTACGTGGACGAAGTCGCGGGGAATATGAAATAAAATATTGTTGTAAATCCATTTTATTTCATTATTTAATGAACACGATGATTAAGTTATAATTTAATTTTACTATTCAAATTAGTTTAATCTGTTTATAAATAGTAGCGAAGACGTTGATCCCATCACTATTCAATGTTTAATAAGATTAAAATGTATACAATGATCTTTGAACATAATCTGTGATTAAACTCCCACGCGATTTAAAAAAATATCACGTCACTATATAGAATCGAGTGAGGATGCTATCTAGAATAATCGACTTACGACGCTAGATGCCTGCATACCTATACGATTAATCAATAGAATAATATCGGCAGACTACACCAACTGTATGGTCCCAAACTAAGCAACCCTTGTATTATGGCTACCGTACAATTGACTAGGGGCGATCCCAGTGACATCCACATAAAGGCCAATTACGAAAAGGATAAGAGGGAAAATAAAGCAGGAAGGAAGGAAGAATTATTTGAACATAGGTATTATGCCCTATAGTTTATAGCTTCGATATTTGCTAGGCAACAACTTAGTAAATAGTCTCTGCCTACCCCCGTGGGATATAGGCGTGAGTATATGTATGTAACAACGCTGATTTAGACCTACGTACTTCCCTATAAATAAATACCTAATTCTCCGATAGTGTCTACATAACATAACCCTAGTTCTGTACGCCATTATCTAACTCTACCACGAGTTTTAAGTTAAGTCGCTCTACCGCGTTAAATATTTGTATGGCAAGTAGAGCCTGAGAAATTAAGAATTTGCCATATGATATCTTACGTAGACTAGCAAAGCTCTAGCAAAGGTTCTACAAACTTATAATAAGGCTATTTTAAAAAACCAAGTGGACACGCCTTTTGTGGATGCCTTTGGGCATGAACGATTCCAAAAAGCAACATACCAGACCGGTAACGAAAATCGGTTTGTACTTGAACTATTCCATATTAATAATTACAACACAGTTATTAAATGCTCAGCAACTTTGTTGCTACCGTTGTCAACATGAGCTTATTTATATGCAGTTTTTAAATTTAAGGCAAATATTATTATTGTTTGCCGCTTTTTTGGAATAAGGGCCTCCGCAGACTTGCTACTTTTAGCATCGGCGACCGGCAATTTTGTGACGTATCGATGCTGCGTCGCGTTTCTTCGAGCGCGGACGAGCGAGACGCAGCATCAAAATCGCCGATCGCCGATGCTAAATGTAGCAAGTCTGCGGAGGCCCCAAGTGAATAAAGCATAGTAAAAGATCTAATCGTAGTTGAATCCTTTAAATTTAAACCCGATGCCCGATGCATCACGTATACCTAAAAGAGATAAATTATGTTTGTTAAATTAGTAACCCGATAAGATCCGATTTCAGAAATAAAACAGCCACAAAATTCGTTAAAGAGGTGTCGGATTCTTAAACGAACGATCGAATAACGTCAACGTTAACATTTAGGAGAACCGTTTCGAATTTTTCGACAAAAAAGTACGATTTTAAAGTCCAATTTACGATATTTAAGTAAGTATGAAAATGTTTGTCTGTTTAAAATACTGACATTATTTTGAGATTATCGAAACAATATAAAGTGTATTTATTTAAGTGAAAATGTGGTATCTTTTAGGAACAAAAATGGGACTAAGTGAGTCGTAAAAAAGGGTCATGTACTGATATGAACTGGCTAAACATCTCTATAGATTTGGCAGTTATTTGCAATCCAGTAGATACGCGTCTCAAAGAACAAATTATTAAATAAGCACGTCCTACGTCCAAATAATGTAATAAAATAAAAAAACTTCTAAATTTAGATAAGGAGGTATGTCATCGTATGTTTTATGCCTCATAAAACTAAAACCAATAGCTTCTACTCAAAACAATTCGCTTAAACGGTTCATTTACATAAGCTATCCGCTTAGGTACATAATGCGTTACAAATGGTCCATAAAATAAATAGAAAAGGAAAAAATTGGGAGGTCAACAACCGCGCTGGAGCTCAGACGTAAATATTTGGACAGAAACTGTGTGTTTTTGCTTAAACAATGCATTTTGTATGGCAGTTGTCCCCGTTTAATGGTTACAAAGGAATAAAGAAGAAGTGTGGGACCGCATTCTAAGTCATTTAAAAAATCTGAAATTAGGCAATAGGTTAGTTATATCTACTGCTCTTCATGAAAAAAACATGATAGATATAGAGATCCGCAGAAACCCGAATAAAGAAAGACCCAACCCCGATCCACAATAGAAAGGCCCCCCCCTCTTTGTAAGTTATGCGTAGGTATAAACGTTTAAGTACCTACCCAATTCCAATACCCTTGACTCATATCACCCACTTAAGCACCTTAATTCATCACTTTCTGATTCACAATGTGACCAGTCACGACACGCGTGTCCTCTGCACTCGCCTTGCGCTGAGGTGTTTGATTCACATGCGCGAGCGCAGCTGTCAGTTTTCCGCGTTGGCCACAATGGACGGCAATGCTTGTTGAAAGAAGCCCACAACGCCGGAGCAAGGACGATGAGATAAGATTTACATCGACGATTCGGTATCATGTGATTTATTGATTTATTTTGTTGAGCGAGTGAAACGGATATACCTATTATACCTATTTCGAAAGGCTTGGAGGCTAGGTAGGCTTTGTAGATAAATACTCGAACCCTCTTTGAAAGTGGTTAAAATGTTACCTGTATATGCGATATTTCGGCTGGAGTGTAACCATGAAATTAGGGATATTTTTATAAGAACAATAAAGACCAATACCCTGATAAACAAACCTTACTTCAGAGGAAAATTAAGTGTCATATTTCATGTTTTAAAATACGTAGGTAACTCAATTGAGTTCTGATTCTGTATGCAAGTGCAATACATGACCTAGGTAGTTTGTATGTTCTATTAGTTATACCTACACAATAAACCTATTAAAATAACGGACAAGGTTGATCATAAAATCTGATTTCATCTTAATTTGAATATTACACTATTTTTAACATTATTCTATTGATGTATTTAACTAAAAATTAATGTTGCATTGCAAAGCTATAATTATGGCTATTTTTAATATCAACCTAGGGATAAAACACGTAGGTATTTTCCAATGTAAATATCAAATAAGTAACGCTTATACCTAATAACGTACCGAAGGCCTAGTTACTT
Organism: Drymonia ruficornis; assembly: GCA_947859195.1. Classification (NCBI taxonomy): domain Eukaryota; kingdom Metazoa; phylum Arthropoda; class Insecta; order Lepidoptera; family Notodontidae; genus Drymonia; species Drymonia ruficornis. Next base: position 13,171,392 of record OX401908.1, read on the forward strand.
ACGCCCAGACAATGAAGATACCATTTCCGGATTTTTCCGGATCCGGATTCCTTCGAGCGCCCTATCGAACCACCAAACCATTGTACTATAGTTTTATTTACTTATGGTTGTTCAGCTATCGTGTATTTAGTTGTCCTTAAACCGGATATCTGAAGCCATCGATAAACACCAATCCCAATTTATCACTACACAATAAGCCCATGTAACAGCGCACTCGCACCGCATAGCACTCGATCCGCGGTGAACCCGTATCAGCTTACATTAAAAGCCTCTCAAACCAAAGGTCAGAATTTCAGTAGCTGCGGCGCGCGGCCGGGAGGCTCCGAATGCTGTGATATAGGTATAAATTCTTACGAGAAACAGGCTGTCAGATGAACGCGCCAATGATTTTGATGAGCAACATGTAATTGAGATAATTGGGAGAAAATGATAAAAATCACTTAAGATTTATTATGAGAAAATTTTCTTGCTTCTCTACACTAGGGTTGCCACCCCTAATAATTATTGTAGAGTTGACTATTATAGATATTTGGGCACGGAATATCAACTATACTTACCTAAGTATTTATTGAAAAAAAACATGATTCAACTTACGGTGAGGGAAAACATCGTGAGGAAACCTACCTATCCCTCGGGATTAGGTAATAGTGAGTTCCTGTATACACGGCGACAAGGTTCACAACCTGTCACGTTGGGTTCTGACTATCTGGTGAAACGTGGGTTTTGAGTTGAGTTAATACCTCCACAATGTGGTGGGGTATGGCCACTCAAGACTGACTACCCCCGAATGGGGATAAAAAGTCGTGACGTTATATATGATTCAAGTTACCAAACTTTTGTGCATAAGTACTTGTGTTTGGTAGGTAATGTGTTTCCAGAATGGGTGAACTATTTTTATTGGTAGGAACCTGGTATCTGTATCGTTAGTTTGGGAAGGTAATACTGATCTGGTCTAACCAAAGATTAAAAAAAAAATACTGTGTACATAGACAGTGCATTATCAAGGTTTGGGTTATGTATGTAGTATCTATGGAATATTTATTATATTATACTTTTCCAGCGTGTTACCTTCCCAATAATGTCAATAAAATATGTACTTAGCCCTCAGGTGTGAAAGCATGTTTCATGCCGCCTTGAACGTTAAACAATACACGGACTACCGGCAGATAAATCATGCGTGAACACGACACGATCGACTCTGTTAAGATAAAAACAAGCCATGAGGGAAAGGGTAGGCTTTATGTCTGGCCAATGGCCATGTAGGTAGCTACTCAATCATCTTTCAATCCATCCATTTACTTACGCCGATTTCAGATATGGCGACTTCTCGCTAGGCACTACTAGAGCTTTGTCGGCGGGCTCTGACATGTGCTCTTGTGGATGCAATAGCCAATTTTATTTATAACGTAACCAGTGTGTATTCTTATAACATACCTATTTTTACAAAACTGATTTTCCTTATCGCCGTAAAATTTACTTTCTTTCAAAAAAGTAAGAACATTGCAAGTAAGGACACCGTTTTTAAACGACTTCAAAAAAGAGGAGGTCCTCAATTCGACTGTATGTTTTTATATGTTTGTTATGCGATTTCTCCCTCAATTGTCGACCGACTTTCGAAATTAAATACTCGTCTATGTTAAGAACAGCTTTAATCTTCGAAGTATTGTACCTACTTCATTTGCCTCGTTAGAACTACTACCACTAAAACTAACGAGAGTAAAACTTATGGTCTACCTATTATCAATTATGACATTATCAAAAGATACCATATTCTGAACTTTAAAACATGTCAGAATAAAATTTTCTAATAAATAAACTAAATACTATGCAACAATATCAATTACTAAAACTTATTTATTGCGTTAATAAACAAACATCTGATCTTTCGAAGTAATAAAATGATAATAAATTAGCAAAAGGTCCACAATAAGAAATGCGAACATGGCATATTATGTTATCTACCTACCTATCGGAGAGAAACTTAAAGGCTTAAGAGCTTATTACGCTTGGCTAAATTTAGAAGCCTAAATTCAGAAGCTTCTAAATATTTATACCATTCTAGCTTCTGAATAGCTTGCTGAATGCGATTACACTTGCCTAAATTCAGTAACGACTAAATTAAGTAGCCTAAATTTAGTTAAGTGTAATAACCCCTTAAAGCTAGGCTTTAGTAAAGTAAAATAAACTTGGCTTCCATAGACGTATTTATCAAAGATATTGGCCATTGGCCGTAAGCATGGCTATTGTGTATTTTTTATGCACGATCGTGCATACGCCTTCTTCAAGAATTGGCGAAATTAATTCAGTACCTCCATAGGTGGAAACTCAAAGGTCATATTCCGTAATCAATAACCTGATATCCGGGAAATTGAAGAGTGTTATCAAATCAAACAATTCATAGTTTTTTGAAGTAGGTACTTATTCTTTAGAAACGGCATCTTTAGAAAGGACAGGGTCCGAAATAACACTCCAAAATATTATCACCTCAGGCCATTTACCCAAGAATATTTTCTTAATAGTTCGTATTTATTTAAATTGCTTTATGATGGACCTTAATTGTAATTCGCCCCCATAAATAAGCTCGTGTAAGGAAGCACACAATTATGGAGTCAACGTTATAATGATTTAAACAGTTTTTATATTTATGGACTGTTCTCACATATTGAGGCTCAAGAGAAATGATCTTACATAAGCGACACACTGACTGCTTATGAGTCTTATGAGATGAGTCGGGTCACCACTAGGCAGTTCCCTAACCGCCAGTTACTTACAAAATATGCATTCCAAGATACCTTAATAGGTATGAGTCTTTTAAATTACTAAGGGCCTCCGCAGACTAGCTACTTTTAGCATCGGCGATCGGCGATTTTGATGCTGCGTCTCGCTCGTTCGCGCTCGAAGAAACGCGACGCAGCATCGATACGTCACAAAATCGCCGGTCGCCGATGCTAAAAGTAGCTAGTCTGCGGAGGCCCTTAGGTACTTTTTTACAGTGAAAATATCAAGAATTCTTGAAAATAATTTTGGAAATGAACTTTCGTTTTCGGCAAGAATGAAGTGCGGGCTTTGTGCATTAACAAATAAGCAAAGAAGAACAAAAATTTGTAATTGCAAGAATATACGTTCCATTTCAAAAAGATAGCATTTTCTGCTGTTTACACACAAGTTATTTCTATACAGGGTTATTGGTAAAACACTAACAACCTTGCAGGGGCGTATTACTGACATCAAAAACAACAACTTTTGTTCTAGGACTTTTTTCAAAACAAAAAAAACACTAAAATGTATGAAACAAGAAAATATGCTCATCTAGAGGATAGCCGTGATCCGTTTAGGTACTTTAGGGCAAAGTGAAATACAACCACATACCATGGCTTTCCTCTGGATGAGAAAAAAAAAATCATACATGTTAGAAAGTGATTTTTTGTTATTTTTTTGTTGTTTATAAAAAGTCATAGAACAAAAGTTGTTGTTTTTGATGTACAGTAATACGCCCCTGCAAGGTTGTTAGTGTTTTACCAATAACCCTGTATAATCACTTGAAAACATAATTAAACCTTCAAATGTTCTAGCTAGACACTGGCTAGATCAATCTACGCAAGTCAAAGCCAAATTATACCTCCCCATCAACAGCGCCGTAAGTGCAAACGCTGTATCTCCAAACCTTCATTCCCAGTCCAAGACAGATTTTGTATTAGCTCGCGGAACCGATGCCCGCAGTGATGGTAATGTCAGGGCCACACCAGCTCTAACTGGTCCCACCGCCCGTTGACATTTCTGCCGCCGCTCCGTAGGTGTCAGTCATATTGATATTAAATAAATCAATGCAGGAATGCTGTTATGATTAGAGGGCCGACGAATTTTGGCGCGCAAGCGGTCGTTAGGTAACAAATATGGCGGGATGATTTGATATTTTTATTTTATGTAGAGCTAAGGTTATTACCTAAACAAATAATGGGTGCGGATTTTCAGTGCTCTTCGCTTCTAATACCATCTTTGATCTTAGTACGTGGTATATTTTTTTTCCGAGTTTGTTAAAATGTAAGTGCGGTCCCAAAGCCACTGGTAAACGATACCCCTCAAAAGCCAAGTCATCAATAAAAGAGAATCGATACCGCGTTACATAATCGCTTGTTGTAACCGGCATTGTTAAACAAGAGGCTGCGGGCTGCGCGCGCGCACCCACTGCCAATTACCGACGCCGGTCCACGCCGGGCACATTGTGAGTTATCACACGTCGCCATGAGAAAGCATGTCTTCGGAAAACTACTAAACATTTCCTTATTGACTGCGAAATTTCTCAGAATTTACGACCAGACAAAAGTACCTCAGGACAAGAGCTGTATATAGTACGTTTTTTCATACTTGTCCTATTTGGTAAGCAAAGATGGCGTCCAGCAGGGCGATTGCGTAACTTTTTGTCAATGTTTCGATTGGTTTCGTTTATCCTGTGTCAATTATATACGAAACCAATTGAAACATTGACAAAAAGTTACACAATCGCCCCGCTGGACGCCATCTTTGCTTACCAAATAGGACAAGTATAAAAAAACGTACTATACTGTTTCAAGTTTGTCGTCTGTGCACCTTAGGTACACTCAGCAACATAAGTCGTTGAAAATTCTCAGTTTTTCAAATCGGTAGTAGGTACTCTTGACTTTACAAACGTTGGTGAACATTGCCAACACCAAATATTAGCAATAGGTGAGTACTTATTATATGGATGATGCAAAATAAAAGTCTGTAAGCGATTTGAAAAACTGAGAATGTTCGGCGACTTATGCTGCTGACCGTAGCAATGTTTAGCTTCCATTCCAGCATTGGTACCAGATTTTACAGCGGTTTCCAGAAATGCACTTAAGTGACGGCAACACGGCAACGACAACAACGACGCGACTCTTAATAGGCTGGTAAGGTAAATATCATGTAGGTAGACTAGCATCTACTAACTGAAGAACGCTACTAATACGGGCACTAGAATATTCATAACTAGCTTTTCCCCGCGACTTCGTCCACGTAGAATTTAAATTAAAACAAATCGGATCTCTGATCCCGGATCCCGGACCCCGTATCTCGGATCCCGATTTTACCGGATCCTGGATCCCGAATCCCGTATCCCGTTTTCCGGATCCCGGATCTCGTATCCCGGATCCCGTATTCCGTGTCCCGTATATCCCGGATCCCGTATCCCAGATCCCGGATCGCGGATCTCGGATCCCGCAGTCCGGATTCCCGAACCCGTATCGTATTTGCCAATAAAAGTAGGTACCTTCAAAATCGGTCCACCGTTTCGGAGATTAGCCGGAATAGGTACCGCCATACAAACTTTTGGTGCGTCCAGATGCTTTGCATGCCTCGTCCGAGCATTCATGATATGAGAGTGTCTATGCGGTCCGACGTCAAAACTGAGTGCTCGGGCGTGGCATGCGTCTGATGTAGACGCAGCCATTAACTTATTCAAGCACACAAATCTAAATTATTACCTACAAACGACTCCGCCTTTTCACGATTTCGCACATTTACGAAACCCTTTTAATGTTTATAAAATTGCTCATGGATTCCTTTAAAAATGCGAATAAAGCCAAATGAGAAGTGACCGTTGTAATAAAATTTTACAGTACTATCTTATTTGTGTCCTGGGCCTTTGCACATCGCCGTCGTAACATTTTAGTGCACGCGGGAGAATTTCATTTACGCTGTTATCGTTGTGGCGTTTATCTTTTAAAATGTGTGTTAAAGAATAATAAAAAGAAACCATTGGTGTATATTAAGTATGTATTTACAAATAAAAAGTAGTATATGAAGTAATATCAGTTATGTGGTTTCCATAGTACAAGCTCTACTTAGTTTGGGATCAGGTAGCCGTGTGTAAAAAATGTCCCAGGATATTATTATTATTATTATTATTATTGGTATTATACATTGTAGTTTGTACCTACTTACTTATACCTATACCTAGTACAGTCGCCTGCACGTCTAAACATTTCGAACATAAGCTAAAAGTCTCTATTAGGCTCGTAATAATAAATAAAATACATCTCGAAGTTGAGATCAATCTTAAGACGCTGTTTTTGACAGATGTTCCATTCATTAAACGTCACAACTGCATCTTAAGATCGATCTCAACTTTGAGATGCATTTATTAATACGGGCGTTAATTACGCTTGTCAATGATAAAGAGAGCTCAGCTTATGTTGGACATGTTACTATAGGTAGACGTGGAGGCTACCATACTTATGTACACATTTCTACAAAATAAATGACTTTAATATTCCTATCAGTAATCTAATGTAACGTCACGACTTTTATCCCCATTCGGCGGTAGTCAGAGGCTTGAGTGGCCATACACCACCACAGTGTGGAGGTATTAACCAACTCAAAGCCCACGTTTCACCAGATAGTTAGAACCCAACGTGACAGGTAGTGAACCTTGTCGCCTTGTTCCTATTAGACAGATTGCAGACTGATAATTTTCTAATTGCTTTGCTATTCAAACGAAAAAGCCGGGGGCTTACCACGAACTCTTATAGCGATTCATTTACAGGAACGTTTTAACGTTTCAGCGACTTTTTCTGCGATGACGTACCTTATTGTCATGGCAATAAGAAACGTCATTGCACAAAAAGTAGCTGAAACGTTAAAACAAAACTGCTATAAGAGGTGGTGGTAAGCCCCCTGATATGGTTTATAGAAAATCAACTTACCTAATTCGTAGCTATGTATTAACATGCATTATAATATAATACAATATATTTTAAATAATATTTAAAATTACTGAATTCTAAATTAAACACATTTTTTTTCATAAAAATAACAACGCGTTCTTTTGCAAAGGCAGCGCCACATATTACGCAAGTGCCATTCTAACTTGAATTGTTATTAGCTGCCGATCAATATTTTTTTTATTATCTAATCATATGAATAATAACAATAAAATACGTATACCTATAATGTACATTAGAAGTTCAAAGAAACCGTTTGGAATAATTAATGAATAAAATAAACTTGATGTGCAAAAAATAAAAATAATAATGACGTCAGTAGTACCGTGGGGTTTCTTGCCCTTCATTACCATAAGAACGCCATTCCGAATGAGCGGTAGTGTCTTGTGTTATTTTAGTTTTTTTTTTGCGACGATTCAATTTTTTTAAATTATACGTGAATAAAAGGTTCTTATCAAAATCCTTAGCGATCTTATGAAATCATTCAGTTACCTCTACACCTTGATATCTTATCCGATACAAATTATACAATTTCATCCAATAATAATTAATGACCATATAGGTACTTCGGACTGTATAAACCCGCTTTAAATAATAGCCCCCGGTGGCTGCATACGGTAGGTGTAGCTTAAAATTTATTTTCGCAATAAACTCTCCATACCTTTTACCTGTCACGAAAGTTATAATAAATTAAACATAATAAAAGGGTAATCTTAACTCTAACAATGTTATTTATTGCAATCGGTCCCGCGTTCAGTAGGCTCGCGAGAGAGATATCACAATAATTGGACTTCTGTTTAGGGATTAACGATTTTTGGAATAAGTATCGATATTGTACAGAGCTCGAGTGTGATTTTTCTCGTAAGCTAACTGTATACCTACTTTATAGTCTGTATATAGGTATGCAGTTTACTTAGGAAAAAAATACACTACCTACCTATATCAAATGATAAATAATTAGGTAGGTGCTTTAACTCAATCAAAAAGTGAGATACGGTTAGGTAAATATCACAAACAGTATATTAGACCAATTTTATTAAGAACACCTTTTTACTAATTTTATTTTTTTAACAATGTTAGGTCATTTGTGTACATGTCAGAAATAACAGAAGTCATCGCCACTAAACCCTATTAAATACAAGATACAAATCGATTTCTATTTACCAACTGACGGACGATACATTAAATGTATTTATCGATGATAATACGAGATGGATCATCCCTCCTTACTTCGGTTTCTTCAATAAATTATGCAGGAATATAAAAATCTACAGTTCATTGACATCAAAATTTTGCATTTTATCAACCTGTTGCATATTTATAGTATAGATAGACGTTTTCATTTGTATGATAAAATTTTTAATTTATAGATAGATAACATTTTTATGTATTTTTAGTGATTATAATTAGGACTTAAGAACTAGTTTAATTATTTAAACATTCGTCAGATACTGCAACTACAAAATTGTTTAGGGTTAAGATTTGGATTTATGTTTAAGGGTATCACACAGAAATAGATACTTAAAATGGGGATGGAAACTCAAAATAACAAACATTTTATATAGATATCACCATAATATTTAAAATAGATAGTCAGAAATATTCACATGATAAAATAAGATCTACGATTTTTGTTTGAACGAAATCCGTACCGATATTAGCAGGTTTTTTTAATAATAGCCAAAATATCGATAGGTATTCAAACGGTGAGTAGTCGTCCTTTACACCTTGACCTTATACAACGGTCCTTAACAATTAAATTCCTTGAGAATTATTTAATAAAAATTATGCCGTATTAATCAATTCCATCGAAAAAAAATATTTTCCATACAAAGTGATGTGTTGATAAGTCGCATTGTGCTGGAACATCCCATTATGCTTTATGGCCAGAGAGATTGTCTTCATGTGAAAAGGGGCGTCGTGATGGATGGCACATTTAAATTTTACTCTATTATGCTGCTAAAGTGAGAGCCGATGAATATTGCATGTATTACAAGTAATTTTAAACAAAAATATAAAGACACAATAAGTTGTGTCTTCGTGAAGTTAAATTGTCTGGTATCTGCTGCGTCCAACACAAAAAGAGATAGGTACAAGTATATAATATCCTATAATTATAAATTAATAATAATTGTTGTTAAAATACTCATTTGTAATCGCGTATGTTATGAACACGCGTTAACAGAAAACTATTTCAAAAAAATCATCATCAGAAAATCAAAGCGGAAATCATCGGGGTGCTGGCGCAAAATGGCGCCTCTACTTATAAATAGAGTAAAAGCATCGATGACGGCGATGCGTTGACCTTGCAAAGGAACGGGCTCTCCTGTTCGGTGGAGGAAAAACACGCGTCATGTAACTACTGTTTACTAATTCTGGAAGCGAATTACTTATAGGTTAAATGAGTATTTATTTATTTATTCTTGCAGAAGACTTACTGACTAATACAATGTTATATAAATAAAAATGGATTTACAAATTTCCAATAACAAGTCTCCACATATAGGAAACAATACAAAACAAACAATACAACTTAGTGTTTCAGTTCAGCCAGCTCAGGCATAATATTATAGTAAAATTCGGCTAGATTTTAATATCAGGTTTAAGGGAACATAACTATTAATTCAATTATCAATGATATCAAAGATTCAATTTATCAATACAATTGAAATTTAATAAGTACATTACGAGCAGGAAACAAACCGTCAATGTGAGGATTGAGACATTCCCATTTAAATGTTTACGATATGTGAAATAAAAGCAATCAGTGACTCGTTACACATTGAGTAATGTTCATTGTAGGTACCTGTGGTGGGCTTTACGTAGGTCAATTTCATTTCAAGTTTTATTCAATGTACATCCTTATTTAACTAAATATCTTAATTTATTCTGTCCCTCTTAACTGGTCTTGCATCCGAAACTTGTATAACAGTTCACAAATACATCTTCTGAGCTTTTATGAGTTTTAACAAAAACCTACGTGACACTTTTATACAAGTGATACTGTGACATTACCTTTTCGAACAGCGGGTAAACCACGTACTTAATAAGTGTACAGTATATTTTGGTTATTGCGTTTTCTCAGTTACAAATTAGCAACTTAAAAGCTTTGTTGCCAATTATTGATAAACAATCTAGGTTAATCTGTTTATCCAGCAAGTACCTACTTAATCAATAAACACTTTAGATTTTGAGATATATTTTTAATAAATCTATATTGTCATTGTGTCACCTCACATGGATAGCAAAAGTTCTGTCAACCATTAATTTCATTTAAATAAAAGAAATGTTACCAAAGAATGACTCCCTTGTGTGATCGGACAAGCCGATAGTATGTAAACGCGTGTTTTCAACAACGTTCATTCGGTCTGTTGTCATTTGCGATTGTTCATGTCATTCGTCATTCAATTTTTAAAATTTTTATTTGTCAATTCATTAAACACACTTACGAGGTTATTAGTTATCCCCGACGACGCCCCGCGCCATGGCGTGAGTGTGTAGGTATTTGTTAAGTTTGATATAATCAAATTAGTCCCAATTTAATAGTTGTTAAGATAGCATTCCCCAAGCCTTCCAATTCACGATCTATCGGCTATCTAAAATATACAAAAAATTATTCTTGTGTTTATATTTCTCTGGAACGATAAATATGTGTCGCGTTCCGAATATAATATGCAATTCTGTCTTGGTGTGCTTCGGTCACCCAATAAGCAAACACAATTTGCTTTTTTTTCTTAACTAGGTACCTACTTACTACAGATCATTGTTTCTGTTAATATGTTGCGCTAATGTATTAAGGATAGGGATCACCCATATTAAACGTACAACTTAGTTCATGCTTTCACTAGCTGGGTCTATCTATATGAAACATATTTTTTGAAATTTTTTGTACTAATAAAATGTACTTATTTGATTAATAAATCAAGCAGTTACTTATATTTACATATTAAAGTCATGAATCTTTTACGCACATTAAGCTCACGGCTATTTTACTTGCTTCCCAAGAAGACCGGCCAATTACTGTGGACACGTTTAATTCAGCTTCTTCGGATGAGTGAATTATTTAAATGCGGACGACGTTTAACTAATTATAATGATGATTGATCGATCTTATCAAAATTTATGTTGGATGAACATGGGCATTAGTGGTATACCTACCAAAAACGGTCAATACATTTTCTTGTAATAAACATATTTTATTGTTAAAACTTAAAATTAAAATTAGTAGGGTATATGTGTAACCAGAAGAGAATACAAGAGAACTGAAGTATGTAAAGACAGTGTATACTAAATAGGTTCGATTTTTTGGTACGATGCATATTTTTACTTAAATATCAATACAAGGAGTGGTGATTAAGCATGAACAATAAGATATTTAAGCAGAAAATGGCACAGCTGCAGCATTAAAATTAACTTGTTGATTATCCCCTTTCATGTTTGACTACGTTCTGCACCAAATTGTTCGATCACAAAGGTTACGCTATAAATAAAATATAAGGAGTATCCTTCAGTCATAATTCATACAATATGGCGATCCATCTCGGAGGCAAAAAGCAGTCGTTAAACCGCAAAGCATTGAATCATTTCGGTATTAATCCAGCCATCTTTACAGTAATTTTTGTATTTACACATGGAACTGAGGCGGTTTTTAATACCCCATTGACTTAAAAAGGTGGTAATATTTCTCGTGGTTCGCCCACTTTTAGTTTACCGATCAACTTTATCCAATGAAGGAAGCCATTATAAAGAATATATTGATGCAACTGGCGCAGGAATGCGCCGAGGATGCCATATCAATAATACAGCCGAGTATTTATTGATTTTTTAAATTATTTGCTCTGGAAACTCGTAACTACTAGTTAAAACCCCACCCAGTACTTTTGCGTCGACAGTTATTGTGCAACCAAATACTTTGGAACTTAAATATACACTTTTTAAGTTTATTGTGCTATTAATTTGTCTTTAATAAATTGCTTTTGAATTTATATTTATAGATTAAAAACAATAAAAATTATTAAGTTTATAACATCACACGAATGTTAAAAACTATCTCCCTTATTCATAGAAAGTTATAATCGACCTGCAGGGGAGTTACAAATCACATTTGTTCCTAAAAATGCCTTTCATAACCATTGCAAACTGGGCAAAATCTCTATGAATAAGGGGGTTATATCTTTAATATGAAAAGTAAAGGAACAGTATAAAAAGGACAGTGGACTAGAATTAGTTAGAATAAAAAGCAAATTTTATTAAGTAATCTAGAAAGCTGTATAGATCAAACAACTTCAAACACTTATTATTCACCTATATCAACATAAAGACGAAACCAAACACAATAAAAACAACGAAACCCAATTAATAATCGATGCAACAAATTATTACAAAATTGCCAACCGATATCACCTTTTAACACGCGAAGATCGTAAAAAGCAGCGAGAGCCATACATTGTATTGTTTCACCCTTATTTCAATAATGTCGAGAGAGGTTATTTAGTACATCAGAGCTAGGAATCGATGCTTGTTCATCCTTCACATTTAGATAACATCAAAAGATTGACGGATTTTATGAGGTGACGAGTATTTTTTTTTAAATTGGTACATATTTTTGGCCAATTAATTATTTTTTATAAGGAGAGAAGGTTAACACTTTTGTCATAATTAATGGCTGTTACGTGAACATGATTATTGATAATTACTAAAGCTTTATACCTATAATATAAATCCAGAAAACTTGCGATTCTATAGCCTCATTTATACAAGACATCCACGAAGATTATTTTAACTCGTTCAGTTTCTTAATTAGGAATGAATTTAGTACATTTTTATAAGAATAAATACATATACACATAAATTCTAATTTTCTGAAGGAATTCGTTCGTATTCACACTCAACTCCCGTGCTTAACTATCTTATCAAGAATAAACTTACGGGTCGCTTAATTTACTAGATTATTGTTTTCAATCGACCAAAAATAACACCGAATATGCGGTTTTCGAACCGAACACAAAAAATAACATTGAACTTGAAATGTTGTAAGACTGGCTTCGATTCCACATACCTCTACAATTTTTTTGCGGAGCAGCTCTATAAACTTGCTCCATTTTCGCTCCAACTCTAGCCTGACCTTTTCGAATAAATGACAAGAGATACAAAAAACCTGGGAGGTATGTATATTAAGCAAGGTGATTAATGATAAATGTGTTTTTATAATTAACATAATCATAAAAGTATTCTAGAGTCAACGAATAACAATATTGAATCACTGCATAGTTATGAACAGATTAAGATTAAGAAAACAACACACGGAAAATTAAGACGCCGGATCAAAATTATGAAGGTACCAGTCAAAGAGTTTAGAAATTGTCTAATCTCTATGGCACCCATAGACACAATTTTAATTTTACACAAATTTTTTTTTGTAATCGCCATATCGATAGGAAAACGTTGGTTGTGGATGATACCTTATTTATTTACTCTTAAGTTCCTACTACACGATCGTACGAGAAATGTCGAGAACGATATTGAATGTTGAGAATTCTTGAAGGAGTGTGGGATAATACCTATTTCGTCTAGTAGAAATATGTTTGAAAAAATAAGATGTACCGATTTGTTTTAATATTTATAGGAGCTCGTTAAAACGGAACATTTGCTGCAGCTATTATAGGTAGGATACAATTAACCGTTTCCTTTATAAACTGAGACGAGATTAATGGTAGTTATTTGCATAAATATATTCTTCACCTCATTTGTAAGTGTGCCATGTGTAAATTAGGTGTTAACACTAATTTATTTTAAAGATGACTTAGAAATTATCCTAACACTCCCTCGCCCTCTATTCGATTTATCGTGATAATCTATGACATGGTGTAGATTAGGTACTGTTACGTCTTTTACTTTTGCGTATCTAGAAGTGCTCATAAAGCAACGTCTCTTTTTGAATTTGGAAGGTTTTCAAAAAGCTTCTTTTTTTTTAAATATCGTTCGGTAATATTTTGTTAAAATCTCCTCCATTGTGACGGATTATTTCAATAGAATCACAGTATTATAGGTATACTTGTCAGTATTACAACCATAAAGTGATTAACAGGATTGTAAAACAAAATCCTTATGTATACGACAAATAACACCATAAAATTATTTAATAATCTCATTTATCGAGATTATCAACAAAAAAGTATGATCGCGGTTCTTTTAAATATTCATTAGAATAATCTGAACACAGATATTCGATAAGTGTTTATATTAGGTAAGTGTAAAAAGGTCAACAGCCAATATAATAGAATACCATATTTATATCCAAAGAAGAGGACAGAGACTTTACTTACTTTTTACTTTACTTTAGAAGATTTTTACTTTACAGAACCCATTATCTATATGAGTAAATCTGTGATTACTTTATTCATTTCTAATTACTTTATTCTTGGCTGCTTGCGAGAACTTTAAAGCCATGTTCCAAGACTCTGGTGACCGATAGGGTAGTTGCTATGTATTTTACGCAGGCGTTAACGACTGTCGATTCAAACTTCTGATTGAACGGATAGTTGGTGTTGGTGGCACGGTACAGTCGCGCACGATGTCATATTCGCTTTGTGCGACTTACGACTATGGCGCACCAAATTTAAATGACAAACTGTGAAATTAACATCTGCCATTCTTTCTGCTGACAGGGCTGTCACTCTCCTTGAAATCATGACCAGAGCATTTAATTTTCATATTTATTTTTAAGTAGGTATTCGTGTGTGGCATAACTAAGTCGCTTTGTGATAAATACTCAACAATAAAAGTATCATTACTGGGAATAATCAAGTACAAGAATTGTTGTTGTAGTTAATTAACGTTTTCATTGTAAGGATTGTATGTACTACTAACTATTAGTTTAAGAAACTACTCGAACAAAAGGATACCTCTCTGATTGAACAAAATTGTTACGTTATCAGAATTTTAAGTCATACCTATCTTGTTCAGGACAACCTTGAAAATGTGGACCTAAATGCCAGATCTCATATTTTTAAGGTAAACGTCTAAACTGCGATAAACTATTCCACAGCCGTACGCCCGTACTAGAAATGACAAAACCATTGGGCACGTGAAACAAGGTCCCAGCAGGATTACGTGACAGCCCTACATGATAGGTATCACATGAAACGGTCGGCATATCATAGCTTTTTTTTAAATTAAAATGTCAGCCACTATAAGTTGTTTTTTTTGTTTTTAATATTAATACTGGGGAGTGTTTGTCAATTCTGGTATTTGCTTTTGTTTATTAGCTTTTAATATACCCAGTTTACTCTTTATACGTCCTCTGCATGAACGCGGTAGGCTTTTGAGTTTTGAATCTAGTCAAATGTGCCAGATATGTTAAAAAAAACTGGACTTTTTTCTTAAAATAAATGGACTTTATTAAATTAATGTTGTAAATATTGTAATTTTAATATGGCTCCTACCTACCTTTTGCCTTCATAAAAATGTTCAACATAAAATAAGCAAGTGACAAGATAATAGTCGACTTTAAAATGCCCGGAGCACATCGCTCACCGCGGTGCATTTAAATCAATTTTATAACGCATAAATAAGTAGCGGCATGCAGGTTACAAATAAAACAGAGAGTATTGACTTGGCAGTCAATACACTGGGACTTACCTTGTTAGAAATATCCGAGGTATTGAATTTCACAGAACACTAAAATCCCGAAGATGCACGTGTTAGGCAGAGGCACAACAACACCCGTCAATAAAAAAATAATGATTAAAAATAAAACAACTATTCTATATTCAAACGGCGCGCGAATCCGTAGAAATGTGTCAGTGGCGCGTCGCGGCGGACGGCCTAGGCACTAAGCGTGCGGTGAATATCAATGGCGGGGACCAAAATCGAATTTTTCGAAATTTTGGGAGCGGTGGTGCCGCATCGGTGGCGGGGTTTTGAATGGCGCCGCGGGCCGCTGTACATCCGAGACTG
Source organism: Drymonia ruficornis (assembly GCA_947859195.1). Classification (NCBI taxonomy): domain Eukaryota; kingdom Metazoa; phylum Arthropoda; class Insecta; order Lepidoptera; family Notodontidae; genus Drymonia; species Drymonia ruficornis. Next base: position 13,187,072 of record OX401908.1, read on the forward strand.
GCTAACAAAGCGGCAGGACATCGACTTTATAAATTGATTTTGTCCACGTAACTGTACCTGTATAGATTCGACTAGATGACTCCGAGTGTACTCTGTGACTCTGACGGTCTTTATTAACATAATGTTAGGTATACTCGTTAATTGATTTTGGGACGAACGAGTCAACAAACAATTTGTCCTACGCGTGTTTTAAATAATTATCACATCTCACCATAAACAGATCCGCTCATGTGTTTTATGCGCAATAACACCCATAAACCAAAGATGTAAAAAAATATATCTATGGCTGAAACACCTCTCACGTAGGCGAACTACAACTGAGAGAGCATTTTCTTGCTTTTCTTTGTCCGATTGTTCACCAATTCGTGTGAACGGATGCGCAGAGTAGGGGCGTGATTTTACCATTTTCAGGAACTACTTGGAAATGACACTTATCTAAATGGTAGGGAAGGGAAAACCGTGCTCGATACAGTGGACATAAAATCTTATTTATAAGTGTACTAAAAATACCACTACATTCTGCGAAAATTAACATTCAATTCGACAATCATCTTGGGCATTTCGATGCGTGTTATTCACCAGAAGATGAGCCGTAGGTAGCAATATTGGCAATGTTTTCAACATTATTTTACGCGCCGTACTGTGTCCATGGACTCCGTTTAGTAGGACATACTTTAGACAGTCACATGTCGCCGTTTCTTGGTAATGTATTTGCTTCCTACCCGTTTTCTAATTAAAATTTAAAAAAATATTCATACATCTCCGCGATCTCCTTACATCATTAATTAATGGACTCCGAAGCATTTAGCAGCTGCCAAAAGCATTCGATCAACTGCCGATAAATAAGAACATCGGGTTAATAAATCCGTTGATAACGATCCACCGGTAACTCAACACTTTGATTAAACTGTCCACAACGCAAGCGACAGCGGGTAAATGACATCCGACAGATCCCACACAAAAATTAGAGTTATCCACAAAGTTGATAAAGAAATATAAATAAATAAAATAAATATAACGTCACGACTTTTATCCCCATTCGGGGGTAGTCAGAGGCTTGAGTGGCCATACCAGGGCTCGGAAACCGGTTAATTTTTCAAACCGGTTTCGGCCATTGAACCCAGACCGGAATGGATTGCGGTTAAGGTTTCGGTTTCGGTTTCGGTATGATGAAACCGGTTTTACAAAAATTTCGGTTCTATTAAGCAAAATTAACCGGTTAAATTGAGTTTTGGCTGTATTAGCGAGCGATCGAGTTATGACGTATGAATGCTTCATCTCTTTCCAATAAAAAACTCTCGCGCGCTGCAAACGAATATTATTATAATGCTTTCCGGCAGTAGTGAAGCCAAAATATCGATAGTACACTATCCATAGATGACCTTGAAAATCACTTAGGATATCGATAGGGCTATCAATAGCATAATAATAAATGTTTTTAGCAGTTTTTATGAGACAGGTAGCAAACGAGCGTACGGCCCGCCTGATGCTAAGCTCTTTTTATGGGATTGTGGCAAACAAGGGTACGGCCCGCCTGATGTTAAGAACTTTTTTATGGGACTGAGGTGGTAAACAAGCGTACGGCCCGCCTGATGTTAAGCACTTTTTATGGGATTGTGGCAAACAAGCGTACAGCCCGCCTGATGTTAAGAACTTTTTTATGGGACTGAGGTGGTAAACAAGCGTACGGCCCGCCTGATGCTAAGCTCTTTTTATGGGATTGTGGTAAACAAGCGTACGGCCCGCCTGATGCTAAGCTCTTTTTATGGGATTGTGGCAAACAAGGGTACGGCCCGCCTGATGTTAAGAACTTTTTTATGGGACTGAGGTGGCAAACAAGCGTACGGCCCGCCTGATGCTAAGCACTTTTTATGGGATTGTGGCAAACAAGCGTACGGCCCGCCTGATATTAAGCAGGTTTTTACGGGACTATGGTCACAACCAAGCGTACGACCCGCCTGATGTTAAGGACAATGCCAAAGGCATTGCAAGCATGTATAGGCTACGCTATGGTAACTGCTTAACATCAGGCCAGCCATACGCTTGTTTGGCACCTCAGTTCCATTAAAAACTGCTTAACATCAGGCGAGCCGTACGCTTGTTTGCCACCTCAGTTCCATAAAAAACTGCTTAACATCAGGAGGGCCACACGTTTTTGCCACCTCAGTTCCATTAAAACTGCTTAATATCAGGCGGGCCGTACGCTCGATTGCCACCTCAGTCCCATAAAAACTGCTTAACATTAGGCGGGCCGTACGCTCGTTTGCCATCTCAGTCCCATAAAAATTCTTAACATCAGGCGGGCCGTACGCTTGTTTGCCACCTCAGTCCCATAAAATAGTGCTTAACATCAGGCGGGCCGTACGCTTGTTTGCCACCTCAGTCCCATAAAAAGTGCTTAACTTTAGGCGGGCCGTACGCTTGTTTGCCACCTCAGTCCCATAAAAAAGTGCTTAACATCAGGCAGGCCGTACGCTTGTTTGCCACCTCAGTCCCATAAAAAAGTGCTTAACATCAGGCAGGCCGTACGCTTGTTTGCCACCTCAGTCCCATAAAAAAGTGCTTAACATCAGGCGGGCCGTGCGCTTGTTTGCCACCTCAGTCCCATAAAAAAGTGCTTAACATCAGGCGGGCCGTACGCTTGTGTGCCACCTCAGTCCCATAAAAATATAACTGCTTAACATCAGGCGGTAGTATAGATCACTCGGCCGCCAGCCGCCACAGCAAGAATAATGAAAAGGATGCAATGCAAGATGCTAACTCGGTTCCCTTTGCGGCGAAAACTACAGAAAACACCAGAAAGCGTGTGAATGAGACAAACGAACCAAGCGCGCGTGCTAGAAAAGGATAGTGAGCGCATCTTATGTGCGGAACTCGACCTTGATCGCTAGTCGGCTGTAGCATGCGTCTGAGTTTAACCGGTTAATTGAGGTCTTAATATCGGTAAGCGTTCCGTTTGCTGCCTTAACCGGTAACCAAATTTTTTTCGGTTTAGTTAAAACCGGTTTCGTATTTAACCGGTTAATCAACGAACGGAATTAAACCGGTTTCATGAACGTTATTAACCGGTATTTCAAAACCGGTTCCAAGCCCTGGGCCATACACCGCCACATTGTGGAGGTATTAAGTCAACTCAAAACCCACGTTTCACCAGATAGTCAGAACCCAACGTGACAGGTGGTGAACCTTGTCGCTGTGTATACAGGAACTGACTATTACCTAATCCCGAGGGATAGATACCTTTCCAATGATAATTAATTATGTCCATTGGGGCGGGTAGTTACCACGTTTCATACATTTTTGCCCAATGGCCTTTTTGTTTATAGAAATTGTAATTAATTTACGATCGCTTTACAAAACTCTTTTAAACAAGTCATTTGTAGGGCCACTGTAAATTGACAACTCCTTAATAAGTAGTTCTACACGGACGTTATAGCGGTGTCGAATTGAATTTGTTTATAGTATACCTAATTAGTACCAATATTTATAGTTGTCGAACCATAAGGGGCTATGCACACGGGCAACTGGCAACTCGCAACTAGCTGTTTTCATATAAAACAATTGCGGCAGCCGCGGCAACTGTTGCTGCAACTGGCAATTGTTGGCTGCAACTGCCAAAAAAACATTAAAATGTTGATAGGTAGTTTCGGCAACTAAGTTGCTAGTTTCTTCAACTAAACTTGCTCCGTGTGCATAGCATCTTAGTATACGAATTACTATAAATATATTGTTATGATAACGCGCAACCTCGAATATAATATGTATTGAGATCAAGTCTTCAACAGTGCCCTAATAAACGTGTTGGCACAAGTACCCACACTTGCATAATGTTTGCGTACGTGTTCCACAGCTTAGGTTTCTGCAAACTTATCTACCACAGAAACCTAGTTAGGATGTGTGACCAATCGATAGATCGCTGATCGATGGTAGAATGGATTAATCGACGTCGATCGATAGTATTGGTGTGGTAGAAACTGAAGATCGATATCGACTAATCCATACTGCCATCGATCGATCGCCGATTTATGGTAGAATGGATTAGTCGACGTCGATCGATAGTATTGGTGTGGTAGAAACCAACGATCGATGTCGACTAATCCATTCTACACCTTATTTATTTGGTAACATTTTACTTATACCATAAACATGAAACGATATAGAAAGGTGCTAGATATTAGGAAAATCCAACACTATCGAGAAACATTCCAAATCATTACCGATACAATAAGTTTGCCCATGGAATACAACACGTAGAAAATACAAGAATGCAAGTCGATGCCATGTGTCCGCTGCATCGGAATTCGGCGCGGGCGCAGCGCGTGATCTTCATAAACAAATGAAACCGATAAATAAGCGCTTCTGCCTTGAACCAACCGGTGTCGTGGAAATTTATGCGAAACGGATGGGCCGCTTGGAGAGAGGTAACAGTTTAAAAAACACACGTGTCAAACAGAGAACCTCCTCCTTTTGAAGTTGGTTAAAAAAGTAACAATGGGAGAAGGCCCTCGTGAATCATGCTCAATCTTAAATTCCTAATCAACTTGATTACCTTACGATGACAGTTCCTTTACTTTTATGGATTTTAAAATTCATACCGCCAGATTCCGCGTTGCGTTGCGTTGCGTCGTCGCATGCGACGATTCAACGGAGAGACAAAGCGGGTGAGGGTGAGGCTGCGCTGTTTGTGGGATGACGTACAGCGTTCCGCTGCTAGAGGGAGACGTGCGTATACGAAATGACGTAAACGAAGGCGTGGTGTCACCCTCTTGTGTTGCGACGTCGTGCGTCGTCGCAACGCAGGTGTCCGTGTGGCATACATTGCGTTGTCCGTTGCGACGACGCAGCGCAGCGCGCTAGTGGGGCCCGGCTCTAAGCCAGTATACAATGATTTTTTAAAGCATTGCTAAGAACAAAAATGATTTGAAATGCTAGTCTATCAAAACTTTATATAAATGTTTGGATTAGTTTTTAGCGAATGCTAATGCTTTGTACCATACTAGATTTATGCTAATAACACGGATTATAACGTGTAGTAGTAACTAGTAGCTTAATCTAATATGCGCGAAAAGCTCTACCATTTAAACATTGTTCAGATAACATACATGTTTGTAAGAACTTTGCAGGGCTCGGTAACATTTTATAACGGTTTGTAAAGCCATGTCAGCCAGCCGGTCAGTTGTTACTACACCACAAAACAATGAACGAAAGAATAATGGGAATGTTCGGTAAAAGATCATAACGGGAAGTTCGCGACGTCTGAATCCTGAATTCAGTATACTTAACGCCTTGTAAATTTTAATAGCCACTGGTAGCAAACTAACAAAAGCGGCCTCTAATATTGTTGGTGTGAATTCTTCATTGTTAATCGTTAATACTTGATGGTCTGCATGTTTGCAGCCAGAGGATCGACTAATGGAGTTTATGATGGTATGGTCTTCATACAAACCTTGATAAATGGTCAATGACAATCGATGCAGCGGTGGGTATGTATGCAAATTTCAACGTAAAACAATACGCTCGTGCGTTGTATATTCTTGCGTATTCTTTACAGAATGTGCCCAGTGCAGGAGTGAACAAGTTTGTTGTAACATTGACAAAACAATACGCGCGTTTTACGCGACAGTCGGTTGGATTCATAGTGATTTTAAACAGAAGAGATGTTCTTAATAGATATCTCTATGAAACAACGCGTGGAAATTTGCGCGGGATGGCCCGGGTGGTGGGGGTTAAGAAATGGGAGGCAATTTACAAGATAGCGCGCCTTCCGATTATTTCTATCTACCGGTAAATAGCAGAACTACTCACTTCGTTTTATGTCGATGTTAGAACGTAGTTTAACTTTGTGCACTAGATGACACTAAGTGTAGGATGAAAAAAAGCCGTACAAAGGGTTGCCATCTGGTGTCGAATATAATTATATTTGGGATCCGAACGTTGGCAAGACGTCTGCACAGGACGAACGCCAACAGCACACTGACTTAAGCCACGCCTACTGTGATGACGTCAGCGGCCGAGTTGTGCGATGTCTAAGCAACGCGGCCGAGTTGCTTAGACCCAGTCGTTCTTTAGTATTAGGTTCATGGTTGGATTGGAACCTTTTGGGTGTACCGTTGATAAATAGAAACCAATCATTTCACTTATTATACATATATTTAAAAGATCTCGTCTCAATATCATTTACATTCGTAAAAACTTCACATTCTAATATTTACAAATTTGTCTCTTGTCACAACGCATTTACAATAATAATAGATCACAAAAATATAAAAAAAAATACATCTGAAATAAAATGGAAAATCCAAAAGTATGCCTCCATTTACACGTAGAACCTCATTTGATCATATACTACATAATAATGTACATATTTACAATTCAATACTGGATTCCATCTGAGTCGTGCACATACATAAGACAGCACAGGTTTGGCGAATTATTTAATACGAAAGTATGACGTCAGCACACTGCAATAATATTGTGGTGAAATTTATCACTTCTTAAGGAGTTCGTAGCAAGCGGCAGACAGCAGACGTCAGTCGGTCTCATAGAAATTGAATGCAGTCTGCCGTCGCGGCACATGTCATCGCCACAATTTGTGGATTGCAACGAACTCCTACCTTTAGGAACAAAACAATGTTTTAAAGCATCCATCGTACAGGCTTGTTATGGCGCGCATGCTAACCCTGCCGGTCTGGGTGTCACTGGTATTGCCCCAATATACTACCCATGTCCTGCTACAGGCCGTTTCAATAGTGCGAAATAATACTTGGGGGGGTTTGTATGAGTATCGGGAATAGAAATATAGTGCATTTTTAATGCATTTTCCATAAAAATATTAGATTTGTGCACTCCTTCTCTGTGTCAACTTTAATTGTGTCAAATTTCATACTCCTCCGTCCGCGTAATTTTCGTAAAAAGGGGTGCGAAACTTTTTGCTTCACGTATATATGAGCATATGATGATGATGATGATTTCGTACTAATGAAACTCTGTATCTTTTATGCTATAGTTCTTAAACCCTGATCACCACGTAAAACTGATTACTTTTTGGGGCACAACAGTGTGTATTTATAACATACGAGATCAAGCTTCATAATACGCATTCAGCCGCAATCTTATCCGTTTTCCGGATCAAAAACTTAAATTCAGGATTAGGCTAGCTCTCTATTAAAAACATTTAACAGAACACGACAACAAAACTTTTCAACAAGCAAGTTAACAAACAAATAACTGAGAGATCTGAGAATGTTATGAAATCGGACATTTTAGACTGAGTTAGCCAGTCTAGCTAGATACCTAATGGCGGTGACCGACACTAGCCAAACCACGAGCAGAGAAACATATATTCAATTTGTTTTTCCTGATTATCAGATGTGGTGATTGCTTATGTTGTTCACCACCATAACAAAAGTCCCATGTTTTCTGATTATATTCTCAATGTCATATTTACCATGTGTTTCAATCAATTGAAAACTACGATACAGAAGAAAACGTAAAAGATGATATGATTCATCAGTTGCTAGACAGAGAGGTAGAGACTTATATACTTAGCGCCTGTTCCAGAATAGTCAGATATATCCACCAAATAAATATGGCGTTTTGACAGGTTTTCCATACAATATCTGTTAAAAAGCAAGATTTTGAAACAGGCCATAAAGTACAAATTTTGTAGTGGAAAGTGTAAAGCACGCGGCGGAACCGCTGAGATAGTCATACGTGATCCCTTAGGGCCGGGCCCCATTACCGCGTTGCGTTGCGTCGTAGTGCGACGTCGTGCGTCGTCGCAACGCAGGTGTGGCATACAATGCGTTGTCCGTTGCGACGACGCAGCGCAGCGCGCTAGTGGGGCCTGGCTCTTATGCCACAAGCAAAAAATTTTTTTTTTTATTTCTGAAAAACATCTGAATATCGTATTTTAAATATTCATTGTCTCGTGCTTCGGCTCATGTCTGTCGCCACCATTACACAAATGCACGCAGGCAATGTCCATCCTCTAGCTGACTATTTTCTCTCTCTGTCGGTGTCCTATTCTAGTTGGAATTAATTGGTTGTGCAAAAATACATTTCATTTAGAAAATCGAATCAAAAATCACATCGGTCCTTCCAACATTATAATAAATTAAGACAAAATACCTTAAGCTCATTGCAACCGCAGGTTCGCACCTGTCTTCGACCACTTGGCAACGACTACCACATAGCCACATAGCCACAAACCACATTACACTCGCCACAAACACACCTAGCGTGAACTAGTGTCTGTACAAACTCGCGAACATTTATCCACACTATGTACATTGCGCGGTGACTATGACGCGCGCCGCTTTAACGTCACTTTGCCGCGCGCTAACTGTGATATATATATCCTGACGCGCTCCTGGTTAGTTTTCGTCACCCACATCTGGAATAGAAGTAGGCTGTTGAGTATCAATGGGTAAAAAAATTAATAATTTAAAAAAAAATTAAAAACACGACTGCCCTGCCAAAAACGAACTAAAAAGTATAAAACAAGTGCTGACACTGTTTTAACTTGCACTTGCAGTCGGGGGACCGTTCTGTGGAACACTTTTTAATTTAAGAGGTCCCCCGACTGCAATGACACTGCACTTGTTTTATACTTTTTAGTTAGTTTTTGGCGGGGCAGTCGTGTTTTTTATTTTTTATTTTATGCATTTTAGTGACAACAGCCAAAAATGAAATATTTGTTTTACATGTACACCCTACCTATGCTAAATTATGCCAATAAATTATATATTTTTGAAATGTGCACATCAAGGCCTTCAATTTGATACCCATATTGTAATAAAAGAAAAATAGTACATTGTTAAGTAACTTATTAATTGGTCCCGAGACGGGTCCCGGGACGTTCGAGACGGTAATAGTTCGAGGGACCAATAATAAGTTACTTTAACCCGAGATTAACACTGTGCTTTTCATCACGTATACAAGGAAAGTAATAATAAAATAATTTAATAGCTAAAGAAAAAAATTGTGAACATTTACACAAACACATGTATACTGACGTAGATTGCGTATTTTGCTTTTTGATATTTTGACGCTGTCACTTTGTTTTTTTTAGAGGCCAGTACTTTTTCAAACATTATAAAAGGTTTTAGTCTGTGATTATAGATTCGGAGCAGGAACGATTTGTGATTGATTTAGGGAGAAATGGTAAATATTTTGCCCAAATGTATGTTATTTTAAAGAAATAGTTGAAAGTAAATTATAATAAAGTCATTGAAAAAAATATATTCTTTAATTAATACTTAACTTTATGTTATTTCAATTTTACATCGCGCTGTAATTGAGTGGATGTAAGAAGGTTGGAACTATTAAATTCTCTTTGGTTGGAACATAGTTCAATAGAAACTCGTATTTTTTTATAATTTGACAGAATCTTTGACAGAACGGGCCCAATCGTTTTCTGGATATACGATTGAGCCCGTTCTGTCAACGATTTTGCCCGATCAGTATCACCTTCTGTCGGCTCTTCAGGCACCTTTTGACCTACTTTCCGCGTATCAGTGATGAAAAAAATATTTTCACATTTGAATTTTGAGCCATAATGCCGCCATAATGATTTTTTTTTAAATAATATACCCAGTGTTACCCGGAATGATGTAAGGATTCTAACGATACCCCATACGTCCAATTCGGTTCACGCATTTATAAGTTATTGTGGAATAAAGAATCTCACATACATACATACATGAACCCTAAACACATATACACTCCTTTTTTTTGGGCAGTCGTGTAAAAAGTATAGGTCGCTGCGAGTGGTTGCCGGTCCAATTCCTGCCCAAGGCGAATTTTGGAAACTGCCTTTTCCTTAATTTCCCTGGCCTTAGTGTCAGTGGGATCTCCACCAGCTATGGTAGCCATAGTACTAACGTTGCTTAGGGGGCGTCCATAAATTACGTGAATGATTTAGGGCGGAAGAGGGGGTCGAGCCAAATCTCACGTGGGGGAGAGGGGGGTCTCGGCAAATATCACGTAATTATTTTACCGCAAGAAACAGTATAAAACGGCCAGAAAACTGGGTTAAATTAAGTAAAAGATGTTTGTCCCGCTAGCTAGAATATGGGTTTTGAAAAATCTCACGTGAGATCAGAGGGGGTCGGAGGGGGTCGAGCCAAATCTCACGACATCTCACCAAAATCGCCTCACGTAATTTATGGACACCCCCTTAGTTTGCGACCCTACTGTTGGTATGTAAGTCTGGCGATATTATTGTTTTATTTAAATAATAAAAATATAATAATGTTAGCACTTTTAACGTCCCACTCTTGGGCACGGGCCTCCCCTAATTCGAGGGAGGTTCAGGCCATAATCCACCACACTGGCCCAGGTGGGTGGATTTCACGTGCCTTCCGAAAATTTGTTAGATTTTTAAGACATGCAGGTTTGTTCACCGTAATTAATTTATTAATAACATCCTAAAGCAATGTATGGTGTTGTCATAGATTTATAAAAGTACCGCGCGTGCGCTTTAACTAGATACCGCCCTACTAAGAAAAATCATTTCCAGAAATGCGGCAACTTATTATCCGTTTCATACAGTGGTTGCTGTCAGTGTAACGTCACAACTTTTATCCCCGTTCGGGGGTAGTCAGAGGCCTGAGTGGCCATACACCACCACATTGTGGAGGTATTAACCAACTCAAAGCCCACGTTTCACTAGATAGTCAGAACCCAACGTGACAGGTGGTGAACCTTGTCGCCGTGTATACAGGAACTGACTATTACCTAATCCCGAGGGATAGGTAGGTTTCCTCACGATGTTTTCCCTCACCGTCAGCGAACTGTAAATTATGCACATAGATGAAAATTCATCCATTGGTGCATGCCCCACCGGGGATCGAACCTGGGACCTTCTGATTGTTAGCCCAACCTGTTCACCCCTAGGCTACAGTTGCTGTCAGATGTACTGAAATACTCGAAATTTCGTGTGGTATCAGTTGCCGCATTTTATTAGTTGGCATGCTCCATCTAGTTAGAGCGCCCTCGCGGAAACTAGAATTAATCTATAGCTATGTCCCCACCAGTGCGCTTTCACGTTCATCTTGCGCTTTCATCTGACGCATGAATGAAGTGCCATAGCGCATGCAATAACGCGTGCGCTATTCTAGCTCAAAAACAGCGCACGCCCGTAGCGCACGCTGATCCGCCACCGGTGGGTTCGCGTGCAACATTCCGTGCGCTTTACATACAAAATGGCGGAAGATGAAGTTAAAACATTGAAATGATGAATGTTTTGTTTGGTTTCGTGTCTTCAAAACATCGTTTATCCGGATACTCTTTTTCTTGAGTTTTTTTTCCTTGTAGTTAATACTAAATATTCTGCACAAATAGCTACACTTGTCCGTCTTGACGACCGACCAGGGTGGATAGGTGTAGACAGTATGCTGCATTCCTCTTAAGGCAATCAATATTGCACGCGCTTGACGCGAGATGAATTGAAAGTTGAAGACGCAAGATGAACAAGAAAGCGCACTGGTGGAGACATAGCTTATGGGTGTTGTATTGACTGACCGCGTCGTCGGTGATGGCGTGTATGTGTCCGGACAAGCGCGGCAGGTCGCGGCCCTCCACGTACACGCTCTGTCCGCGGTGGTACCAGCGCCGCTCGTACAGCAGTTTGCCGTCCTCCACCCGCGTGTCCGGCGTCTCGCTGCCCTCGCGCACCGGCGAATCACCTGACAACCGTACCAACATCTTTTTTTAGGGTTCCGTACCCAAAGGGTGCTAACGAAACCACCAAGCCTCCGCTGTCCGTCCGTCCGTCTATCAACGGGCTGTATCTCACGAACCGTAGAGAGTTGAAATTTTCACAGAATGTGTATTTCTGTTGCTGCTATAATAACAAATAAGTTTTTTGTCCGGACCCTTTCATGTGCGAGTCCGACACGGACTAGGCATGTTTTTTATAGCCTGTTAAATGTCCCACAGCTGGGCAAAGGCCTCCCCTTTATCTCCACAGGTCACAGGTTGGGCTTCCGGCTCCCTCACTCATCGTACGAAACGCAGCTGTAATAGCTACTTTACGCCGATCTTCTGTAAGAGGGTGGTACTATCCAGGTCGAGCCAGCCCATAGTAAGTATATGAACTGCAGTCAATTGGCTACAGCTTGGCTCATCCACCAGTAAAACATGAATTGTTACTCACAGATGTAAATGTAACGTCACGACTTTTATCCCCATTCGGGGGTAGTCAGAGGTTTTTGAGTGGCCATACACCACCACATTGTGGATGTATTAACCAACTCAAAGCCCACGTTTCACCTGATAGTCAGAACCCAACGTGACAGGTGGTGAACCTTGTCGCCGTGTATACAGGAACTGACTATTACCTAATCCCGAGGGATAGGTAGGTTTCCTCACGATGTTTTCCCTCACCGTCAGCGAACTGTAAATTATGCACATAGATGAAAATTCATCCATTGGTGCATGCCCCACCGGGGATCGAACCTGGGACCTTCCGATTGCTAGCCCAACCTGTTCACCCCTAGGCTACAGTCGCTGTCAAGGCGGCTGCGGCGGCGGCTGTGTTGTTACTCACAGCTGTTGGAATTGAGATGTTTCCTGGGCTGCGTGTGTTGTGTGTTGGGCGTGTGTTGCGCGTGGTGTCGCGCGGGCGGCGGCGAGTGTCGCGCGATGGCGCGCAGGTCCGCGTCGATGTCGCGCTCGTCCAGCTGGAACGTGAGCGTGGTCGCGAGCGGCTTGCGACGCTTCTCCGGCGCCGGCGCCGGCTCGTTCGCGCGCCGCCGCAGTATCCGCTTCATCACTGGCTTCACCTGATCATCACATGATATTAACAATAGGGAAACGTCATCACTTTGACTGGAATGGCCGACTAAAAGTGACAGACATGTACATAAAAATAAGACACAGGGGCTGTAGCCTGTTTTCGTGTAGCTTTCTATATGAAAACAGGCACAAAACTCAACAAAGAAAAATAATAAAACTCCTAACAGGGCTAGCACACGCGCCATGACAAGACTTTTGACACGAAATACGTCGCACCGAGACGCTCTCTCTCTATTACTTAATGCATAGGAGCGAAGAAGACACAATCGATAAATCTCGTTAATCGTTAAGTCTTGTCTCGGCCGGCTATGCTACCAGTGCAGATCATATTGTGTAGGCCAAAAAAAAACTCAGATCATGTTGCATAGGGAGCCGATCTTGGCACATTTATGCAAAGATGATTGTTCTCAATATTATGATAATAAGAGCATAGTTATAAAGAAATCTGAACTAAATGTTGCATGACTGCACTCCAAAAGGATTGACCAGAGATGGCCAATGACAGAATCATGAAGAGTTGGGAAAGACCTTAGCCCAGCAATTGGACAATGGTACTTAATCAACTGTCTACAAAATACGAAAAGTATTGCTATCTTGCTCACACATAGCGATCTTAAAGAGGATAGCGAATTTAACTAAACTAAATTCCAAAACAAGGGCCTGGACCATCATGTCAGGGGAAAACTTGCGTGCACCCCTTACAAGGTGCACAAATAATAAAAAAAAAAAGAAAAAGAGGATAGCAATACATATAATTAAGTCATGTTTAATTTGTGTAAAAATTGAGCACTATGGTTGGTTTTTGAAAAATAAATCTTACGCTTACCTCCATAGAGTCTCCATTCAGCTCCATACTGTGTCTTTCACTCTCAATCATCTTCCTCTTGTCCTCGAAGTCACTGAGCAGGTTCTCCCTCAACTCTATCTTCTTCTCTTCGAACTCCTTCGCCGCTGCCTTCTTCTCTGCTATATACTCTCTCTCCACCACATCGTACATGTGTTCCCTGTTGGTTGAAAATTGGGATGGACTATTTTTAAATGAATGAATATCAAACATGATATTATCAACCTTATTTGTGAGTGGGATGGGACAACTCTAGATACTTCTTCTGTGGATAAAACGAAGATGGTACTAAAATGGGTCTAAACAAAATCTTATCCTAATTCTCATTTTGTTTGTAACATTGTTGCAATAGTTTTGATTTATTTTGTCAGATTTTTGATGATTACACAATAACCTGCCCCTGCGGCCCGGCCACGACTTCGCGTTTCAGTGACGGGCGACAGCGCGGGGGCACCAAAATGTTGCATCACGCCACGAGCTGCCGCTCTCGGTGGCAACGCGCGCGATGCAACATTTTAGCGCTGTCGCCCGTCGCTGAAGCGAGAAGTCGTGGCCGGGCCGTAAGGGCATACTCTGTAAGGCAAAATATTTTGTAAAGCAATTGTAAACAGTTGCAATATCTAAATATTTGGGGTACCATGACTCTATCAAAAGGTCCATAGACATTAATATTTGCCGGATAATACCTGTATGTTTTGTTAATCCGGAGTCTCTCGTCCAGCTGGTGCTTGAGCCTCTTCACTCTCCGCAGGAACTCTGGATGCACCCCATCCTCCAACTGCTGCAGCTGTTTCTTCAAGTTGGCCAACTTGTCTTGGTATAATCTGAAAAATATTTGCATAAGCTATAAGACGGCAAAAGAGAAAGGTGTATCTCAGGGAGGTAGGTATAAGTTCACAGTTATGCATCCAAATTTCACTGTATTCGGTCCCAGTCATATTTCCCCCTCAAGGGGATTTAGGCTTTGTCCTCCATACTCAATGGAGTTGCTATTGGTTATTGATAAAAGAAAAAAAGTTGAAGATGAAGTTGATAGAGGGCTATCTATGTCCAGCAGTGGACTTATGTGTGTTATGTGTGATGATGAGGTGTGATTAGAAGTGGGTGCTTAAACGAAAAGCCGTTTGAAAAGTTACCTTTTTTAAGTAAGCACCTAAGCGCGCTTACAAATTTAAGCGTGTTGCTTTTAAGCAATGACGGCAAGAAAGAGAAAGAAATTCCAAAAAATTACAAAAAGTAACCTTATTTGTATGACAATACAGTTCAAATCAATATTTAATTAAATTTAACCTTATTGCTTTACCCATAAAAAGCAATAATTTATAATACATTATATTAGATTAAAAACCATATTTCCATGCACATAAGACTCACTAACAATTTTTCAACGCGTAAGTTTTTGGCTTTTTGCTTGAACTTATGTTTAGTAAGCATTTTGCTTTTGTTGTCCGTTTATGGACGTTAACGGACGAATTTTAGTTTAATTAAAAAAAGCAGAAAAGCACTTTTACAACGACTTTTAAAAACAAGCACAAGCGTAACAACGTGCTTTTAATATAAAGCCGTTTATCACATCTTTAGGTGTGATACAGGCTTATGATGATGGTGGGTACATTTGTATAAGTATGTTATTACTTACTGTTCCTTAACTTCAAGTGGCTCATCATTGTTTGGTATGTCCGTCTCGCTGGCTTCTTCTGTGTCTGTAAACAAACAAACAGTTGATTTTATATAGGTACAGACAGACCACTTGAAGTGGAATTGCTAATGGGTTTTGTATACAAACATTGGACCATTAGAGGTTCTAAAACTGACAAAAAGCAAGATATAACTGGGTTTCAAGGTTGATGCAGTTTTAGGGTAAAAAGAACTTCTATCTTGAAATTGTTAAGTGGTGTTTGATGTGCTATGATTTCTAAGAGTAGTGTAAGTAGCATTTTGGAGGGGGTGTTGGCCTCAGCTGGGGTATTTGACGGAGAGGACATTCGTTAGAGAAGTTTGCTGCAGAATAGAAGTAAACCTAAGGGATGCAATTCAAAGGCCTAACAGCTGTTTTGACATATGATTTACTTATCTAGAGCACATACAAAGAAAGTTTATTTTAAGGTCAATGTGAGAAAGTATGTAGCACATCACATTTTCATCATACTGATGGTGAAAGTGGCACCAAAACGAAACCATTACGTCACCTAACAGGTTAGCATAAAATAGGCGGGAATAACAGAAACAATGGTCAATGTTTATAGATAACCATGTTGTAGTTACGTAATCAATGTTTATGTATTGTAATCAACTAATTGTGACAGTAAATAACAGGTTATGGAGCAGATTGCAGATAAAGATACCAAAACAGGGTTAGACAAAGATCGTAAACAAAAACTCACCTTCATCGCTGTCCTCGACTGGCGGCTGCGGGGGTAACGTGTCGTCCCTGTCCCTATACTCGTCCAGATCGTCGTATCCGTCGTCTTCGAAGTCATACTCATCTCCCGGACCCGAATATGGTGATCCTTGGTAAGACATAGTAGACGCGACGCGTAATAGTTGCATGCAGATAGGATACGAACACCACGTCAGAAACAAACTCTTACGACGAATAACACCGATAACGACACGAGCAACAAATGGCAAGTGCCAGCTAGTTCACTCATATAAAGAATTTTTGTTAAATTCCACTTCGATGAAAAACCAAATTGGAGCAAATTGATTGAAGCTGTTTTACGTCAAACTAGACAAAAAGCATCATTGTAAGACGACAAAAAAAAATAACAACTAGATAATCTTTGTTGGCGGTAATGTGATCGTATTATTCATACGAGTGAAAGAGAGATTCGATATCTTTAATGATAGCAGATCGACGCTTGAAAGTCAAAAGGTAACAAGCGCCATAATAGCAACTTTACAGGAGAGCCGTTTAAAGTTTTAAAATTCGGAAAAAAAATCATAACTTTTTACTCGATAGACCTTTTTAGATAAAACCAAAAGCAGAAAACCTACAAAAACATGCTTTATCTACTCAAACAAGTATTTAATAAATAGGCCCCTTAGTTTCTGAGATAGTGGCTCATAAGCTCTAAAAACATGACAAGGCGGCAGGTAGAAAAGGAGCAAGCGACAGGACGAAATTTTTTTAATCGAAACAAAAAGACATAAACTACAATAATAAAATAACCACGATTAGACAAAACAGGTTAAGTAACTTTTTTTCTCAAAACAAATGCAAGTAGAAATGTTGCAAACGACCCACTGAGATTTTCTAATAAAAGACAAAACAGCTTAAGTAAAAGTTTATCATTCTCAATTTCCGAGCAGAAATATCTTAAACGAGACAAAAAAGTAAAGTAATGTATTGCAAAACGTTATAAACGGCGCTTTTTTATTCATTATAGTGAGGCAAAACCGTAAACATGACAACACTAACGGATATGCCGCTTTTAATTTCAATACACATAGCCATAAATTTTAAAGTAATGGTATTAGATCATGCAAAATTGATTATAAAATTAGTGTGTGTTCTACACTTTAAGGTAAGTATCTATTTTATTTATTATAAGTACACCTTGAATGTGTTTATTGAAATTTCCTACTGCTCTTTTAACGCGAACGACTACCACAATCGCTGAGGGGCGTAGTCGGCAGTTGTTGGATATCGTTGGCAGTCGTGTGAAAGAGCTCTTTGTAGAGAAACAGTATTTAAAATAACAAGAAATATAATCAACTTATAAAATCTGCCGTGTGGTGCCGGCTTAGAATAGCACCAACCCATCTCATTCCTTGGGTGCCGTAAGAGGCGACTAAGGGATTCACCGGAGGATGGGCAGCAGCGTCCTCCGAGTACGTATTTTACCTACTGCGATCGCCAACCCATCTGCCAAGCGTGGCGATTATGGCAAAACCCCCCAATGAAACGGACAAACAGGAACCGACCCCCAGTCCCCGGCAGCCTCGCTAGCTAGTCCTGGCCATGGTAGCGGCTATGGTAACGGCGGGGGAGGGGGTGTTAAGAATTTCCGGCAGGACGGCTACCACATAAACCGATGATTGGACCTGGCAACATTTAACACGCGCACACTGCGGACCGACGAGAAGATCATTGAGCTCGAGGAAAAATTTAGTAGGGTACGGTGGGACGTCATCGGATTATCTGAAGTCGGAAGAAGGGGGAGGACTCGATAATTCTGAAATCTGGTAACCTGCTCTATTTCCGAGAGGGCGACCAGCAGTCCTAGGGGGTCTCGGGTTTATCGTCGTCGTAGAGTGTGTCAACTATGGTGGCGGCGTATCTTGTTCTCCGAATAACCCAACTGTATTCGTTAAAAGTAGTTCAGGTGTACGCTCCGACATTGGCATATTCAGACAACGAAGTGGAAACTATGTATGAGGATATCTCTAGAGCCATGCATAGTTCCAAAACTTACTTTACCGTTGTCATGGGTGACTTCAACGCGAAACTGGAAAAATGAGACGGTGATGAGCTGCGAGTAGGGCAATTTGGAGTTGGACGGCGTAACCACCGGGGCCACCAGCTGGCGGGCTTTATGATGAACTCCTTCTTCAGGAAGTGTGAGCACAGGAGGTGGACCTGGATGAGCCCCGACGGTGCAACATAAAACGAGATAGACTCCATCATGTCGACGAAGAAGCAAGTATTCAATGATGTATCTATGATCAACGCGGTCAAAACCGGTAGTGATCACCGACTGGTAAGATGCACATTGAATCTAAATATAAAACTTGACGGACGGTGAGGGAAAACATCGTGAGGAAACCTACCTATCCCTCGGGATTAGGTAATAGTCAGTTCCTGTATACACGGCGACAAAGTTCACCACCTGTCACGTTGGGTTCTGACTATCTGGTGAAACGTGGGCTTTGAGTTGGTTAATACCTCCACAATGTGGTGGTGTGGGGTTACTCAAGCCTCTGACTACCCCCGATTGGGGATAAAAGTCGTGACGTTACACACACACACATATAAAACTTGAAAGATCTTGACTGATGAAGTCTAAGCACCGGACAGCACTAACCCAGATCCAAAACCCCGAGAGCTTTCAGCTGGAATTTCAAAACCGATACGATGTTCTAGGCAGTAGCGTGGACGATTATAACGACGGGTTCGTGGATGCAAGGCCCGTGGTACAAAATCTCTGAGGAAGGAGAGAAGTGAAATGATACTGCAGCCTTCAGATGACGCGTTTAAATACCGACAGCTCAATAGACAGATCTCGAAGACCTTGACACGTGACTTCCGCCAATTTAATACCGAAGGTATTAAAGAGGCTATCGAGCGGAACAAAATCTCCAAAGTGTACCCTAGAAATCTGTCTATTGGGCAAAGTAAGCTAATGAAACTGAAGATCGATGACGGCAGAATTGTTTCATCCAAACGACAGCTTTTGAGGGAGGTCGAAGAACATACACAGTTCTATATACTCACAGTTCTATAAACAGTTATACACGTCAATACGGGCACCCGTTACAAACCTGACGAACGACCCAAGAGCTAAACCAACCCGACACTATACCAAAGACATCCGAACGTCAGCTTGTGAGCTTGAGCGCGTGAGATTAGTATGGCTCTTAAACTGCTTAAAACGACAAGGCACCGGGTGATGATGGAATAACGGCTGAGCTCCTGAAAGCGGGTGTAAAACCGGTGCTAAAGGCCCTTCAGAAGCTGTTCGGTTCTGTCATACTCGAGGGAAAAACGTCGCAGGCATGAAGCGAAGGTGTGGTGGTTCTTTCAAAAGGGCGATAACGCTCTGCTAAAGAATTATAGACCCATCTCACTTCTGAGCCATGTCTACAAGTTGTTTTCGAGGGTCATAACGAACCGTCTCGCACGCAAGTGACGACCTCCAGCCTCCCGAACAAGCCGACTTCCAAAAAGGCTTTAGTACCGTAGACCACATACTGGAGTACGCTGTAACAAGATATTATAGAAGACCGAGGAGTATAACCTGACCCTTTGCTTAGCGTTTGGGGACAACGAGAAAGCCTTCGATTCGGTCGAGATGAGCTGTATTGCAGTCTCTTCAGCGATGCCAAGTCGATTACCGGTACATCGAAGTTTTGAAATGTTTGTATGAAAATGCCGCTATGTGAATCCGATTACAGGACCAGAACTCGAAACTTATCCGGTTGCAGCAATGTGTGATACAGGGAGACGGTATCTCTCCCAAACTGTTCACCGCTGCACTGAAAAACGTTTTCAAGGTTCTGGACTGGGCTGGGCATCAACATAAACGGCGAGTACTCACCTTCGGTTTGCCGACAACATAGTGGTCATGGCTGAGACTATGGAAGACCTCAATACCATGCTCGATGGCCTCAGTAGAGCCTCCGAACGAGTTGGTCTTAAAATGAACATGGACAAGACGAATTGATCTTCGTCAAATATCGATTTGCCGTGTTTTACCCACTCCCGTGAAGATCGGAGACTACGCTTAAAGTTGTCTGGGACAAACTATCCAGTTAGGTAGGTCCAACTTCGAGAAAAAGGTCAATCTACGAATCCGACTCGGTTGGGCAGCGTTCGGGAAGCTATGCAATATCTTCCCGTCCGAAATACCGCAGTGTCTCAAGACGAAAGTCTTCGACCAGTGTGTGTTGCCAGTGATGACCTATGGATCTGAGACATGGCCGCTCACAATGGGCCTCATAAAAAGCTCAAAGTCACTCAAAGGGCAATAGAGAGGGCTATGCTCAGAGATTCCTTGCGAGATCAACTCAGGAATGAGGAGATACGCAGAAGCAGAAGAATCAAGGTAGCCGACATAGCCCGCAGGATTGCCAAACTTAAGAGGCAGTGGGCAGGGCACATTACTCGTAGAACGGATGGCCGATGGGGCCGAAAAGTTCTCGAGTGGCAGCCGCGCACCGGAAAGCGTAGGGTGGGTCCCGCAACGTGGACCGACGATCTGGTGAAGGTGGCAGTAATACGCTGGATGCGGGCAGCGCAAGACAGGTGTGGCGAAACTTAGCGAAAACCTATGTCCAGCTGTTGACGTCTTTCGGCTGAGATGATGATGATGAAAAATTTCTATTCATTAACTTCATAAACTTTTCATTCATTTCAATTCATTTGTCGTTCACAAAAATGGCACTGACATTTAGACTAATATTAGACATCAACGCAGTAATCACTATCATTGCACGCAGTTATTTAAAATAGGATAAATGACATTCAACTTGGATTTTTTGACTAAATTCTCATTTCTCGTATTCGGTAGAAACAGCACAAGCGATATCAATTTTATTTCAACAACGAGGCAAAAAGGGATAAACGCCAAAATATTATTTTTTGTTTCCAGGCAAAAACGGATCAAGCAACATTGCATTAGTTTTTAAGTTAAAGCAAAACAGCCTAAACCCCTTTTTTGATTTTATTCCGAAAAGGCAAAACGCAATAAGTGGTTAAATGGTATTCTGGTTTAACAGGTAGAAAAGAAGTAAACGCAGTTTGTGGTATGAAGACCTTCAGGCAAAACTACTTAAAGACCATGCATATGAAAATATTGAAAAGCAGAATGCACTAAACGCCGAAGTGCATTGTTTTTTTGTTTTTTTGTGTAGGCGTAAACAACAATTCCCTGATGAGAGAAAATTATGTGTCACTTGATACCTTTTGATACCTCTTTTTGCTAAAATCACATCAGGCATAAGTGACATCAAAATGCTCCTATCGGAATGAAACCCGGTTCATTCGACGCAGAAAAAAAAACTGAGTATGACCTCATACTTAACTCATTTTCGACCAAAGTGGCGCTTGTGACCTTTTGCCTTTCAAGCGTCGAGATGAATATTTTAATTTACCGTATTATATCCATAGACAATTGATTGCAGCTCCTATTTAGTCGATTATGAGTCAATCACCTACGATACAGTTCGATACCTGCCTTTGCCAACTTTTGTTATTAATAAAAGTACCTTCGTAAGCAACTTATAAAATAAAAACTCGTTATCGTACAACTAAAAGTCTATTTTATGAAAAGAACCTAGCCATACTGTTTCTTTAATTGATAACTAACATTTTAGTAAGAAAATATGAAAATCGACTAAATATGGTTTTAGAGATGCGCAATCAAGTATAAAAAAAACGTTCATATTGTCTATTGTTATGATTTGACGTCACGAAGGTGGACGTCATCTTGAATGAAAAAAATCTTATTTTATTATTTATTTTGCTAAATTAAACACGTAACGCAAACTTAATTCAGTGTTTTACGATAAAATTAAACAATCTTGTTTGTTATGTATTCAATTGATACCAGTTCTATGTGTTCGTGCGAGTGAAGGTGACGCTTAACGCTATTGTGTCGGTGATGTAATTTGGGTGATTGGGTGGCTTCCTAGTCCTAGGTACTACAATGGAAGAGTCCTCATTCACAATCCCGGCCGACGACAATGGTGATACTGAGCTCGACCCTAGAATACAGGTCAGTGAGTGAAAAATAATGTACTGAGTTACCGTTATATTAGGCCCTTGTAACTGCAAAGATGAGTGTCAACTTTGTAGATTATTTCGCCAACGAGCATAATGGATACGATATATTATATCAAAACATGAAATACGGACTCATTGCCAGCAAAGAGCTCTCGGAGTATCTTAGGGAGAGGTCGAATATAGAGGAAACTAATTCCAAGTCGTTAGCGAAGTTAGCGAAACAAGCGAACAGCAACTGCGCCCAGGGCACGTTCGCGCCCTTCTGGGGCGTGCTCAAGTGCTCCGCCGAGAAGCTGTCCAACTTGCACCAGCACATGTTCCAAAAACTGAGTGAACTGGTCAAAGATGTCGCCCGGTATGCAGATGAACTGCACAAAAAGCATAAAGCTGTCAAAGACTCCGAATCGAACACTTTAGAAGTAGTCTTACTGATCCAGAACACCAAACAGGCACTGCAGAAGGCTAAAGATGTGTACACCACGAAATCAGGTGAGCTGGAAAAGTTAAGAAAAGATAATGCATCTGCTAAGGACATTGAGAAGGCTGAGGTTAAGATCAAGAAGCTCCACGAGGACTATAGGCAGTTAGCTGAGAAGTACAACTTAGTTAAACAGGATTTTGAAAAGAAAATGACACAAACATGTAAACATTTTCAAGATGTAGAGGAGGCTCACTTGAAACAGATGAAGCAGTTTGTCAACTCATATGTTGACATCATTCAGAACAACCAAGACCTGATGGGGCAGGTGCACAGGGACTTCAAACACCAGTGTCTTGAATTGACCGTTGAGAAGCTCCTCGAGCAGTTCCTGATAGAGAAGTACAATGCAATAGAGAAGGCAGTGCTTGTTGAACTACCACCTTTGTTACCCAAACCAGGCTCCGCCAACAACTCAATATCAGAGGCAGATCAGATATCCACTATCTCTAATGGCTCACACAAACCAGCACCACCAGCAAAAGCTCCTAAAAAGGAACCTTCCATTGGTACTAAGACATCAAGGAGAACTACATCACTTCTGAACTTGTTTACGCCAAATTTCCAAAGTAAAGAGGAGCCCAGTGGGAGTATTGAAGGTGCAGCACCCTGCTCCGCGCCATCCAGCCCGAGTGGCACACCAGCTACACCAGTGGCCCCCGATAAGGATGATAACATGGGCCGTACAACTCTCCGTGAGTCTAAGTGGTTCCTCCGCAGCCGACGAACTAAGCCTAAACTGAAAAAATCTAAAAAGAAGAAAGATGAGATCACAGAGAACTCCAATGCCGGTGACAAGTCTGATTTAGAGGAAAAAGAAGAAGAGGTTCCAAAAGAGGATCTAATGAATTCCCCAGAAGTTGATGAGGAGGGTTACTGCATCAGACCAAAAGATGAGAAGGGGAGTGTCTACTCCTCTACTGATTCAGATTCAGAAGAAGAGAGGGAACAGAAGATACATGTCGAGATTAAACCAATAAGCAACGGATGTGGTCCCATATCGGCAAGTGTGGATGAGCTCCGAGCTACTGTGGAGAATATTTCCCTCTACAAAATTGGCACCACAAGACGTGGTTCTAATGCCAACACCAGTAAAGCCAGCAGTGATAATCTGGTGGACTTTCAAAGCCCTAATGTCAGCAATCCAGCTTCACCACACGGCAATGTGTCCAACCCTTACGCTCCCCTACCAGGCAACCAGTCTCATCTGCTAGAAAGCCCCACTCCCATGTCAAATCCTGATGTCAGTGATTTGTTCTCTGAAGTAGGCGAAATGAGTCAGTCTAACATTAGGACGTCTACTCCTACTATATCAACTATCTCTCTCCCCCGCCCGCCTTCCCGGCGATCGGAAGGGGATTTCCGTACAGCTGGGTCGTCGGGGTCGCGCGGCCCGTCCCCCCTCACTATAGGCATGGCAGACACTATACCCTTAGCTGTCGCGTTCCACGAGATCATACACTCATACTTCCGAGGTACGGAAGAAACCAAGTGCCAAGTCAAGATGTCGGGAGACATGATGCTGTCGTTCCCCACTGGAATCGTCGGTGTGCTGGCCAACAACCCTAACCCTGCTAAACTATGCTTTAAACTGAAGAATATACATAGACTGGACAACGTACTACCCAACAAGCAACTGATTAGCATCAATACGATGATGTCCACGCGCGACAACACAGTCGTTGAGTTTAACATGCCGGCGTTAACGTCTCTGCTGAAGCGGCAATCGGAAAAGAACCCTACCGCTCAGTACTTTAACGTGGATATTCTAAAGTACCAAGTGAGACCGAAAGCCGGCGCCGCGTCGTGTCCCTTCCAGATGGTGTCCTACTGGAAGTGCGAGGACGACCACACCGACTTGAAGGTGGACTACAAGTATAATCTCCACGCTATGAGCCCTCCTTCGCCGCTCCTCAACGTGTCGGTGTGCGTTCCGATGAACGGCGGCGTTCGGAACGTGATCGCGATGCCGAAGGCGACTTGGAGCGGAGACAACGATCAAGCGCTGTGGCGCTACACGGAGCTGTCGCAGCATTCAGAAGATAGGGGCGTGGGCTCGCTGAAAGCGCGCTTCGAGTTGACCGAGGGTCCGTCCAGCAAGGCGACCATCTCGGCGCAGTTCAATTGCGAAGGCGCGACCCTCTCCGGCATTGAGTTCGAATTAATAGGTAGCGGATACCGCCTCTCGCTCGTCAAGCGGCGGTTCGTCTCAGGGAAATACATATGTGATAGTGATCTGAACTGATTGGTCTAAAACACTTATGAATACACGTTTGTATATAATTCTTGTTGTCATATTCAAAGTGTGTACGGGATGCGTAAGTTTCTACTACTCGGTGTATATGTTTTGGTACCTTATAGGACTGTTTCCTGTCCACAAAATAAAATTACAGTTACTTATCACAGCATAGTTCGTCAATTTTCGAGTTAAATTGTTAGTTGTTAATTTGGAAATTGTATTACTTATTAATAAGGGTGTTTCGTGTCTACTAACTTATTTTTCAGAATAGTTAATGTGCCATTTTGTACTGTATTTTTTATTGTAAGACATGATTTCTTGTTTGTTGCACTGAAATAGACAACCCCCCCCCCCCCCCCCCCCAATTGTAATCCATTTACAAAGCATTTTAAAACAAAAGTGCTCTGTAATGGTTTTGTTAACTGATTGTAACCTTCTATGTATTTTGGGTTATATTCTCTGTTAAATGTTTTACTACTCATCAGCCTTTTTATATAAAAAACTAACAAAAAACACTGCTTACATAGACATAATTAGATTGTTTACAACTGCTTAAAAATACTGGTGGTACAAAAACTAAGCTAAACTTATCACAAGGTTTACTAACAGCCTTCTTTCATTACTGAAATTGTGTGGAAAGAACAAGATGAGATTCATATTGAGATTAAATTAGTTCTTGCACCAGTGGTATAAAGTCCATTTTCATTTATTTAAAAATACTATTATAATCTCACATCTGCTTGGCTGTAATCTTTGAATTATCCTGAAAACTCTCGCAACTATTGATTTATCTAACAAGATGAAAGCTTTAAAGCAATTTAGCACATAACTTGAATATGTTAGAGTAAAATATTATTGATAATATTTTTAGTTACTCTGTCTTTTACCGAGGTCAATAACTATCGATATCATTTATACTTTATAACAAACAATTATGTATTTAAACTATTAAAAACATACTTTGTTTGTGCGATATTAATCGCTGTTACAATGATTTTTGAGGCCTAAATAATGCACCAAGTCTACTTGAAAAGGCCACAAATCACTATTATTAATAACTTATTATTAATTAATTACGCGAGACTTGACACTAATGTTATTATTTAATTTATTATTTTATAATTACGCCTAGTGATGGGATGTTCTCGAGAACATTCTCACCCTCGGAAACTTACTCGTGAGTATTTTCGAGAATTAATCTTATGAAGCATGTTAAACTTGGCATAAACCTCATTAAACATGCAAGTATGGTGGTTTTAATTGGTAAGTATGGTGGTTTTAATTGTTTTTAAGATTGAAAGTATAAGACCTATAAGATTCTAAAAAATTTTCACGAGTAAGTTTCCGCGTAAGTTTCCGGGTGAGAATGTTCTCGAGAACATCCCATTACTAATTACGCCGTATAACAGTTCTTATTGCATAACTTAAGATGTGGCCGATGTGGGGATGTGCATCTGCCAAGTACAACGTAATTACGTAGATACCTACTTGGTACCTGAGTATAAGAGCGTTATCCCACAGGCGCGGTTTGCGATTTGCGAGCGGGTTACGATGTGTGAGAGGGAGACGAGGTCTTGCCTCGCACTCGCACTCAGCGCGTTGATCGGGAAACCCGCCCGCAACCCGTTCGCAAACCGCCAGTGGGATAAAGCCTTCACGTTTAGATTTTTTATCATCAGGCAGCTAATGACGTCATTGCTTACTATTGTTTATTAAAATATAACCTATTAAAAAAATCATAAACATGTTTAATTCTCATTTTGAAATACGACTAAACTAGATTTAACAGTTCTAAGAGTATTTCTGTCCTGTTTATACGTTCCAATCATGGGAAGGATAGCAATACCAGCCTCTACCGTCAGCTCTATATTTGTAGTATATCTATTAGGTACCATTGTTTCATCGTTTTTTCAGTTCAAAGATTAATATATTCTAAGTCTTCATTAGTGTTAAGTCTCCAATTTTTATTTCACGAAAGCGTGTATAGGTCGTACCTACTTTATTTAATAACGATGTTTTGTTGTATTCTTAGATTCACTGAATCTCCCAAACTAGTACCTATGTTAAAGTATCATTATTGTTTTTCAACTTATGAAGTTATTGTAGTCAGCATTTATAATTAGTAACAAGTTCCGACATGGTTATACTCATGAACCTAATATTAAGAGGACTAGGCCTAAGCAACCCGGCCGCGTGGCTCAACTAAGCCGTTGACGTCATCACATTAGGCGTGGTTTAAGTCAGTGTGCTGTTGGCGTTCGTCCTGTGCAGACGTCTTGCCAACGTTTGCATCTCAAATATAATTCTATTCCACACTAGATGGCGTCCCTTTGTACATCATTTTCATCACACTACACTTAGTGACATTTAGTGGAAAAAAGTTAAACTACGTACTAACATCGATATAGTACGAAGCGAGTAGTCTTGCTATTGAACGGTTGATTGAAATGGCGTTATCTACACCCCTTCACCCGTGCAAATTGTCAAGCGACGTTTCATAGGGAAATCTAATAAGAACACCTCTTTCTTCGTATTTTGCTGTGGTAATACTACTCCACCAAGCTAACTAGGACACTCGGATATAAATATCAAATGATAATAAGTCAATGATTCCGCGGTCGTTCCACCACATAGTGGAAGCTACTGCCACAGGAGTGCCCAGGCATTGGCCCAGGCTCATTACGATGTGGACGGACCGTGGAATTATCGACTTGTTATCATTTGATATTTATACCCGAGTGCCTAGTTGGCTTGGTGGATTATTATGTATTAAACCAGCTAACAGACAGAGATAGAGATACGAAAAGCAGACAGCCGTCAGTATGCTGTCTCTTTTTACTATAGCTCCATCCCTTTCTGTTTGCTGAACGGATTTAAACATGTCGGAACTGTAGATTTCAACCACCGGTGAAGTTTTTTATGATAAATATTGTTCTTATGTTACATTACAATTACAATGAGGTAACTTAATTTTTTTTAATAATATATTATTGTAACTCGTATGTAATCTCATATTTTAATTATTTTATTATCCTATTTTATGTCCTAGAGCGGCCTAATTTGAGTTACAAAAATATAAAACTAGTAGATGTAAAGGTTAAACCACATGAACACTATACTGTACCTACAACTAAACCATTCCATTAATATATTTTATTGTCTCATAAATTAGTATTATTTTATTATGTTAATTAGGTACTAATTATCACAAAATCCTTTCTTTTTTTTACTCGTAAATAGAGCATAGATTTGGTTGATGTGTTTATAAAATTATATTATAAAATATCTCATTTATTTACCAATTGTAACACGTTTTCAAAATACGCAATAAAATATTTTTGTAACTGTACCTATTCTAAAATTGATCACATGTACGATTCTAATGATTCTGTAACGATTATGTTAATTTTAAATAAAATGTAATTTTAGCATTTATTTAGTATTTTCATTTAAGTGTTGCCAACATGGCCGCGAACTATGTAAGTAAATTTTATTTTTGCGTACGCTTTTGTTTTGTAGGGACAGGAAACTATCCTCTTATAAGGTACGGTTAGATAAAACGCGATACGCCGCCTTTATCTAGAGTATAGCGATAAATGTTTGTATTGTGATAAATTCTGTCGAGAGTAGAGTAATGTCGCGGATGTTTCCCGTCCCTACATGTTGCTTGCTGTTGCCATACGTTTGGGAGTACAATGTGCGAGTGCCGTGCGACTGTCTCAAGCTGTTTCACAATTTTCAGGTGGAACTTGAGAAGCTGAACGCGGCCACAGATGAGATCAACAAGCTGGAATTGGAACTGGACGTGAGTGTGTATTTTATTTATTAAAATTATTAATTCGATTCATAAGGAGGTGAAGATGGTGATTGTGGGTGAAACGTGGCCACAACAAGCCCAAGACAGGGATCTATGTAAGCTAAAAGGGGAGGCCTTTGCCCAGCAGTAGGACACTCGGTAGGCTGTAAAAAAAACGATAAAAAACTGCCAGTATTTTTGTTTGTGATTTAGTACTTACGGTACGGTGATATAGGCATTAGTTTAGGATTTCGAGCTATGAGACCGAGAACTAATGCAATTTCACTGTTTTCGTTTTACGTTAGCACGAGATTATGCAAGAATAAGTATCAAGGCACGGTATAGAACTGGATGCCATGTCACTAGGAAATAAAAACAGTTTTAAGTCACGTCATAACATCTACACGTTTACAAAGGGGTTTAATGCACTGATAAAATATCACGCTCTATCGAAAAGAAAATAAGATATCGATAAGCCCATTGTATGGCCCACATTGTCTAAGTATAACTCGGCCTAGATAGACGCACATTAATCATACAGCGGACGCAAGGTCTGGGCTTTCTTTGTTAATGGTGTTACCTTTTGATGTTTGGTGCCCTATTTGCTGGCGATATTGGGGCGCATATTATCTGTAGAATTATTTGTTCTAAATAAGCAGCTTAAAATTTTGGATTTTATGCGTGAATCTTAAATGTATTTATTCGGACATCCAACAGGTTTTTAATTACAAAGATATAAAGTGTTCATACCACAGAGTAAAGACTAAAGAAAGAGGTGCCCTTATTAGATATTTGTATGAAACAAAACGTGGTCATTGTTTTTTCATTTTCATTTTACTAATTACCGGTAAATAGTTGAACTACTCGCTTCGTTTTATGTCGATGTTAGTACTAGGCCGACCACTCGGCCGACTTGCTTAGGGCCAGTCCCCTTAGTAACTGGTCCATGGTTCATACACAATATTTCTTCGCGAATTATCACTAAAATAAATATAGGTAATGTATAGCATTGTGAGATGATGTGTGGGAGATACATTTGAAAAACAAAAAGAAATAAAGGTTAAGGTTAAGGAAGGGTCCTAACCCTTCCTTAACCTTAACCTTTATTTCTTAGGTTAATGATTTTAAGAATAAATTAAGTAAGGCCTACAGAGTGTTATTAAAGAACAGTGTGGGAACTTAATAAAAACTAGTGTTAGTAGTCGTGCAGAAGTTTTAGAACAGTTACTAATTTTAAATAAGTTTCTAAACTAAGCAACCGCTACAGTACTTAGTTCGCACAAAATGCCTCATAAAGGAAGAGCTGATGCTCCCCGCTACTGTTTACAATCTTGTTAAAACTGCCTCTGGTTCTCGAGATTGAATTGAAGTGTCTGTCTTTAAACCCTAAAAACCAACAAACGTAGAAAACAGCGATGAATCGTCTCTTGGAGATATACGATGACATACAAACATATCACCGAATTGATACTAGAGGTGCTTCAATACGCTCCTCAAGTGTTTAAGTCCCATTTACATGTTTGAGAATTCATTATCTGCAGACGCTCTAAAATTAAGCACCTCTAGTATCTATTCGGTGATATGTTTGTATGTCATCGTATATCTCCAAGAGACTATTTATCGCTGTTTTAGCCTCAATAGGCTCAAAACTCTTTGCGTTCCATCACAATCTAAATCTGATCCAATAGATGTGTCCATATGGCGCGCATGCCTCACCCGAGCACTCATATTATGACATTACGTCTATGCGTTCCGACGTCAAAAGTGCTCGGGTGAGGCATGCGCGCCATATGGACACATCTAATGACTCCGAAGTCGACAATGGGTAACATCAGTTCCAACAATACAAATTCTTCGCTAAACGATTGAAACCGTAGTAGATCGCAGTACAGCCCCGCAGATATTGCGTCGCTATATTTAACTGAAACTGAACGATATTGCCCTACTGAACGTACTATGGCTTCTTCCATGTTCTCGGAAATTACGATTTTCTCATGAAAGGGAAATTAAGACTACTGAGTAACAAATATGACACACACTCTGAATCAAAGGCACTGAAGTATTTTCAATGTCTTTTAGTGGTAATTTGAATGATTCCCACGGAAACTCAAATAAACGAGATTCATAAAAGACGCAAGAAATCCTCGAATTTACGACAAAATGTAAGCTATTTTATTCTTACAAGATGAAAACGCATAAAACTATTTATCCGTGTTTGAGGTTCGCTCCAATATCCTTAAAAGCGATAGAAATTGTTATCCCAGGTTCAGATTTCGTAGTATTAGAATAAATTATTGGGCTTAGGTATTTTATTCAGGTATTCTTTACTTGAGTAGAAGCCCGAGAGGTACTTTTGCCTGGGTTTGTAGGTGGGTTCAAAAATCTGAACAAAATTTCTATATAAAATGATGTATATCAATACTTACAAATCATAACTGAGAATTCGACAGTCCAAGAGCAGAGATTATAATTGATTTAGTAAAAGTGAGGTTACGTAATAACCCATACTTTAACAGCGTTAAAAAACCAAGTTAAGTAATAACAGGTTGTCAGACACCGTTGGCTATTCACTAGCAGTGTAATTTATTCATCCTAAGCGCGTAATTGTAAGGGATATATCAATAAAACAATGGCCATACCATATCTCAAGGTCCTAAGAATGGGCCCAGGATTACCCTTTCGCGCTATACCCAAAAGCCGGCCATTATATTCATATACAAACTAGCATTATATTCCAGTAATACAGCTTACAAGCACCTCGGCACGGTCGACGTGAGCCGTCTCACGCCGCAAACAAGATGAAACAAATCCTGTTAGACGCGTTCCACTTAGTTGTTACAAAGACCTGGATCCATGTCTTGTTGCTTTTGTTACGCATTTAACTACGAGGTGCCGTGCTGTCTTTGTATGTTCATATCGCTAGAGAACCTTTGTCGAATAGTGGTCCTAATATGCTATCATCATCATGATTGTATGAGCACACTACTTGGTATAAACTACCCACTGAAGATGCAATGACTCGTGATTATTCAGTTCATCCTTCAGATGTTCTAATGGCATTTTTCCATCTTAGTCGATTAGTTTTTTCTTTGGACGTACTAGCCAGGGCCGGATTTAGGGGAAGGCATTCGGGGCAACTGCCCCGGGCCTCCACAAAAGAGGGGCCCCCACAATAGACTCCGAAAAAAAAAACAACTGTCATAAAATTTTCAAAAATGTAAATTATAAAAAAAATAAGCAAAACCGCCTCTCAAAGCTATCTCTCCTGAGCATTAAAAGTATTTAAAAGTGAAGTGATTTAACGCTCAAATTTAATTTCAGATAATTCTTGTTTTTGATTATATTGATTGTGCGTTGTTCAAAAAAATCACTTGGTTTCACAATAAATTGGATTGGAAAATAATTACAGTCCAGGGGCCTCCACTTTTTTGTTGCCCCAGAGCCTCCAGACCTTTAAATCCGGCCCTGGTACTAGGAAACTTTCAGGTCCAAAACTTGTACAATTATCAAGTCCGGGTTCTAACCTATACACCTGTTAAAGGAACAGAAAAAAGTACATTCTGAATATTGTTTTTCTCTTATTCGTTATTATCTTGAAAGATTATGGAATAAATGAATGTTTAATTATGTATTAAGCTAAGCGTAAGGAAAATTATGTCTCTAATTTGGCAGCAATTTGCTTTTTCCTTTTGCTTTAAGGTAATTAGTTTTTTCTGTTTTTCGTTATTCCACGTATTTGTAGAAGTTTATTGGTATACTTCTTTGGTTTCTTTAGTAGATATAGTACTTTACTCAAACACTCTTAACAGCCCCAGTCCCATATCCTTGCGTATTGTCAAAAAGCAGAATGTTATGGGTTATGTTTAAACTATAACCAAGACTTATACTTTTTAAAACCTATAGTCAGACCAAACCTATTTCCTTCTTCAATTATTTCGTTCTTGATCAGTCTCTATCACTTATCACTTATTACGCTTGGAGTCTCTCAAGGCTCGGTAATGAATCGAATTTTCAAATAATCTTATAACATTGTCCAATGTAGGTCACTAATTTAAACCGCCCGTGCCTAAGTCCATAGCAACCTACTAATGTATGTCTGTAGGGTCACTGTTTGTTCTAGTTACTCTCAGTTATGTCACACTACTCGTTAGCCTGATAATGAGAGACAATTACAAATAAATTGGCCATACTCGGCCGCATGCAGGCAGCGATGATACATGCATTATTGGACAGAAATGGTCACGTGTTATTGACGTAGGTATCAAGGTATAAAAGGCAGTCAATCATAAGCAATCTTCAATTATACAGAGTGTTTCAAAAGTGCGAAATATTACTTGGGATTTTGGATGAGTATCGGAAATAGAATTAGGTAAATGGTAATTATTTTTTTGTTAAAATTCGAACATCAATGCTAAAACGTCACTCAAATGTTGAAATTCCGCTGCTGTTTGAGGATCCATTATCTGTCCTGTTTGGGGGCATCCATAAATTACGTGAGGTGATTTTTGTGTTTTTTCGACCCCCCCTCCCCCTTGGTGAGATGTCGTGAGATTTTGCTCGACCCCCTCCCTCCCTCTCTAATCTCACGTGAGATTTTTTAAAAGCCAAATTTTAGTGAATAAACATGTTTTACTCAATTTTACCCATGTTTCCCGGAGTTTTACACTGTTTCTTACGGTAAAAAAAATTACGTGAGATTTGGCTCGACCCTCTCCCCCCCCTAAATGCCTCACGTAATTCATGGACGCCCCCTTTTGTCTACTCTACGTAGGTAGAGTACTACTCCACCAAGCCAACTAGACACTCGGGTATAAATATCAAATGATAATAAGACAATGATTCCGCGGTCCGTCCACAACGTAGTGAGCCTGGGCCAATGCCTGAGCACTCCTGTGGCAGTAGCTCCCCCACCACGTGGTGGAAGGACCGCGGAATCATTGACTTATTATCATTTGATATTTATACCCGAGTGCCTAGTTGGCTTGGTGGTGAAGTACGTAGAGCGAACCCAGGCGCTAGCTAGAGCGTAGAGCATCCCTTCCCAAAGTGGGCGATAACGCCGCCTTGTGGGCGCTGCAGGCCCAAAGGGAAGGGTAAGAGACCTAGATTTTTTTTTATTATTATTGACGTTATAGTGGTTTTTAAGTAGGTGAAAAAATGGGGGCGCTAAAAATAATTTATTCTTGAAGTGGGCAGTATACAAAATAAGTTTGGGAACCACTGAACGCCCTGGGATTCAAGTAATTTGTGCACTATCTGTTCACGTAACCATATGGCTAGATTCAACCGAGCGAAGGTGCGTCAGCGCACGCGATAGGAGCGAGGTCGCGCGGGCTGGTGCCACATAGATTGGGTCAATTACACACTGACGCGGACCACATGACACCCGCCTGTTTGGGTGTATGATATAACTGGCTGTGAATGTTGTTTGTGTAGCGAAATTAAATTATTATCTACGTAAAGGAATATTTTTCGGAATATGAACGTAAAAAACGGTTCGGTTTGAGAAAAGGGTGCAGTTCTTTTTAGGGTTCCGTACCCAAGGGGTGCCAACGGGACCCCTACCCTGTCCGTCCGTCTGTCAGCGGGCTGTATCTCACGAACCGTAATAGATAGAGAGTTAAAATTTTCACTGAATGTGTATTTCTGTTGCCGCTACAATACTAAATACTAACAATAAAATATAATTTTAAAATCCCCATACAAAAAACAGCCTCCGCTGTCCGTCCATCTGTCAGCGGGCTGTACCTCACGAACCGTAATAGGTGTACGTATACGTCTTCACGATTCACTCGGTGATTTGAAAATTGCACTACGTAGGGGAAATATTTTACAGACTAGAAATGAAGATCTTTCATTGGTTAAAATTATTGTAGTTTCCAAATCAATCCACAGTTCTATTTTAACCAGTTACTAATAATAAATAAATAAAATAAATTCCACTACGTTACGCCTCAGTGGGTATGTGATGGCTTTTGTTATCCGGAATATTCCGAGACACAACACTTCTGTGATAATACAATTGTGAACCAAATTAAAAAAGTCGTGTAAATACTTTGTGGTAATATGTATACGGTTTATTGGTTTGACCAAAAAACGTAACGTAACTTAACGTTGCCAGCACGTCGAACATAACCTGAGCTCTGTTT
This sequence comes from Drymonia ruficornis, assembly GCA_947859195.1. NCBI lineage: Eukaryota > Metazoa > Arthropoda > Insecta > Lepidoptera > Notodontidae > Drymonia > Drymonia ruficornis. The sequence goes on from OX401908.1 coordinate 13,221,825, forward strand.
ATTATTGAGACCTGTAATTACGAGAGTTCAGCATATGTCGGAAATGTTGCCTCTCAGACAGATTCCAGATTCTTAAACCACTTTAAAAATTAAGATTTACAATAAATACTCTATGTAAAGATGCTAATGGAAAAGACAATGGCCCATTTTCCACTGGCCGGCACGACACCGGCACCGGTACAGTGTCAGCGTTATGCGGGGTTGTCATTGGTCAGTAACCAATGACAACTGACTGACCAATGAAAAGCTGCCCCCATGCCGGTGCCGGCCAGTGAAAAATCGCCCAAGGCAATGGGCGCAATTTTGTTGTAGGATCCTTTTTTATAGGTCTGCGGTGGCAAAAATCGTACGGCCCGCCTGTTGTTAAGCAGTGACAGTATAAACATAATGTCATAACATAACTGCTCGGGCGAGGCATGCCAGGCATCTGGATGCACCAAGTGAAATTTCCAATGAAATGATCCGAATTCTTCCAGGAGTCCATGAAAACATTCCACCTGCTACTGAGCGAGACTTCGCGGAGACTGCAGGCGTGGACCAAGAGACTTGGGACTTGCGTGGACAAGTCCAGGCCGTACTACGACGCGGTGGGGGTGGCCGCCGCCGCGCGGGCCGACTGCCAGAAGGCGGCTGTCCAGTTCCAGAGGGCTAGCGGTAAGTCCTGAGACTCCTGAGGATTTTACTCCACCAAGCCAACTAGGCGCTCGGTCGCCGGCAGCTTCCCGCCCGTACAACGCCATTGCGGGTGCCTTCTTTTTGCGGGTGACGTCACATTTAACAAGCTCCTAGTTGGCTTGGTGGAGTATGAGATATGTTGATCTGAAATTAGGTTACTTACCGTTGTTTAGTAGTTACGGTATATCTGCCTTCTACCCTCCGAGACCCAACTACTGATGGGTTGTTCTCGAGAATATTCTCACCCTCGGAAACTTACTCGTAAGAATTTTCGAGAATTTATCTTCTGAAGCATGTTAAACTTGGCATAAACCTCATTAAACATGCAAGTATGGGGGTTTTAATTGTTTTTAAGATTTAATGTTGGGATAACTTCACCCAAAATATAACTCTCAAAAATTCGCACGAGTAACATCTTTAAGATTAACTTTTGCTAAATCAATTTTTTATCTACTTTAATACATTAGCGTTGGGGCCAAGTTCAAAGCAATCAGAATTTTATCCATCTCGCGAGTCACTTGGGCGTGAATCGTGAAATTGTGTTTTTATTAAATCTATCCACACCCCGCTGGTTGGCAAATTGTTATAAATGGGGAAAGTATTACCATGGAAGTGGACCATAGATCGCTTTTACCATAAATCATTAATTTAAGTACTGCGAAAATCTACTTGAACTTAGGTATCTGATAAAAGACACTACATGCTCATAAACGGGCTGGCTCGACCGGGGTAGTATCACCCTCTTACAGAAGATCGGCGTAAAGCAGCTATTACAGCTGCGTTTCGTACGATGAGTGAGAGAGCCGTAAGCCCACCCCTCCTCCCCTCCCTCCATCCCACTCCCCTTCAGGTCGGCAATGTGCGAGCAATGCCTTTGCTATTGTAATCATCTATAGGCTACGGTAACTGTTTAACATCAGGCGGGCCGTACGCTTTTTTGCCACCGCAGTCCAATAAAAACAAAAAAAAAACCAACAAAGAGGGAGACACATGGAAAATAGTATGTCCTACTAAACTGAGTCCACGGACACAGTACAACTCAGTATAATATGATGATAATGTGGAAAACATGTATTGCCAATTCGGCTCTACTTCTGGTGTATAATAGGCTTCAAAATGCTTGTAACTTGATTGTCGAATTGCGAGTGCGATAACAGATGTGATAATTTCGCTGCATGTAGCGGTGCGCTGAATACAAGTCTAGTGATTGCAATGTAAGGAGGCACCATATCCGCTAAAATAATACATCAATGTTTATATCCAATTTAACAAATTGATGGCGCAAAATTTGCTTCGAATCATTTTGGGGGCGTCCATAAATTACGTGAGGTCGAGCAAAATCTCACCATATCTCACGTGGGGGAGAGGGGGGTCTCGGCAAATCTCACGTAATGTTTTTTACCGCAAGAAACAGTATAAAATTGCAAGAAAACTGGGTTAAGTTAAGTAAAACATGTTTCTCCTCTAGAATATAGCATTTGAAAAATCTCACGTGAGATTATAGGAGAGGGTCGAGCAAAATCTCACGACATCTCACCAAGGGGGAGGGGGTGTCGAAAAATCTCAAAAATCACCTCACGTAATTTACGCCCCCTTTCCAATCCATCAAAAATAATCTAGAAATAATCTAAGTTGTTAATGTAACTTGTTTGTATTTGGGTTACCCATCAAAATTAAGATCCCAATGGACTTATACTTATACCCAGAGGTCAGAGGTCATCGCCTATTCGTTCAACAACACGGGTTACTACTAACATTGATTAAAATAGCTCCGAACACAAGCTATGGGTTTGATAAAGTGAGATCAATGACTGATTCGGTCTTTGACCTCCGCGCCTCAGATTAGGTGAAGATATTCGGCCCTTTACCTTTTGATGTCACGTGTAAGTCGCAGGGTTGTCCGATCTAAATCATGATTTAAATGAATTTTGAAAATCATGTTTTTGGGTAAAAATATGAATGTGGAATCCCACAACAAACCAAACGGCATCGCGGCTGGTCCAGAAGAAGATGAAGGGATTGAACTTTTATGTGAAGGATTGGCCCACTATAGCCATTAAGGCCCCGCTTCCTGGCCGAGCGTTTTCGCCGTCTGGATTGGTCGAGAGCGCACTAACCCCGCCCACTTTTTTTGCGGAAATATCAAAATTCATTAATTGTGACGTGAAAAACTATTGCATCACCAAAATCGAACTTATTTTTTTTAGGTATTATCTTTATCCATGTTTTGATGAAAAAAATATTAGAAATGCCGAGCCGTTTGGAAGAAGATACAAATTTAAATTTGAAAACTGCTACACTTTGGTATTTTTTTTCACATAGTAAATGAGGAAGTAGCACTTTTTTCCTGCTTAAAATTTAAAGATGAGGGTTCAATTAATACGGTGATACTTTTTTTCAAAATTTTTACTCCACTCGTCTAAGAGGAGATAGCCTCCAAACATGCCTCGTTAGCTGCTTCTACCGTCTTATAAGGGAGGATTGGAGGAAGGAAAGGAAGACCTTTGCCCAGCAGTGTTGCCCAGCAGTGTGATGACGTTACGGCTGGAGCCGCACTTTGTGCGCTCGCCCTCAGAGCGGTGAAGATGTTAAGGCCACTCTGGCCAACAACATATAGTCATACAAAAAAAAAAATGAAAAAAAAAATGTGATGACGAAGGTTGAACAATAATTGTTTTTTTATCACTTTTTTGATTAAAACTATAAATGCTTTTTTTTCAACCCTAGCAAGAGAAGACCTTAATTTTTTTTTTATCAGTAATCGGATAAAAGAAGTAGGATTTTTGCCCGTTAGGTAATTAAAACAGCGTTATCAATTTAGAAGTGGTTTTAGTTATATTATGTTTATATTCCACAGTAAGGTGTATTTATGAATAGTTGATATTTACATAAGTCGTAATGATATGAGGGCTTTGACATCACCCAATTAAGAGAAAGACGATAAACATTGGAATGTTACAAGGTTGCTGTTATTTTAATTAAACGTTACTATCTTATTTGCGCGTTACATAGTTGAGGGCCATGTTCACCAAAACACTAACGGTTCGTTAGAGCTGTAACCGACTGTTTGATATACTGGTATGTTTGATATACTGGTAATGTGTGTAAGTGAACGTGTGTTGGTGAACTCGGGCTTAATCACATGTCACAATAATTGTGACAATTGTGAAAGTATCGGAAGTTTTCGAAGAATCCCACTAATAAGTACATATTATAAATGCGAAAGTGTGTGAATCTTTGTTACCCCGTATCTCCATAAATACTAAACCGATTCTAATGAAATTTGAAAAGTAGATAGGGTAGGCTCTGGAATAAGACATATGCTAATATTACACATCAATTACCTACCACGCGGGCGAAGCCGCGGGGACAGCTAGTGATAAATAAGAACAAAAGTCTCAAGCCAACTATGATTGGTTGTGACTTTAAATGCGATGATTTAAAATAGAACAGCGTGGTGGACAATATCTAAACCCCCCTCAAATTGAGGGGGCAGGTTGTTATGCACTTGACATTTAAAAAAATATGACCACTATAAGATAGCGAACCATAAATCAGTGAGGAGTGGGCGTGTCGTTATCGGTCCGTCAAGCACGCTTCCTGCGGCCAGGGCACACCGAGCCCGGTCAAGGTCGGCAGTAATTGGATTGCCAATTTCATTAAACAATATTTAAACGTTAACGGTGAACCCTAGCTCATTGTTAAAGATTGACGGGAACCTACCAAAACGAAGACTAATTCTTAGGCCGTGGTCTCCTATTAAATGCCATCGGCCGCTTACAGCGTCACGCGTACGCCGCGTCACATTGCTTACTATAGAAATGTACTGTTGTGGTCTCCTTCACACGCCGACAAAAAAATATAGTATAGATAGTGGAATGGTATAGTATAGTGGTATAGTAAAATTGTAACGCGGCGTACGAGTGACGCTGTAAGCGGCCGATGGCGTTTAATAGGAGACCATGGCCTTAGTTAAGTTCTCGTAAAAAATACTTCCAAACAAAGACATAACTAAGAAAGAGGAAGAGTAGCGATTGTCCAAAACAGTTAGTCCTACAAAATGGAGTACGTGGACACAGTGCGACTCAGTCGCTCGCGGTAAATAATGTCGAAACATGTCAGTATTGCCAATACAGCTTAGCTTCCGGTGAATGATGCCTTGTTAACTTGTTATGTATTCAATAAGTTGATTGTCGAATTGCGATTGCGATATGAATGCTTTCAAACTACACTGGACCGCAAAGAAAAATGTTGGGTTAGAAAATCTTCAATATCTTCAAAAGTACCTGACCTAGCTTTATGAAATAAAGACTAAATTAAAGAATAGTTTAATGTGATTAAATGAAAATAAAAACAGAATTCAAGCTTTTTATTTTTAATAATAGTAAAATAAATATAAATGCCATTGAAGTTATTGAAGATTTTCTAACAGACCCTTTTTCTTTGCGATCCAGTGTATTTTAAGAAGCTCATAAAGCAAATAGTCTGTTTCATTGTCTGGTGGTAAAAAAGCAAGGCGTAAAGGAAGGCCCGTATTGTTTTTGCTCGCGCTGACATTGCAGCTGACGCCCCTTGCGACAGGAACACGGAAGTGCGACCTCGGCTTCATCGTTCGATCGATTGACTCCCTCGACTCGTAGAACATCATTTGATGTATTATGTTAACAGATATGGTACCTCTTTACATTGTTGTGATCGCTAGACTTGTGCTCAACGCATCACTACATGCAGCGAAAATCACACATCTGTTATCGAACTCAAGTCTTTGATAGTGCCTGTATGTAACGTCACGACTTTTATCCCCATTCGGGGGTAGTCAGAGGCTTGAGTGGCCATACACCACCATATTGTGGAGGTATTAACCAACTCAAAGCCCACGTTTCACCAGACAGTCTGAACCCAACGTGACAGGTGGTGAACCTTGTCGCCGTGTATACAGGAACTGACTATTACCTAATCCCGAGGGATAGGTAGGTTTCCTCACGATGTTTTCCCTCACCGTTAGCGAACTGTAAATTATGCACATAGATGAAAATTCATCCATTGGTGCATGCCCCACCGGGGATCGAACCTGGGACCTTCTGATTGCTAGCCCAACCTGTTCACCCCTAGGCCACAGTCGCCACCTAGTCGCCACCTAGGATAGTGCCTGTATGCACGTTCAAATATTCGAAATATCTTTAAAAATCAATAATATTGAAGTGTCTGTTTCTAATAATACTAATTCAGACTTGGGTCAAAACACATCATTTTTTTATTAAAAAAGGGCTTGTTTTTGACCTCAATCTTGCCGCCGGGGCAAAGATGAGGTCGGCGGTGGAGCGAGCGCACCCAGAATATGCCTGTTCACCCTACTTTTGAAGAGATTTGGGTTGAACGCACTCGGAAATACAGACGCTGGCAGGGAGTTCCACTTTTTGGCTGTGTGAATAATGAAAGATATTTTTTTTATTTATTTATTTACAATTGCTCAGTGCACTTACAGTTCACACCAACGCGCGCAGTGAGCCACTTTATTTGTACAAATTCTGCTAACTTAGGAACCGAATACAAGACTTAATAACTAAGTTATGTTTGGAAAAAAATATATCGACATCTGGTTGCTGAGCAATTTGAAGCGATGTGTGCGAATATGCGGAATATGAACCAGATAGATTTATCTTTGTTCCACTCTTTTGACCGTCCTACGGAATCCATCGGTCTGACCGTAAACTTGATAAACGTCCGCTAACGACCTCAGCTATCTAACGCCGGATTACATAACCATTGTAAAACGGTTGTAAACACTGATTGAATGCGCAATGATCGAATCTCGAACCATGGCCCTATAACTTAGAACATTTGCTTTATTCAGTTAAGAGTTTGATTCACATGTCAATAGATGGCAGTAGTAACTACGAAACTCACGGCCGAATACACGTAGGTACGCAACTTAAATTTGAGAGCGGCTTAACTTTGACGCGCCATACAAAAAATGACAGTTAACGACGTCTCAAACTGCTAAGTGGGACTTAAATATTTAAGTAGCATTTGAGTATTCGGCCATTAATCAACTATAGAAGAAAATTTTCGTTTGGCCTATGTTCACGTAGCTCAAAGGTCAAAGCGACGCCGTTACGAGTTTGGTTAACTCCAGTTCGAATCCTCACGGAGGAAACGTTTTGTAACTTTCTTACGGCCGAATACTCGTACGCAACTTAAATTTGAGAGCTGCTTAACTTTGACGCGCCATACAAAAAATGTCAGTTAACGACGTCTCAAACTGCTAAGTGAGACTTAAATATTTAAGTAGCCTTTGAGTATTCGGCCGTTATTTCCTGTATTAATGCATTTACATAACACCAGGGTGCGCTGTACGCTTGCATGTTTTAGTGATACCTCTATATCAGTTGATTAACAAGTTAACACATGTGACATAACCATTGTAAATCGGTGATAAACACTGTTTGAATGCGCAATGATCAACGCTAAACGTATGTGAGGATCTATTTATACGTATGTGAATGAATGTGTTTGCATATTTGCCTCCTATGGGTGATTTGTACGTGTAGGTATGTTGGTAGAAACAATACATAGATAGATAGATATATAAAACGTCGCGACTTTCATCCCCATTCGGGGGTAGTCAGAGGCTTAAGTGGCCATACACCACCACATTGTGGAGGTATTAAGTCAACTCAAAGCCCACGTTTCACCAGATAGTCAGAAACCAACGTTACAGATGGTGAACCTTGGCGCCGTATACAGGGTGGATTTTTGAGACGGGGCAGTAAGGGCAGCTACTTGAACCGTTATAGTTACACGAAAACGTTCTTAGGAGACCTTCCCTAACTTTTTGAGATATTCTCAACTGCATTCACAGATTTTGGAGAAAATGGACAGAAAGCGAGAAAAATGCTACAATACCAAAATATTTTTTTTATTCCCATCGATTCTATTTCATGTAGGGATCAAAAGACTATCGGACTATTCAAGGTTTGAGTACTAGAAATGACAGAAATCGCCAAAAACTTTTCCCGTACATTTTGTACTGAAAAACGATTAGTTAACTCGAAATATTTTTTGTTGCCAAACGATCCTATTTCTTACTGTGATCAAAAGTCACTTTGAGACCAACTGAAGTTTGAGTACAGAAACTACGGTAAGTTATGCCCGCTGCATAAGGTGCCTGCGTGTAAACCCGGTCTTGTAATACCAAGGTTAAATTACCGGTTACCGGTTTAAATACCAAAGGGATCGCTCGCACATTGCCAACCTGAAGGGACTTCCCTTCAGGTTGGCAATGTGGGAGGGACAGATGGAGGGGAAGAGGGGTTGGGCTTCTGCCTCTCATTCAATATCGTACGAAAAGCAACTGTAATAGCCACTTTACGCCGATCGTCTGTGAGGGTGGTATTACCTGGGTCGAGCCAGCCATATATGAGCTGCAGTCAATTGGCTACAGCTTGGCTCTTCTTTCAATTAAACTCACTTACTCCGGTTTGATAAACTTGCAAGCATTTAAAAGTAGGTAGACTTTTTAGTAAAATGAAAGAATATTACGATAACCACGAAAAAACAGATGTTACGGCATGACAAAAACATTCTTAACGCATTATGTAGTGTTCGTGGTGGCATTTACAATACCAATAATCGCCGTAACGCAATCAGCATGTCTATGAATTCCAACTCGTTGTGTACTTAGATGAGTATGTGAGTGGGCACACAGACGCAAGCGCAGCTGTTCCGTTGCGATGCGTCAATTTGTACTAATTTACATAAATATGTGGTGTGCTCAGTTGCTCACTGATTATGATTGCAAACATGCTGTTGTTATTACCTTTATCTTTTTAATAAATATAAATAAATAATATCCTGGGACATTCTTTTACACACGGCTACCTGATCCCAAACTAAGCAGAGCTTGTACTATGGAAACCAGATAACTGATATTACTACATATACTACTTTTTTATTTGTAAATACATACTTAATATACATATCAGTTCCTGTATATACGGCGACAAGGTTCACCACCTGTCACGTTGGGTTCTAACTATCTGGTGAAACGTGGGCTTTGAGTTGACTTAATACCTCCACAATGTGGTGGTGTATGGCCACTCAAGCCTCTGACTACCCCCGAATGGGGATAAAAAGTCGTGACATTATATATTATTATTTATTATTTAATATACATACATATACACCCAGACTCGGGACATACAGACATGTTCATGTACACAAATGCATGTCCCGGGTAGGAATCGAACCTACGACCTGCAGCGTGATAGGCGGAATCTTACCACCACGCTAACGGGCCCGTCCTTTTAGTTTTACCGTTCGTCGTTCAAATTACCTAATGTGGTATTGATGACTGCTTGGCGTAGTGGTTCGTGCGTAGACCGCTCGGCCCGGTATGGTTGTTGCGGGTTCGATTCTCGGCAAATTTTGGCAACGGCCTTTTCGCAATTTGCTCTGGTCTGGGTGTCACTGGGCAAGCAAGTCGGTGAAAATTGTTAAAATAAAATGGTTTTTATAATTTTAATTAATCATCGTCATGACCAAATTTTTTATGGCAACCCTATTGGTATATGTTCAGAAACATGTTTTATTTGATAAAATCTAGGGTTGCTCCGGTAAGCCGATGGGTGAAGGTCGTCCTTAAGCCTATCTCGTACTATTAGTTGGGGACCATACAGTTGGTGTGTCAGTATGGCAATATTTATTTATTCTTTATTTTTCGACATATTTAATACACATTTAAACTAGACTAGAATGTTTACTGCTTTGGTTTTCCAATGTTCCTGTTATATTCCGATAAACGGTAAAAATATTAAGGTCTCGTCCGCTCAGATCAAAAACACAGACAAACTGAATGTTAAATTATGATTGTGATGTGTAATTTAACAATTAGTTACATTTTCCGTGTAATATTTACTCAGTCTCAATGAAATGGTGAGCGCACGCCACAGGAAGCTCCTTATCATACTTTATCAGTTAACAACTATAAATTAATGTAGTTTCGCAAAATATATTAATTGATACGAAATACTAAATATCGCTATACAAAACAAACGCACTAACTGTATGGTCCAAAATTAGGCAACGCTGAGTTGTATTATGGGCGTCAGAACGAACCCAGTTACACCCAGACCAGGGAAAAATACGAAATTACTATTTCTGAAATTTTCCTTGCCTGGATCCCAAAGTATCTAAACTAATCTGTAATAACCAAACTAAATGTAAATAATATTAGACTTTCAATTGAATAACATAATTTAAAGATGATAACACAGTCAGTACGTAGGGATATTCCTGTTGTGCAAGCTATAGCGTCACTTACATGATCATGTGACAGGATTTTCCCAGGCACTGACTAAAAGGGATTCCAATAAGCATTTCTAAATTAACATTACGCACGACCACTGTTAAATTTCAAACACCGATGTATCATTTTAGCAGGTATGGTAGTGGCAGCGAAATTCACACATCTGTTATCGCACTCGCAATTTGGCATTTTGATGCGTATTATTCACTAAAAGATGACTCGTATTGGTAATACCGACACGTTATTTCAACATAATTTTCGTACTGTGTCTATAGACTCCATTTTTTGTAGGATATAATATTTGGAACAGTCACGTGTTTTCCTCTTTCTTGTCGACAACAACCACTGGGGCATAGCGGCCGGCCCCACCAGGTATACCACCCGGACTGGTAGATCTTCCCGCCTCCGCTACACCTCGTGATACTCTAGGGCTTGTATTAATAAATGCACCTCAAAATTGAGATCGATCTTAAGCCGCTGTTTTTGACAGATGTTCCATACATTAAACGTCAAAACTGCATCTTGAGATCGATCTGACCTTTGAGGTGCATTTATTCATACGAGCCTAAAACTCGCAATCGCAACGCTATTAGTCATAATATAAGTAAACATTTAATGAGCAGATAGGAGTTAGGTATACAGCACATGGTCTGATTAGATAAGAGGTCTGAAGATAATTATGTCAAAGTTAGTTTTATCTTTGACCTTGTGGCATATGTAAATGATGACTGCGTTGCAATTTCCACGGATTTGGTCGTATCTCCTGAGATTTACTGACTGCTATCAAGGTTATAAAAAACTGCCTAAAAAGTCAAAAACAAGTTTGAGCAATTTTCTTTGCCACGACTTCTGGCAGCAGTCAGGGGAGGTTTTATTTCCAAATTTTCCGTTATAACCTTTAAAAAAATATAGCCTATGTTACCCGGACCAATATAAAATCGATTGTCACCTCATTCATCAATATCGGATGAGTAGTTTAGGCATTACGGCACTTACGTAAATTCAAACAAACATAGACTGCTAAAACATAACTCTTCTTCACTGAGAAAAAATTTACGACAGCAAAATGGTTTTTGTAATTCCTAGTAGTATTTTTAATATTTTTTTACTAAACGTTTTGTATTTGCAGCAAATGTTTTATGTAATGTCGCGCATTTATAAAACATTTGGTGTAATACAAAACTTTTAGTAAAACATACTAAAAATACTACTAGGAACTACAAAAACCATTTTGCTGTCGTACATTTTTTCTCAGTGCTTTTGGCTTTGCCGAAGTCTTCTTATAGCATTTGGTTACGTTACCTTTCAGAGCTGCACGCTGCGGCGAAGGAGACGGTGACACTCGCGGAGCAGCGCTTCGTGAGTAAGCAGGACGAGTGGCAGTTCGACAGCAACTGGCAGGAGGTGCTCAACCATGCCATCATCAAGGTATTCATTGAAAACACTCTCTCATGGCCTGCGCACATTGGCGGATGGCACGGCAGAGCATTTCAATTTTATCAATCGAATTTAATCCAATCGAAATAAGGTATATATTACAACACTTGGTGATCGACCCCGGAGCATCACGGCGCAGTTTTCTCGGTGCACCGGAGAGCACGCTGGAGCATCTTATTTCCATTGGATAAGTATTAAATTCGATTGATAAAATTAAAATGTTCTGCCATGGCGTCCGCCAATTTGCGCCGGCCATCACTGTTCTCAACGCTCCTAGATTCGGATGCAGCTAAGATTATGGATAAACTGACCGGTTCTTATTTTTTAAACTTATGCCAGGGGCATGACTTTTATGTATTTACTCATAAGTATAAATATATTGTGAAATAATTTATTGCACTGTTAATAATCGTAAGATATAATTGTGCGAAAAAATCGCATGTTGCCCATTATGCAGGTTGGGATGTTGATTTCTGTCTGTATACAATTTTGGTACTGAAACATAATTTTGTTAAGGTTATGGACGCCGAGAAAAGGAAGGCCGAAAGCGGCAGAGAGCATCAGAAAAAAGCGGCGGCTTATATCGCCGCTGAGAAAAAGGTATGTAAAATTTAAAAATACTTCTATCGCTCCCTACCACTACCATAAGGAAATGTTCTCCAATAAAATCTGCTTATGTAAATCTTTAAAAATAACTTTCTCAGGTAACTCAATTAGAAGAAAATCTAAAACGCAACATCATGAAATCCCGCGTGTACTTCGAAGAGAAGAAATTATGCGATGAACAACTCCAGACGCAGAACGGGAAGATTGAGAAGCTGCAGCGCCTCATCGCGGACGCCAAGTTCCGGTACTCCAAATCCTTGAAAGCTCTCGAGAAGATATCAGAAGAAATCCACAGAAGGCGAGGAGAGTACCCTCCGTGCAAAGACACGATCCCAGTCGGACCTCGAGAGCCGGGAGTCGGCGCAGAAAGAGACGCAATACACGACGAAGATACAGCTAAAGCTGAGCACGAAAAGGACGAAGAATCCAGCCTTCAGGAGTTAAGGATGCGTGTCAGAGAACTAGCATCAAAGCCTATAGAGAAGGATGTTGAAACTGATGACGCGTGGGCACTAGAACTAAACGAGACTATAAACAAATTGGATCAGCTGCTGATGATGAAGGAAAACAACCAACAAAAGAGATCTAAGTTCACGGCAAGCAGTCCTAGGAACTCCAGCGCACCTTCCACTAGTATTAAATACAGTCAGCCTCCCAGCGATTCCTGGAAGACTGAGACCAATCTAACTAGAACCAAATCTGCCAGCAAGGATATAGTGTACGAGAGCTCAAATCCGCCGATTAGCAAGACTGAGAAATCTAAAAGCATGATGTCGCTAGATGTCTTAGCGTTAGCTAGAGACACTACTATGATGGATAGGGAGTCGTACCTCAAAGCGGTTATCGAAGACAAGTCGCCTACGGGGACCTATACCGAGAGTAATTCGGAGAGGAACGATACTCCGGACGAGATATTGATGGTGGAATGTGATTCCAGTGATTCGACGCGGAACCCGGTGATAAGGATGACCAGTTCCACTGTCTCTGATAGTGATAATAGTTAGATGGCTGCGTCTACAAGCGAGCAGCGCGCCGGAGCAGTCAGTTTTGATATCGGGACGAGACAATGTCATAACTGATGGTTCGGGAGCGGCAACTTGCCTCATAGACGCACGCAATGAGTTGTGACTTGTGATGCACGCGGTAATTGCAAAATTTGACGCTTTAAATTTTTTTTTTCATGTTGATTCTGTCATGTATGTGTGATGATAGCCAAAAAATATTGCCATCTTTATTACACTTATTAATACACTTGAAAAAGATAGAATTGTAGTTGGTTAAACTAAAATTTAGGATTAGTTCATACATACAGAATTGGACTTTGTCGAAGAGACATTTTAAAGTTTTTTTTTTAGTTTTTGCGTCATTTTTGCAAATGTCGTGTGCTATTTGAATCGATGCATTTCCACTAATGAACGTCAATTCTAAATGTTAGTCGTGTGTTTTTTTCTATAAAACTTTTCGAAAAGTAAATAAAATACGATAAAATTATAATGTCGTATTCATGGTTAGTTAGTTGTCGATTTGTTTTGGGATAGTTAGTTTCATAAAGATCTACATCTATACACGATTCGTATTCCAGCACTTGTCTTTTTCACTGTTCTTATTCAATTATATTTGGGTGTATCTATTTGTGAAACTGACTGTACTCTCGCATCTTCAAAATAAAACGAGATCTACCACGGGTTTATACGTTCACTAGGGAGTCGCTAGCATCTACGTAAAATATTTATATCGTAAATTGTACAGCCACGGATCTATCACTCTTTGGACTCCGCTCTCTAGGACAAAAGTTGCTGAAGAACATACCCCATGAATGCGGTCGTTCTCGCGAATAAATCCGGGTACGGGATTCTACACGCAAGGCATGTTTAAAGCACTGTCCTTTCCAAAAAAAGGCTGGCCCACACGCCCTTTCCGCACTGCGGCCTTTTACAGCAGTGCGGAAAATAGGTACGTTGGTACCTTGTGTTAATTACATCAAATTAATATGGTGTATAATGTGATCAACCAATCACAATACATTGTTACCGCTCCCGACCAATCAGAATGGCGTTGCTTTCCCTCCCGCCCTGCGACCTCAGAATTATCTTGATGAAAGTACCATTACTATTGAATTGATGAGATTACCAGTGCGGACTTCAACGGATGAGTGGTTCGTGAACAAAATCCTATCGGTCACCCGAGAAACTAATAATTTGCGATACAAATATTTTATGTACACGCTAGCGACTATAGTCGGTCCAAGCGTTCGTAGCACGCGGGGCCATAAAATGTAGGAACGGAGTAATTTGAGTAATCTATCTACTCCGTTCCCACGTTTTATGGCCCCGCGTGCCACGGGCGTTTGGACGGAGTATAGTGATTGAAAGGGCGAGTGAATTAATGATAGAGCTTCTAAAATAAAATAAAACTGATAGTAACTAAGTTGCGTATGCGCATTCGTCTGCTAATGTATTAGTTTAAACAATCTGTTTACTTACTTTACAAGCCATTGCAGTCCACCGATAATAGTTCACAAATTAATACATAATATTAATTTATTGTATACACATGGTTGTACATGGCCTTGTCTTAACGAATCACACGTAAGTGGTATCGCTATGTATTAATTAAGAGCACGAATGAACTGTTTCACGTTCACTTATGGTGATGAACTTGAACCAAACCATATAAGAAGCAACTGAAAAATATAAAAAAATCAGGAATAATATTTAAATATTCGCTACTAGGGATGGGACAAACTGAAACTGAATCGATACTCAATCGCTACAGGCTGGGACAGCTAGCATCATAGCCGTTCTATACGGTCTGTCACGGCCAGAAAGACAGAGGAAGAAATACCCAGTTGTCCTGCGTCTTATACTATAGCGCTGTTCTTTATTGTGCTTCCCTAACAGTTTCGCCCATTAATGTCTATGATTGCGTGACATTCCATCCAGTAGCCCGATTCACGTAACCAAAACCGTAACGATGTCTCAGCGATATAGTCTTTGATAGCATTTTCATATTACGAAATGGCTATCAACGACTATATCGCTGAGACATCGTTACGGTTTTGGTTACGTGAATCGGGCCACTGAGCAAGTTGTCGTACACGAATCGTTCCTTTGAGGATTTAATACCTATCATATTGGTAATAAACTTCTTATAAAATACACATAAAATGTGTTGTAAAAGGTTGTATTAATGATTTTTGAGTGAGCAAAAGAGTGAGTTCATTTAGGAATGGTTCTCTGTTTTAGTTATTGTAAGAATTGGTTTTGTTAGAATCTGATTAGTTATAGATTTTAATTGATAGTATTATAGTGCAACTAGATTACGGACGATCGTCGTCGTCGGTATTGGTCGTCAACATCGATCGATGAGCAGTCGTTCATCGATCGTTAAAGAGATGGTTTTACTAGTTAACGTTCACCCTGTCGAATAAAAAAACAGTCAACGTCCGATCGACAGTATTCCGGCTAAAGGCCGTAAGATCAATGGTAGTTGATCGATCGTGGAGAGTTTGAACTATAGATTTTATTATGGAATATGGGAGTTTAGGCTCTCCCGTGGTTTAAACTACAATTATTGATCTTACGGCCCTAAATCATGCACTACGTGGGATCGATCTGAACGGCCGATGTCATCGATCGACCCGCAATCTATTTGCACCTTTATGTTAATTTTATCGCCACATGATATTTTCCAGGAAATTAATAATTGCTAAAAATATTAATTCATATTAACTGGCCTTCTTAAAAAAGTGTTGCTCAATTTATTTTTGTTAGTTTGATATTCAATCGAAAATAGTGCCTTCGTTGGACGAATTTTTCATTGTTGTTACGATCAGAACAGTCCGTGATTGGATGGGGTTGGTACTTAACTCATATTAAGATTACTATTAACCATAATTCTATGATTTCTAATAAAATTATAAGACAACGTGATGAGGGTTCTCTAACATACTCATAAGATTAAGTATAATAAAAATATTTCTTAAATCGATATAATTAATATAAGGCGATGCATTTAATTGAAATTTCGAGTGAGTTATTTGTTAAATGAGTAAAAGGTTTAAATCGACCGAAGTTACTTAAATTGTTGTCAGTGTTTAACTTTCAAATATCAATGTTCAACACTTGTAAGCAGCACGAATAAACACTACTGCACGTTTATATCTCACATATTCACACAACGTGTCATCTCTATTTGTCTAAATTATCAAAATTGTGTGTTTTCAATAAAATCAATGTCTTAAAATTGTTTTGTTTTTGTCAAACCCAAAACCTTAGTAATTACAGAAAAGAGGCTTATGCCGAGGATTAAGAGCGGGTACTGTATTGCACTATCCGCACAACTAAAAAACCAATATCGTTGTAACACAAACTTTTGACTACATTATATTGTCGTCCTTCTCATGAGAGTAAGTAATCTATAAGTAAGACAGCAATACTTTTAGTTGTGTAAAATTTAGTTTAGTAATTTGTTTTGAGAACCAATTACTGCTCGTAACGTATTCAAAAATTTGAACAAACAATAAGGCGCGTTCACAAGCTTAGAGCAGCCGCGCCCGAGCAATCAGCTACGTCTGACGTCAAAACTGACTGCTCGAGCCCGCCGCACAGTGGAACGTATTTGAAAATTTGGGACTTAGGGGTTGAAATGTATATTTTTGGATTCTCCTATTTAATACAAGCATTTTATGTTTCTACCACTTTTTAATAAGTGCTTTACTTTCTGAGATATGGCCGCTCAAAATTGGCCAAAATGGAATTAGCGATATTAAAAAACGAAGTACGTTTAGAAAAAATCTGATGATGGATTTAGATTCTACTAATTGATCCAAGCATTTTATATTCAGGGTAATTTCTCATTAAACCGACTCTTTCAAAAGTTATAGCACTTAGATGATTTTGATTTTTTTAAATTGCTCAATAACTCGAAAATCTCACGTTATTACAAAATATCTTTTACATACTCGTAAAGATGGCATCTTTGGCTACAATTTGCAAAATATGCCAAATTGCGAAAATCTGCGATTTCGGGTCAATATAAGATTTTCTATATACATGGATGATTTTTTTTAAATTTCAATCTTAATCCCCTTTAAATCCAAAAATTTGGGATTAAAATGTATATTTTTGGATTTTCCTATTGAATGCGAGCATTTTATGTTTCCATAGTTTTTTCGTGAAGGCCTTAGTTTTCGAGTTATGGCCGCCGCAAATCGGCCATAGTGGACTTAGCGATAGTCGAAAATGAAGTACCTTCAGAGAAAATTTGATAATGGATTTGGATTCTACTAATTGATGCAATCATTATATATTCAGGGTAATTTTTCATTAAACAGACTCTTTCGATAGTTATATAGCACTTTAAAGTTATTTTTTTTTATGAAAATTACTTATTATGCTCAATAACTCAAAAATCGCAAGTTATTTCAAAATATATTTTATATATTCGTAAAGATGGTACCTTGGGCTACAATTTGCACCATATGCCAAATTTAAAAAATCTGCGATTTCGAGTCAATCTAAGATTTTCAATATACACGGATGATAGTTTCCTAACTTGACACTTTATCCTCTTTAAATCCCAAAATTTGGGGTTGAAATGTATATTTTTGGATTTCCCTATTAAATATGAGCATTTTATGTTTCTTTAATTTTTTCATGAAGGCCTTACTTTTCGAGTTATGGCCGCTGCAAATCGGCCATAGTACACTTAGCGATATTCGAAAATGAAGTACCTTCAGAGAAAATTTGATAATGGATTTGGATTCTACCGATTGATGCAATCATTTTATATTCAAGGTAATTTTTCATTAAGCCAACTCTTTCGATAGTTATAGCACTTTGAAGTAATTTTTTGTATAAAAATAACTTGATTTCCTCAGTAACTCGAAAATCGCACGTTATTTCAAAATATATTTTATATATTCGTAAAGGTGGTACCTTGGGCAACAATTTGCACCATATGCCAAATTTAAAAAATCTGCGATTTCGAGTCAATCTAAGATTTTCAATATACATGGATGATAGTTCCTAACTTGACACTTTATCCTCTTTAAATCCCAAAATTTGGGGTTGAAATATATATTTTTGGATTTTCCTATAAAATGCGAGCATTTTATGTTCCCATAATTTTTTCATGAAGGCCTTACTTTTCTAGTTATGGCCGCTGCAAATCGGCCATAGTGGACTTAGCGATATTCGAAAATGAAGTACCTTCAGAGAAAATTTGATAATGGATTTGGATTCTATCAATTGATGCAATCATTTTATATTCAGGGTAATTTTACATTAAACCAACTCTTTCGATAGTTATAGCACTTTGAAGTTATTTTTTTTAATAAAAATAACTTAATTTGCTCAATAACTCGAAAATCGCACGTTCTTTCACAATATATTTTATATACTCGTAAAGGTGGTACCTTGGGCTACAATTTACACCCTATGCCAAATTTCGAAAATCTGCGATATCGAGTCGATCTAAGTTTTTCAATATACATGGATGATAGTATTTTTTACTTGACACTTTATATTCTCTTTTTCACACCACCCAAGAGGTAGAGAACTACCCTTTACGAATATATAAAATATATTTTGAAATAACGTGCGATTTTTGAGTTATTCAGCAAAATAAGTAATTTTCATAAAAAAAATAACTTCAAAGTGCTATAACTATCGAAAGATTAAGTTTGAAATTTAAAAAAAAACATCCATGTATATAGAAAATCTTATATTGACCCGAAATCGCAGATTTTCGCAATTTGGCATATAGTGCAAATTGTAGCCAAAGATGCCATCTTTACGAGTATATAAAAGATATTTTGAAATAACGTGAGATTTTCGAGTTATTGAGCAATATAAAAAAATCATAAACTTCTAAGTGCTATAACTTTTGAAAGAGTCGGATTAATGAAAAATTACCCTGAATATAAAATGCTTGGATCAATTAGTAGAATCTAAATCCATCATCAGATTTTTTCTAAAGGTACTTCGATTTTTAATATCGCTAATTCCATTTTGGCCAATTTTGAGCGGCCATATCTCAGAAAGTAAAGCACTTATAAAAAAGTAGTAGAAACATAAAATGCTTGTATTAAATAGGAGAATCCAAAAATATACATTTCAACCCCTAAGTCGCAAATTTTCAAATACGTTCCACTGTGCGCCGCTCGGCAAATATGGACGCGTCTTTTCGCTTTATAAATTTACTAAATATTTTAGGTATCGTTCAGCTACTATGACAGGGTAAAATGCACTGTGTAAATAAAAGAAATTATTTTCTTAAAATCTATTTATATTTCACATTTCATAATCAACGGTCCCATATAAACAATAGCTTACACAATCTACAATAACAGCGAAGTTATATTACACAGAAGAAGGCACTTCAAGGGAGTGATACTAACAACATATTATCGAATAAAACACCGACTAACCTGTATACAATACTGAAAGTTATGACATTTTTTAAATTCTAAATATTCCTTTATATACCGTCTATGTATTGTCACAAGGGGCTTTTTTAACTGATATGTAGAGTAGTGGGAGACATGGTCATTTACATCATTATATACACATTTCATTCATCATCATCATCATTTAATCATTATTTTTGACGACCGCTTGCCGCAGTGGTTCGAGCGGAGGCTGCGCGGCTCGGCATCGAGTGATTGGAGGTTCGATTCCTGCCTGAGGCAAATTTCGTAAGCCTTTCGTAATTTTCGCAGCAAATGATGAGTCGTTTTATAGCTACCACTATTAATAAGGGGCCGATTTTGCTTTAGTTTTATTTACGTTTTAAAGCGACCATAAATCCATGATCATAATGACCATGTCTGCCATTGTAAATATTGCAGGTAAAACCACAGAGTAAAGACTAAAGAAAGAGGTGCCCTTATTAGATATATGTATGAAAAAAAACGTGGTCATTGTTTTTTCATTTTCATTGTTCTATCTACCGGTAAATAGTTGAACTACCCGCTTCGTTTTATGTCGATGTTAGTACTAGGCCGACCACTCGGCCGACTTGCTTAGGGCCAGTCCCCTTAGTAATTGGTCCATGGGTAAAACACATGAAAGTAAAAAACTTTACCGTGACAATACATAGACAAACATTACTAACATTCATTGAAACCCTGTTTCACTAGTATTCTATTAAAATATGAATAAATACAATCATCTAGTCTTATCCCAGAAATAAATATACGAATAAAATAATTTGTACTGTTACAACTATAACTTGCTTCGTCGAGAAGCTATGGTTCTGTTTTTTAATTATTTTCTGTGTCCAAGATTAATAATATTTGCATAAATTATTATATCTTTGAAGTTCCCTTTATTCGCTAAACATGCATGAATATTTTTTAAATAATTAATTAATAACACTTGATTGACCTTAAAAATAATAAAAAATAACATTCACTATCAAAAATAGTAATTATCATAAAAAAATATAATCTCCCATAAAATAATATGTTATCGTAGGTGCGATATCAAACGAAATTATAAAACAAAATATTATAAAATAAATGGTATGTAACGATGTAATATTCGGAAATCGCCTAAGAACTAACTCACGGGCAGTGTTTAATTAATACTATACCCAGGTAACATTCATTATTTACTGATCTAAACATTATGTACACATACCCCCTTATTCATAGAGATTTTGCCCAGTTTGCAATGGTTATGAAAGGCTGTTTTAGGAACAAATGTGATTTGTAACTCCACTGCAGGTCGATTATAACTTTCTATGAATAAGGGGGATAATGTATGGAAACTGTAAAGGTTGTTTAATAACTTAGCGCTCTCCCAAAAACAAGAAACACTTAAAGATGAGAAAATGTATTAGATTGTCACTACATAACATGATTTGAGAAAAATACCGCGTATTTTATCTACGCCATTCGCTTATTGTATCGACCCTCTTAGGGCCGGGCCCCATTAGCGCGTTACGTTGCGTCGTCGCAAGATTTTGTAGTCGCGCATCACCCTCCCCCGCTTCGTCTCTCGCCCGTCGACACTTTGACCCGTTGCGACGACGCAGCGCAACGCGCTAGTGGGGCCTCGCCCTTACTCGATTATCTGAACATACTATAAATGCAAATAAATGCATTGATTGGGTTTATTGTGACTGACACATGAGAATCCAGGTTTCTAAAAATACACCATACGACTGGACTGGATACGTAAGATTAAATTTATAACATTTTAAAAATTGGTAGGCTTTTAACTCGTTTCAATAGTAAAATCTCATTTCAAATACTTCATAATCGATTTACTTAGTTCAAAAATGATAACATACATAAGTAGGTTCTTTCAAAACAGTGTACAATATTTTGATAAATTGTAGCGTATTTTTAAGCTGTCCAGATTTTGTTGAGAGACAAGTAAATATTCTGTGGCTTCTTCAAAATATTGTACATAGTTTTCGGGAAACCTAAAATATGTATATGGTTTCTTAGTTGCGTATACGCAGCGCATTTTAAAGGTACAATCAGAAACATAAGTCGCTGAACTTTCTTCGTTTTTCAAACAATTTGCACACTTTTATTTTGCATCAAATCCATTATTTTTCTTTATCTAACCAAAACATATTATTATGTTGCTAATGTTTGGTTCAGACAATGTTCTCCAACGTTTGTAAAATAAATAGTATTACCAATTTGAAAAATTGAGAATATTGTACACAATTCGAAGTAAATTGTGAACTAAACCCAACCTAACTTTATTCTATCAATGTTTTCTTCTATATATATTCCATACCATAAATTAATATACAAATAATAATTTCATTCGGATTCCATTGTGACATATAACATTCACCCCACCGAGTCACATAGTCAGTAGTTTTGGTCATAAGCGCCGACACGGTGATATCCAATATTGAACTATATCAGTGTGTATTATAGCTTCGATTGCGGTATGCTCACCACGTCGCGCCACCAGGCGGCGCGCTCGAACGCGCCGGGATGACTGAACAGCGCTTTTTGTATGTTTTGGTATAGCTGGGGGAAATAACACACATTACATTAGGAGATTGAAATGATAACCATTTATAAAAATGAAATTAAAGTCTGCTAGCCTGTTATATGCGTAAGACTCCGTAGTTACGCTTTTTAAATGTATCAAAAAGAATGAAAATAAATGAAAAATGATCCTAATTCTGTTAGTACAGAAACTCAACTAACTGTATTGGTTATAGATGTGTTTAATTTAGTTTAGTTTGGATTTGGTTACGACAGGACGACGAAAACGTCAAAAAGAGGATTGTGTGACAGTGTTATTGCTTAGGAATTACTTATTTAAGAACGAGTAATGATATCTATAGGTATGGTTCTTAAAAACTGCCCTAGACTTGCGCCGCAATGGCAAGCGAACCCCAACACTAACATTATAAATGCGAAAGTAACTCTTTCTGTCTGCCTGTTACGTTAACCGTTAACTGAACCGCTTACCCAATTTTGACGAATTTTGGTATAGAGATAGACCGAACCTTGGAGAAGGACATAGGCTACTTTTTGTTGCGAAAATAAAACTTGAAGGGGGTTAAATAATGGGGGGGGGAAAGAAAGTTTGTATGGGAGACCAATCATTTCTCAAAGTACAAATTCTACCCAGAGAAAGTCGGTGCACCAGCTAGTGAAATATAAAGCAGTTCACACACTCACATGTCCGTCGCTCCTGCCGAGCACGGAGTTGAGCACGAAGTCGGTGGGCGCCAGCGCGTCCACCACGCCCACCACATCGCGCTTCAGCTCGGAACACAGCTCCACCACGGCCGCGCGCACCAGCCGCGCCAACGACTCGCTCTACACCAACCAGAATATAACCACTACGTTACAACAGCATTATCTCCCACACTAATCTATGTATTCTATGACTTATGTAAATAGATAAATAAATATCCTGGGACATTATTTTACACACGGGTACCTGATCCCAAACTAAGCAGAGCTTGCACTATGGAAACCAGATAACTGATATTACTACATATACTACTTTTTGTTCGTAAATACATACACACATAATTACACCCAGACTCAGGACATGCAGACCGGGTAGGAATCGAACCTTCGACCTGCAGCGTGATAAGCGGAATGTTCGCTATTATGAGAATGCAATCGTCTATGAGCGACTTTGAGGTGTCTTATCAATGGGAATTTTCTTGTGTAAATGACCTTAACTCATTTTCCCTTTATACTTAATTTTATTGAGAATTTTCTCATGAATTCGTGTTATTGAAATATTAGGTCAAAAGTTAGTCATATTTTTGTTCATGTTTGGAATGGGAATCGAATACTGAATACCCTGCTTAAATACGTTCCTCGTCTTACCAAACACCCAGTATTCAAATTAGTTTTATTAAAATACACTATATTTTATAAAAAGGTATATGTAATTTGGAGATCAAAAATTATAGACAATGCAAATTTCATGTTTTTTTTAAATATGACTAAGGTGACAAGCTCAAAGAATAAGAATGGATACCCAAAGAATAACATACCTGTGAATACCCCCCTTGATATAACTCCACCAGATGCTTATCCAGCGACCATAGCCCGTACAAATTGAAGAGTGTCGTGAGCACCGGCTTCAAGGACTCCTCCTGCGTGTCCAACGACTCCAGGAAGAATATCACGGCCAAGTACTCCGCGTATACTTCGGTGAGCACCTTCCATTTGTACACCTGTGATCTGGCGCGCGCTTCGAACTTCGTGTATCCTTTGGCGAGCTCAGACTCGTACTGTTCGTGGGTTTGTTGGAGTAACCAGCATAGGAGCCACTCGTATGTTGTTGTTATGACTGGAAGAGGAGAAAATATTGTGAGGCCTAAGCAATGGCACACACACGTCAGTTTAAGCTAAGGCCCGATTGAAAAAATGTGGCTCCATTTCTGGCATGTCTGGTGAAATACTGTACTATGACATTCTTACAACTTATTAATGATTTAAGCTTGTAATCAGTTTCTTTTAAGTCGCAGACGCGCCGTGATTGAAGATCTTTAAGGTCATTCGCCCACGGCGTGATTCAAAAATAATACGTCCGGTAACTCCCACAGCTCCAATTACTCTATTAGTCTTTTGGTTTTTTCTTGTCTGGAGTTTGCGACTTTTTTATTATTATTAAAAATGGGCTTGCTCTTGACCTCAATCTTGCCGTAGGGGCAGAGATGAGGTCGACGGTGCAGCGAGCGCACCCAGAAGATGCCTGTTCACCCTACTTTTAAAAAGATTTGGATTGTACGTACTCGGAAATACAGACGCAGGTAGGGAGTTCCACTCCTTGGCTGTGCGCATTATGAATGATGACTTGTAGCGCTGTGTGCGGATATGAGGGATATCAACCAAGTAGGGATGATAACCTGCGGTGCGTCTGGAGGTCCGATGGTAGAAGGGAGAAAGGCGGGATGAGCTCATGGAGCTCAACCTATTGCGTTCCTTTTGATTCGCGACGTGGACGAATGGCCTTAATGTAGCGGTAAACGTGCAAGCATATTTATCAAACATTACATTTTGTACGTGTAACTATCAAAGAGTTTGACAAACATGCTTGAACGTTTACCGGCACAAAGGACGTATTTTATGTACTAGCGTGGCTACTGACTACTGAGTACTAACATTCCCTAGTCTTGAGCTGGCACGTGTCAGTAGCTGTGAAGCGTGTGGCTCGGCGCTGGTCGTAGTGTTGCAGGAAGGCGACGGTGCGGAGCGGCGAGGCGGGCAGTGCGCCGGCGCGCGCGGCGTGGAGCTGGCGCAGCAGCCAGTTGCCGGCCTGCTGCGCCAGCACGCTGTTGTCGCCCTCGTACGTCACCGTCGGCTCGTGGTTGCTGCGGATGTCGCCCAGGTTCGCGCACTGACCAACACATTACACACACACATTATTGGTGATAGAACCAAGCTGTAACTAATTCGGAATTGACTGATATATGTATGGGCTGGCTCGACCGGGGTAGTGCCACTCTCGCACAGAATATCGGCGTAAAGAAGCTATTACAGCTGCGTTTCGTACGATTAGTGAGGGAGCCGAAAACCCAACTTCTTTGCTCATTCCCCTCCCTCTGTCCCACTTCCCTTTTGATTTTCCCCTTCGAAGATTTCGGTCAGACCCTACATGATACCTTCATGTAGGGTCTGACCGAAATCTCGGTCTCGGTTTCGTTCTCGGCAAAAAATTATGAAAATTGATTGAAGAATTTGTTTATTTTAAAGTTTGCGTGCAGTCTCGTTCGGTCGGCTGGTATTATTTTTTAGATATTTCTATGTTATATCATTTCTCGGTCTCGGCCAAAATATAAAAAACACTACAATGCTATTAAAATAAGATTAGGACGGGCTCTCGGCTAACTTCACTCCCATAAAGTACTGTACTCATATGTGAAGTTAGCCGAGGTCCGTAACATTTCCATTTGTGACGTCACAACATGGCGCTAGGCCGATCCTATTCTTATTTTAATTGCATAGTAGTCTCTGTGGTTGGTTACCTTCATGAAGCCGTGTCCGGCGCATGCCTCGCGGCATTGCTGCGCGGCGGCCAGCACGGTCCACGTGACCAGCGGCTTGCTGCACGACACCATCGCGTGGATCTCTGAAACCGCCTCACTCTGTACACGCAACGAGGACACCGCTCAGTTATTATAGTATGTACATTCACGTGACGAGACGGGGTGCTGTTACAATAGAGGATAATTCTAATATACGTTTATTGTATAATCTATACAAATAAATTAAATTGGTGAAATACGGTAAAAAAATCATGGTGATAACAGACGGGAGACGAGATAAAAAGGCCATCAACACGCCTCGACAATAGTTGATTTATGGGACATGTTGTGAGATAATAATGCAAATTTTTAAGCAATTGTTGTCCAAAAAGTTTAAATAGCTGATATAAAGATGGTTCGCAATCCAAAAAATATCTATAGAAATAATATAATAATAATAATATCCTGAGGCAAACTAAGCAGAGCTTGTACTATCGAAACCAGATAACTGATATTACTACATATACTACTTTTTGTTTGTAAATACATACTTAATATACATATTTACACCCAGACTCGGGACATGCACACAGGTTCATGCACACAAATGCATGTCCCGGGTAGGAATCGAACCTACGACCTGCAGAATCGGAACGGCGGAATCTAAACCAACCTCGCCAACGGGCCCGACGAACAGCTTTCTACTAAATGCATATGAAAGTATATACGGTACTTATAACAAGAAAGCAATTTTTAAAATTCTTGTCCGTCCTAAACAGAAGGGAACTCACCAGATTGTCAACTTTCATGCCGGCGTTGGACTTCTCGACGATGTCGAGGTATATCCTTGCGAACCGCTCGATGTACACGCGGAACACCACCGCCGCGGCCACGTACCCGAACAGACGCCATTGCTGACACACACACACAACACACTTTAACACACATGCTTTTAGGTTCCCAGTCTTTTGGATCGTTTTAATCGACAAGTTTACTATTTTATCGCTTTTATGATTTTGTAAATAAAACAATCTGTGTCATTGTACTTATTTAAATATAGAAACGCGCTTATAGCCAGCTGCAATCACTGATCGGTAAACGATTGGAGGTTAAGCAACGCTAGGCAAGGTCAGGCAGAGATGGGTGACCATTTAGTGGCATTTGAACTGAGCGTCTCCGTGCTTCGGCGGGCACGTAAAAAAATCGGTCCCGGTTGTTGTTATCTAGACAGCAGTCGTTAAGCCACGTTAGAGGCCTTCGGGCGGCTTGCACAACTCTGACGCTAGGTTGGCCACTAACCATACGATAAGAAGAAGAATAAAGAAAGACCGAATATTTTAATATATTTTAAGTACAATAACGACTCTGACCCCCACGTTAGAGGGAGATCGCGGGCCGGAACAAAAAGCGCCCGGACAAAAAAAAAACTTGGATGAATTTGATTCTCAGCTTTGACGTCGGAACACATAGACATACTGTCATAATAGGAGTGATCGGGCGAGGCATGCGAGGCATCTAGACTAAGAGAGATACATTGCAATTCTGCAAAAGCAATTCATTTTTCTGTTTTTCTAGCAGAATACTTAGCATTTCCGTAATAAAGGCTGCGTTCCAGTCGACGTAATTTTTATTATTTTCGTTCATAAATGTCGTTCCACTTGAACCAACTTGTACTGAAAGTGATCATTATTAACGTTTTTAACAGTTTTTGTGAACGAAAATAACAAAAA
This sequence comes from Drymonia ruficornis, assembly GCA_947859195.1. Taxonomy (NCBI): domain Eukaryota; kingdom Metazoa; phylum Arthropoda; class Insecta; order Lepidoptera; family Notodontidae; genus Drymonia; species Drymonia ruficornis. The sequence continues at coordinate 13,249,059 of OX401908.1, forward strand.
TTTTCGAAACGAATGGAACGCAGCAATAGTCACAAATTTTACGCCCTCCTACAGAAATTTTGCCGGATCGCTAATGATTATGCTAGAAAATATATTAGTATTTGTTGTTATAGCGGCAACAGAAATACACATTCTGTGAAAACTTTAACTCTCTACCTATTATGATTCGTGAGATACAGCCCGCTGACAGCGGAGGCTTAGTAATAGGGTCAAATTGGCACCCTAAAAATGTATTGCTTTTGCAGAATTGCTATGTGGCGGTCTTAGCCCTCCTGACCGTACGAAGTTCCGTATAGAGTGGCATGATATTGAGAGTGTGTGTACCACACATCAAATACGAAGAAGAGATGTTCCCCATTCCCCTATGAAACAACGCGTGGAAATTCGCGCGGGTTGACGCGGGTGATGGGGGTTAAGAAATGGGTGGCATCTAAAAAGATACCGCCCCTCCCGATTATTTCTATCTACCGGTAAATAGCAGAACAACTCGCTTCGTTTTATGTCGATGTTAGCACGTAGTTTAACTTTTTGCACTAGATGTCAGGAATGGTAAAAATGACGTACAAAGGGACGCCATCTAGTGTCGATATAGAATTATATTTGGGATGCGAACTTTTGCAAGACGTCTGCACAGGACGAACGCCGACAGCACACTGACTTAAGCCACGCCTACTGTGATGACGTCACGAACCTAGTGGAGTCTTCGGGCCCAGGTGCTTAGACCCAGTTCTTTTAGTATTAGGTCCATGGTGTGTACTCACGTGCAGCGGGTACTCGATGAGCGGGATCTCGTTGTCTCGCTCGCCGAACTGCGTGCGCGTGGCCGCGTACCGCACCGCGATCGCGACCGCGCCCGCGATCGAGTGGCAGCTCTCCTGCATTATGCCGATGCGACCTGCACGCGTACATCGACAATACATCATTGCATAGTATTACAAACTTATTACTATATACTACTATAACTTATTTAGTTACTACTCCGCCAAGCCAACTAGGCGCTCGGATAGAATGCGGCTTCCCCGCCCGCACACCCGCCACCGCCTGCGGCTTCCCGCCCGCTACACCTCCCGCACACCGCCACCGCCGCAAGGTGCGGGTGACGTCACATTTGACAGGTCCCTATACTAGCGGCTCGCTATGATGGCCGGTTGACATGTGCGAGGGGTAAAGGATGAACCTTATTATAACGTAATAAAAATCAATTTCGCATTCATTTTTTGACATTCTTAATTTTTTAAACGGCCAGTCTTATTCCGATATAATAAGGTTCATTTTCTTCCCTCCCCCCACATGTCAAACGGGCCATCGTAGAATGCCGCTACTATAGTTGGCTTGGCGGCATAATATATAAATTCCTTAAAGCTCATTCAATCGATTATGACATTACGGATGCGTTGCTTAATAAGGGACCATACAGTTGGTATGATATTCTAACGATATTTTCGCTAAAGCTTTACTTTTTATGACCTCGGGTCCATAATTAAATTACCAGGATGGGTATCGAACCTGCAACCAAGCAGTTAGGGGCCATCCATAAATTACGTCACACGAATTTCATGATTTTTAGACCCCTGCCCCCCCTGTCACAGCTGGTCAAATTTGCGAGACTCCCCCCCTCCCCGTGTGACGTCACATATTTCTTACAATTTTCAGATATTTTCAAAATTTTTCGTTAACAATTCAATTTTCGGTTTTAATACTTAGATATATTCGATTTTTAAATGTGACGTCACAAAACTTAGGACCCCTCCCACCCCCTTGTCACACATTGTCACATTTCGTCGACCCCCTCCCCACCTTTACGTGTGACGTAATTGATGGATGGACGGCCACTTTAACTACTAGTTGTAGTACAGCTTCTGTACTGTTGCTTTTGTATTGGGATTACGCTCATTCTTTCTCTCATCTTTTCCATGCGCTGCCTCGCCTAAAAGGATTTATAATAAGTAAAGTATTCGCCACTTTATTGATAGGGTTTGGAGGGGTCTTTAAGCCTAGCCAAAGGTCATCCTGTGCTAGACGTAGCCAAGCAGTAAAAATATGTATTTAACTTGTCACTGGCTAAATGCGAGAAGCGAAGCCATAAAGAAGAAAATAAAAGTGTATCATGTAATGTAATGTAACGTCACGACTTTTATGCCCGTTCGGGGGTAGTCAGAGGCTTGAGTGGCCATACACCACCACATTGTGGAGTTATTAACCAACTCAAAGCCCACGTTTCACTAGATAGTCAGAACCCAACGTGACAGGTGGTGAACCGTGTCGCCGTGTATACAGGAACTGACTATTACCTAATCCCGAGGGATAGGTAGGTTTCCTCACGATGTTTTCCCTCACCGTCAGCGAACTGTAAATTATGCACATAGATGAAAAATTCATCCATTGGTGCATGCCCCACCGGGGACTGAACCTGTATCATAGAGTGTTGTGTCTGTTGAAGTGTATCATAGAGGATGTATTACCTGCCGAAAGGTTCTCGAGTGCCGCCCCCAGTATCTTGGAGGGGTCTGAGAAGGAGGACTCGTAGACGCCCTCCTCCGTGACGTCAGCGGTGCGGTTGAGCAGGTTCTCCCGCGGTATCCTGTACTGGTTGAACATCATGAACCTGCAACAGAACATGACATTATAATAATAATAATAATATCCTGGGACATTTATTACACACGGCTACCTGATCCCAAACTAAGCAGAGCTTGTACTATGGAAACCAGATAACTGATATTACTACATATACTACTTTTTTATTTGCAAATACATACTTAATATACATATACACCCAGACTCCGGACATACAGACATGTTCATGCACACAAATGCATGTCACGGGTAGGAATCGAACCTACGACCTGCAGCGTGAAAGTCGCCTCCGCGCCAACCACGCTAACGGGCCCGTCCAGATTAACCATGGGACTTAGCATTGTGACGTCATTACAGGTTTACCGTTTGTCAATTGACCGTACATGATAACACCTGTGTTCCTGGACTCCTACTCCGAAATACGGTTGGTTTTTTTTTATAGGACTCGGTGGCAAAAAAGCGTACGGCCCGCCTGATGTTAAGCAGTTACCGTAGCGTATAGATGCTTACAATGCCAAAGGCATTGCTCGCACATTGCCGACCTGAAGGGGAGTGGGATGGAGGGAGGGGTCAGGGTGGGCTTACGGCTCTCTCACTCATCGTACGAAACGCAGCTGTAATAGCTGCTTTACGCCGATCTTCTGTGAGAGGGTGGTACTACCCCGGTGAGCCAGCCCGTTTTGGCTACAGCTTGGCTCCACCACCTTGGATGGTCCCTACTCCGAAAGTGTATCGGAAGTGTTCTGGATTCTTTCGGTAAAGGGTCCACGAAAGAAGAAACGTCAAATCACGAATATCGAATCCGAACTTCGGATCCGAAACACTTTTGGAGTGGAAAAGGAAAGGAAGAAGGAAGGAAGGAAGGAAGAAAAGGAAAAGTAAGTGCCCTGTTTGGATTGCGCCAACACGCTGACCCAGAGCGGAAAGGCGTACTTATTCGACCGTTGCTTTAGAAACAAGGTACAAACTTAACCTGTTAAAACTAAGTATAGTTCGCGACAGGTCGAGATGACATTCGGGTTATGAGCTTATTGCAGAATAAAATCCGAATGAAAATTAGCAGGCCCTGATAAACAATTAAAATCGCCCACAAATTATTTTGTTGCGTTGCGGGTCCTGGTAATTTTGATTCGGATTTTATTCTGCAAAAAGCTCATAACCCGAATGTCATCTCGACCTGTCGCCTACTATAGGTATATTGCCGTCTTGTTTAACATTTTCACTGTGTCAAATTTGTAGGCAATATAATTAGCATCATCACCTCCTATGCAAGAAATAGGAAACCAGATAAACTGATATTAAATCCTAAATGTCAGTGACAAGTTCCAGAGTCACTCGAGATAAGAGATTATGAGATAATATAGACAAGTTATCTGTCATGACTAATGCATAGATATAGCACACAAGTTTGTGCGGTTTTACTATTTTATTACTGAAGCTGATAGATAGGTAATTTTATTATATAACTTTATAAATAGATTTATATATCGGCAGACCTACACACCAACTGTATGGTCGCAATCTAAGCAATGCTTGTACTAAGGCTATCATACAATGGACTGGGGAAGATCCCGGTGACACCCAGACCAGGACAAATTACGAAAACGCAACGTAACTGTGAAATCAGTTTATATCGATATAAAAAGTTCGTGTCGGCAACGGTCTTCGATTCGCGATCAGACCACATGGCTTCGATAACTCCATAGATAACCGAATTGTATAGGAAATCGATCGTATAGTTATTTATTACGCTACCGATAACATTGTGATTCATTCACAAGGTACGTCACGTCACGTAAACGTATCGAATCTATACGTGTAAAGGTACGATTCCTACGAACGCGGCAGACAGGAGACGTCAGTCGGTCTCATACAAGTTGTGGCGATGACATGTGCCGCGACGGCAGACGGCATTACAATTTGTATGAGGCCGACTGATGTCTGCTGTCTGCTGCGTTCGTTGGAATCGTATCTTAAGGAAAATTATGGAATGTGTACCGCGAGCAGCAAATGGAAGTCGGCCTTAACATCGTATTTTCTTTACAAATGATAACTGACTAATGCCCTCATTAGAGCAAAAAACATAACCTTGTCTATGCTAAGCCGAGTTTTGGAACAAAAATAATACAGTGACCTCTATGTCGATAGTTAATAAATAGTTTTTAATTTCGAAAGATATAATTGGTAAGGTGTACTTTTTCAAATAAACAAATGCAGCATGTTTAAATTTGATGGATGTTTGTGTGTAGTTATCACGCCTGTACCTATTCGAACGTGACAAGACACAACGCGAGATAAATTGATTTGTCTCATTCTCTTCAATGCATTAAGGCCCGCCACATACATACATACGGAATTTCCGTACGGAATTCCCTTTCGAAATATCGAATCGGAGTTTCCGAACGCGATACGTCCATACATTTGGATTGATTTACTACGTTCGGAATCCCCGATTCGATATTTCGAAAGGGAATTCCGTACGGAAATTCCGTATGTATGTGGCGGGCTTAAGAGAGAGAGCGACTCGGTACTGGCCCCACACAGAGGCTAAGGTGGATTATAGTCCACACACATTTGCAGATGGTCTTTTGGTTTCACATGGTGGACATTCTCTCTAAGGGCTATATCGCACGAGGACACCAGTGGTAGCGCAACCAGTCGCTCCACCAACAAAATGTATTGAGCTGTATGCGATATCCTGCACCTGGTGTCCGCTTGGTAGCGAAACTAATTCGGTGTCGGCTACCGAATGACCCACTGGTGGCGCCACCATGCCTCGTTGCCACCATTGCCTCGTGCGATAGCGCGCTTAATGTAAATAGATTCGCACCACAGTTCACCACGCTGACCCAGCGGTTGGCGATAGTCACCCATCTTCCAAAGGTGCTTACCCATTATCGATGCCATTGACTCCAATCTTCTCGCCCATGTCCCCCACCACGAGTCCGGGGTACGTCTCCAGCGTGTCCGGGTTCCGGATGGGCACCACGAAGCCGTGCAGGCCGTGGTTGGTGCCGTCCGGCGTGATCAGCTGCGCGAACAGCAGCGTGTGCGTGCATGTCCTGCCTGGGGAATAACCACATAATTACAGTCAACATTTATCATAATTTCAGCCAAAAGACTTCCACTGTAAGGGGCCATCCATAAATTACATCACACGTAAAGGGGGGAGGGGGTCGACGAAATGTGACATTGTGTGACAAGGGGGGCAGGGGTCCTAAGTTAAGTGACGTCACATTTAAAAATCTAATATATCCAAGTATTAAAACCGAAATTTATGAACCTTTAATGTTTTTTTTTTAAATTCTGAAAATTGTAAGAAATATGTGACGTCACACAGGGAGGGGGGAGTCTCGCAAATGTGACCAGCTGTGACAAGGGGGGGCGGGGGGTCTAAAAATCATGAAAATCGTGTAACGTATTTTATGGATGGCCCCTTATGAAGCCCATAGTCAAGACCAGGTTTCATCACTAGCTACATCATTGCACCATAATTACCAAAGATTGTTTACTGTTTTGTAAGTCAATGTTAAGGCCATGCGTAGGAGTCGCGTCCGTGACACGAATATGGTAATTATTATCATTCTTCCGCTCAGAGATAAAAAATGAATCGCGTAACCGGACCGTCACCTGATTTGTATCAAAAACGCGAGCGAGATAAAAATATTTATACAAAAATATATAATATACTAGCTGTGCCCGCGACTTCGTGCGCATGGAATTTAATAATGAAAGTAGCCTTAGTTACTTGGTATAACATCAGCTATCTGGTAGTGTCCCGTCAAAATCGGTGCAGCTGTTTCGGAGATTTGCCGGTACAAACTAACAGAGATTTTTTTTAAATTCCCCTTTATTATAAGTGCTGTATATACTTTCATATGGATAGCTGTTATTTTGACATTCAAAACAGAAACTTCAATTTTATTTATTTGTATAGGTATTCTTTGCATTAAGAAACTATCCTTATACCAGCCATTTAGACTTTTTCGACAACAATAGAAATATTTGCATATGAATAACTAGTCATTGCTTAAAATTTTGCATTATTATCTCATTACATAATTATCATAAATCAACTGTTGTTGAGGCGTGATGATGGCCATTTTTATCTCATTTCCAGTCTGTCATTTTGAACATAAAAGAGTTTTATTACGAACGTTAATCTGTATATAAATCTGGAAAACAATGCATTTTTATCCGTCATCTAGGTATAAAAACCTTATTTAACATATTCACGATTTTATTTATGTTACCCAATTGGTCCATTATTCAGTAAAACAAGTGCGCTCATTAAATAAAATTACATATTCATCGTCAAATTTAAGAGATATTTGCCTCCATGGAAACCAGCGCTACGCTCAAACTACTAAATCAAGCCGGGCCGTGAAATTTATGGACATATTTGGATCATGATTTTTGATAACTATTTAAAAAATATTACGGCACTTATGACTTCATATAAAATATACTACATTTAACATCACGAAATATCCCCATTAAGTAACTGATTAGCCATATTTCCTTACCATTACCGGTCTAATACATTATCAATTATGACTTGCAGACCGATTAAAACAGCAAACTGTTACGAAAATGATACTGTTTCTCGTGTATCTAGTGCAAAATTTATAGATATCAGCTTATAATCATGGATATCTTAGGATTGGCATTGAGCATACGTGAAAGATAAGACAAAAATTTACTAGCGAGTAAATTGATAATCTAATCGTCATAAGGGGCCATCCATAAATTACGTCACACGTAAAGGGGCGAGGGGGTCGACAAAATGTGACATTGTGTGACAAGGGGGTGGGAGGGGTCCTAAGTTTTGTGACGTCACATTTAAAAATCTAATATATCTAAGTATTAAACCCGAAATTTGAATTGTTAACGAACAATTTTGAAAATTTCTGAAAATTGTAATAAATATGTGACGTCACACAGGGAGGGGGGGAGTCTCGCAAATGTGACCAGCTGTGACAAGAGATGGAGGGGTCTAAAAATCATAAAATTCGTGTGACGTAATTTATGGATGGCCCCTAATACCATTAACGTAGTTAAAATAAACCATTGAGGCACCGACAACTTAGAACTTACTATCCACGGAAATATTAAGAAAATTGGGAATTTCCCAAAATCGCTGGAAACGGCAGAACAATACGTATATTCATCTATGATATTCATCAATCTCAGACGATCGGCGTAAAGTAGTTATTACAGCCGCGTTTCGTACGATGGGTGAGAGAGCCGGAGGTCCCTCTGTCCCTCTCTTCAGGTCGGCAACGTGCGAACGATCCCTTTGGTATTGCAACTATAGGCACGGTAACTCCTTAACGTCAGGCGGGTCCACAGAGTAAAGACTAAAGAAAGAGGTGCCCTTATTAGATATATGTATGAAAAAAACGTGGTCATTGTTTTTTCATTTTCATTGTTCTATCTACCGGTAAATAGTTGAACTACTCGCTTCGTTTTATGTCGATGTTAGTACTAGGCCGACCACTCGGCCGACTTGCTTATGGCCAGTCCCCTTAGTAATTGGTCCATGGGCGGGTCGCACGCTTGTTTGCCATCTTATTCACATAAAAATAAATACATAGAGCACAGAAATATATAGGATAGGAATCCAATCATTGTCCACAATGTTACGAACAACGTTTCCGATTTGTAGCCCCGATTGTGTTTTTATTACTTTAAACAAGCGACAAGTCCGATAATACGGGAATGCAGCTATTTTTAGTGGTTAGTTGTTTAGCAATATACGTTTTTTATTAATACTACTTACTTTAATAATGATGTTGTTTTTTTTACTTTAATAATGATTATCACTTGCTAACGGTGAAGGAAAACACCGTGAGGAAACCTGCATGTCTTTAGACATGTGTAATCCACCAACCCGCACTGGGCCAGCGTGGTGGATTATGGCCTGAATCCCCCTCGCATTGAGGGGAGGCCCGTGCCCAGCAGTGGGACATTAAAAAGGCTAAATTATTATCATTATTTTTTTATTAATAACGCATTTTAATAAAAACTTATTCCCCATCCCAAAGTCCTCTGAAAAGTTCGCATGAATACAAAATACGTGGTGAATTTGAAATCATGGGCATCCTTTTAAACTATCACTACACATGATTCAGAATATTTTGGGAAATAAAATCGATTGATAAAACAATATTGCTCGAGTAAGCAAATAAGCAAACCAGTTAACTGTTATACCTTGCCTGGGCAGTAAATTTTTATCAATTGATTTGTTGATTAATATTCCCTAAATATTCTGAATCATGTGTAGAATCACCGTTTAAAAGGATGTCCAAGATTTCAAATTCACCCTGTATAATCATGTTCAAAATGATAACTTCGATGAATTCCTGAGTAATGGGTGCACATCTGACGCAAGACCGAAGCACAATTTTGGTCATTCATTAATAGTTTCGAACAATTTCTCATAAGACAGGTAAAATCTAACAATCCTGTACCAAACGAGAACATTTAATGAAAATCATGATGTTCAAAGTAAAATCCACACAAGTTTTACCTAGATTACCAACCCAGCATTTAGCCGCCTCGAAGTCGGGCGTGTGTATGACGAACTGCTTGGTGCGCGGGTCGTACGTCGCCGTCGTGCGCATGAGTCGCGCGTCCGACCCGTGCGCGATCTCCGTCAGCGCGAAACTCGCTAATGTCTGGGAATAAACAATAACTTTTCAATGTCGGGGACAGGAATATTGGGAAAACTAAGCCAATGACCATTTGAGAATGTGACATTATGATCTTAAGCTTACTAGCTTAATTTATTGGGACTAGGGCCGCCACACACTCCCACCACTGTTACTCCTGTGAGCCTGGATCGACAATGGTGTCCAACGATGACGCCAAGGTTTGGCCCTCGACGAGTCCCGGGGAAAAGCTAAGTTGCCTTGGAACCAGCACGAATTTAATCAAAAGAAAGAATAGGAGTTGGAAGAATATTAAGCACTTCCCTCCGTTGCAAAGCGGGAGATAAAATAACAGTATAGGCTGGTAAGCTTACTAGCTTGCTTATAGATCTAAGGTTGCTTCATATGAAGTTTCAGATGCTTTTTATCTAGTCCTCGAATGTGGAAGATGTAGAAGAATATTAATCCCAAGTAATTACTCGTTCTTAAGTAATTTCTATGCAAAAACTCCTGTCCTCCTGTCACACACTCATCTATTTGACGTTTGGACAGATGTACTATGGAAAATCTGTCGAAAGGAGTTAGAGTTAAGAAGAAGGAATGACTTTTGACTTTTGATTAGAATTACTTGAGAATAAGCAATGACTTGTTTAAAGATACGAGGGTAATGGGCATTTTAATTTTTATCAATTGAATTTAATACTTATCCAATCGAAATAAGGTGCTCCAGCGAGTGCACCGAGAAAATACTACGGTCCGGTCGATCACCGAGCATTGAAATATATACCTTATTTCTATTGGATTCTATTCGATTGATAAAACTTAAAATGCCATGCCATGCCGTCCTCACTGCGCGCCGGCCATTCGTCTCTTTTACTCACCTCTCTATTTACAAATGTAGCTTCGTAAAACTTGAAGTGCCTCTCGGTGCCGAGCGAGAGCAGCGCGTTCGAGAACAGGTAGATGCCGATGGCCATCTTCACCGACACGCTCGGGTTCACGGACTGCACCGCCTCGTTTATTGTCATTATTGTGCGTGTCTGCGGGCAAACACTGTTATTATACAAATTATAATCAATAAATATCCTGGGACATTCTTTTACACCGGCTACCTTACCTGATCTACCTGATCCCAAAGTATAGCAGAGCTTGTACTATGGAAACCAGATAACTGATATTACTACATATACTACTTTTTGTTTGTAAATACATATTTAATATACATAATTACACCCAGACTTGCGACATGCAGACATGTTCATGCACACAAATGCATGTTCCGGGTAGGAATCGAACCTACGACCTGCTGTGTGATAGGCGGAATGTAAACCAAGCACGCCAACGGGCCCGTGGGCAAACACTGAATTATAGACGTGGGTTTTAAGACAGCCAAACTGAAATGGGGATGGATGGGCGGAACAGATGGGCCAAGGTTGTATTTTTTTGTATTATGTGCCTAAGGTGGTAAACAAGGGTACGGCCCACCTGATGTTAAGCAGTTACCGTAGCCTGCCGGTCAGAGAACTAATAGATGGCCTACAACATGTCGAATGCCAAGAATGTACAATTTGTGATGAAGAATTCACGATGATAACATTAGAGACCAATGGTTTCGCAATTGACGGTTCCCAGATTAGCGGCCCAGGCATATCTTATGATTATGTGGTCTCCACCCACTCTCACCCAAAAATACAGACAGTGGGTCAAAATGCAGCCTTACGTCATATTTGTTTTGAAATGACACAACTTTTGAGTGTCGGGGTTTTAAACAATAGAGGCCAGCTTTTTGCTTGTTCTTAAAATAAATGTGATGTTTACTTTATACCTAGTACCTTAATACGTACTCAATTTTTTTTTAGTTTGAACATCAAACAATGGTGTTAATATAAACAAAAACTTTTTCCCAGACTTCTTATTGTTTGTATTCAAACCATTGTTAAGATGTTAAGTACTATCATAATATACTCATATAATACGTATACAGGCTGTCCCACGACTTTGTCACACGGATGCAAAGTACCTTAAATAACGTAAATAGAAAATTTTACGTTATATATTCTGTGATTTTACTGAATGAGGACTTCATTTTTATTTTAAAAACAATACGAACTGCATTCAAAGATTTAAATCCGAATAATAACATCCTGTACTTTTATGGCATCAATCGATAGGGTCAATCATAAGAGACATGGTAAATTAAATGAAAGGAAACCCATAAAATCGTTAAGTACTTATTTTTATTTTAACTTATTTTAACTCTTATAAGTTAAGATATCATGGTTTTCATTTCATTTAATTTACCATATTTATCAGAGAAATTTGGTCCTTATGATTGATCCTATCGATTGTTGTCATAAAAGTACAGAGTGTTATTTTTTCGGATTTCAGCCGGTTTGATTACCGAGAGTGGCAAGTTAGTTTTTAAAAATCTTTAAATGCAGTTCGTATTGTTTTTAAAACAAATTTTCTATCTACAGTATTTAAGGTAGTTCCCCTCCATGTGGCAAAGTCGTGGGACACCCTGTATAATATACTCATAATATAGTAAATACTATTAATTATACATCACATTTATTTTGAGAATAAGCAAATAACTGGCTTCTGGCTGACAAATGAAAACAGAACCAATGAAATTTCGTAATGGCAGTCCTATGTTAATACTATTTATGAGATTAGAGAATTTGCATTAAGTAACGACTGGCTATAATGACAATATTAAGTAACAGCTAGTGACTATTGGTGTTTGGAAATTTGCATTTTCTGCACGTTAGGAGACGCATTAGTGTATTAGGTACTGATTGCGATGCCATTATCATTACAAGCGTTTCCTTCATACAAATGCTTGAAATTGATGATGGGTAAAAATAAAATTACATTAAAATTATTACCCAAGCGTAAAATGCCCAAAAAATACAGACATTTCGTAACTTTTATTATTATTGTATACTCACTTAGATATTGCGTTTAGTACCGTTAAGTACCTATATTACTAACATTAATTCACCATAACCATTGAAAGAGTAAAGGACTATTCACAGTTGGCGAAAAGTTTCCGATCCCTTGTTTTCAATTTTTTCTTCTTCCAAATCAATTTCTGACACAGAAAACGTCTGACAAGGATTCCGCGTTTCGGGAATTTCTTTGAAAAGAGAAATAAAGCTGTTATCCTTATTGGAACCTTTCCGTCTACTATGAATACCATAAACAGTTAAGCCCGCCACATACATACGGAATTTCCGTACGGAATTCCGTTTCGAAATATCGAATCGGGGATTCCGAACGCAGTAAATCCATCCAAATGTATGCACGTATCGCGTTCGGAAACCCCGATTCGATATTTAGAAAAGGAAATCCATACGGAAATTCCGTATGTATGTGGCGGGCCTTAGCAGATTTTTTTTTCAATATGAATACGCCCCCTTGGTCGATGTACCAGGAGATTATGAAGCCGTAAGAGGTGTACTCACCCTTCGACTGTAGCTAGAGTTGACCATCTCCTTAGTGTGGAATTTGTACTCGTTGATTTTCTTCAACTGCAGTTGCGTGAGCCTCTTCTGTTCCTCCACGGAGGGCGTCACCTGGTGGGGCGCGAACAACGGGTCCTTCTCCAGGGTCTTCCATACTTTGTACTACAACAAAGAAAATCAGGCATCATCAAATCATATCACTGAAGATCGGCGTAAAGCAGCTATTACAGCTGCGTTTCGTACGATGAGTGAGAGAGCCGAAAGCGCCCCCCCCGCCCTCCCCCCCTTCCCTTCTCTTCATCCCATTCCCCTTCAGGTCGGCAATGTGCGAGCAACGCCTTTGGTATTGTAAGCATCTATAGGCTACGGTAACTGCTTAACATCAGGCGGGCCGTACGCTATTTTGCCACCGCAGTCCTAGAAAAAAAAAACTTCTTCTTATCGTATGGTTAGTGGGCAACCTGGTGTCCGAGTTTGTCAAGCCGCCCGAAGGCCTTTGATACGGCTTAACGACTGCTGCCTAGATGACAACAACCGGGACCGACTTTTTACATGCCTTCCGAAGCACGGAAGACATAATTAACGCGTTCCATCTATTATATAGTCGGTGCCAATTTGATTTTGCTGTCATCAGTATTTAATATAAGAAGATTGATTGGCATCAATCCAAATAGGTGGAATGTAGAATGTGTTAATTATTTCAGTCTTTTTCTTGTTTTAAGGTTTTTTGAAGTCGGGTTTTGGACTTTTAGGGTTCCGTACTCCCTCTTTTCGACGAACCCTTATAACATCATCTAATCGGGTCCATCCCAGTCTGTCACAGTGCCATAGTTTTTGATGGAAATTAATAAAATTTGGTACAGAAATACCTAACTTAGCAGTTGATATCATTTCCAAAAATATGTTATAAAATGACTTTTTTGGGGTTTCTTCTCTACATGAAAAGTGGGGACAATTTTTTTTTTCTTAGTTACCCTATCATGTGTTGTGTCATTGGAAATGAAATAGTGTTCCCATACCATGATTTTAACCGCTAAAAGTTAAAAAAAAATGTACTTAGGTAAAAACAAGATTTCCTTATTGAAATGGATACGGAACCCTATGTTGTGGTAGCCCGACACGTATTTGCCCGGTTTTTATATTTGAATGTGAATCTAGACTCCGCCTCTAAATTATTGCAAAATTGTTTTATTCTTGCGCCGAAAATATATCTGAACCGAATCGAATTGGCTCAAATGCATGATATCACGCCTGAAAACCTCATGCCGATGAAACCGGGCGAATAAATAAACAATCAATTTCTTAGTAAAATCTAAAGAAATAACGCGACCGTTTATCACCCTCAGGCTTATTTATTTATCAAAGTTTATATTTACATAAACTCTGGTCCTACTTCCCTTTCCCATTCCTACTTTGTTACTATTCCACCAAGCCAACTAGGAACCTGTCAAATGTGACGTCACCCGCACAAAAATGCGGTGGCGGTGTGCGGGAGGTGTGGTGTGCGGGAGGTGTGGCGGGCGGGAAGCCAGGCGGTAGCGTGTGTGGCGGGCGGAAAGCCGCAGGCGGTAGCGGGTGTGCGGGCGGTATGCGGGCGGGGAAGCCGCATTCCATCCGAGTTCCTAGTTGGCTTGGTGGAGTAGTAATTACTAAGACGTGTGAAGCAGGGTTGTTTATAATGCACTTTTATTCACATCAGCTAATGGTGTTATTTAATCGTTGACATCACCAGATGCTAACGCTGATCCCGATTTTAATTATTTTATTAATTAGCAGAGCGAAAAGGCGAAATAAAGGGAGGGAGGGAAGCGAGAGGGAAAATTTACCCAGTTTTCCTTGCTATTGAAATAGAAGATTGTTTTAGTATTATCGACTCGCATAATAAACTGATATACTCGTAACCTAAAACAGCACATGCCCCCTTTGTGGTTATCTCATGACTCGAACATCAACATCGATTAATGCGATGCTGACATTGAAAACGATGCTGATGCTCCACGGATACTGATGCTGATGTTCCCTGGTGCGAAGTTCGCCTACCTATGTAACAACCGACACTAACCCTGTGTCTTGCGTGGTCGAATCATCCTCGAGGATAAGACAAAACGCCCCCTCTATCATTGGACGAAAGTACCACCGGTAAAATATGAGTGGACTTCAGAGCTCCTATGCGTAACCGTTCGGAGAATGCCGGCTATAATGGTTTAATACATAGGTACCTACATTCTTATCGTTTCTACTTAAACAATAGTAAAGATAAGTTGAGTAAATAACACTTATAAATTGTCATAACTTGAATCAATGAATCATCAGACGATTGTAGACGTGATGATTTATTTATTTATTTATTTATTTATTGGTTTACCAGCGCTTAATACACACTCACTTAGACTAAATTCTTACAATATTAAAACGCAATGTGTGACAAGCAGTTAGAGGTAAACACCGCTTGATGAGTTATGTATTTATTATTGAAAGTCCCACCGCGATACCACAGTGGAAACAATCCTGTTTTCGAGACCCCAGACATTATAAAGTATGTTCGGCCCATGTATAAAATAAAAGACCTTATTTTAAGACCAACAGACAGGCTAAATCGCTAGATGTAGATACGCTCTGAACCTGCGCTGAACTAAGATATAGCCTATGTCAATCAGGGATAGTGAAGCTATCTATCACTGAAAGAATTTTCAGAATCGGTTCAGTAGTTCCAGAGATTGCGCCCTACATAATAACTTTTTTTTAATAGGCTAAGTATTCAATGTTCCATTGCAAGAAAAACCGTATCCTAGGCTTGTAGTGGCATACCTCTTTATAATATTAAGTATGAATTTGTCAAGAATAGATGCTCTTTGATTGTATTGATTAGAAGAAACAGTACTACATATAATAGCAGGGGAAACCAGCAAAATGATTCTGTAAATCCTTTGGTAGACATACTAAGGAAAATGTGTGTGCCATGAAAACAACAGGAAAAAAATACATTTTGGTGTACACCTCTGTTAATTCTGATGCTTGTTGATTGTATCAACTATTCAGGTTCAAAATGTCATCTTCTTATTGATGACCCTCGTCGGTTTAGCTGATGGGGCCCCATCTTTCTCTGTCTAAGGCAGTCTATTTCACTTCTTTAACAACATTTACTATGAACGTTCTATCCAAACTATACAAACACACCGGTAATTTAAAATAACAAGAAATATGTATCATCAGATAAGTAACAATAGTAACAATAGTAGTAGTAGATTGCAGTTAAATATTTATGTAGTGATTCACCCTGGCTCAGGTGATCACACTGAAATATAGAATGGCGATACAGTAAAAGAGTTATTACAAACTGATATCTTTTACACTACACTCAAAATGTATGCAACTTAAGCCAGTGTCACCAATTCTGTTATCATAAAATTAGCTAAACTAAATTCAACACATCTGAAAATATTTCAGGCTTGCTTCTATATCACTATCATGAAAAGGCAGTATAGTAAGTTTAGTTAACAGCACCATTAATTAATAAATTCATCTTTAATCTACAACACGCTTGTGGTATGCTCTCAAAGTATCATTTGGTGCTAGAATGACATTTCCAAGTTTACTCTCTGAGTTGATATTGATCTGGGGCCGATTTCACCAACGCACTAACAGACCGTTAGAGCAGCAAACATCTGTTACCAGTACATCAAACAATTGGTTTCTTCTCAAACAGTACCTTAGTTAGTTGAACTTGGCCCTTAATACCTGCTTGATAATTGTTTTACAAGAGATTTTTTCTGTTTTCTCATATTCTCTCCTGTAAACATTATATCAAAGTTTTAAGCAGGGAGGCAAATAAACAATGTTCAATTATTAACCTTTTATTGGAAAATCTAGGCTGTGAGTAACCGCAACATATATTTTTTTTATATTCCTACTGACCTTGTATAGTATAACAACTGGCAATAAGAAATAACACTGATAAATATCATCACATTATTTATTAGATTGCCTTAATAATGACAGAAGTATATATTACATAAATTTCATGCTATTTTTGATACTTTATCTCATAAAATGGCATATTTAATTAAATCAGAATGTGTTATATTTTATTATGAGTTACCTATGAAAGCCTACTTATTTAGCAATTGTAGGAAGCCAATTGATGTGGAAAAAGACTAGAATGTTTGGAAGTTCTTGGGAGAGGCTACATCCTGACATGTCTTGCAGAGTATAAGTTTATTTAAGGCAGTTTTCACCAACATAGTAATAGACAATTAGCGCAGTAATCTATTACCAGTATGTTAAACAGTTGGTTAATGCTCTAATGGCCTGTTGATGTAGTGGTTCACTTGGCCCTATGATATTAACCCCTATTGCCAGTTATAGTAAATATGCTGGTTACTGATTATTCTAAATACAGTATAATCCAAACTACTTGTTATATTATGCCAGTTACTGTTTTATGATAAAATAAATGTATAATTAATATTTAGTATTATTGGCGCGGATTAATTGATTCCAGAACATGTTTTAAATTTTAAAAACTCACCTTAAGTTTCAGCAACTCGATATCTCCCTCCAATGCCAATTTAAGGCGTTTCCAATCAAAGGTAGAGCTTCGTCTGTACACATCCAGGGGCCCGCTCGGGAGATCGGGAACAAAACTTAGATCTTCCATACTAAAAAACAATCTCACATTATAAACCAACCTTCACAAACTATAATGGTAACGTGCGCGCACCAATTTTATTACACCGGATGACTAAACGATACGGGGACAATTCAAATTCTCTCGTATAATTTGTTTCTATGCCTGTGAGGAGCTATTGGGGCGGTGCTCCTATTCAACTCTCACCTTGTGTGTGAATAGAGAATTATGAAGAAACAGTCAAAGTTGTGAGTACGTCCTTTATCAGGGTACTGCGTGCAAGACTGGTAAATTCCGCGGAGGTTTTTAAAGAGGGAAAACGACTGATAACGTGAGCGCAGACGGCGCACGCTGTTTTATTAGGAATTCTGAACTCGTTTCGTCGTCCGCCGTCCGCCCGCTCCGCTCACACGTCACGCGTCGGATGATCAGTCGTAACGTCACTGTCATCGAACATAGTGTCAACCAATGTTATGTCAAATGTGACAGTAGGTATATGGTGCGTTCCATTCACTGTTAATTTTGTTAATTTAATTATTTTCGATCACAAATCTCGTCCCACTCGCACCAACTTGTACTGAAAGTGATCATTATTATCGTTTTTAACAGTTTTTGTGGACGAAAATAGCAAAAATTACGGTGAATGGAACGCAGCAATAGTGCCACAAATATGCTGCATTCCATTCACCGTAATTTTTGTTATTTTCGTTCACTGAAACTGTTAAAAACGATATTAATGATCACTTTCAGTACAAGTTGGTTCGAGTGGAACGAGATTTGTGATCGATTATTTTTATAAAAAAATAAAAACCTACTTCAAAAAAACCTGGAGCACTAAAAAGCCTGTAATAATATTTCTATTACCACCACTGCCTACCCCTTCGGGAAAATCAGGCGTGATGTGTTATCGAGTATTTGGGGTCGATGCCAATCTATCTTCTTACTTTTATAGTAGGTAGACTTGGCACACTAAGATAACACATCATCATGCCTGATTTTCCCGAAGGGGTAGGCAGTGGTGGTAATAGAAATATTATTTCAGGCTTTTTAGTGCTCCAGGTTTTTTGAAGCCGGTTTTAATTTTTTTATAAAAATAATTTTATTTCATGATTTTTAGTGGCGCCATACAAACTTTATCACCCCAAATTACCCCTTTGGGGAGTGACTTTTCCAAGATTCCAAAACACAAGTTTCTTAATTATTATATGGAGTATATATACTAAGTTTCAAGTCAATCGGACATAAATATATTTTTCTACTGTACTTCTACCCCTAGTTTCCCCCTTCGGGGGTTGATTTCCTAAATGATTTTTTACGGGATTAAAACGAATTAGTCACGTACCAAATAACAGTTTAAAAAGAAAAATTGGTTCATAAACGTTAGAGATAAACGGTAATTCTCCATACAAACTTAAACACCACGTTTTACCCCTTTGGGGGGTGATTTTTCTAAAATCCTGCAACACGAGTTTCATTATTTCTTATGATAAATATACATATTAAGTTTCATAGTAATCGGACAAAAAAAAAAATATGACCGTCACCCCCCAAAATTACCCCCTTAGGGGTTGATTCCAGGAATCATTTTTTTATGGGACCAACTTGGAGATGCGATCTACCGAACAACAAAAGAATTCTTCAAATCGGTTCATAAATGCCGGAGAAATCGGCAAACATACATAAAAACATACATACAGGCGAACATAGAACCTCCTCCTTTTTTGAAGTCGATTAAAAATAACGAAAATTAACAGTGAATGGAACGCACCAATAAAAGTCGGCGCATGGCTTTTTGGCGGGAAGTGGAAAAGTGATGTTGTCATTTTTGTTTTAATTTCCAAAACTTGTGTTTCCTTGTATTATAATGTGTAATATTGGTGGAATATTAACCATTATATGATCATAAATGTGCGTGAGTGTGGGCAATTAGAACAAATGTGCTGAAGCATGATTTTCGGGTTCCTCCAAAAAGTCTAGTAATTTGTCAGTAAATTATCCACCACTTTACTGATAGGGTTTTTTTAATACTAATATGTATTCCATTTCGAAAAGTCACGCAAAAGTAACGCAATGGGTCATGTAACGCGGGGGTAACGCAACAGGGCCAAAAGTAACGCAATGCGTTACTTTTGTTTTATTTAGAGTAGTTATACGTATAACTACTCTGAAGTAGTAAATAAACCAAGCCCAGTACCAGCCCAGTGTAGAATCCCTAGGTATCGTAAATAAATAAAATAAAGAATATACCACTAAAAAAATATTTTATCCGTACAATAGTTTTGTCACAGATTAGAAGTACCTATTGCACGGGAAGTAGGAGTTTTCTTGGGACTTTTTTTGACTGGTTCATAAACGGAAATAATTTAATGCCATCTATTGTTTACGTAATGAAACATGTTTCTTTCCGGTTGCTCAGGATTCGCTTTCGGATTCGTTTTCAAATACAGGTAACTTAAATCAATCAAGTACCAAGAGATGGCAGCACTAGGATGAAGAGTAATTAATGAAACGTACGACAGAGATAGCTATATTCAATTTCAGTGTGTTAGAAAGAGAAATACAGAGATACTACTACTACAACTGTATATTCACGCACACACATTTGAGCTCGAGACGGACGGCCAACAACAAGAAAAGAGAAGTTGTAAAACAACAAACTGTGTTCGTTTCGTTTCGTCGCTGCTTTTCTATCAGATGTAAAATGGACGGGCGGTCGTGTCGCTGTGCGCTCGCGAACTCCGCGTGTTCATTCTAAAATCGATGTTTATTGTTTTATATTTTGACGTGAAAACGAATATTGTTTACGCGATTGTACGACTACTTCGGTGTTCGGTTGCCGAAGGAGATTGTGTTTAGTGCATGTGTTTTTTTATATGACGTTAGCGCTCACTTCACTTGCAGTGATTTCGCTGATAGCTCACTCTCCGGTGGGTGCGCGCGTGATAAACTACGTGTTCGGTACGAAAAGAGGCGAATAATCCTCTAGTGTTGGTGTTTTACAATAGCACCATGCTGTGTACGGTGACATAGTGAAACTTGAATTGACCCTGACCTCTGGCAATCATGTCTGGGCGATCGGATTGCAGGAAATTTGCACCAAACATCTTCAACAAAAGCAAATGCACTAATTGCTTCCGACAAAAGGAGGAGCATAGTGCTGAGGCTTTGGAATCTAATAGGGTGAGTAGGTACCAGAGAAACAACTCAAAAGTTCAACATTAGAACAAATGGTTTACTTCTAATGGCAAGACTAATATTCGCTTGTATGTGTGTTCGTTGACTAGCGTGGCGTGTACAGTAGGTACATGTGTGCGTAGACGAGCGAACACTCTTCAGGTGTTGATCTAACGGATTTCATGAGTTATTTAAAATGGTACCTACCTATTGAGAAGTCACATGGTCACTTTTATAAAATGTGGACATGTCTTTATTTTGTTGTAGATACCTTCTAATAAAACCTCCAACCTACAGATCTAAAAATAAAAAGATGGGTAGGAATGACTTAAATCATTTGAGAGGGTAGGCTTCATAATTCTGTTCAGTAATATTTAACTTCTCGCTCTCATTCTAGTCTACCTAGTAACTTAATTATCGATATAATATCGATGGCATTGATGACTTAACGCAAGGTCCTAGGTAACTAAGATCCCGTTGCGCGGGCGCACCAGGTATTATAGGTAGGGTGTTAAGTTAAATATTTTTTGAAAAGGCAGATCGTGTGCTGTTCAAGGTTTAGGACGCCCTTGTTGATGTGCCCAAGAGGAAAATGCTTATTCCCTCGGCAGCAAGTGACCTCAATGCCAAGATTTATGCTAAACTGCAGACGTGACCGTAGTGAATTAATTGGCCCTAACTCGTGCCGTTCTAGTTTTTCTGCTATAAAATTACTTCTGTTAATCCTAACAAACAGCCTAGAAAATTAACCTATGCCATACATAATCTCTAAAATAATCAATTGAAAGATCAAACAAAACATCATTTGATAAAACCAAGATTTTTAAAGATTAACGACTGTTTCCATGAACAGGAAATATTTTGCTTATACAACCATCCTAGCCTCTTCGAGTTTAGATTTGTAGCTGGGTTACATTTGGATAGGCTTGTACAAGAAATTTGCATTGGTCACTGTTGAGCCTCTAAAAATAGTGAATCATTTTGTAACAACAAAGCAATCAATTTCTATAGATCCGTTATTTCATCTCGTCTGCGAATTTATGACTGGAACCACTTGATAACTTTCACATATAATTTCGATTTGTGCTGTAACCAGAATAGGTATAATACCTACTACCTACCTAATACTATCGAGGTCATTTTTACGCATGCATGCGCATGATTCATTTCAATACCCAACGATTTTGGTTGAAACGCTAGATACGGTATGAGCAAACAAACAGCTCGATAATAATGGTACTTTCCAGAATATTTACACGTACAATACCAAGTGCAAAGTGGGCAAGTGATCCAACTATCTATCTACATAATGAAACTTATTGAAGTAATATATTGTTTAGCAGCAGAAGTGGTCAGGAATGGTTCGCTTACAATCGCGATTGCGATAGTACAATCAACGTTATTAAAAACAACTGATTAGGTATAGGTAATCAGGTAATGTCGCATGATCACTTCAAAAAAGATAATATTCACCTTCCTGAACTATGCAACTACCTGCAAGCAAGACGACCTTTTGTGTGCTACCGAAGAAGTCATCCAGGTAGCAGAATTTTGCTCGAAAATATTAAAAACATCGACACGATATGAAAAAGACGATCAGGGCTCGACTTGGCGGTTGGGCTGCAGTATAAGATATACCTAACTAGTTTCAGTTAGCAGTTATTTCAGTCAGCTGGCCTACGATGCAGAAATTTAGAAAATTCCAAATCAGCGTAGTATTTAAATATTGCTAATATCCTTCTCATAGAAACAGTCATTCAAAACATTCCCTTATCTCCATTAGCCATCGAACTATTTAACCATTCACAAAAAAATACATAGAATGTCGTACTCATAAACCTATAGACAAAGACGTTGCTATATCAATTCACGAACGAGAAAACGAGACAGGCGACCACCTGTCACTAGAACCGGGTTTTTAATCAGATAATAAGAGCGTCGTAGACATTGCCGATAATTTCGGCTTAAACAAATATGAGTGAGTTACGTCGCACCAGCACCTGTGACAATACTGTGTATATGATAAGTAACCCTGTTGAGGCCCGTACTTTGTGTTATCGACGCTATTGTAAACAGTCTTTAGGGCCTTTGGTCTGTTTGTATCTGTAGTTAACGAAAGGGAGAGAGTATCTAAAGCTGGTTGGAATAAGCCAAATGAGTCATTAGAGAATAGATATGGAAATGAACGCTAAATAGGTATCAGATAATAATGCAGAAACTCAAATTTATAAGTTCTGAAGTTATTTTGCCGTAATCTAAAGGCACGAGAGTTAATACCAGTAAACTGAATCACAAACATTCTCAATAGCCTTTTTAACTCTTGTTCAAACAAAAATGTACTTGAAATAGTATGCTGTCAACATAATTGAGCACAAAACAGCCAGCTTTGGCCGAACATGACACAATGTCAAAGCCAAGGCTGAAGAACACAATGCACCACCTCATAATGCCATCCGAGACCTCATTTTCGCGGAAATATGAATCTTATACCTTAGTAATAGGGGCAATAGCATTATTTCAATGGTTTACATAAAGAGCTACCTACATAATAATAATCAGGAAATATCAAAGCCTCGAATGGTGTGGTTCGGACAATTATCTTGACAAATGCTCCACTAACGAAGCGAACTGACGCGCGCCATGTTAGATGCGCGTGCGCAAAGTGACGCGACGCGAATAGGAAGTTAACGATCGGTACAATGAATGCTAACTTCACAAAGTTCGCTAAATAGATGCTAATTTTTTTCTATATTTATGCTTGTGTAACTAATGCCGGTGAAAGTTTTCGCTTATTTAGCGAAATGTCTTCCTTGTCATTGATTGGCTGGCGCTTCTCGTACGCAAACACGTCACGATAGAATGATGTTTAGTTTATCTATTTAATAATTGTCATTTGCATGGAAAGTCCTATGTATTCTTTTTTATTACTTACACATTCGATTCTTGACGTAATTTTCACCTTTGTTTAACTAACATAAAAATAAGATTAAGTACCAACTTATTTATTGGCTTCTATCACTTTATTTACCAGTGCCAATTTGCGTAACAATTTAAACTTCCAAGGCAATTATGGTTATAACAATTTTATTCAACTGTCCTTTGATCTTTGACAGTGAAATGATTTTTCGACTTTGGTTTTGCATTTGTTGCTCAGTGCTTATGACCGGAAGTGATATCATGAATTATGCGTTCATTGTGGACTGATCATCACGATTTTGCCATTAGCGGCCTCTGTTGCCCGTTACAAAATATTAAACAATGTCGGACGTAATTCTCAGATTTTGATAACACCACAAGTACAAGAAAGTCAAAGGAACAAAATGCCTTTGCAAAGATCCAAAAACGATTGGAATGAAATGTTAAGAGTGGGGTTCATGTTACATATCAAACTTCATAAGAAGGGAAATGTAATGCAAAACGACAAAAACGTGCGATATTGTTAATCTAGAGATTAAGCATAAGGTCCTAGACGATTAGCAATTTGGGACCGAACCCAAGTATCTAACTCAAGTTTTCTATCAAAGCAATAAATGAGACATTGCTTTGAGATTTCAGGTTTAGGTGCTTTATCTAGTGTTTTTCTTTCCATATACATAATTCTTCGTTCATTCGACAAACACGTAAAAAGCTATTTATACTTACTTACTCATTATAATGCATGCCTTATTTGGTTGGGCTGTCGTTTTTGTGACCCGCAATTAACATTAATACTTTTAAGTCAAGTTCAAGTGAAAATAATTTAGCTTTTCCCGCTTTCACGTAACGACTTAACCAGGGTTTGTGGGTCGTACACGTTCGTGTATGTTTGTTTTAACGAAATTAACGTTTTGCACGAACTGGTTTGAAACGTTTTCGTTGCTGACATCCCGCAGTGGCGCCAAACCAGCCGCACTTTTGCGGTGAATGCGTAAGCGCAGTCCGCGAACCGAGTTTAGTACTTTGACACACTTGTGTGTCACACAAACAAAGTTTGAACAGGTTCTGCGTGTGCCGTGCTGCGTCCTTAATGTTTGGCAATTAAAATAGCCGTTTTTAAACTAGTGCCGCTCGTGGCAAGTTTTGCCAGGACGCTCCGTTTTTGTCGATCTCAAACCCGTTCCGTCAATGCCCTAAGCAATCACAAATTCTTTCGCTTGAGCTGTTGTTTCATTGCCCTTTAAAGTTTTATCAGATTTCGTTTACTACTGTTTATTTATTAAAACCATTATAACATACCTGCCTACTTCATTTTACTACACCTGTCAGATCTCAATATAGCCTTCCAATTAAAATTCAACCAATTCGAGTGTACACGCTAATTCGTTCTGTCAAAACTCAAGTGCTCTCTTTAAAGACATCATAAATCCATATTACAAACACCACGGCGCACTGTAAATATTTGTTCCCGTGTTTGTAAAGGTTGTATTAACTACGGGTAGTCTCCAAAAACTTTTGATCCGAATTGCTGAGTAACAAAGACGGAGATGGAATAGTTAAATTAAAAAAGAAAGAAAATAGGAGATGTTGCGTTCCGTTCCTACAAGCGTGACCAGTATAAGTGGGTCCGCGGGTGTGTACTTACGTGACCTGTTAGAGTCTGTTAATCTTAGGCAGAGAGCGGAGGAGAGGTCCAGATTAGATTGGTTGGGCTAAACTTGTAGTGTAGCATAAAAAGGAGTGCGTGAGGAATGCGCCGGCGCGATCGCCAGGTGCAACGGCCGCACGCCCCGCCCCCGGCTGGCATTTTTGTGTACGCGCACGCCTAATGTGAGAGACCAAAATGATTTGGAAATCGAACTTGGCGCCAATTAACAACTCCACAGACAATCAATCAAACCTTTTTAGACGATTGCTTCAAAACTGGCCTAATTTTTTTGCCCTTATGGAACATCTACACAGCGTAGTAAATGTAGAAATTACCTCAATCAGAAAATGTTTAAGTCCAGCGATTTTAAATTTGGAATGCTATCTATAAACCGTTAACGGCACAATGAGTTACCAGTGCTAAATAGCAGTAATATGTGGGTCGCATCGCGAACTAGACACCGGATAAGGCGAACAATTAAAGTCAACATTAACACCTCATTGACAATGGCAAACGAGCGGGGCTCGCAACACGATAGTGTATCATATTTACGTCTTCATTGTAAACCGTTTAATTAAAAATTCACGATCGGAGAACGTCTGTGGGAGCGAACCGGTACTCCGTAATTTGATAGCATTGGAATGTGTTGCCAGTTACCGATGAGGTTTTATCTATGTAGGTTGCAAATGAAAACGTTGTATAAATATTATTGCGGTTTTTTATCAAGCATCATTGAGTTTATAAACGCACTTTAAATAATATACCCATATGCGTAAGCTGGTAGCGGATTAGGATAACAAATTATCTTAATGTTAAATACATTATATCAAGTTATCAGTATTCAAACATTTTGTAGGTACATTTTAGCTTAGCTCATTATACAATCGACCTTTAGTATCCTTTAGATAAGTTCTGATATATCGCTTTTGCTTTACGTCACTCGTAGGAAAATTTAATCCCGTGTTTGTTTAAACCAAACAGAAGATAGGGTACCTAACAAAAGTTTGTATCATCATTATGTCTACAAATGGTTAGAAATGTTGTAATTTAAATTTAAATCGAGTGTTATTTAAAGCATACGCAAAGGCAAAAGAGCGTTTGAAGAAAGAATAAGGGCTTCAAAAGGCCGGGCGCGATGAAATGGAACTCCATTTCATTGTGCGGACGCGAACATCAAACAATGCCACAGAATCATACCGTCTAATGACAGTCCTTTATTCACGGTTTATTCTTCGAGTTCATATTGCGTTACACGAGGCTAAATCTCTATAAAGGTAATTTATGCTTCGAATTAAACTTTACGAGCCACTCTGTCTACGATCGGAGAGATGTCACATATCAAATTCATACAGAAACCCGTTCTCACGAATGCACCTGTCGGATTAATTCTGGATACACGTTTGTGGTCGGCAACGTAAACATATTTTATGGAACGAAAATATAATATCGAACAGAAGACATTAAGCTTTTACATGTCGTTAGTCAGCTGCACTAGATCGAAAACATAATACGGAGTGCTAAACTAATGCGTTAACTTTGTTAGTCCGGTGACAGAAGCAGTCGTTAGCGATTGTACTTAGTAAATTGCAGTTTTAAACGAATGGAACACGATTCGTGTTACAAAAGTCTTTAACAGCTTTTTATTTAAAACAGATACTTACCGTACTCAAGTTATCTTAGAAATGTTTCAGCAGTCACGATTCGTTTTTACATTAACATACACACAATCTAGACGAGAGATAGCGGCGTGGGGCTAAAGCGAAACTCTAATTAAAACATTAAAAACACAATTTGTTTCATTTTCCACGCGCAACCGTAAAAAAGGTCAATATAGCGACATTTGCATACACAAATGAGTGCATAGCGCAGCGTGCGTGCTTTTAATTGCCAACTATTTTTATCATTTTATTTCGTGGAGCTCGCTGTCGAAGCCATGGGCTGCACGCAGAAGAGTAGCTCTTTAATAGTGTTGGTAGTTCATATGTTTATCGGCCGTGTTTCCATCTGAAAACACATTCCGGTTTGATGCGACGCGACGCGGTACTAACCAAAAGCGTACCGTTAAGTACGCATCCAATGAAATACTAGCCCGCCGCGTATGGTAATTTCGTAATTACGTGTTTATCCGTGACCACGGCTATATTTAACCGCAAAATGTTCGCCCGCGAAGCGGAATCGCTTAACAAAATAATTGTATATCGATTACACATCACTTCTTTCAGAAAATGAGCAGGTAGCGAAGTATTGCAACTGAAATTGTGCCCAGACGGCATTGTAAGACGTCTGTCAATTCAATAAATAGCATGATGAGACGCCCGTAGCGTTTACCCGATCAATTAGTGGTATTTATAAATGAAGAACTTGTAACTCGATAAGGCGATGCAGCAAAAGGTCTACGATTAAAATTAAGCAATGATTGTGATGCAAACTGAACGCAACTTTGTAATCAATAATCGATGTCGTGGAATCGAGTTCGGAGAAAGGTTACGTGTTTCGAGTATAAAAATTAAACCAGATTTTACTGCAGTTGAGATATTGGTCATTTTAGCCACGTTCTTAAAAAATAAGGAAAATAACGTCAGCATGAAAGCCTTCCAAAAGAAGTTTCTATTGACCTTCCCTCAATCCCAGCCAGTGACTTCAAACCGATCATAATTTTACTATAACAAGATTTACAAGCCTCATTGTAAAGAATATTAGGTGTTATTATCAGAGATCGGAGTAGGTAGATTGATTTAAGGTTATTGACGTCAAACGTATATGTTAATATGGATAAGACTCAGACTTCTACAGATGTTAAACGATCATTTTCTACTTATAAATGGAGTTTAAACATCAAAAGAAATAGATTGACATTTAAAAACATTGAAAAACTTATGGTCATTTATTTTTATTGTATAAAGACACATAATCAGGATGTACAAATTGTAACCGATGAAGATTAAAAATAAACAATAATAAATGATGTAATTTGCTCACTTAAACGTTTTTAATTTTATTATATTTTTTACGAAATGTTTTGACATCCCAGTTCCATTTCCGGTAATTCCGGAAAATGGCATGTCCATGTTATGAGCTCATGGCGCAAGTACGAAAAATCAATCTACCTACTCCGATCTCTGGTTATTATCCCCACGAAGCCCTGCACCAGTCTATTACCTAAAACATGCTATCTTTAGGCACTAGAACCCCTCATTTCCATAGTCACCGGTAATAAACTTAAGGATATTCAATTATACACAACCGACTTAGATGGCTGACGACGTGGCGGCGCCCACGCCGTGAGGAACTGTATGGGAATACTTAATTATGAAGTCATGTGCTGCTAACTGGCGTATGAGATTTGCTTGCTGTAGGACTTAAATCCCTAATCCTGCGCATCAGATACTTCTAGCACCACAAAACTGTATCATGTATCATAAGTATTGCACTAAAACTGCTTACTGCCTAATGCCCTACATTTCGTCTTTAGTTTGCTCCAAAAATTCTCTTTTACTATCTAAATTGACATAGATTTCTACTTTTATCGTGTTTATCCCATGTTAATCTCATCCAAGATTCTCCTGTGGTATGTTTATAGCCCAATTATATTGCTGCGGAACCTTCAAAAGAAATTAGATACAGGAGCTGATCGAACAATTGTAAAGCTAAGCAAATACTAGGTAACAAAAATCGCTGTCTGTCGTGCTTACGTCACTCTAATTCAACGCCCAAAACCGTCGCCAAAGTGCGATATTGTAGCAATAGCATTTCAAAATGGCTACTTCTGATGGTAAATAGTATGCAGTTCTAATTCTGCTAGAGTTGCCTGCGGGTGACTTAGCTAGTTAATGTTAGGTTTACAATGATTGATGTTGTTCTTACTGTTTGCGTTTATTTACTAGTTATTGTTACTGTCGAGTGAGCATTGGTAGATTGATATTAATAGTCTGGATTAGGATAATTGTTTTGTTTGATATAAGTACCTAACTAAAAATTGTATAACAATTGAAGAAAATAACCCCTTGAACCAATTTAAAAATCTATCTTTATATGTATGTGCCTTTGCGGCTGAAAAAAGGAATAAATCTTGAAAACTTTCTTCATTTGTTCGATACTATAAAGCTATTCTGAGTATGTAAATTATTGAATTAAGTGGACTTTCCTAAATCGGTTAACTCTGACACGGGATAAGTGGTGACAGTATAACTATAAATTAACCATCGACTATCACACCAACTGTAAGTCCCAAACTAAGCATAGCTTGTACTATGGCTACCATACAATGGACTAGGGGCGATCCCAGTAACGTTTCCGAGAAGGCCGTTTCCGAAATCTGCCTCTGGTGGGTATCAAACCCGCAACCAACCGATGACCCGACTGCAGGCGAAAATTACCTATAAGCTATAAGCAATTTAAATACATAATGACCTAACATTACCACCTGGCAATGTCATGCGGCGGATAGCGGACTCCATCAGTTCTCATCAGATAAATGTTTGCACAGACAGACAATAATACAGAAGATATTTTAATTTACTGCCTGCTACAAATACTGCTGTTAAAATAACTCAGCCCTCGTTATCTGTAATAGTATTCTAATGATTTGTTGTTGGCTGAATTAGAATATGAGGTAAGTATAAGGAATTAGAACATTGAATTGTAAACTTAAGTAGGCCCGATGTGCTCGTATCATATGTTGCATTTTTTATTTGAGAGCTATCCAGATATTTCACAAAGCGTGTGAGACCCCTGGTGTGACTATAAAAACAAAGTTTTATGCGGTATTCAACACCGATATCATAAACTTAGTAACTGGTAAATAAATGTATGGTTGTAAACCATTTATTACTAGCTGGAGGATGCCCACTCTACGAAAACCATAGTATTAAACGGGATTTGTGGAGTATTTTTTTACAAAAAAAAAAAATATGTCTTGGGAGTTGCAAAATGTGACAGTTATTTCGTTGATCGTCCGGGCGCTGTCAATTTCGCGCGGAAACGCGAATCCGCCATTGTTTATAACGTGCGGATGCACCGGGATCGGGTTTCGTCACGTCCCTCGTCAGAGCATTGTTCTCGTACATTTCCACAGGATCAGATTGTCAACACGTTTGTTTTCATTGTTCCTCATTGTTTTCCCACTTTGTTTGCCGTGTTTACTGTTTGGAAGATGATCCGCTATTGTTGGATTCAGGAGGCGAAGACATCAACAAAACGTCTGATGAATTCATGTTTGCATAGCTTCGTACATTGCTAATTAGCCGAGTTGCGGATATTTGCAATCATAACATGAAACACTCGACAATATTACGTAATCAGCCTTCGTTTGATGTAGCAGTTTTGTTTCTTTTTTAATATTCGCCATTAGCTATCTGCATTCACACATTTAATGCCTTAATTAATAATGCCTTGCCTTATTGAAGATACATTCTGAGAGAAGGATCTTTCGTGACATAAGTATTGCAGATATTTTTTAATTGATACCACTTTCGCTTCCTTACTTCCGGTCCGATTATTCGCCCAAACCGGTTTAATAATGTTTAACTATGATTCAATTGCTTTGCCTAGCGACTACAAAGTTCTCCCACGAAACAGTCTAACAAGTCATTCAAGCACCTAAGGTAGCTATATGTCGCAACAACGTTGTCCCACAGTAACAATCAACCCGACCCGTGTACCAATGTACGAACGTACCCTCGCTACATGCGAAGAATTAGCATACCTGCTGAACGCCATGCCCACGCGGCGAGGAGCCATCCATCATAACTGCTGCAGTGTGCGTGGATCGAGATACTATACTGCCAATAAATGAAGAACTTGGGGTTTTGTTGCAGTTTAAGTTTATGGATAAAATAACATTGAATTTAACATATAAATTAAAGATAGACACAAATTGTCCTAAAGGTCGAATGATTATGTAGACAACTAATGTGAAATAGATGTTTGAACTGAAATTTGCGTTCCCATTATCATGTCCAAACAAGTGCAGGTAACGACGAAATAATTGGAGCATAATTAGATAAAGTAAATAACAGTTGCAATCAAGTTTTTTCACAACATTTCGCTCACTGCATAGTTTCTAATTACATACGGTTAGAATTCCATGGCACAGGTGTACCATAACTAGGTATTGCGGAACACATTCTAGATACAGCGGTGCTAATGATTTCCGGTCAGCATATTAATTAATTCAACGTTTCCTCATAAACAATTAATTACTGATGGGAATGTGTTTCTCAATATTATATAGTGCCTATTAGCCTGC
This sequence comes from Drymonia ruficornis, assembly GCA_947859195.1. Lineage (NCBI taxonomy): Eukaryota > Metazoa > Arthropoda > Insecta > Lepidoptera > Notodontidae > Drymonia > Drymonia ruficornis. The sequence continues at coordinate 13,280,368 of OX401908.1, forward strand.
ACATAAGCATGTATTAAGCATCGATTTAATTTCAATTTATTTATACAGAAGGTTTGAAAATGATTTCTATTGGGGTACTACACCTGCTGACACATAACCTAAGCCAGTTGCGTTAGAAAACTTTCGTAAATCTGTCAAGAATGAAATGCACTATGTTGATTTGTTATGACAAGTATTAGCTGAATAGATTTTCATAAGACAAGATGACCCCACAAATTGACTCAACAATTCCCCAGACACAAAGCTAATTGCCAGTCCAAAGCAACCAAACCGTCATAATTTAATAATTTGTCACACTGATTGTTTGCTTAGAGCCATGTATGCGGCCTCGACGCCCACGCGCAGCAACGCCATTTGACATAGTACCATATGGACCTTAGAAATTGTATTTCGACAATTGCATCGCATGATGAAATGATGCAGACGGACGTGTTTCTGGCACCGGCCATTGCGAAGCAAGTTTAAAAATACGCGTGAAATTAGAATGACCATGGATGTCAACCAAATGGTATAAGAGAGTTAAGAAATTTCAATCCCATCTGTAGTAACTGGCAAAGCCTAGCACAAGCATATGGGTGTCTGATAGTGATTGTTACGTAGACCCATCGTAGTTTCTACAGTAATTTGCACTGAAAAAATCGGGATTGGATCGTCGGCAACGTTAAGTCGCCTCAACACTTGACTATTATAGCTTGGTTGGTCTTGTAATGGTTATCCTTCTAGAAATTAGTTTCTAAAACCTCGTCAGTTGGTCAGCAGGTTGCAAGACTTATTATTTATTTTTAATCTACGATAAGACCAGCGTTAACATATAATATTACCGGTGTGTAATGAGCAAAATGCAATTAATAAACATATATACTGTACTGTTTCTTTTATAATTTAAAAAGATGCAATTAGTGTGGTTTCATAAACTGTATTTTATATGCAAAGAGTACGTGATCTTATCCAGATCTTGATGCGGTGTCTTAAAGCAAATAACTTTTTAACTGGTGATTATCCTCGGCCCTGCAATATCTTTAGTGGTATTATCATCGATTTGATCAAAAGCTAACGGAGACTTAGTATTATCGGGGATAATTACTATTTGCATTTTCTAAGTATTTTGTAAAAACGTCTAGGTCGTCGTATTACGTAATTTAAATAAAATCCATCTGATATCGTGGGAATTTCTAACGGTTCTGACTAAGTTTATACAAAATGGCTACAACAGTTTAGGATGTTACTATTTTCTTTCACTTTCCAATACACTTTCCTATTCGACATTATAGTACCCATCCTCGATTTTCTGCTTTAATGCAATCTTCGTTTATGACATTATCCCGTTAATTTACAAAGAAAAGCTCGCATTATGCACGTGTTTAACAATTTAATATACGAGAGAGAGTTCGTATAATTTACGTAAATTTGTTTTACGTCCTTATTTACGACGCAACATTTCGTTTTAATTCAGCGGTAAGTAGCTGATTTTGCCGGCTATTTTCCTTTTAGTATTTGGTAATGAAGTCAGGAGTAAAAGTCAGAAATTCTGTTAATGTTCAGATAGGTAAATTTTATGAATTCCTTCAAGTTTAGTAGAAAGAGAGAAGAGACTGTTTTGATTTAAGATAAACATTTAGCACCATTGATGTAATATTTTAGCAGATATTGTATTTCCTAACATTGCCATCACTAGACTTGTGTTTAGTGCACTACTACAAGCAGCGAAATTCACACATCTCTCTGATCACACTCGCAATTCGATAATCAACCTAAAGTCATTTTGATGCCTATTATTCACCAGAAGATAAACCGTATTGGCTAAACAGATGTGTGTTTATGGACTCGGTTTAGTATATTATTTTGACATATTATTACATATTATTTTGGACAGTCACATGTCTCACTCTTTCTTGGTAATGTCTTCGTTAAGCACGCCCAAAAAATTGCAATATTGTTGCCAATTGCCATACTTATTTATTTACTAGCTGTGCCCGCGACTCCGTCCGCGTGCAGTCGGTGAAGCCGATTAATTATAATCGCTTACAAATCGGTAAAACATTTTAAATTAAATAGGCTACTTTGTAGGTATAGGTCTCAGATCCGAACGGATAGATCCACCGCGGAAGGAAACTATTACACACACCATTGTTACAATATAAAAATAATGTAATACCGGTACCTGTTATATTTTATTACATACAAAAAGCAAGTGGAAGAAGGAATATAAGGCATTGGCTATCATTTTAATGGGGCAAGGTCAGCTAAATGAGATTACTTTTTAGCGTAGAACGGAAGTTCTTCCAACCAGGCGAGTTTTGTGCCTAGCGGGGTCGGCCACTACACCGCGATGGTTATTGTCGGGGCCTTGTATAATGCTTGCCTCGTGAATCTTGATTCAGGATTTCTATGTATAATAGTAGGTACTGGAGCGTGTACTCAGTGCCATCTGTCGGTGGCGTCGTGAATGTTTAATATGTAGCGCGATGTGACGTCGCTACAGGACTCCCTCTTAAGACCGGAGGTCGATATTAAAAATGTTGCCGTCTTGCTAGAGGTATGCTTGCAAAGGTCCAATGCTCGAATAGGTACTCGTGGTCTGCAGAAAATCAAGACCAATGGGTGCGAGTGCTTGCAAGATTAATACTCATGTGGCCTGTGGTGAGTCGAGACTGAAGAGCGTGCGTGATAGAACCACCTGGCACGGTGGGTCGGCTGGGGCGGTGTTAGCTGGCACTGGCTTGCTTGGAAGAGCGTGACTTTAGATGCTTACTAACGAATTTATCATAGCGACATCTAGTTAGGAAAAAATAATCTTTGAACCCTTAATCTTTGAAGGAATGAAATAATTTTTAATTATTTCCTAATTTGGTCACAATATTAAAAACATCATCATACCTATTAAATACGGTTTTTTTCAGAATTTTCCGCACAGTACTATTATATTTCTGGGTGCTTATGAAAAAATAACCGTAACCTAAAATACCATTCTGTTTGGCTAGGATTTACGAATAGATTGCTGAAATATTTATAAATTTAAATCTTGAAAACGGCGTGGCTGATAATAAAATGTTATACCTATAATTATTATACTTTTGAAATTGAGATCTACCATCAACGTATTTGTCTATCAAACCTGTAGAAGTAACGGCACTGGAACAGACCGACAGGGTGCTCTTATAAGTGTTGCCTTGTAGGGATTACGCCACCCTAAAAATTCTAAAACGTGTTAATGTCTTTTGTTTGAATAAGCTATGTAACACAAAACTAAGTAATTTCTAATATTTAGTTTTGCAAATGTTCTATGGCAACCCTAAACATTTTCGAAAAAATAAATATCCTAGATGTTAAGTTGAACTATAAGCTATATCCATACCAAATTTCATTGAAATTAATCCGGTGGATTCAAAGTTGTGCTCTTTCAAACATTTAGAATTTTTAAGTAGTTTTTTTATTTTCTGTGGCAACCCTAAACATTTTCGAAAAAAAAGTATCCTAGATGTTAAGTTAGACTATTAGTCACATCCATGCCAAATTTCATTGAAATCCATCCGGTGGATTCGAAGTTGTGCTCTTTCGAAAATCTGAGCAAACATACAAACATACAAACATACACACAGACAAAAATTCTAAAAATGATAAAAATGAATTCTGCTGGTCAATCTAAGTCCCCCCCACTATTTTTTGTCCATATATTGGTGCGTTCCATTCACTGTTAATTTTGTTATTTTCGTTATTTTCGATCACAAATCTCGTTCCACTCGCACCAACTTGTACTGAAAGTGATCATTATTATCGTTTTTAACACTTTTTGTGGACGAAATTAGCAAAATTAACAGTGAATGGAACGCACCATATTTCGAATGTACAGACGCGACCAATTTTACATTCTTATTATATGTATAGAATAGATGTACGCCGAATAAACTGTTCAATATATGTATGTCTTTAAAGCGATCCTTAAATTTACTTTTTATCGTGCTTTTAGCTACAACACTGTTTAATTAATGCTTTTTCTCTGGCAGGTAAGTGTTCAGCTGCTTTGGATTTTTCGATGTCGTTACCAAAATGATCTGGTTAGCCATGTTTCTGGCCGGTAAGTGGGATATTAATAACTGTTTGATTGAGAATGATAGTAACGTTGGAGCAGAACCGTTATTTACAAACTGAAGGATGTAGTGCAGAATGGTTTCCTACAAGGTGGAGTGATTACGCCATGCGTTGCAAGAAGCAAAGGTCTGATGTGTGGAAGTCATCCAGGCAGTGGATATTTTCCAGATAATGATAGATAACAATGACTTGCCAAATCTGTCCATAAAATTGCTATGCCAGCTGCTATGCCAGATTTACAGACTAGTTAAATTATACCCAATCTGAATTTAAAAAGCAATACGACTGTACTTTGATTAAGTGTCAATTTCACACCTGCTCATCAAGTAGGTGAATAATATTCAGTTTATGATTCTGTAGAAATAAAACCGTTGATAGACAGACCACCTACCGTTAACATAAAAAATATTAACACACTATTTTCTAAGCCATAAAATTAACGACCTCAAACCCATTACAGGCCCAACATTCCATCTAATTGGAATCAACATGTCATCTATTTATGTCGTAACAAACGATATATTTCATAACACGTAGGTGCAAGGCCCAGGCCCCAGATAGCACTGTTTAATTAGCGCGATGTGACATTGGGTGCGCGCGCGCAGCGTTGGCGTCTAATCCGTCGGTGCGCGGGCGTTTCCTTATGTCACTCGAATATGTAACGGTTTTCGAATTCGGTTATACTGTTAGATTTTATGCCGTCTTCGGCAATAAATAATTCGGATAAAGGTCAGTTGTCAAAACGGTGTCGCATCGAAAATATGACATTAATAACTTTAAGATTGATTCGTTTGAGATGTTTTGTTTAAATAGTTTTTGTTAAAATGAATTGGATTTTGTAAATGTGACAAATAAAGCATATATTACAGGTTTAAATGCGTATTTTGACCTCAAATACATAAATGTAAGTGGTTTTCCACAAGATTTATGAAATCTTATCTGCATTAAGTTACTCCTAAATATTATTCATGCATTTTGCTAAGTTCCCTTATTAGATCCGAATTCCTTCTTTGCTCGTTTTGAATTGTAGCTCCCTTTGTTCATTGTATGAATGGTACAAAATATAACCGCAGAATTGTATATGTAATTAATTGAATGTTTGAATCACGAATTTCTTCCCAAACTTGTGAGTGCTTGTGACGTCGTCAATCAAAAAAGTCGTAATATGTTTGCACTTCACAACGTTGTAATGCAGGCTGAAACATTACTAACATTATAAAAAAGAAATACTATTTGTCAAGTTACGCGGGCTGTCGACATGACGTCTGATTTCCCGCCAACGCGTCTACCAGTCGCCCACGTGTTATCTGATTTTACCGCGCTTTCTTATCCAACGGGACAGCTCCTTGTCAAAATGCATCTGTATCTCAGCTTATATGATGTAAAATATCGTGACACCAATAAAAATGTGATACAAAGAGCACATATTTATCTTATTGTGTATAACGCGTGTATGTATGTTGCATTTGTTAATTCCTCTAGCTCATGCATGCATAAAGCATGCTGCATGATCCATAGATAACATCTCATTTGACGTTTCTTTTTTTTAGCACAGATCTTAACATCTTGTATTAAAAAATCATGGACGTTGATATAGCGTCTGATGTATTTTAGGGTCCCTTTCTAGGTAACCAATTAGATGCTAAATGTATTTAACAGGTCGATTGGATAATAGTCTCTCTGGGCTATAGATAATACCATACACAGAATGTGACCAAGTTGAGAGTCGTTAGATTCCCAAACGGTGGGTCACTTGTCAAACTTGTCCATGTATGGTTAATTCTGTCGAGGTTAACTTGACGGTATGGAATTGAGCGTTCTTTTTCTTATACTGTGGGTAGATTCAGCATTGAGTAAGTCGTAATTAAGGATTGTATGTTGATTTCGAACACTTCAACCGACTTACATAATTAAAGTAATCCTAATTTGTACAGCGCTTCAAAGGTCACAGCGAACGTGGATCGTGTCGTCAAAATACACAAAATTTATTTACCATCATAAATCTTACGTAAGCAAACACATTTAATATGACCGAAGAGCATAAAGTACGCCTTCAAAAGTAAATCTCGCATGAGTTAAGAGAACCGAACCCGCCGCGAAACACCTAAAAAGGCGGGCCAGGAAATTACCACATCGTAAATAATTCATGCGTTATTACTCAATCATGTCTGTGGCCTGTGCAACGGTGAACGTTACAGTGGGACGTATTTTTTCGCTCGTGTCCCGTTTGTACGCGGGCCGTTTTTCTGCTCGCATTGTCCTGTCCATCGGTGCACCACCGTCGACCACGATATGACTCATGCCGTACCCCACTGACAGATCCAGTGCTGCTCTGAAACACCGCGTTCACATTTCAAAAAAAGAACATTAAATGGAGATTTGAGTTCCATGTTTAAAATTGTAACGGTACCTCGAACAGTCACAGTGACCTGATGAAAAAGAGCAGAACGCCGACCGGTCACGGTTAACCGTCACAGGTGCGCCTACGTTCACTTTCAATCATGCTACGATTTATTTTTATAGTTTTATACCACTTTAGGTCCGAGATACGGTCGGTTCCCATGCTACTTAACTTGTAATCGGCTAATTATTAACGCTGTGTCAATCGAGTAGGCTGCCCACTATCGTAAAATTTAAAATTCAGCGAGTAAAATTTATATTTCGTTAATCTAGCATTTTGTGTTGCGTTATCTGGGACCGCTATTACCAGTTTGTTAATTAAAGAGTAATCTGGTTGAGTTTGTGCGAAGACGCCAAATGGAATGGCGGTCACGGCCTCACCGAAAAATTAAAAACAAACTTGGTTTGTAGATGATTTACAACCGTAGAAATGGTGAAAAAATTGGCGGGAATGCGAGAAACAAGTGTTTCAAAATAAATAATGAAAACGATGCAATTATACTTTAGGTCGTGCATAACAAATTAAAAATCTATGCCACTATAAACAAAATAGAAAAAAAAAACATCAGCATATTTTTTTATCTACCTAAACAGCAGCTGGTCTGCAGTGTTTAGCCTAGTTCTCTGCATATTACACATGTTCTAGTTATATTTCTAGGAATTAACATAACGTAGTAAAAACAAGGGAAGCTAATGGACCAAGATCCCAGAGCTGTAAGACATAACTTATTTTCAGAAAGAGTCGGGACACTGTTGGTAGTACTTCGGAGTAATATTCTACAATATATGTATATATAAAAATCAGCCATCCAAATTGAACTTAATTAACTCTTATTGTTAGTTACCTGTCTCACTTGGTAGCAGCCAAGGCGCCCCAGGGCAAGTCCCCAAAAGTACGCAGGTATTCAACGCACATGAGACACTACTGAGAGCCTAAGGTTTCATCCTTCTGAAAATAAGTTATGTCTTACAGCTCTGGGATCTTGGTCAACAGTATAGTCGCATAACTCGTTTCAAATCCGTGTACAAAAATGCAAAAGAAATAGAGTGCTTCTTTCGTTTTGATTCTTTTGATGCCAAATTAAGTATGTAAATAGTTACAATAAATTGTGATTTAAAATGGAAACGCGATGTCTATTGCTAGTTTACCGGAGGAGGATGTATCATTCACCTACTTATGATGACAAATTAAGATGTTCACTAGTGAAGTCACAATAAATATTTATTGAATCAATATGCCATGCCATGTCTTTAAACCGGCTCCGCACTCAGGTCGGCCGCTGCAGACTCAACATGTGCAAGTGGGGTTTCAGGGATCCTTCTATGACGCAGTACGACTGCGGTGATCCCATCCAGTTGGTGCAACACTCGCTGGAGTGTTCCTTGTGCCCGAACGCCTGCACGAGGGAGGACTGGAACGCGGCCACGCCAAACGCTATAAATGTGGCCAAATACCTTGTAAATAAGGTGAGAGAGAGAGAACAGAAGTTCACAGAACAGTTCAGAAGAACACGAAAAGAAGAAGAAGAAGACTTTTAGATGAAATATTGCTTTGGCGTAGATTATCTCAGCCTGTATCTACGTGTATTGGCTAATTCAACATTTTCAAAGCAGTCCTGAAACTGGACTGAAACGGTGAGGGAAAACATCGTGAGGAAACCTACCTATCCCTCGGGATTAGGTAATAGTCAGTTCCTGTATACACGGCGACAAGGTTCACCACCTGCCACGTTGGGTTCTGACTATCTGGTGAAACGTGGGCTTTGAGTTGACTTAACACCTCCACAATGTGGTGGTGTATGGCCACTCAAGCCTCTGACTACCCCCGAATGGGGATAAAAGTCGTGACGTTATATATCCTGAAACTGGTAGAGCCAAGCTGGAGTTAATTGCAGCTCATAGATGGGTTGGCTCGACCGGGGTGGTACACCCTCTCACAGAAGTCCACCTACAACTTGGTTCTACCATACTACATATTTTACTTGCAGTGATTCCAAAATTGTTGGTAAATATACTCTAGTAGGTTAGGTAATTTAAATTTTGCAATGTCATTTATGACTACTAACGTAACGCAGTCGATAGTCAACTAATCGACTAATTAACTTAGTGTTTACTATAACCGCATTTAGAAAGTTGTTCCGTGTGGGCGAATACCGAAAACATTCGGACATTAATGTATGAAACTTGAAATTTAACGGCGTCATAATATAACGTGATAGACGGATACAAGATGAACTATCAGATTACATGATTTAAATAAAAATCTCACTAATTATCGAGAATTTAGGCGGCGTAAGTTATTTTTAGTTTGACTTAATGCATATTTAATTAGACAATTATTACCAATTTGGGTAGTCGATTAATATAATATCGAATAGCGATTATCGATATCATAGTCGATTATTTCTTACTTTATAATATGAGTGCATTCCACTTGGGTCTTGTAATAAGAACTGACTTACACAACTTGCGGGTGCACATTAAAACCAATTAGCTTAATTAAGATAACTCGATGCAGGTAATAACGAGTAACTCGATTAGTGATGTCGCGTCATTGCCGAGCAAGTTACTCGATTCGAGAATAATCGTTATGGTTTGCATCGTTCCGAAGTAAATGTGTTCACTTCTTTTACGAATTAACAATTTTATTTGTATGTGTCTATTTATTAATAGGTATACTAAATAAAAATAAAACAGCGTCCCACTCGATTCCTACTTCATGTTATAGGTAACAAAATAGGTACACTATTAAAAGATAAATGTATCGTATTTTAACACATTTTGAGTATCTTGGGGCTTTCGGCTGTCTCACTCATCGTGCGAAACGCAGCTGTAATAGCTACTTTACGCCGAACTTCTGTGAGAAGGTGGTACTACCCCGGACGATCCAGCCCATATATGAGCTGCAGTCAATAGGCTACAGCTTGGCTCTACCACCAGTATGAATATGTATTTTATACAACACTTAATATAAACCTAGTCCAATTAAAAGTGCATCCACTGACGCATAATCGGAGATGCATCAATAGTTTGTTTTAATAGTGGTAAATAGTAGCTGATATAAACCAGGTAATTATCCGGTTTATATCAGCTTCTATTGGTCCCGATACGGAACATTAGCAATGGATATCGTTTTTGTACGATGGTATCAGAATAAGTTTTGCCTTGATTGGAATCCTATTCTGGAGATATGGCGCCTTTTATGTTGTTGTAAATTAAAAATAATATGTTTGTCTTCCTCATATATTGCGGACCATGAAAATAACAGTAAGGCGTAAAATTTGAGGAGATTTTTAACCAGTTTAAAACGGTTTTACAAGTCATTTCTAGGATCAAAAATGTAATGCCAGTGTAAGTACATCATAAATTTCTATAAATTTTGGGGCTACTTTAATCCCGTATTTCACTATCACTGTCTTTTAGGGTCCCTCTATAAATATTTTCTAACTAGTGATTTAGGGTAAGGGCCCTTAAATATCGAGTGGTGTAATACAAGTACTAGTTAGTTTACCAAAAGAATCAGCACCATTGTCTAGTAACCAAAAATAGGATTAAAATGAAAAGTTTTATATTTTTGGTACGTATTTCTATCATTGGCAATACTCTAGCTGGATTTAAATGTTAATGACGTTGTAAATTTGCCTGTAAATTATTATCATGTATGAGAAAACCTTACGTCGCATCACAACTTAAAGGCCCGCGATAGTCCAATTCAATAAAATCTACGCTTTATGCAAACTATCTTTAGCTGCTTTTAGTGCATTTCCTTTTAAATTTAATAGAAATCAAATTGAATATTTAACATACTCAGAAGGCACTCACTATGCAGAATGTACTTAGTATTTATTCTGTACGCACTAGATATAACATTTTAATTCAAAATACTTAGCAAGTCTGTACTAATCACGGTTTGCAATCAGCCTATTTAAATGTTAATTAATAGATAGTTTAATTTTCCATGTATGATAAAATTTCACAATAAAACTGATTTTATGATATTGTGGATTTTGTTATGGTAATGCGGCTGTGTAAGCAGCTGTTTCAGCTTTTATTGGACCTTTCGTTACGATATGACCTCCTATTGTGACTCGTGTATAATATAGATGCTAATTACCGTCGAATCAAAGATAACCGGGTATATGTTTTTTTATCATTACGATTTCAATAAAACATTCAGTTTAGATTTATATTTTTTCTAGCTTCTCCTGCGAATTCGTCCGCGTTGACTTTAGAACGTTCTGTAGTTTGTTTTTTGATAATCCCAGAGGATCCTAACTTTTTTCCAGGATAAAAAGTATCCTATGTGTTAATACAGGTAATAAACCATTTATGTGCCAAATTTAATCCAAATCCATTCAGCTGTTTTTACGTGATTAAGTAACAAACATACAAGCATATAAACTTTCACATTTATAATATTAGTAGGTTTAAACTTATCATACTGTTAACAGTATGATAAGCTTAAGCTTGCACGGTGCACATTCAGCCCACATGCTCAATGTCACGTCTTCATTTAACCGCCCGCAAATCCGGGATAACCCATCAGCCGTTTTCGACTAACACTTTTTCATCCGACTATTTCTATCAGCGCCATCAATCTCCGTCCACTGCTCGCACCATCCTCCCTTTCCTCCCCCGCTACCCCGTCGCCCGCGCTGCACCTGCGCTTGCGCATCTTTATTATTAGACGTCGCGACGCGTCGGCCGTTGACCCCGGCGACCTGCTTACCGAAATAAATCGTGCACACGTGCCGATCACGCTTTTGTCGGCTATGCAGAATTCTTATGGCACGGTAATTAGACACCGCCTTTCATTACCCAACGGCAGCTGGTTTCTGAGCTGGGAATTTGAAAGATAAATGTTGCCTAAGTTATAATCTGAAGTGTATATTTCGCCAGATTAATACATTCATACATAAGCAATACTTATTTTGAAATCGATAACCCAAAATTCTGTAAAGATTTATAGCTAAGTAATTCCAATGGGAATATTATTATTGACGATTTCCCATACCTGTGGTTACTTAATCATACAAAGGGTTTTAAAAAAGCCGAAAAATTATTAGTTTAATTTGCCATAATTCACTAGCTGTTTAGGGGCGAGTTCTGTGATAAAATGAGAATAATTTATGCTTTAACTGTGCTCTGTTGGTTTAAGCACTACTCAGTTAGGATATACATTTTTGTATACGGACTATAAGTTGTCTCTTGTTTAGCTACGTGGGCTCATGTTCCGTTCGGGACAAATATTAGTAAAAATTTCGTTCGTGACTCGTGAGTCCTACTTACCGTAAAATGCATGTGAGTTTAAATGTTCAACGTATGACAATATTTACGTAACATTAAGCTTCGTATATAAATAAGTGCCAAAAGATTACCTTTTTCTTTAAGTAATGTTTACTGAGTGTTTGCGAAATAATATTCACTATCAAAAAATCTTTTGGAACGACGAATTTATTAAGTCACTCTCAGAACGATTTAGGAGAGTTAGACAATTTCTTCCTAACAGTTCCTATCCATATAATAAAATAGGCAAAGCTAAGAAAGGAATAGTTACATCTTTCGTAACATAAACTACAACCAAAAATTTATATTCTCAATTAAATAGTTTATCTCTCCTACAGTCTTAGACCTTATGGAATGAGGAACCTCCACGCTTGTTAAGGTGTGAATACACTAATAAAACCGCGACCACCAACTTGACCTTTCCTTTTATTGTCACTTGGTTATATTGTAAAACGTTTCTGGGTAATCCTGTTTTTACTGCGACAACTTCGTGATGTGCATCGATGTTGGGTCGGCACACGCAGAGCGCAATACGAACTATACCTGTATCGAGAGATCAATAAACTCGGATGAAAATAATCGCTAAATGAAATCCGGGATCACTTGTTCAAACTGGATTGTTTTGAAGCATTAGTTATGCAAAAGTAACCTTTTGAAAACGATCTCGTTAAAGTCCAGGACATAGCTACAAACATCTACTGCGTTGTATCTCAGCCGATGGCTTTGTTGATTTTTATTAATGTAGATCATTTAATACCTGGCAACCCTAAACGATGCATTAAAGATACCATCTTAATTTATTGTTCCGCAAAATCAAATCAAACCGCATATATAAATAACTGTTCTCTTGAATCTAATTTAGCTACTGTTTGTGTCTGAGATAAAATATTTGCGATCCCGTAAGCGTCGGTTGATTAATAGGTACATGTCCAATTTTATACACAATGATTGCCAATATTGGTGGTCCGTTGACAATTGTTATAGAAAATAATATATTTAATATAATATTAGAGAAATTGGCTGTTAAAGATGGAACTGTTATTGAAATAAATTACGTTTCAGCTATTATTAGTGGAGGGAATATACTTAATATTGAGGATGGGACATTACAGTTAAACGAAGTTGATTGTGTTTCTCATTCTTCTTTAAGGAAAGGAAATTAAAGAAGACAAATCTGTCGGCTGTAATTTATGAATACTTTGTTTTAATTTCTAGCGGGATCTTTCTGCTTTTCTTGGGAATTTCTATCTTATATTGATGATTTTAGACTTCAAGGTATCGAAGCTAAAACACCTATACAGTTACTAGTTCCTGGTACATTAACATAAATAAACATTGTTGGATAGGTTAAAGTTTAATTTGCTTCTATATCGACGCAGTCGCGGACATAAAATCTGCAGCTTCAGTTATATCTACGTCTGAAACATAGCTACCACGTCTGGTGATGTATGGTGTACTAAGTTTAGCAGACGGATCGATACTGCGGTAGTCTGGGTTCGCCAGTTTTGTTTTACTTCTCCGTCTGGCGGGACTATGTTTAAAGCGGGTGCTCTTAATGTCTCTATTTGTGTTTGGGTTAGTCAACTGGGATTCGAGGAACGGTTTACTTTTTGTGAAATAAGATACGTACTTACTGTTTGTTATTGTTTCGGCTTCTGCGAATCTTGAGTACGTAATGTAAATTGATAGTTCCAAGTTTTGTTTATTTCTAACTAACAATTGAGTCGTATGTTATAGGAATTTTGTTAGACTTTCAAGAACCTACTACTAATTATATTAATACTATCTATACGACTTCCTTCGTTTACCTCACTCTCAGGTACTTTTATATGTTATGTGCAATGTGAAATGTTCTTAACTTACTACGTCTGAAAAATACATCAGATGACCAGGAAGTTAAGACATCAATATTTTGAAACTGTGGAAAGTAACATCTGCCTTTTCATTTTAAAACTGCACTCAATAAAGATTACGTAATTTCAAACACGGTCGTAATGTTCAAATAGAGTGGATATTTGTCAACTGTTGATAGGTATTTCTGCATTAAACTACGTAATTGTTTGTGAAATTCGACTGTTATATAAAGTTATGCTATTGTCTGCGACGACACTCAGCTAGGTACGTTTACTTTTTTAAACAAAGATGAATAATTGATCGATATAAGTGCGCAAAACTCTTTAAATAAAACATAATATTACAAACACAATAATTCAAATTTTTAAGAATTTGGAACGCGGGTCGAGAAACGCTAGGCTCTGAGCAATGGAGTGTCGCTTAGGAGATAATCTATGAGGAAGTCAATCTAAAATGCTGGTGTCACGAGGCTTACGACCTGAACAATTTCTTATTTGATCAGAGACAACGAGCAATTTGTCACCGCAAAATTTAATTCGATTCAGTCGGACAGAATCGTTTTAACAAATTACTTTGCGCTTAGACAGCAGGTACATTTTTTTGTGGATTCAGTTTAAAAATGAGATGAATTAATTTTCTGAACTGACATATCACAATTTTAATTGCAAAAAAGATACCTACAAAGCTTCTCCTATGACACAAGGAAGTTAAACCAATCTGAGGAATGAATTCCTGAAATTTCAGTTAACGCATATGCTGGAGCTGACTAAGCGCTCGCTATCTCATATGGTGAAGCTGTAAATTAATACGAGCAAGCGAATCCACCATACTCTACGAATAACCTATTATAACTACTGTTTCTAACCTAATTCTTCCTCCAAATCCTGTTTTACGATTCTAATAATCAGCGATGTTCTCGGAATGGTTTATTGCGAACGCAGCCATATGGCTCGATGATATATGCGCATCCGCAGACGACAACACGCAGATGTGCGGGACTGGTTAGTGTCAGATGCGTCGGATCTTTCAGCTGGGGATTAAAACGTGTGTTGACATTGAGCAGCAAAAAATAGAAGGTGGTGCAGGTTGTCTTTTAAGAGACGTTTAAATGGATGTTGTTTATAATATTCTCAATTTTGAAGTCAAATGTTACTATTTTTCCTCAGTATACAGTTTCTTGGTTTTTGTTTTAAGGTTGTTAATGTAGATACGAAGATGTAAATCAATAGCGGCGTCTTCATCAGGTGCATGCCTCGCGCGAGCACTCACTTTTGACGTCGGAACGCATAGACGTAATGTCATAATATGAGTGCTCGGGTGAGGCATGCGCGCCATATGGACACATCTAATGACAACACTGGTCGTGACGTCGTCTTGGGCCATTGGGAAGAGAATACCTGACATATCAATGTTCGGTTATAAGCTATCTATTCACACATGTTCTTAAATCTTAACACAGATAATGATAACGATGCTCTTATGTTTTCTATAACACCACGTATAATGAAACAGAAGGACAACAATACGTTTTCTTCAGTGATGACTGGCTTGGCCCAATTCGTTCTTTCAGCGCTCCAACACAACAATGAACTAGTTCAACGTTTATGATGTATCTTTGTTATGGTTATAAAACTTGTGTGTTAACGGTCTTGGGTCATTCCACAAACATTAAGTTTAGAAAAAGTCGTAAACTAAACATCAACTTCTAACGGATTATCTTTGATCAGTGTCGCCTAAACATTGCTTACTTTCTTGACTTTTGTTGTAAATGTTGCCTATTTTGTTTGTTTTTGAATGTTTGTTGTCAATTCCATACACAATAGAATATCAATTATGTCCTGTGTGGATTTGGATCCATGTTCTGGCTTTACAAAGGTTTAAATTTGACAAAATTAGAGTGTTGGATAAAATTTTACATCACACAATTTTATATTTTTCAGCAATTAAAATCATTTCAGGGCTAATCCACGCTCTCTTGTGAATTTACGGAAATACACCCGATAGGATAGCTTGATGCTTTTATAAAATCCGTTTTTTACACTTGAATGAACAAAAGCATCTCTTACATCGCTATCGGAATCCGAACGCTAATTTGTACTAATTTACCGGCACAGTTGCCACGGTAACGGTAATGGTAATACAATTCTGGTAAATATACCGCGTTCGATTCCAGCGGGACACTAATTGGCGGCCACTATTGTTCGGACGGCCGTTTCGACGGTCGCTATCGAAAACAGAGAGCAATCGGTACCTCGGTGTTGTTTACGTCTAGCAGAGAATATTCAACAATGTAGAATGACCCTAATTCGCTTTCCGCACAGAGGGGCTAGCCAAGTGGCATGAACGCTAATCGAATAGAAAAGAACAAACTTCACAATGTATGGAAATGTCAAACGTCGCTATGTAAATCAACAACAAGTCGCTATGAAGATCACGCTTGAGATCACGTCACTTATGTCATTTCCATAGATGAACCGTAGCGAATTTGTAGACGTCAGCCACTTGTCTAGCCCTTCTGTTAGACTAAAACCCGTGTTACACTACCCGATATTTAGAGGCTTTTACCCTATCGGGGAAGTGTAATAAGATATAAGAGACTTTTTTATCGAATCTTAAATATCGGATAGTGTAACACGGGTTTAAATGTATTTCCTTTCTCCTCATAACAGTTTTGTATACGCAAGCAGAAGTAAAGTAAAATTGTTAGTTTGTAGCTCATTGCATTGTAATAAGCATTAATGGACACATTATGTACAATTAAGTACTGGCTATTCAAATGCAACTCAAATTTGAAGGTACCACTAAAAATCTAAGTATTAGCAAATGTTTAAAATATATCAAACTTAAGTATTAATTGCGTGTAAAGTTGGTATTAAAACAGTTATTTATAGTTTTTGCGTTCAAGAACAAAAGCGATAACTTTCAGTTTTTGCTACTAATTTAAATCGTTAAATATATAATTACTAATGCCTGTTGCCAGTGCTAAACACTCGCAGAATCGTTACCTCGTTAATGAGTAATAACGAGTTAGTATTAATATATCGCTAAATTACTTGCACGCTCCATAAAATAAGGAGGATTGCGTGCTGCGTCGAGAGTACTGTTGCCAAGCGTTATGATTTTCCGGGACGATTCCTGAATAGAAAATAACTTTAAATGAATTGTGAAACTTCACCGAGCACCGTATATACCATTTTATAGAGGTATTAAAGTCGCTAAAGTCGTCTTTCAAAATCTATAAAACTTATTTGATGATGTACTCCCCAGCTTTTATAGGGACTTTTAGCCAGTTTTCACTTGTTTTACCAAGCACTTCTAAGAACAAAAGTGATTTGTAATGCCAGTGTAAGTCCATCATAACTTTATATGGGGGGTACAGTACAAGAGTTATCTATCTATCTGTACGTAACATACATTTTTAAATTAGTATTTTTTATATTATCAGGGCTGGCAACACCAGTCGCGCTTAAAAACATTACTTGTAACGTGCAGCTCCGTACAAATAAACCTAATAAAACCATTGCAAGTGTTTAAATTACAAAATACATGAACAATAATAAAGAACGAGGCTCATGCCCGTTCACTATCTATCTATCTACAATTTAAAATCTCAGAAATATGAGGCAGGACTAATATACTACTCAAGAAATAACGCAAGGTTCTCTATAACCAGAACCCTAGTTTAAAGAGGTTATTTCCTTACGCTTTGTTGTAACTAAACAGCTTTAGCGATTCTGCGCGGTGCTCTTCAATCGATATTACATCCACTGCTATTTCCTATTTTAAACCACAAAGACTGTGCACCCTCATCCATTTTATGTTTGTCTATGATCGTACAAGCAGTATATGGTAGTGCTAAGCTGCAATAACCTGCCCCTGAAACCGCACTGTAGCGCTCGCGCAATCATTTCGGAGTTAATGACGCATGCGATAATGGGCTTTATTTTATAGTTTTGCGTACACTTATAGACTAATGTACTAGAACGTAAATAGAGTCGGCTGGAGAAACTTTCAATCATGGTCCTACACTTCCTACCGTGTAGGATTAATCCTTAGTAAGTCATATAACATAACAGAAAGGAGGAGTTTCGCCTGCTATACTGACAAGAGTATCATCCCTACATAAGAAGATGAAGGAGGGATGAAGTGAGGAAGTGGTATTTGGCGATGATTGCTTGTAAATGGTGGACTAGGATAGCAATGGACCGGAAGGAATATCGTCAAAGATATTGCAGTACTAAGTGGCATACTGAAAGAAGAAAACCTTACTTGAAGTTATACAAAATACGGATGACTTTTGGGGACCACAGTTGATCCCTCAATTCAGTAATTATTTAACCATATATTTCGTAATACCTTCAAGAAAATACTCGAATGTATTGATATGTGAAGAAATGCCAAGTCCCGATACAGGAGCGAACGGTAATTAATAGAAGGTCACGTCGCGCCGTTAGATGCGCGGGCGCATCTCGACATATATAGCAAGCGGTCGGCGTCCGGCCTCCCTTTATATAGCAGGCGCCCTTTTTAGACGCAAACTCACGTTACGTTGAACGTACGCACAATAAATCGATTTTTATTGGATTAGTTTTTGTGTTAGAGCCTAGAAGTAACTAAATCAATGTGGTTTAAATGGAACTTGACGTTTTTCCATCGTTTAACTTTTCTTGACTGGTTTACTGTCTAATCAGAATTTAAAATGTGTAACTAGAGTTATATAGATAGATGTATCTTCATGAAAATTATATGCTTGCGTAGAATTACTTATAAGTTAGATATATATTTATATTTTTATTTATTATTGGGGCCGTCCATAAATTACGTCACACGAATTTCATGAATTTTAGATCCTTCCCCCCTTGTCACAGCTGGTCACATTTGCGAGACTCCACACCTCTCCCTGTGTGACATCACATATTTTTTTCAATTTTCAGAAATTTTCAAAAAAAATCTTTAACAATTCAATTTTCGGTTTTAATATTTAGATATACCTATTCCATTTTTAAATGTGACGACACAAAACTTAGGACCCCTCCCACCCCCTTGTCACACAATGTCACATTTCGTCGGCCCCCTCCCCCCCTTTACGTGTGACGTAATTTATTGAGGGCCCCATTATAAAAGTCTCCTAAAATGTTAACGTCAAGATTTTAAACCTTTTGTAGGTCGTTTAAGAGGGTCTAAAATGATGCATTTCGTGAACACTGTCTTATTTATTTTGCCTTACCTTTCCTTTCCTATATCTTTTACTGAATGTAAAGATTTTAGTATTTTTTCCTAGACTAGCGATTTGAGATGTTAGCTAGTCAGTCAGTCAAGGATACAGAACACTGTTTTATATTCTAGATTTACTAGTTTTTATTAGGTTTATGTTCGTGACAACAATTCTGTATTCATCATTATCTAACAGAGGCGTATACTAGAATATGTCGAAGGTATTATCACCCATTTAGCATTTAGCGAGTAGGCACTTCGTTTATACCATAATGTTAACTTATACATCTCACTAAACTAGTACTTTTTATAAAAAGAAAACAACGGCTCATTCTCGCCTGCATGTGAAACGTGAACTCGAAAACTACTGGACCGATAATGAAAATTCTTTTACAGTTAGGAAACTACACGAACGAAGCTAATCAGGTTATTATTTTAACTGTTTGAGAATTAGATTAAAATAATCGTTGCTGGTTTTGGGATCAGGGTAGTATATTGAAGCTTACATATAATACAGACATTGAGGCAGACATTGCGGAAAAAAGTAATGACAGCCTGGTTGTGATATTTGATTGTGTATAAGATAATTATCATACAAATCAGTAAACCATTCATGTACTTCCAATGGAAAACCTTTAACATAAGATTATAAGTCTTCCTAGACGTACGAATTGTACGCAAGGCAATACTATTAGGTCTCTAATGGTCTTTTGTGATAATGCGTATAGGCAATTTATTGGGGTCGGTGTGCGGGGTCGCGATGGGCTCGCAGATACGCTATCGAAGCTGGAGGACTGTCAGGTGTACACCGTTAGATCGGTAATTAGCAATGCCGTGTGTCAAGACACATGCTGGGACTTTTGAGGTGTGATCGAGAATTGTTTTTTTATCACCAAGCTCCAGATATGGCCTTATCTATGGCCTTATGCTTGGCGTCATCGTTGGACACCATTCTCGATTCTGGCTTACAGGAGTAACAGCGGTGGGAGCTCCAAATATTACAGGGTAAACGTAAGATTAAAAAGAGCTAGGTTGGCCTGGGTGGGTTGATTGGTAAGATTGGACTGGACTCGATTTGACACTTCGTCCTTTTCTGTGTGCGTGAATTTCGCGAAGTTATTACTCCAAAAGCTACGTTTTAAGCTATATTTTTGTAAGGATTGCTAAGAGCTTCCCTTGCTCTTAATACTCAACAAAGGTGACTCGACATTAAAGAAAATATCCCCAAACCTTTGGCCCAGTTGACTGCCATGACAATTAGAGTTGCTATGCAATAGCGACGAGTTGCTATCGCGTTCTGTAATCGCGTCCACGTTCACGATAGGCGACAGCCGCGGCTGAATACCGGTAGTTATTTGCGGAATTTTAACTGGGAGTACAGCTGTGAGGGTGGGACTTACGCGGTGCATATTGGCTGAGATACATTGACGCTTTTAATTGATATCAGCACTCATGGCTACGTTAAAAGGCATACGGAAGCAGAGATGTACAACAGTATTTAACATAGTGTCGACTTTTTAGCCTTTAAAATTCCTTATAAAGCATTAAACTCAATGGTAACTCCATAGGAATGCTAAGCACTGATTGCTAGTTTGCTATCCTTGTAATTCTGACTGACCTCTATCATCATATAAGTCTTTGCATTTCTTCGGATGAGGGTAGAGTTCATGATGAAGAAATAATCATCAACAATACATTTATCGCGTTGCTGGTGGGTTACGACTTGGCAATGATTGTTTTGATTTATTCAAACTAAACTAATAACTTTATCGATGCAATATAGATAAAGGTCTAGCATGTAATTTCATTGAGGAAATAATTACAATATTATTAATCATAATTCTTGTTAGTCGGTAATTATAGCTACATAATCATTGTGGTTTGCAAAGTTACAAATTAAATGTAAGTTAAATGTAGAACTCATTTTAAGACACACTGCCTGAAGCTGATAATCAATCCTAGTCCATTCCTAATATTGAAAGCCGGGATGGATGACATAGATATAGCTATAGATAACTTTAACGATATAAATCGTACTAAGTGACCAGTGTCCAACATCAACCTGGAGTTAAGTTTTAGAATGTCCAAAATAGATCAGGTTAAGTTATTAGGTAAGGCATAAGATCTAACAGTGTCTATTGAAAATACTGCTTAGGTCGCCGCACGAATCTTGACTTGACAACCAGCTAGACTAGCTTGAGCCTCAGATGTTTGAGCATGGACCGTTCAGCGCCCTGCAATTTCTTTCAACCTAATTTCGGGAATGATATGGCAATTTACCCTGGTCTGGTTACTAGCTTTGTTTAGTTTGGGATTATACGATTAGCGTGTTTTTTCTGGTAAACACAAAATCCACGGACTTCAAAGGTAGCAGGTTCCTCTTGGCCGTTAGTCGCTCACTAAGAAATGAGAATAGCTAGTTTGTATAAAGCAGTTATTAATATCGGCTGCTAATTAGTAAACTCGGTAAACTATGGTCTCGACCTTGCACTCGGCTGGCCGGGTTCCGGTCACGATACGCTGAGCGACCGACACACTAACCTTATTAGCTAGCTCTTGAATATTCATTATGTTTTATTTATAACCTAATTACTTCGTGTATTTGCATATGAATATTTGAATGTCTATACCGTTTCTTTTTTATTGCCTTCATGCATTTCTTATTTTATTTTTGTATTAGTCATGTTATTCTTAACTATAATTATTACTTATACTAGTATTGTTTTCAATTTATTGATAAGCTGCGCTTGCGACTGCATGCTTGAACTTTCATTTTCTTCACTACCGTGCGAACCTTTTCATTTGCTAGGGAGAAATGTGCCTTAAGTATTGGTCTTGTGTTATCATCATTTCAACATTCTAGTCAACAATTTCTTTAGATTGTTTTGCTTAGTTAAATTTAACAAGGAACATAATTTCTACTTACAAACAGCTTATTTCAACTCGATGTACAAGTTGCCAGTTTCCCCCAGCCGGTGTCAAAGTGCAGGTGTGCGATGGAAAGCGCATTTCACCTGATCTGCGCACGCGCCGCCGTGACCGTATCAAAGCGCAAGGTTGCAACGGTCAGCGCGTTTCCAAGTTAGCTTGATGGGCTGCTGTTTTTTTGGACTGTTGGGCTGTTGAAGCATTGATTAAAATGCAATTCACAATAGTTTTTTTTTAATATTTTTTTCCACGATGCTATGTTTTCTGAGAATTGAAGTTAATTAATTAGAATTACATAGATCATACCTTATGTAGACCTCCTACGTAACCACACATAAAAAAGAACTTTAACAGACAATTCATTCCTCAATGTTTCGCAGAACAGACATCCCCATAGAAAAACCTGCACAACTGACAGGTACAATAAAATGTATGCCGAGTCCCCTTAACCGCACGCGCGATGTTTGACAAACCCTCTAGGTCCTTTCGATAACAATGTAAGGACGTGCTAAATGTATCGGCAGTGTAAACAGCGCTCTCGTTACGATGCATCATGCGTGTTTGCTTATGCTGCGCGCGCGCAACGTGACGAGCCTCCCATTTTTCAATATGGAAGCGCTTTGAGGTAAAGCTCCCTTTGTTGACTTTGGACATTAATATTTGTAAATTGTGAAGATATTGTTCACCCTAATATTTATAAATTGTTATGTTATGTTATGTATAAGCTTTAGAGTAAAATGTTTCACAATATATGGGAATACTTGTGAGACAAATATACGATGACAAAAATAACCTTCGTGTCTC
Organism: Drymonia ruficornis; assembly: GCA_947859195.1. Lineage (NCBI taxonomy): Eukaryota > Metazoa > Arthropoda > Insecta > Lepidoptera > Notodontidae > Drymonia > Drymonia ruficornis. The sequence goes on from OX401908.1 coordinate 13,302,943, forward strand.
TATTTTGTCACAGATATGTTCAGTAAAGTGTTCCCTAATAAAGCAATGCAACAGCTAGCAAACAGCCTTTACCAACAGCGCGAAACGCAATAGATTTCTAAGCAAACATACAAGTCCAACAATGGACGAACACGGGATTCGCAGGTATAAACATGGGAACTGAGTTGCAGACAAACAGGCAGATGTTTGGACCAAGTCAAGTGTTATAGGCGTGGGCATTAAACTGCTTGTAAAGTTGGCAGGGTTGGCTTGATTCACAGGATTAGGAGTGGTAGTGTGGAGGAGACATACTGCAAAAGTCTCAAGAAAGGAGAGTGATCCTACTAAATAAACATACATAGTATCAGAATCGTCAGATAACTTTTATCAACCAAATGAATTTGAAGTTTTGACTGATATTATATGGAATAACTGTCAAAACTTCAAATTTATTTGGTGAATAAAAGTTATCCTACTATTCTGAGACAGGCCTATTCTCCGAAACTTGGTATCAACCTGAACTAAACCCAAGTGAATGCGGAATGTGATAAGGATGTGCATGCCCTCATAATAATAGATCCAAAAATCTTCAACAATGTTAAACTCCAGAAAGCGCTGTTTTCTTCAATATTTTTTTATGTCATTCCCCGTTACATGTTGTAGGTTGTAGATAACCGTTTATTTTTGATTGAACGTTTATAGCTTTTAAAGCTGTGGTCAGAAATTTAACAGAGCCGATATAGAACTTGTAAACGGTTAAATGATGAGGCTATGAGTACCCGCCCGCGCTGTCTACTTCTCAAAGATTTAAAAAATAAATAATTTAAAAAATTAAAAACACGACTGCCCTGCCAAAAAACGAACTAAAAAGTATAAAACAAGTGCAGTGTCATTACAGTCGGGGGACCGTTCTGTGGAACATATTTAATCTAAGAGGGCCCCCGACTGCAATGACACTGCACTTGTTTTATACTTTTTAGTTCGTTTTTTGGCAGGGCAGTCGTGTTTTTAATTTTTTAAATTATTTATTTTTATTTTATGCATTTTAGTGACAGCAGCCAAAAATGATATATTTGTTTTGCATGTACACCCTACCTATGTTAAATTATGCCTATAAATTCTACAGTTTTGGACTGTGCTCATCAAGGCCTTCAATTTGATACCCATATTGTAATAATGGAAGAAAAAAAATATTTTTTCACATATTAAAGTTGAGCCATAATGCCGCCATATTGATTTTTTTCAAAAATAATATACCCAGTGTTACCCGGAATGATGTAAGGATTCTAACGATACCCCATACATCGAAATCCGTTCAGGCATTTATAAGTTATGGTGGAATAAAGAATCTCACATACAAACATACATACATGAACCCTAAACACATATACACTCTTTTTTTTTTGGGCAGTCGTGTAAAAAGTAATCATCTAAAAGCATTCGGCTGACTACAGGTACAACTTAGATTTAGAATACTGGTCTAAATAAAAGAAACGTTAGAAAATAGTATCTAGATGACATGTTGAAAGAGACCAAAAAGGAAAGCCTGGCTTATGTAAAGATTTTAGCGTCAAAGAAGCCAAGTTTTCAGTTTATGGTATGCGTCCAAAAAGAGCAAACATAGCTACAAACACGCACGCACGTAAACAGACAGCAGTGCGAGTGCTAAAGTAAATCCAGGTACAATACTTTGCGTTTGCCTACCGCATGCAGATGCTATTTTGCTAGAAACTTTGTTTGACCAAGAAAATAAATCTTAGGGAGGAAAACCGCAGGAATCTTTGAACAAATGTTTGCGTTCGGTCTAAATTAGGAGTGCGTTTTAGTTCAAAGTCGAAGGGAATTAGTCAGAGTTGTTTATTATGTTGTCGACAGGTTAAGAAACGACTGACAGTATAACAAAGGAATGGGATGGTGTTGTGGAAACCATTGAGCGCAAAAATTATGGCAATATTGCAATAAATTATATGTTTTATGAAGCCTTACTTAACTTACGGACAGTTACGACAGGACAACATTAAACTGACTGTTAGACAAATTAGTGTAGGGTGCCCTGCGGTCAGGTGGAACGACGACCTGCGGAAAGTGACTGGTAAAAACTAGATACAGGAAGTTGAAGACAAGCTCAGTGGTGTGCTGCATTGGGGATGGCCCGTGTCCAGCTGTGGACAGGAATGGCTCGATAACAATGATGAGTAAAAAAAAATTGTGACAGGAAAACAGCATTATAACTTGTTTTAAAATTAAACGATGATAACAATCTACAAAATGCAGTCATACTTCCATATCCGTATCCGTTGTTGAAACGAAAGATCTAAGTTTTTCAACTGCTCAAATAACTGAGACCATAAACAACAATTCTGAACTTGAACTTTTTATCAGTGAGTCATCGGCGAGCTCCGATGAAGCTTAAGTAATTATGTACGAAAAAGGGGCACAATACATAATGAACTAGTCCAAATATGGTGAATAATGACGGCATCGGTGTTCCACTGATGCTGTGCTGAAACTATTGTGGATAACGTCTGAAGGTTGCTTTTAAGGATGCATCTGTTTTTTCCTGCCAGTTTCATTTATACAATTTTCTATATGGGTACCTCTATTTTGAAGGCTTTTTATAAATAAAGAAAAAGAAAATTATAAGGATAATCAAATAGCAAATACTTATATTGCAAAAAACAAAGTAAGCCAACCGTTATGTCATATTGCATCTAACGCATAATCTTAAAGACTTGTAATGACAATTTGAGATTATTAGCGGCAGAATTTTGTTATATTAGAACTACTTATACGTTTGCGAAACAACGAACTTCACTGCCTTTATATTTGTCATCTATGACCTATCCTAGTAATATAGGTCTTTTAGTAAGTTCCTACAGTTACCGACCTCTTTTAAACCGTACGTGAAAGCATAAAAGAAAACATTAATCATATCTTGAGGCTACAAATTTCATGGTGGTCTTAACCATGGAATGATCGCGTTGAGTTCAGTTAATGAAGTCAATGAGAGAAATTCTTGCTATGTGCTTGACCTGCCATAGCCTTCGGCAGAATCGAAAACGAGGGTTGCCCAATATTTTGTAGTTTATGCAACGTAAGCGATTTTTGGAGCCCTTGCGGATGACGGTCGCAACGATTTTTCATGTTGACTACAGGCTACCGGATCAGCATCGGAGCAGTCGCGGCGATCGAACGCAGAGAGCCAAAACGCGATGCAGCATCGATGCAGTCGCAAAATCGCCGATCGCCGATGCTAAAAGTAGCAAGTCTGCGGAGGCCCTTATTTATCTTTTATCTTGAAGGGAAGTCTGTACTATCTCTAGCAATGTGGGACATCAAAAGGTCATATTCCCATTCCTTAAAGGCATTCGATGTTCGTGGGAAAATACCTCAATATCTCCTCTCATGATAAGATAAATAAAATCGATCCACGTTTGTAAACATTGTAGTGAATAGAAATACTACCTGATTTGCATCTAGGACCTTGAATACACTGTCAAATAGATTCAAAACCAGATCGGCGACATTACGAGCCGTTACCACACTCGCGTTGCTAAATAACCTTACCTATCTACGAACATTTGTTTTTAAAACTTTGACTGTAAGGTTGAATTTAGTTTGAAATGGCACAAAATGTGGTAACAAAAGTATTGATCCATCGAGTTTTACATTTCTAGGTACTTATACGATTATCAAGATCTATAACTCTTATTTGTGTTATGGTAAGGTTGGTAACAGTGTGATGTGCTAAGTGTTAGTGAGAAAAGTATTGATTCATCAGGTTTTTTGATTAATCAAAAATGAAATACAACATGCGTTGACGAAAGTGATTCTACGAATGCTGTATCTATTGTAGGAAATACAACTATTGACCTAAATTGCTTTAGGTATAAGTATAATAATAATAATAATATAATATAATATAATATCGCGGGACATTTTTTACACACGGCTACCTGATCCCAAACTAAGCAGAGCTTGTACTATGAAAACCAGATAACTGATAATACTACATATACTACTTTTTTATTTGTAAATACATACTTAATATACATATACACCCAGACTCCGGACATACAGACATGTGAAACCAATGATACCAACACGGTCTCATATATTGCAGCATTCCTGAAACATAAAGACATAGCGTTTCAAGAAATAAAGACGTTTTCGGACATTTCACCAAATTTTGCAAACCATTAAAAAATCAAACTGTGTCAATAGGAAACTATTAATTACACTAGAAACCTGCCTTGCTTAATTACATATAGATAAACCCAAAAAGCAACAGTTTCAACAAGAGAAACTCTTAATTGATCACGTCCAAGCGCGCGCATATTAATTACAACGTTAATGACTCAAAAAGATTCACATCACTTATAAAAGTGTATTAAAAGAAAAACGCGGCAATATTTTAGATCGTTATCGGTATGTCGAAATATTTGTAAACGGTATCGATAATGCCGATACGAGCAGTCACGATACCGACTACACGCCGAGTTATAACGAGAAAGCCGCACTATTGTCATAAACTGGGACACGATGAGCGCTAAGTATCAGATAGAGCGACCACTCAATTCGACTAATTGACTATCGGCCACTGAGAACGAAAATCATCGACAATTTCATCTTTGGAACACGATATTTATTAATAGTTATAAATATTCATATGCGGTTTTTAAGAGACAACGGAATCCACTATTAATTTTATCGCCTTCCCGATTATCAACCGGCCGGTGACAGTAAAGTTGGTGTTCGTGCAGCATTTATAAAGGATTCCATTTTTAAAACCGCCTTTTATTATTTTCATTAACCGAGATATCGACTCGATGAAATTAAATTAGTCGAATGAATCGATTATTTTCGAAGGACGTTCCACACGTACCGTGACCTGTCAACGAGACTGACTGAATACGTGACTAGAGTTGTGAAAACATTATCGATATTCGTTGGACGCAGTATGTTATATGATTTTTCTTTGAATTTACGAGTAGCGGTATAGCAGGTGGAATGTTTATTGCGTGCAATAAAACTGCTTTGACTCGTGAATGCATTGATGATATGTTGTATAAGGTATTATTTCTATTGTTGTGTTTTATATTAATATACTGCTCATCAAACTTATCAAAGGTGAGAATGTGTCATAAGTTTTGGATGGTAAATTCTTGTCTCACACTTTAGGTCGCGACCTCCCCAAATCCTATATCTTATCGGTCACGATGTGAAGCCATCTTTTCTGTTCACAAGCGTGTACGAAAGGTGTAGATTACAAGCTATACTCGAGATAAGTAGGTGTGATTGCAACTTATCATGAACAAACAATCCTTCTCAGATTCTTTTTAAATGCAACATTGTACAGTATTCTATTTGTAATACGTCGAGTTAATATTTATTATAAAATAAATACGTCCACGTTATTGGTTCACATTATACGAATACAGAAACGCTAAGCCACGCCGTCTCTTGCATATTAACTGTCATAATTTATTCATTGAAGTTTCATGATACGACCTATTAGCATAATTCTTGAATTAAATCAAATATTCATTACATAAAAGTGACGATGTTATCAGCTCGTGGTACTGCTAAATATGACAGTTCGATTTTATTGTGTGCAATAGAATTTAACGGTTTTTACCAGTTTGTAGCCATGGCCATGGCGTGCTGTGTAAATTCCTCTTATTTGTGTCCGTCAGTATGTAGGTCAGTTTGTTATTTTTTTTCTCCACAGCGACAGGTTTTTCAAACGTATCTAAATAAAAAAAACGACCTGGCGCCGACACCGTTGTGTTAATTTTGTGATACGTTATTTGCGATTTTTATCGATGTTTTTTTATTGATGAGTTACGGCACTATTTCTTTTAATATGGCTGCTGTCCGAATGAAATATTACGTACATTTATTTTATTTTTATTACAATTAAATCACAATATGAATCAATTTAGATGCCATTACCAACTTCATGGGGGATCTTGCGATTTTTATAACTTTTTCTTTTACAGTTAAAGAGTCTAAAATTGATATTTGATCCTAGACTTTTTATAGAAAATGCTTAAGGTGCTCGGGGGCACCATTCGTTTAACTGTTTAGTTAGATATTGACGTAGATATAGATCTGAAAGATCGACAGCTGATCCGTGGCAAATCACTTGCACTGAGTCCGTTGGGTATTCAGTTAATAGGTCCAGTTTAGACGAACTGTACATTAATTGGAATTTTAAATCAGTGTTTAGTGCTTGGGTTCAACGGGGTCAGTGTACTCGAAGATTTAAATTCTCATTAAACATACTATTGTGTATTGTATATACCACTAACACCATGAAATTTTATATGTAAAAGCGTTTTTGAAATAGTATGATGTTTCGGTAAAATTTTATTATTCACTTGTTCATGGTTGCCCACGATTTTAAAATCAAGACAAGGAGCGTCATGGCCGTGGAACCAAGTCATCCGGCCTGTGATATTAATAAGCCCGCCCATAATTTATCAGGCAGTAATTTACGAAATCGTCAACGGCACCTTGACTGCTGTTAATTGGGAGAAAGACCATATTTCTGGGCAGTGTCATAGTATGTAAGACCCTAGCGGAAGAGTAAAGACTTTCAGGGTCGAGTGCACCTACACATTAATGGACCGTTAGGGCTCTAAACGTATATCAACTATCGTAACAGTCGGTATCTGCTTTAACAGTATTTTAGTGAGTTGGTCAACTCGGCCCTTAAGACACCGTCAAGATAGACAGTGCAATATTTTAATCCTGACTTGTTTTATTTGAAATCACTAATTTTAGTATTCAATTAGATCATAATCAGCCAAATAGGGGGTGACAATTTGTTGGGTGCGAAATATATAACAATTAATCTATTTATCGCAAACAGCCCACAAAAAGACTGGACTTCTAAAGGGATGATCAGCTCTATCGCAAGAACAAAATCTGTATCCGTCAAGCGGTGTAAAGATTTTAAATTACTCTTATATCATTCTTCCTCCCCCATTTTTATAAGTACGAAAACTTACCACACATCGGATTACACCAACTGAGAGTATTTTTTATACACGCTTACGGTAATTATCAAGTAAGTCACCGCCTGACATGATATCCTCGGCGGAAAAAAAAACAATTTCCGCGACGCGATACTTGAGTGCCATATCGAGAAGAGATCGAGTTACCTTGTCTTGGGACATATCGATACATGTAAGGGAGCCGGCTGGCCTCACTAGTGGGACGATACTGTTAAAAAAAATACAAGTGGCCAGTATGTGACAAAAGTATTGTACCTAATTTTTTTTTTTTTAAAAAAATGATGGTTGTTATAGACGAGTAAAATAGTAAAATTCTGATTAGTTATCGTTCGAAATTATTTATGTAAATCATTAATGTATAGGGCAATGGATCGGCCATTTAGAAAATAAGAACATGGAATAGTACATGCAATAATATTCTCGCGTAAACACTAGAATAAAACATGGATATAGCGGTTTAAGTATCGAAAATCTCCATACTTAAGTTATATCCTATCTCTCGCCTTGGAATATAATTTTATGGCAAATAGAATTATCTAACCACCTCTATTGACCGCTATAAAATATAAATATATGTTGGATCTTGCCATATTCATATTTTATTTACGTTCCAATACTAAAAATATGTTTAATACTTTCTACATGTGTGTACATGCCACGCATACGAACTCACAGACAAGCCAGAAAATAAAATTTGAACGTTTATCTTCACGAGTCAGTCTTCAAAACGGAAACGGGATTTTATCAGGGATTTCTAATCGTACACAGGTCGTAACAGAAACACTGGTCCTATTTATTTTGATGACTAGAAGTGCACCAACTAGCATTGAAAGGTTAAAAACGGGACTTCACGTCTTAAATCACACACATTTGGAAGTTTGTTTGTTTGGAAGGCATCACACCAAAACAATAGTTCGAAATATTCACCTTTGGGTTTAACTGTAAAGTGGGAGTAGGCATGCACAGCTTTCTAGGCTAGTTCTTATTTTTTTTTTGTTTATTTAAATACCTAATTTTGTTTTTTTTATTCACTATGTGTTAATGCCTGCCTGCTCACACAGCGTTGCTGTTTGAAAATGTATAAGTACAATTATTCTTTTGAAAAGAGTAACCATTGAGTTTCTTGCCGGCTCTTCTCAATGGAAGCAACATTACGAACCGGTGGTAATGCTAAAATATTGTTTATCTTGACTATTTATAAACGCTTTATTGAGCTTACATGAATAAAAAACTTTTGATTTTTGATTTGATTTGATTAAATAATATTTTACACTAACCGCTGGAAGCAAGCAGCATAGGACCGGTCGTTGTGGAAAACGTTGGGGGAGGCCTATGTCCAACAGTGGACGTCTTTTGGCTGAAATGATGATGATGAATCCCCAAAGTTCTGGTCAGAGAGTCTCCGAACAGCACTTTTGAACATAAATCTTTTTTTTTCCTAAAAAGGCACATTGATAGACGGTCTACCTGTTGGTAAGTGGTAATCTGCGACGCCATCCTTTTCTGGACCTTTAATCACGACTTTTGAAAAACCCCATAGATCATTAGGTTATACTGAACTTCGTTTCAAGATCTTTTCATCTGTCTTGTTCTAGAGGAACTTCTGTCACTTTTTTTACCATGACCTTTCTCGCGTTTCTTCTACCTTCCTCTTTTCTATCTTCTTTATAAAATTACCATAGACATTCTCCATTCCATTTTATTCTCTTTTCCTATCTTCTGTCCTCTGTTCTTCTTAGAATATACACACATCACTAAGGCATATAATAATAATAATAATTTAGCCCTTTTAACGTCCCACTGCTGGGCACGGGCCTCCCCTCAATGCGAGGGGGATTCAGGCCATAATCCACCACGCTGGCCCAGTGCGGGTTGGTGGATTTCACATGTCTAAAGACATGCAGGTTTCCTCACGATGTTTATCTTCACCGTAGTAAGCAAGTGATAATCATATTAAAGTTATGATTCACACATAGATTTCGAAAAATCCAGAGGTGTGAGCCAGGGTTTGAACCCAGGACCTTAAGCCCGCAAGACGCGTGCTTAACCGATCGGCTACCACTGCTATAAATAACTAAATATTTATTGCAAGTGTTAGCCAATAAATGACTCGTTATAGCCACTCACAGCTGTTTATTATAAAACAGTTGTGACTAAAATCTTAACGATGCTTATTTATCTCAAAACATATGCGTCGCAGCATCCCTAGGTGATAATACCGCTTAATACCAGCTCATCGCGTGCTCATCGCACTGATCAACCCGCTGATACATCGATTAACATCACTAAACTGTTGTTATAAATACAAATAGCTTATTCATTGACATATTTTATTAGGTTGCGTTAGCAGGAAGCAATTTAAGGAAGTGCGTACGCGTGCGCTGATTCAAGTCGCGTGATTGGATTAAAATAAATAAATAATAAATATCGCCAAATAAAATATGATATGATTTTATTATTAAAAATATTATTATAGATCACGGAAGATGGTATAGACTGTCATTGGTGTTCTTCCCATGCATAGGTGTCATGTCTCGTCCCAACCGCCTGTGCTAGGCCTGTTGGTCATTATTGGGGTTGAGTATTACGCTAGTTAAACTGGTAGGAACTATGTGTCAAATGGTTTCAAGCTTTGTTTCATGCTATATACATATGCATCTGCATGATTATATCAAAATTGCATTGGAATCTCGATTATATTCATCATAATTTTATTCGTTGCAATGCGGTAAACATGCGCAAGCGCAGGTGGGCGGCATAAATCACGCGCTGATCAAATTTGGCGATGTGTGCGTATAGACCTTGTGCATCCATACCAACACTGAGATGGAATAACGCATTTTCAATTCTAATTACTTTTATTAAAGTTCAATATTGAAGAGGTCTACGGTTCTACGGTATTTCACGTGATCTATCACGTTAGGTATGTTGAGTTTGCATTGCAAATGCGCCTAAATTCATACAATGGAATATTCTTGTTATGTAGTGGGAAAGCTTGACAATCACTGTTCAAGGTGATGTATTCTTTATGATAAACTATAGTTAAGAACCGAGCTAAAATTACTTTATAAAAAAAAGTTAGTAAAAAGTATAGTGTAGCTTAAAATAGTAATTAATTATTTGAGTGTTTGTGAAAAGTGAATGTTAAATACGCGTTCTTACTTTTCATCGATTATTGATTTTAGTGGCAGTTGTAATTGCATTGCTGCTTGCAACAATTTACCCGTAGGTACACCTGTACCTACTTACTGTGTATGGTTGACTAGCTAGCATGCTACAGCGGAAACGTCCGCGAACGACCGAGTCATAGTAGAAAGATGGATAGTAGGTTATCTTCATAGAAACGCACCGCGCGCGGCTTGTATGTGTGCGCCATGCGTATCTATGCGTCGCGCACGCACACTCAAACATCACATGCATTGTTTCGCACTGATAACCGGGATTACTTTTGGTTTTAGTGTGCGTGCGCGACGCATAGATACGCATGGCGCACACATACAAGCCGCGCGCGGTGCGTTTCTATGAAGATAACTTACTACCCATCTTTCTACTATGACCGAGTCGTACTGTTTCCATAGACTCCGTTTAGAAGGGCATACTACATTCACGTGCCTCCCTCTTTCTTGGTTATGTCTTTGGTATACCCGACATATTCGACGAAGCGGTAAAAGATAGAGTAGTTTAAAACAACAGGAAGATATTAATAAAATAAATGACGCATTAAACACAAAAACTCATGTTTAACATTAAACAATTTGCACAAGACAGCTGACAAAATAAATGCAGACAGACAAAAAGGCGAAAATTAAAACTTATCTTCATAAACACGTGCCTTCAATTTCAGTCTAGACATGACTGGGGAAAAAAACCGTGCATAATTCCATGCAAATTACACGACATAGAAACTAAACGTTCCGACTGTCTGATTGAAGTAAAGCCTCTCGCACACACACCTATGTTTTGTTTACTTACGATTTATATCGCTGACTTGTTTGGAGAACGCTTGTCGCCAATTTTTGCGAACGATTGAGTACAATTTATTTTTATCTTGTGGGAATTTTGGTATAATAATATACAGTATCATTATGGTATTAGTATTTGGGATTGAAGCGTTATAGTATGAGGATATCATGCTTTGCTTAAAAACATACATTGTACATTCCATTGAGGTATGGTAATTAGGTGTGGTATGTTAGGAATGTATTAGGTATACTATCACCATTCTTTGAGAAATAATAGTTAAGAATGTAATCAATTTTTTAAGTATTTTGGAATTTGATATCATTCGATTTCTATGAATTTTTCATAGTCTGATGACTATGACAAATTCATAGAAATCGAATGCATCCATAAGGGCCTCCGCAGACTTGCTGCTTTTAGCATCGGCGACCGGCGATTTTGTGATGTATCGATGCTGCGTCGCGTTTCTTCGAGCGCGAACGAGCGAGACGCAGCATCAAAATCGCCGATCGCCGATGCTAAAATTAGCAAGTCTGCGGTGGCTCTAATATGAACACAGGTTTAAACAGATTTAATAGAGCCATCACCTGTGCAAATAATGCATGTAGGTATGATAGAATAATTGAACTATGTCGCCAGAACGCGCGTTTAAATCTTGACTATGCACACACACCTTAATATTTGATCGCGGCGAAAACCGAGCGATATAGGCCAGTGGGTACAGAGTCGCTTTCATTACTTTGATGAATTGTAAACAAGTTTTTACGATTACAAAGATGATTTATCGTATAAAATTGGCGGTTATCCGTGTAAAGTCAGTCGTCGACGGATCGGATTTATGTATGTAATAAAGACATAAGACATCTAGTCGGTAGTATGCCATTAGCGTCTTGTTTTGGTTCTGATGGCGATAATAGGAGCCGAAATTAGCGGTCTCGTGTCGATTCGAGTGGTATTGCGTTTGGGATTACTGTGTAAGTGTAGGTGGTTGCTAAATCTGGGCTGCGATCGTGCAATTTTATTAATCAACAAACTGAATCCGGTTATACAATATTTTTGGGAGTGGTTGTATGTATTTGTGTTATACATAATCTATTATGAACCTCCAATGGACGTATCACAAATGTTATCTGTTGAGATCAACTGGAGCTTAAACCATAGAGGGGATTATTCGACTTCCATATGAGGTCCGTAAGATCAATAGTAGTTTAAACCACTAAAGAGTGTTTGATCTCCCATAATCCATATCGAATCGATAGTTTGCACTCTCCACGATCAATCAACTACCATTGATCTTACGGTACTAAAGGGACCACCTAAGGGTCTGTAGTGACAATGTGACATTTCTTGGGTCGTGTACGTTCGCACTGAGATACCTCATAGTAATATCTGTGAATACGCGCCTTTATATTCTTACGGGAACTACAAAACGTGACTAATTATTATCAATTATATTATGCTGTGTTTTAATACTAATATTAATTATGGGTGGATTAACTTCGTTAGTTCAAAACAAACCAATTTGCTTGTAATTTTTATCATTTCCAAGTAGTGCAATGAGGTCATCTATTATTGCCAAGTAATATATGGAAATGAAGCGAACAACGCAACCTTCTGGGCGTTATACAGTTTTACATTCTATTTCTTCAGTAGGTTATCTCAGTACTGGCTCCGTTTAGGTGATAATTGCCTTTCTCGTCAACCCTGAGGGCTGACACACTGACGGATTTGTGTCAATGACACTTCGACTGATAATGTGGCATCGTTAATTATGCACATACATATTTTTGTTAATTTGCCCATCTGGTGGCCGACCCCTCACCAAGCCACCTGCTGGCGACTGAGGCGTAGTAATTTATAGGTGTGTTGGATTGAAGGAAGCATCCCTTTTTTTTGAAATATTGGCATCCAAGCTAATATTTCATTTAAGATGTCTATGCCCACAGATTAATAGAAGTAGGCAGATGTAGTCTTGGCAACAAACGATGTGAAGCCGGGTAGCATTTTATGTGTGCGTGACAACTAGGAGTGTCTCTAGGGACACATATATCTGTGTGCGTGTAAAGTTGTGTAGTTATAAGGCGAAATTGTACTCGTATTCTATGCAGACCATCTGTAGCTCCTAAATCTATGTCTATGCCTATCTTTATACCATTTGACGTGCTTTTCAGAACATCTTTCAGCTCCTTATTTGACATAAAATCTTAGTCTAGTCTAGTCTTAAAAGTGCAGTTCAGGAAAAAATAAACCTTTTTAGTAACTCCTATCAGTATTTCTCAAACTTGATATAAAGGCCAAGTTGTCGAGTAAAGAAATACGGTCCAGTAGTGATGATGCGAGTTGATGGTACAGAAAATATATTACAATTTGAATCTTAGATTATCAGTCGATCGCGTACCGGTTTGGTACCCATGTACTTACGGGCCATTATAAATGCTCACTAGTGTTGCCCAAATTTAGTCTTGTTCTTGCATTTTTACACGACTAGTACCTCCGAATTATAGGTAGACCAAGACTAGAACAAGACTGCAAGACTTGAGTATCAGTCTGCAAGACTTAAAATCAGTCATGGTTTTTCTTAAATCTGCTAGGTTTTTTAAAATCAGTCTGCGAAACTTAAGAATCAGTCTATAAGACTTAAGTATTCTGCTAGAATCAGTCTACAAGACTTAAGAACTCTGCTAGAATCAGTCTTGTTCTTGCTCAAGTCTTGCAAGGTTTGATGTTTTATCTTGCTATAATTAAGTAGTTTTGATATTGTGAAAATGCAAGATCAAGACTGCAAAACTGGGCAACACTGGTGCTCGCAAATGACACGGAATAAGTAGCACACGAAATTGCTACTTAGCGATTAATTTTTTTTTCTCTCGACCGACACTTTTTTTCGCCTAATTCTCGGTTGAACGGTTTGATATCTTAACCAACGCGTGTCTTGGCACCGAAGATTTTGTTTTTTACTATTTGGGACACTACTTAAATTGATATTTTAATATTTAATGTTATTGTTAGGATGGCAACAAATTGGTTTGTAATTGAGACACGTTATACGATAATAGCCAACAAAATCATTTAAGGTGATACAAATGTTCAACTGGGTGGGTCTAAGTAAATGGTTTGATGAAGCAGCTGGCTTATGTTCAATATAAAGTATACAACATTAAACCTCATATGGTCGGGAATAAAATGGCTTAGCCGATTTACTTTAAATGTTACCAAATTTTGTAGAAATCGATTTCAAAATATGAAATTGTCAACCTTAATCGTAAATGTTCTCCATAGCAACTGAACAGATTTACGTGAAACCTATACCAGAAAAATTGTCAAGACTTGTCTAAGAATCCGTGGATCCAAGATTTAATATTAGTCATTTTATTTAAAAAATAATCAATAATAACCTTAAATATGCGACAAACGTCATGGGTCATCATGACTTGGACTGCAAAATGTTCGTCGCAGATCCGCGATGGCGGCCTCCAAAGCTGGACGTGCGCGCAAATTTTTGCGTGAAATTCGTAAAAAAATTACGTCTTCTTAGCATTTTATGAATTAAATCACGTTTTAAATAGTTTAAATATAATATTGAACATAATTTTTAGGATATTATATGATTACAAATATTTTTAAATTAATATTTATGTCAGTGACGCGTTTTGTTGTCATCATAGATTATGAATAATATAGAATGATGAATAGGTATATGATTAAAAAGCATAATCGTCCTCTAAAAACCGCTTACCTACTTTCTAATCTTATTGTCTTGCCTAACAACAACAACAGGTTGGGCTAACAATCAGAAGGTCCCAGGTTCGATCCCCGGTGGGGCATGCACCAATAGCCGTGTCTACAACATGCACATGCCGCGCGAGGCTGCTCACCCACATGCCTCGCGAAGCACGACGTTTGCCTGAGTCGCATGCCGCGCGAGGCAAATGGCGAGGCAACTGACACACTAGACAGGGAAAGGTATACCCTATCAATCAGTTTGACACGTTTGACATCGTTCTGTCTCACGACTGCCAAACTAGGCGAGGCAAATGTGAGTGCTCAGGTGAGGCAGGGCGCGCATTTGCCTCACGTGAGGCAAGTCAAACTTCGCGAGGAAAATATTCCTCGCGCGGCATGTGACACTTCTGGACGTAGCTATTGGATGAATTTTCATCTATGTGCATAATTTACAGTTCGCTGACGGTGAGGGAAAACATCGTGAGGAAACCTACCTATCCATCAGGATTAGGTAATAGTCAGTTCCTGTATACACGGCGACAAGGTTCACCACCTGTCACGTTGGGTTCTATCTGGTGAAACGTGGGCTTTGAGTTGGTTAATCCCTCCACAATGTGGTGGTGTATGGCCACTCACGCCTCTGACTACCCCCGAATGGGGATAAAAGTCGTGACGTTACATTTCATTTTTTCATATTTTTAACCGACTTCAAAAAAGGAGGAGGTTCTATGTTCGGCTGTATGTATTTTTTTTATGTATGTTCACCGATTTCTCCGGCATTTATGAACCGATTTGAAAAATTCTTTTGCTGTTCGGTAGATCGTAGCTCCAAGTTGGTCCCATAAAAAAATAATTCCTAGAATCAACCCCTAAGGGGGTAATTTTGGGGGGTGAAGGTCGTCTGAAAAAAAAATTTTTGTCCGATTGACTTGAAACTTAATATGTATATTTTGCATAAGAAATAATGAAACTCATGTTTCAGGATTTTAGAAAAATCCCCCCCTAAGGGGTAAAACGAGGTGTTGAAGTTTGTATGGAGAGTTACCGTTTATCTCTAACGTTTATGAACCAATTTTTCTTTTTAAACTGTTATTTGGTATGCCGAGTCTACCTACTATAAAAGTAAGAAGATAGGTAGATTGGCACCGACCCCAAATACTCGATAACACATCATCACGCCTGATTTTCCCGAAGGGGTAGGCAGTGGTGGTAATAGAAATATTATTTCAGGCTTTTTAGTGCTCCAGGTTTTTTTTGTCTTGCCTATGATATCTTTTTATACCACTGAGTTGCTAGACAAACTTGTTTTTTTTTGGCGGGAAGTGGCGAAGTGCAACATTGAAAATCTTTATTATTATAGGTAGGTACTTGACACTGGCTATATGCGACAAGAAAAGCCAAGACAAAAAAACATGCGTACGGCCCGCCTGATGTTAAGCGTGTTTCAGTTGATGTTATTCATACTACTTAATATTAGTAATACGAAATTATTTTTGTTTGCTTATTTTTAAGTTGGACTAACCACCGTTTGGTGGGGTAGTACCACCCTCTCATAGAAAATCGGCGTAAAGCAGCTATTACAGCTGCGTTTCGTACGATGAGTGAGAGAGCCGTAAGCCCAAACCCCCCCCCCCTTCTCCCCTACCCCTTCCCTTCAGGTCGGCAATGTTTACTATATGTTTAGTTTTATTGAGCATCAGGATTAAGTTGGGAGACCGGAGTTCAATGCTCTACATTACTAAACCATACATCAAATAAACATCACAGCTTCTTAGGGATGGGTCCAAATTTAATAAGTCGCTAAATTTGCAGTGCTAAATTTATTTAGTGTCATCACCCGTTAAATATTTTTTTTGAAATGTAACGTCACCACTTTTATCCCCATTCGGGGGTAGTCAGAGGCTTGAGTGGATATACACCACCCCATTGTAGAGGTATTAACCAACTCAAAGCCCACGTGTATACAGGTGAATTTTTCAAGTGTGCGTGGATGGCCAAATCCGAAACTATAAGGAATATCGAAAGGTACTCAAAGAAGTCTCGGGGCCGATTTTGGTGAAAACTAAAACTGCATCATTGGATTTTTGAAAAAACTAAATTCGTAGCCAGGCATCGAACTAGTTGATTTCGAACTAGTTGAAAAAAACCACTTACTGTATTATTACACCATTCGATAGTGTCGCTGATAAGGAACGAATTCTGGGAAGTAATGACATACGGCAAACTTAAAAAAAACTGTGTTTTTTAATAAACTGCTGCATATTTTCAAGTTGACTGTAATAAGTCATACGTACATTACCTTTACCTTGTTCAAAATTATGCTCAATATTTTTATTTATTTACCTTCGCAGCGCAGTCATCTTCATAACATTATGTTCTAATTACAAATTTTCAATCATTTTTGAACAATTAATCAGTTTAGGTTTAATAGTTAGGTAACTTAAGAGAAATAAAATACTATTTTGTTTAAAATTAGCTCTTTCCTTAAGTTTACCGTAAAAACAATATTCGTAGCCAGGAATCAAACTAGTTGATTTAGAATAAAAAACCAAATACTGTATTATTACACCATTCGATAGTGTCACTGAATAGAAACGAATTTTGAGAAGTAATTACAACTTCTCAAAATTCGCATGTGTGTGTGCATAATTTACAGTTCGCTGACGGCGAGAGAAAACATCGTGAGGGAACCTACCTATCCCTCGGGATTAGGTAATAGTCAGTTCCTGTATACACGGCGACAAGATTCACCACCTGTCACGTTGGGTTCTGACTATACAGGGTGAATTTTTCAAGTGAGCGTGGATGGCCAAATCCGAAACTATGAGTGATATCGAAAAGTACTCAAAAAAATCTCGGGGCTGATTTTGATGAAAACTAAAACTGCATCATTGGATTTTTGAAAAAACAATAGTCGTAGCCAGGAATCGAACTAGTTGATTAAGAATAAAATACCACATACTGTATTATTACAGCATTCGATGGTGTCGCTGATAAGAAACGAATTTTGAGAAGTAATTACAATTTTCATCAAAATCAGCCCCGAGATTCTTTTGAGTACTTTTTGATATCACTCATAGTTTCGGATTTGGCCATCCACGCACACTTGAAAAATTCACCCTGTATAGTCAGAACCCAACGTGACAGGTGGTGAATCTTGTCGCCGTGTAGGGGAGAGCGGGGCCAAAAGTTCCGATTTTTAAACAAACTCAAGTATTAATCAAAAAATGAGCTATCAACAAAATGTATGCCAGTTTATAATTTGTAAATATATTGTTCTTTATAACTTTGAAAGCCTTTTGGGTATATCTTAAACGGATTATTTTATATTAAATTTAGTATGCAGAAAAACGAAAAGTAACAACATACCCCATTTTGGGGCAAGTTGTTATCAAGCTGGGTTAAGTTGTTACTAGGTCTATTTGGAACATATATGATAAAGCAAATAAAGTTTTCAATTTTTATTCATTTATTTAAAGACTAATTAACAATGTCTTAAAAGTAGCCAGTCATATTAGTCTGATAAATTTAACAAAACAATAATTAAATAAAATATACTCCAGATACTAGTGCACCAACTTGCTTGGCAAATTTTTTGGCGATAATTTTGACCTCGGTTTTAAGACTGTTGTTACTTCGGTCTCGTCTATATTATTATAAATTCTTGAGGGTGGAAACTTGTACTTATCCAGTACTGTATCTATTAAAATAGGTTGCCCTACTCGCACTTGTAGAGTCTGGGGTTCTTATTGACAGCTTCGGACGTCTTTTAAGGAAAGCAGTTAATAAGGTTTTGTTCTTCTTTCCTAAAAACGAGTCTTACTTTTTATAGCCAACTATTTTTCCCGCTTTCAACTTCTTCACAAATCTGTATAATATCATATGACAAATATCATTTTTTTTATTATACAGTTTTTATTTTTCTGCCGTCTTCCATGACTGCATCTGCCGCCATTTGCATCAACTATTGAGAGGTAGTAACCCTGTTTGATTTTATCATGTAAGTACTTACGCATTATGTAATAAAATATCAATTATTAGTACATATATTTATTTTCATTGCAATGGGGCAAGTGGTTCCGAGGTCACAACATGCCCCTAAAAAAAGGTACATCTTGCCCCAAATAATATGCTCTCACAAAAAGTAGAATGATAGCTTAGGTTATAAAACCAGGTTTATTTTAACTTTAGCATAGCAATACTAAATGTATATTTATACAAACCCACAAAAAAACTAAAAGCTACCCAACAAAATAAGTGAAATTGACCAAAAGTAACATAGACGAAAATATTTACTAACGTGGATCAAAGGATGTTTTCTCTCGCCGTCAGCGAACTGTAAATTATGCACATAGATGAAAATTCATCCATTAGTGCATGCCCCAACAGGGATCGAGCCTGGGACCTTTTGATTGTTAGCGTAACCAGTTCACCACAGTCGCTTGCAGTGCAATTGTTATCCCGAGATTAGAGTCTTCATGATTTTCCCTGTTTTCGGAACAATACACACTTAGGTGTTGTAATTATTATGTATTGTTCCGAAAACTAGCAAAGTGGAAGCTCGAAGAACCCCAGCGAGACAGTGGAGCACATCTTGCTTCATTGCCCTGTATTTGCACGCCAAAGATATGATGCACACACAAACATAATAAAATTTGTACGGAACCCTCAGAGCACGAGTCCTACTTGCACTTGTCCGGTTTTAATTTGTAATGAGTAGCCCAAATACAAATTTTCATATCTCTAGCTTCAGAAAAATTGGGACGCCTATACAAACTTCCACCCCCTATTTTACACCGTTAGAGGTGAAATGATCAAAAATGCTGAAATTACTATTCTTAGTTAATAAGAAGCCTAAATACAAATTTTCTTGTGCCTAGCTTTAGAAAAATTTGAACCCCCATATAAACTTCTACCCCTTATTTTACCCTCTTGGGGGTAGAATTTTCAAAAGCGCTGAAATTTCTATTTTGTATTTGTATTAGTAGCCTAAATAGAAATTTTCATGTTTCTAACTTCAGAAATGAGGGAATTCCATACAAACTTCCACCCCTTATTTTACCCCCTTAGGGTAAGAATTTTCCAAAATCCTTCCTTTGCTCTTCTTTTACGCTATGAAAGGTACTTACTGTCCAAATTTCATGTTTGTATCACCAGCGGTTTGAGCTGTGCACGTTTTGACGGACGGACAGATAGACAGACGGACAAAAAGTGATTCTATAAGGGTTCCGTTTTTTCCTTCTGAGGTACGGAACCCTAAAAACTCACAAAACGAGGCGTTTTGTGGAGCAAGTATTTTATTTTTAATTATACCATATATTATTATTATCACGGAGCTGCTCCAGACCCATGGCTCTGGCTTGAAAATCTTGACCTTACATGAAAATTAGTATTTCGGCTACTCAGCCTACAAATACAAATATTCATGTCTCTAGCTTCAGAAAAACTGGGACTATCCATAGATACTTTCTCCCCTTAATTGTTGAATTCTCAAAAATCCTTCCTGTGGTCTTCTTCTACGCTATAAAAAGTTACAATTTCATGTTTCTAACCCAAGCGGTTTAGGCTGTGCACGTTTTGACAGACGGACAGATAGACTGACGGGCAAAACAGTGATCCTATGAGGGTTGCATGCATGCCCGGAATGCGTTGCATTGCCACTCCATCCGTCCGTCATCCTCCATCAATCCATCAGTCAAATAAGGGGTAACCTTTTCCAAAAATGTGCGCGTACTAGGTCGCAGGCACAGCTAGTAACTAATAAGGATTAGTACTACTTTTATTTTATTTCAGTTATTACCCGATGTTGTCAACAATTTTTCTTGTTTGCAGTTATTTAGAATTTTAAGTTGTTTTAATTTTACTTAATTTGTCCTATAATATTAAACATTTAAATTATGTACTAGTCTTTTTTTAAGTAGTACTACCTATTACCCAGTGTTGGGCAAAATTAAATTTCAGAACAATTAAAAATTAACAGTTAGTTAGCTTTTATTTACTATATCAACAAAATAACAATAAAAAAGATTACAAAGAAAAAATAACCTACCCACCTACCTATTAATAAAAATGTAGTACTTAAATTGTACTTAAGATTTAGTGAAAATTTTCCTTTACGAAGTTACCCTTATACGACTAAATAAAAGTAGGCAAGATACGAATTTAGTATATGAGTCACTTCTGTTTTTGTTTTATCATGTCGTCTTTTTGATGTATCGTGGCGTATCGAAAATTCTAAATTCAAAAAATTCAACTCGCGGTCCTACGACATTGTTTGAGCAAAAAGCGGTCAACCTCGAGCTGTCAGTTGCAATGGTTCCAGCCTTAAATTTAATGCGTATAATATACAGGGTGACCTCTTAAACGTAAACAATAGTTTAATCTATGACTTTATACGATTTTGATTATTTTAGAAACGTTAATAATCGAATTCATTTGGTGCGTCCAGATGCCTATCACGCCTCGCCCGAGCATTCTTGTTATGCGTTCCGATATCAAAACTGAGTGCTTGGGCGCCGCATGGGCCCGATGTAGACACACCCATTGATTAAAAAAAATACTTGACAATAAAACTACGGCTTTACATTTTAATCTTTCAGTGTGGTAGCCACTTGTCCCATTTACCATAAAAAAAAAACTACACTCACTAAGGTCAAATTCTTCATTATACACGTGTAGTAACTGTTAACGTATACAAAAGAACAAACCAATTTCCGAACGCTTATTGTGAGCTAAATCCCCACTAGACAATCGAATCGTACCGAATACTTGAATTAATTGAAAAAAATATCGGTCGAACTAAAGAGGGCGATAAAAAACGATAAAAAATTATTTATATCGAGTACGTGACAATCGCATGGTCACCGTAGCGGCGGCTGCGCGTGCGTCGAAATGTTGCGGCTTTTTGTGAATGAACCGAAGCTTGTCCGGTATTTAACGGTACTCTCTTGTGTTCAGTTTTTTATTATCAGTACGAACCTTGTACGAATTTTAATAAATTAGAAATATAGATCTATCATTTTTGCCTAGTTATTCGCTAATCACATCATGCAGGTAAAAATGCTTATTCAAAAATGAGTCATCTAACCTACTAATAAAATCTTGGAAGATAGACACTCCGTGTAATATAAACTTTTTTTTTTTTTTTCAAATTAATAATAAAAAATGCAGGTGCGTTTTATCTATTTGGTATCAAGACATTATCATAATCGATGTAGTTTTTAATCGCGGACTAAAAATCGTGTTATCATTATGTAAATGTTTTTAAAAGACAATCCGCCAAATTTATAGAGATTTTTAGCTAGTTTACAATGATTTTACAAAGCGTTTCTGGGAATAAAAGTGATTTGTAATGCCAGTGTAAGTCCATCATTAACTGTTTTTAAATCTGAGGAATGTATTTTACACCACTTTAAATAAAGTCATTTATGTTAATAGCGGTGAAAAAAAATGTGGGTGCACTGCATCTCTGCTTCTGCCTCTGGGAATACATGATGATGCATTAAATTTTCCTGCTATTATCAAACTTTATTAGTAATTTTAGTCTTAACACTATTTATAGTTTATTTAAAACACGTGTATTTAGGTGTTAGTTCATAAAGTCGTCCCGGCCGCGGCCAGTTCGCGGTTACGGGTTGACGTAACCCTCCGCTGCCATCTGTGGTCGAAGTGACCCACTAAAACATCTGTGCCGTATAATAATGTGTGTTTTGTTTTTGTTTGCAGGTACGTAATTTAAAAGCGATATCACCAGGTTAGTGGGTAACAGTGAGCAGAATCGGTGGTGCAACCGACTTATCGCTTCAGGGGACAACGTTACCTTTACAAGAATTTGAGATGTAATTAAATTTCCGTATAATGATGACATTAGGTCCAAATTTGGCCACCTGCTAAAGTTGGTGACATTGTAAGTAATGGGGAAGAAATATAAGCAGGATCTTAAATTCGACTTCCATCATAGCCACTTACGAAAATGTATGGTATTGTATTGAAGGCTGCGTAGATAAAGGGTAGGTTCTAAGAGTGGGTCCAGGAATGGAAACTAACTTCTTGTTTAAAAAAAATTTTAGGAGTACTTACGCATTAATGTTATTTTCATTAACTATTTTTGCAGTTCTAACTACCTACTTATACATTTTATGCATTTTTGGTTCATCATCATCATCATCACACATCAAAAATGTTATTCTAGTGTGTTGCTCCCGAGTGAAGGAGTACAATAAATGTTATAGTTCTCGTTCCATCTACAGTACATTCAAATTGCGGTCCCTAAACTGGTACTTTTATGACCGCAACTCCTGCCCTAAGAATTCCGTTACATTTATTTGCATTTGCACGTAGCCACAACGGAATGGGCCACTTTATTCATGTTCCTATATTTTCGAAATTACACGACGCGGTACACCTGCTGACAATACACAATCATAGGCTTAGGACACACCGTTGCGGGTACCGCTAGCGGTTCAGACGCTAAAACTAATACAGAGGGTCTACTCTGTTTCAAACGAAAACGAAATTTCGGACGAAATTCGCGTTTTTCCTACTACGTTTCTCATTGTTTCCGACATTTCTTACGAACGAAAATTGTTTGACGTTTAGATTCGACGACGACGAAGACGTCAAACAATTTTCGTTCGTAAGAAATGTCGGAATCAATGAGAAACGTAGTAGGATAAACGCGAATTTCGTCCGAAATTTCGTTTTCGTTTGAAACAGAGTAGGCCCTCAGTTGAGCGCAGCGGACTCGGTGGGCTTTTATTATGTCGCGTGGCTTTGATTTAGTGGTGGCAGGAAGTGGTAAGCAGCTATAAGTTTGTCTAAATGTAAGCGCTAGAGTATGGGACTACTTGGATATATTTTTCTCATTTTCTTTGATGATTACAAAATACTTATTGAAGTTATATGAAGCGTAACTAAATCATTTGTGCATAATTCGATTTAAAGTGCAATAAGCAATAACAGGCCTGTATCACACACAGAGATAATAGATATAAAGTATAAACTATTAAATTAAATGGAGAATGGTGAACTCTGTTTTCATGGCTGTTTCCATCATCTTTATATCCTTGTTCAATCGATACGACTCGACGTTCGTCGCAATATCAGTAAATTGACGTCTATTTATCGATAATATCCGTGATCGTCTGCGCCGCTATAAATTTGAGAACGTTTAATTCGGCTACGTTTAGCGGACATTGCGCTATTGAACCAGTCTACCCCAGGGTTAACTCTTATGATATTTATTAGTTTTAGTTATTTTATCAGTAGCGTTGTATTTTGTTGCGACTGTCTCTTTTTTATGTTAGTAAGGTGGCATACAAGCGTACGGCCCGTCTGATGTTATGCAGTTACCGTAGCGTATAGATGCTTGCCGGCGCTCTTACTCATCGTACGAAACGCAACGCTGTTATAACTACCTACATTACACCGATCTGTTATGAGAAGGTGGTACTACCCCGGTCAAGCCTGCAATATTGGCTACAGCTTGGCTCTACGACCAATAAATTCGTTTGTCTCATTGTTAACCTCACCAGTTTCTAACTCATTTCAATAACACACGTCAGGATTCGCCACGCCTCATTAGCGATCCAGCATAAACATTTCGCGATGCACATACATAACGTACAGTAATTGTTTCATACGCGCATCGAATCGATGTCGGCTACGAATCGAATAAATCATTCGCATCAATTGACGGCTAGAAAATCGATTCCATCGCGATCGCACGCCGACATTCCTGTGCAGTGTTTTAGCTCGCACATTTGAATAAAATTTCGAAGAATGCGTTATTGAAATGGATTGGCGGATATGTTCAATGCTTTATGCAAGGTAACTTAGTATAATATTGTTTCATACGTTGAACCAGTGTTTTAAACCTAGTTAAATATCGGTGAATATACTTAATTAAAAAAAATATATATAACGTCACGACTTTTATCCCCATTCGGGGGGGTAGTCAGAGGCTTGAGTGGCCATACACCACCACATTGTGGAGGTATTAAGCCAACTCAAAGCCCACGTTTCACCAGATAGTCAGAACCCAACGTGACAGGTGGTGAACCTTGTCGCCGTGTATACAGGAACTGACTATTACCTAATCCCGAGGGATAGGTAGGTTTCCTCACGATGTTTTCCCTCACCGTTAGCGAACTGTAAATTATGCACATAGATGAAAATTCATCCATTGGTGCAAATTAATTAAAAAACTACATTTAAATAAAGATCTTTTAATATGGATAAAACAAATCGCACAGTGGTCAGCGGAATTTCCTTTTGAAACCGAAATCACTAACCAGTTGCATTTTTCGAACATATAAATTTAAAAAATCATAATTGCTTACGTTGGTGTATTCATGTTGTAATTTACATTTAAAACTGTTCGAGTCGACAGCCTTATTGAATTATTAAAATTTTATGTATATTTTTTGTGCTGCCCCACGAATGCGCTTGGTTCGGAATCAAAGTTATATTTATTGTTTTGTATGTAAATATCAAGATTTAATTTAAATATTTGTAATAGTGTCTCTCAGATACACTAAAATACGAAAATAATGTTTGAAATATTCGAAATTACGACAAAACTTGTAGAAATTATGCACAAACTCTTGCCCTCCAAAACTGTACGTCAACTGTCAAATAATATTGACATTGTTTCAAATCATAAATACCAAAGAAAGTTAACCTTAACTGCAATTTATTAGTGTAAATTATCGAGTTTAGGGGTCGAAAGTCTATCGTTCATGTTCAAACAGGCGTGGGACGTCTATTGAGTTTTAGCGTATCAATTGACAACATGTTATCTATATTTAATGTGCGTGGGCATTAATTGGCAGTAGGTTCGTTCAAATTTATGTTTTTTGAAAGTTATTGTGTCCTAAATATTTTGTCGGTTTGATCACTGTGTATGATTGAGGTTAGAATTGTTTATATTTGGCTGTAATTTTTCAAGGATTTTTCTTATTTGGTCCACTGCTGGTAATGGGTATAAAGGCTCAAGCAAATAACTTTTTCTTGTAACTAAGGTTTCAGATAGATGATTTAAGGAAATATATCCCATTGTATCCGTCTGGACTAGAACACACATGACATTAAGAATTCTAATTAACATAATCAACAAGCAGTTCTTGCTTTGCATGTATTATTGCAAACGTAACAATCATGCGTCCATTGTTTTCGAAAACAAAACAAAAAAACTAATGTTTATTGTTTTTTGTCGAGTCGTAACCGCAACTGATTTATTTGCGTATTATGATAAATTATGCCAGTGTGTATGAAGCACGTGCCGAATTTATAAGCAAATTTTATAGAAATTATAAAAGTTGTGTTTATACGATTACCGATTGGCACAGTGGTTTTGCGTTGGGCGCTCGGCTCACTGCATCGGGTTGCGGGTTCGATTCCCGCCAGATGCAAATTTCTGAAACGGCCTTTTCGTAATTTGGCCTGGTCTGGGTGTCACTGGGATCGCCCCTAGTCCATTGTATGGTAGCCATAGTACAAGCGTTGCTTAGTTTGGGACCATACAGTTGGTGTGTTTTTCTGGCGATGTTTATTATTAATTTGGTCTGAAATGTTATGATAGACATACATTTTGTAGAAAAATACTTGCCTACTTACCTATTTCTTATGTCTGCAACATTTAAAAAAAAATCACATGTTTCGTTTCTGTATTAAATTATGTGTATTCCTACGAAAAAACCCGCGGGCAGGTCACCAGCCATAAATTATATTGGCACGTGCTAAAGTTTAAAATATATTCATAGGTGTAACAAAAATCAAAGCTACCGTTACTTCCTAGAATGCTGTAAATCTACGAACAGGTTACAGCACGGTTTTTTTTTGTAATAGGTTTAAAACAAACAAGTTAGTGTAGTACCCAGACCAAAGTAAATACGAAAATACATAATACGTAATCTATAAAATATTTACTTGTTGATTTTTTGCAAAATTTTTTCAGTATTTTTTTTACCTTTGTCCCACTGTGCATTTTTGTATTAACCATTCCAACTTTGATATTAGGGGCTTTTCTTTTTTTTTTTGACGGGCCCGTTAGCGTGGTTGGCGCGGTGGCGCCTTTCACGCTGCAGGTCGTAGGTTCGATTCCTACCCGGGACATGCATTTGTGTGCGTGAACATGTCTGTATGTCCGGAATCTGGGTGTATATGTATATTAAGTATGTATTTACAAATAAAAAAGTAGTATATGTAGTAATATCAGTTTCCATAGTACAAGCTCTGCTTAGTTTGGGATCAGGTAACCGTGTGTACAAAAATGTCCCAGGATATTATTATTATTAATTTTTGGCGGGAAGTGGAAAAGTGATGTTGTCATTTTTGTTTTAATTACCAATACTTGTGTTTTAAATACGATGAAAAAAAAAAAAAAAACTTTATATTACTTCAATTTGGATAGAACCATAGACCTAAAAAACTATGAGCACTTATTTATGAAAGAGATTAATTCCTTTTCCGTACCTCATACATTTTATAATCACACCCGCAAAGGATCCACCAGTTGGCTCGTAATACTAATGTCTATAGTTTATGCTCCATAACAGCTTGTAGAAAATAGATCATTGATAAAACAGGCCTGTGATTGGCCGGTATCTAGCTCGCTTAATTGTAGACTGCGCTTGCGCCGCTATCCTATCTAATGCCGATACTGAGGATAAGCTTATGAAATAATACGTTGGAACACGAGCAACAAGCTACTAGAGTGGTACCATTTGTACTCGATTGATGGACTGTCACAGTTTGTCAACTTGAGTCATGTCGCTGTCACTGTTTTGTGGACTCGAATCTATTAGCATGGCTTAAGGTCCATGCCATGTATGAAGGCAAAGATTAATTTTAGTTTCCGCGGCGCTCCAACTAGATGGAGCATGCGCACTAATAAAATGCGGCAACTGATAATGCTCAAATTTTTGAGTACTTCAGTACATCTGACAGCAACCATTGTATGAAACTGACAGGCCGCGTCGAAAATAAGTTGCCTCATTTCTGGAAATGATTTTTCTTAGTAGGGCGGTATCTAGTAAATCTATGTATGAAGGCATCTAAGAACACCCTATAGAGGTGGAAGTTTAATGATTTTGGTAGGCAGTGCATCAAGATTAAAATGTGGCTTAAGCGTTGTGACTTCCCGATATGTGCTGGTTACTGAAACCTTGCTGAAATGTTTACTAAAACCTGAATCTGAGAGAGATTTAATTAATTATTTTAAATGTAGTAGTTTAGAGTTTTTTACTCTATATAGAGAATTGTTAAATTGCGGTGAAGGAAAACATCGGGAGGAAACCTGCATGTCTTTAGACATGTGAAATCCACCAACCCGCACTGGGCCAGCGTGGTGGATTATGGCCTAAATCCCCCCTCGCATTGAGGGGAGGCCCGTGCCCATCAGTGGGACGTTAATTAAATAAAAAATAAATATAACGTCACGACTTTTATCCCCATTCGGGGGTAGTCAGAGGCTTGAGTGGCCATACACCACCACATTGTGGAGGTTAAAAGGGCTAAATTATTATTATTATAGAGAATTATTGCTGTTGGCTGCTCAAGTTGCTATTTCTGAGAATGTACATCAACTTTTTTTCTATTCAAAAACAATTTGAGCTTCTTGCCTGCTCTTCTCAGTGGTGGTACCGGTGAGTCTGACTATCCATAAGTATCCATCCATAATATTTTGATTTTGATCTTGTATCATCAGTATCTTGCTGTCCACCTTAGTACTTCTTACAGACAAAAAGTGGATATACTGTTCCATCAACTTAATATTTCATGTCGCCCAAATCATAACGTCCGTGCGAGAACCAACTGACTTCTAATCCCCTGGTATACCTGACTAACATTGTATCGTAAAACGATCATTACAAGCGCTGCCAGGCAACATGTTACGTGTTGCGTGTTGCCGTGTGTATGCAATCCGCCAATTTGCGGTACTGCCGGCTCGTCGACCGTCGGCACCGGCAGCTTTCTACGTCATTAGTTGTGTAATTATTTCTATTGAGGGGTTACCTCGTAAGTCGAGATGTACCATTCAACTCGCTATAATCTCACCAGTGAGATAGGTGCTGTACTCACGTGAGTAATGTGACTGTGATAGCGCTCCGATAACATGAGGGTGTTCTGTCCTGAGGGTCTAGACAAGTGGAGTCGATTATACATCATTACGCTTCGATATATGGGAATGACATAAGTCAAATGTCCTTTTTTTATACATTGACAGTGTTTGTAGAAACGCTTGAAGACGAATCTATCAGACACCCCTACTTACATGACAGATTCTATAAATAAAAATGACAACAAAAGGTCTCAGGATGCACATTGCAAATTATAATCCAATGGTCGTTGCAACTTGTAAACCTAATAAATGGACATTCAAAACTTTCGCATTAATATTATTTATTGGCACACCAGCTGAGATGCAATTAGGATACTAATAACGAATGAATTCCAAGGTTTACTATCATATCGCGGTGGATTTTGATTTTGCACCGCCGCATGACGAAAGGCGGAAGCAATAAGATGTTACGATAAGTATAAATCAGCCGTGTAAAGGCTCCCAGCAATTAAACTAACTCCGGGACCTGCGCGCGCGCATATCAGCGCACAAATCATAATCAGTGCCACCTGTGGGCGTCAGTAAAACATAGCGATGATCCTTCGGGAGCGATCGCTATGTTGATCGACCGTTATAGATTTTATATCCGAGAAATGGATGATCATTTCCAGTTGTATTTTTTTCTATTAAATCTTAATCGTATTTCAATTCGAAGTGCACTTAATAAGTAGTATGAAGCAATTTGTTATTAGATTGTGAATTATATTAAGTGCATTTTATGTCTGACATAAACTTGCTCAGTCTACATACAGACCTTTCAGGTATCAGTTCTTCGAGGGAAATAGAGTGTTCCGATTGGTAGATTTCACACCAAACGGAACTATCCTGATTTTTCATTGGTGCTTAATTAAAAGGAGAACAGTAAACATAATGCATTAATTAATGATTACAGAAAGTTAGCGTGTTGCACGAAGTGATTATTAGACCATGGACTATGCAGCTACTTTGTAGAACAGTTATACTTAGAAAAAGTACAACGCCTATATTGTCGGTATTGCTCACGGCTCATCTTTTGGTGAATAATACGCATCAAAGTGCCTTTAAGTTGATTGTCGAATTGCGAGTGCGTTGAGCACAAGTTTTTTTTATGGAACTGAGATCGCAGACAAGCGGACGGCCCACCTGATGTTAAGCAGTTACCGTAGCTTATAGATGCTTGCAATACCAAAGTCATTGCTCGCACGTTGCCGACCCGAAGGGGAGTGGGAAGGAGGGGGGGAAGGGGAGAGGGTGTTGGGCTTCCGGCTTTCTCACTCGTCGTACGAAACGCAACTGTAATAGCTACTTTACGCCGATCTTCCGTGATAGAGTGGTACTACCCCGGCCGAGCCAGCCCGTTTACCAGCTGCAGTACTTTGGCTACAGCTTAACTCTACCATCAATAGAGTAACAACAGTAACAGTTGTAACGGGTTTAGTGATGACTATATTATGTACTGAATTGGAAATAAAACCTAGAACATTTCAGTAAAAGACATGTGAACATAAACATGTAGAATAACACATTTCATTTGTGCAGTTAACCCATGGACCAATTACTAAGGGGACTGGCCCTAAGCAACTCGGCCGAGTGGTCGGCCTAGTACTAACATCGACATAAAACGAAGCGAGTAGTTCAACTATTTACCGGTAGATAGAACAATGAAAATGAAAGAACAATGACCACGTATTTTTTCATACATATATCTAATAAGGGCACCTCTTTCTTTAGTTTTTACAAATTAAATGCTCAGTTAAATTATTTCAATTTCAACAAATTACAAATGCGTCAACTGTATATTTGCAAATCATCTATTCATAATACTTATGAATAATTCATCTAGATATTCATATGACTAGGATATGTTACGGTTGATTACGATTCGTTATTTATTGGCGTTAATTACACCTTCGAAGTTAAATGTGTATCGATTATGACATTATTGGCAACCAGCGGGTCTAACTGCGTCACTATGCAATATTGCTTATGAATTGCAATTCCAATTCATCAAATGAACCGTTTTGCATTTCATCTAATTTCGGTAATATGGGCACAGATGAACCGCGATTCACGAGCAATTCTGCTCCATAGACAATTTCATATCTGAATCCTTTTTTTTTTAAATTTGTTTTACTGCCCTAGATACAAGCCCTTTAGAGCCATGGTATTCAAGGTTGCTATAGAAAAACGATAAAATCCATAAAGTTATGGTTGAATTTATTTTGATCTTATTTTATTAAGAATAATTGCTTATGTAAAAACATTAATTAGATACGTACATAAAATACATTATAAGGTATAGTAACATCTTTAAAATTATTGAAAATCAGGCAATTTTTTTTTGTTGATTCACGTTTAATGGTTTTTGTAGTTCGAAATGGCACCTATTAGGTACCTACTTGACGGTATCCGCTGCGCTATATGATTCACGATAGAGACGCAGTACGTAGGACTTCAAGCCTCCCACTCTGACTGAGCTGGTTTTCCTGTTAAGTCCGGCCAGCCAGACGCTCCGTCTTGCCTGCGTAGTCCAGTTTGTGCAATGATGACAAAAAGGCGGAATGGACTATGCAAACCTCCCTCAGTAGGTAGATATCACTGAGAGCTCGTCACCTTTGACTATACCTTTGTGACTTAGGCCGGTCTCATACATACGGAATTCCGAATCGGAATCCCGTTTCGAAATATCGAATCGGTGGTTCCAAACGCAGTAAATTCATGTCATCTATCCATCAATGTATGGACGTATCGCGTACGGAACCACCGATTCGGAATTCCGTATGTACCTATGTGGCCGCCCTTAGGTACTTTAAAGAAAAATACTAGGTACCTACCTAGGTACCTTACGTTAACACTGGCTATATGAGAGAACGAAGCCATAAAAAAAATCCCTATCGTAACTTACGAGGGATTTTTTTATCGTTTTTCTTTTTTTGTTATGTCTTTGCTCTCTCATATAGCCAGTGTCAAGTACAGGTAGGTAACTAGGCATAAGTTTTGAAATGTAGGTATTCGAGATACTTAAGAAATTCAGTCATTTTATTTATTTATAATTCGGGAAACCAAACATATACCTACATAACAATATTACACATTCACGGTCATAACGATTAACACGTAGCTATAACTAGTCGGTGTCATGACGCTGTTCGTGCCCTGCAACCGACCTTTGAAGCGTCGAAACAAACCACCCTCCGGTTAAAATTCAGCACATGGCAGCGCGCAGCTGGTAGGGTTTCGTTGACGCGATGCCACATTGTTTAGACTAGCTGGCTTCCTCGTTCCTCCACCGTGATGAAGCTCTCCTTGTTGCACTGGGGTTTTCGTGGACCCGATGGCTCGTAATCCCGCGGATAAACTCGCGAAAGCTCGTGCTTTTCTCTCAGCGGTGCCGGATTCTTAGGCACCTGCGTTGGCATGTTGAGGGGTCGTCGTGGAGACTCTTGATGTTCATGTTAAGTAATATTTCGTAATACATAAAAAACAATAAACATCTTCATAGGTTATGATAAATAGGTATGGTACCTATTTCCTATATATAAGTTTCTCTCTGACCTATTTGTCATTAAATTGACATTGACAATTTGCAACATTGCAATTCATCTTTCTTCGTGGACCATATTACCAATTTCATATAACTGTCAAATAGATGAATTGCGATTCATAATATGAATTGCTTGGGAGTAACCATCTTACGATTTCGGTGAATCATATTATGATCATAAAGTGATTCATTTTTGTGATCGAGTTAGCCCCACTGTTATTATTCAAATAACGAAGTGTGAAAGCATTATTTAATTATAACGAATGTATAAGTTATCATTGCCGTGTTTTGTTCATCAAACATTAAAAAATGTAACGTCACGACTTTTATCCCCATTCGGGGGTAGTCAGATGCTTGAGTGGCCATACACCACCACATTGTGGAGGTATTAACCAACTCAAAGCCCACGTTTCACCTGATAGTCAGAACCCAACGTGACAGGTGGTGAACCTTGTCGCCGTGTATACAGGAACGACTATTACCTAATCCCGAGGGATAGGTAGGTTTCCTCACGATGTTTTCCCTCACCGTCAGCGAACTGTAAATTCAAACATTAATTGTGACAATTTGAAAATTGTTTGTATTTGTTATTGTCTTTTTGTAATTTGATGATAAATGATGAGTGAGATGAATGATAGATATGTTACTTAGACGACAAAAAGTGTTTACAAATGGTACGAATATCCCGTCACACAGACTGCTTGTTATCATATAATATTATATATTCTGGTGTATTTGACCAGAATTCAATTAAAGAAAATACAAATAAATTAATTAAACCCAAAAGTACTTCAAAAATGGCAAGATAGAGAATTAAAATAATATCAACAATGTACGTAATAAAGTGTAAAAGAACAATCGATGCGTCCATCAGTGACCACGCGAGAATGATCTCAGGTTTGCCAATTAGGAAAGTTTTTATGTGCCACTTACGGAACGCGTACAACCTATCTACATTCTTATTTTATACATCATTGCATCTGATAGGATGGGGTGTTAGGGAAATTCACTTTTAATAAAAATAAGTATTGCGTACGTGATTAATGGGAAGTAAGTATTGATCTATTCCGTAGTATCACGCGTTCTCATTAGAATATGTATGTGTTAATTCCTTTAGTCACCTTTTACTACTATAATGTAGAGTTTTGTCACCTCAAAGGTACTTAAGTCGATAAGCTACAGGTGATACTACTCGCTACTTGTAAAACTTCACAACATTAGCCGAGCGATGTGTCGGCGGCGATCACAGACCGGCATTACGCATCTATCTCCGTCGCGATAATCACTGCGCACGCGCACAGCAAATCGTACCGGCTTGATGTAAGCAACGAGTCGTTGCGGCGTTATTTGTAACAATTTTCTTCTGGTATGTAGGTGCTTCATTTTAGGGATCAATTTCTCTGAACTAGGACTAAATGATCAACACATAGGTATAATCATCAATATCAAAGGGGGAGCATGGCACTAACATAATTTGCCCGATGTGATATTCAAATCGTGTACTATACCTACCCGACTGTCTTAAGCGATCTGGGGGCTTACCACGAACTCATATTGCGATTCAATTACAGGAACGTTTTAACGATTCAGCGTCTTTTTGTGCAATGACGTACCTTATTGTCATGACCATAAGAAACGTCATTGCACAAATGGCCGCTGAAACGTTAAAACAAAACTGCTATAAGAGGTGGTGGTAAGCCCCCTGTTTTCGATTTTAACGTGATACAAAAAGTCGGAATGCTTACATAATTTGCATCCTCCAGTTTTCTACCGACTTTAAAAACTCTTTTACAGTTATTTCCTAACACTTTCAAACAACTCACATAAGAGTTTTTTCTGCTATCTAAAAGCGGGAAATCCGGTGCGCAAGCGCTTCCGTGCGTTACGTGCGGGTGACGTAAGCGCAATGTTTTTGTAGGTACATGAGCGGTCTTTGCGGTTAGAGCGACAAGAAGCAGGTCTTGTATTTGCGGTTATGGAAAACATGTAACAGGAAGATTATGTTATCGGTGTAACTTTATTAATACAGCGTTACTAATTATTTAATTACATCACCTATTAGTAAGGGGGCGTCCATAAATTACGTGAGGTGATTTTTGAGATTTTTCGATCCTCCCTCCCCCCTTGGTGAGATTTCGTGAGATTTTGCTCGACTCCCTCCCTCCCCCTCTAATCTCATGTGAGATTTTTAAAGATATATTCTAGAGGAGAAACATGTTTTACTTAATTTAACCCAGTTTACTTGCAATTTTATGCTGTTTCTTGCGGTAAAAAAAATTACATGAGATTTGCCGAGACCCCCTCCCCCCACTAAATGCCGCACGTAATTTATGGACGCCCCCTAATCATGATTATAGGTACAATAAATGAACCACACACCCTCCCGTATCGCGCGTTCCGTCAAGAGGGCTGAAGTCGATAGTAAGCTTGTAAATCAGTCAAGTAAGGGTAGTCTGGATTTTTGTAGCCTTTCAAACCGACCCTAATACAAAATAGTTTGACTACGGAACCCTACAAAATAAAATGGTGACAAAGTTCAGGAGGAAAAGTAAGTAAAATAATACATCTGGATAAAAAAATCTAAAATAATTTATCAAAAAGAATAAGAGAATGGCGTTGATCTGATGCGTCTAGACGCTGGAATGGACTTATGGGACTTTTAATGCCTAATATGCCTATCAGGGTGTTTTATGGGTACCTATCTGTTACATTTGTATTTGACAGGATGTAGATGCTAGCAAAATACTCTTATGGACTCGCACACAGGACCGCGTTCGGAGGCTACGCATCGAATGCGACTATTGACCCTGTTCCTTACTTTAGATTGACATGTTCAGTTACGGCGGCGTCAGAGTGAATAGTTGCACTCGGTGCAAAGCCTCTGAACATGGCCCAGTGCATGTGTAAGTAAGGGCCACCGCAGACACGCTACTTTTTGCATCGGTGATTGTCGATTTTGCGACTGTATCGCGTTTTGGCGATACTCTGCTGTCGGACGCAGCGACTGCTCCGATACTAAAAGCGACTAATTGCCGATCGCCGTTGCAAAAAGTAGCATATCTGCGGTGTCCCTAAGCTAACCCAATTTTGATATTACCTGCAAACAATAACCTGCCTCTCAAATTACTTCTACCAACATATTTTGAGTCAAAGAATGCACTAACAACAGTAAACGTGACAACAAACAGACAAACACATGTAACTCATCCGTTTATCTGGCCACGAACAAATGCCACCGTTATCCGGGGACCCGGCAACGTGACCCAGGGTTGTCGATCGCGATCGCAATTAGCTGCGTGTGCGCACCGAGGCAGCACTTAGAGATAAGTACGTGACAAGTATGATACTTTTTATACCTTACGGATTGACCCTTAAGTGGTACGGCAATTTGGACCGTTTGATGCTTAAAATTTTATTAGAAGCGTGATCATAATTTTAAGCTTTACAGCTTCACGTAGGTCAGTCTTGAACAAGGCGTGATTACAGCTACGGTAGTGGCCGGGCGATGACGTTTCAATCGAATTCACGACTTTCAATTAAATGACTAATGCCCAAACTGTCCTTTTTCACACGACTGTTTCTAATTTCGAATCGCCAAGAGTGACAGCCCTATGAGTTCACGATAACCCGTACGTGACGGGTCGCAGTGGAGGGTTAACGCGTGTTTCAACGAGCGCCTGCTAACCTGCCTTTTATTATTGCGTTTCTTAGTTAAACTGTTTACATGCTAATAAATCGCCCATGTATATCAACTAATAATGTATTATTTTTTATTTGATTTCATTACGTTGGTAAGTGGTAATAGGTGCCTGTACCTAGTAGGTTGACTTATGATATAAGTTATCCCCAATTAAACTGATCTTAATATAATCAGTGACTCATTCCAACTTTCACGAAGTCACATTACCTTCAAGACACCGGGGTCGGACTGCTGACATTTCTATAAATATTTAAACCGAAGCCTATAGAATTACGTCACCTCCCCGTAAATCACTGACACGACTGGTGAATGGGATCGCAACTCCGAACGAATGAATGAATGAATTAACGCGACGGTTAACTGAGTTGATGTGTTCACTTAATTGATTGTTGACGGGAATGACAATTTAGGGTTCGGTGATGACCTGGATTGAATTTGAATGTGGAATTGCAACTGGTTTTACAGTCACAGAATGGTCGCCTGACACTTTTTAGGATTGAACAAGAATTTAAAATAAAGATTGTATTTTTTTAAGTTGTGGGAATTAAGGTGGCATTTGCAATTTATTACTTAACCACTGTTTAAACAGGTGTACCTATATTTTTCTGGTAATTAATTTGTTTACTCTTGTTTTTTTATGTTATGTAGGTAAGTAGGTACCTGCTTGTTGTGTGCAAAATCGTTAGCTGTTTAATATTTACATTAACGAACGTAGTTAAGGTCACCGCCGCTATACGATTTTATTTTGCAAATATAATTGTTGTTTATGATTGTAAGCCTTCTTATTTGTTTATGTTATTGCCAAGTGTCGTTGACTTGGGCTAGCGCTGAAAATGCACAACCGATTGTTAGATTTTCTAAGACATTTGGGGTTCCTCACAATGTTTTCCTTTCCAAGCAAGTGATAATCATTAAAGCTATGATTCGCACATAATTCTAAAAATCCATAGGTGTGAGCCAGGGTTTGAGCCCTTAAGCCCGCAAGACCCCCTGCTTAGTTAAGCAGGGTTACTAACGTACGATTAGTTAATCGTCTATCACTGCTATTTATAGATGTATCAATGGCTACTTAAAAAAATTATACAATAAGCAGATGTGACACTCACGGCCGAATACTCAAAGGCTACTTAAATATTTAAGTCTCACTTAGCAGTTTGAGACGTTGTTAACTGTCATTTTTTGTATGGCGCGTCAAAGTTAAGCTCTCAAATTTAAGTTGCGTTGCGGATTCGGCCGTTAGTGTGTTAACACTGAATATTTTATGCTTCAGGCGGCTGGAATGTAGTAGGTACTCTGCTCCATAGTGCTAATGTCACTGGTACATTATTAATGACATGTCCTCAAAAAAATTTCAGTACACGAAGTTAAAATTCACAAATTAAATCTGGTTTGTTATCGACACAAGATCGGAGATAATATTACGCACCTTGACCTGTGAGCCTGAACGTAGTGTCGTAAGATACTTGACAAGTATATTTCAATGACTATTGAACATTTTGACATTGCTGTCATAACATTTGAGCGCTTTTTGGGGTTCCCGATTGAAATATGTAACCCTACGAGGCCTAAAGTCGCTTAGCCATTGAACTGCCATTGCCATTGAGCTGCTATAGTGATCGACCCTCGACCATCGGTCAGAATCAACCGACCAATCAGAGGGTAGATCAGTATAGCAGCTCAATGGCAATGGCTAAGCGACTTAGGGCCCTGTTTGATTGTTATATTACTTTTTTCCGTCATCGCGTTATGCTTAGTACGGTGCTATGAATGTTTCCTTATTTTTATTGGGATTATAGCATTGTTTGTTATTACATCTCTTCTTCTTATTTAAAAGTCCCAGCATAAAACAAGGGTTTGTCGGTGTAGCTGATGGAGTTCTCGCCATCTTTCTCTATCTAGGGCATTCTCTTTCACCTCCTTAGACAACATGACACGGACTATCTCTTTAATCTGCCTCATATAGCTTATTCTAGGTCTTCCTCCTCCACGCTTTTTTCTATCTTTACCGCTTTTTATAAAAATATACTTTCTAGCTTTGAACATGCATTTCGTTGCCAACCCTATTTTACCTGTACAAGGTTCTTCCTCACATCCTTTCTAAAAGATAATCTGACATCCTTAATCATAGCATCGTAGGTCCGCATGTGAAAGTCATAAGTTAATAGCTGTCAGAACCAGATAGGCCGATAACTTTACAGTCTATGAATCATGTTTGCTCATTAGTATGCTTTTCTTTTGCAGGTAAGTCAACATAATTGGATGCTTGATATCGCCTTGTATGGTATGATTTTGTAGTACCTATTTGTTAGTTAAAATTTACTGTTAGACTACTAGGTAGATTTATCTTTCTGTGAACGGAGAAACTGACTGATGTATCTACGCACAGCCTAAAGCGTTGGGGTTGGAAACTTTTATTGTTGACAGAAGATACCTTTTGTAGCGTGGACATCCACTAAGGTATGATTACTTGATGATGATTCAACCCCTAACGTGGAAAAATCCGGGATGAAAGTTTATATAAAAATCCGTTCCAAGACGAAGTTGCACTAAAGGGAGCTGCTTAAATTTGACGTGTCATACAAAAATGACAGATAACAAACGTCTCAAACCACTCTCAAACAGCTTAGGGCCTCCGCAGACTAGCTACTTTTAGCATCAGCGACCGGCGATTTTGTGACGTATCGATGCTGCGTCGCGTTTCTTCGAGCGCGAACGAGCGAGATGCAGCATCAAAATCGCCGATCGCCGATGCTAAAAGTAGCTAGTCTGCGGAGGCCCTAAATGGGACTCAATTTTATTTTATACATGTAACGATATAAAAAATACACGACACGGAAATCAGCCCACATAATTAATTGTCAAACACATTTGATTTACGAGCTCACACTAAAACGGTTCAAGTAATTAAACTGGTTTCCTTATACGTTTATTTACCCAATCCAAGCAAACTGTTTGGAAAGCGCCAAATTAGTAGCTCCGATTACTAATTCATAGCTAAAATTGTAGCTGTCCTTATTGGAAACCTCTAAACGGCACTGGTTATCGCTACATGGTTAGAGCTACAAAAATCAATTTACAAGACAGCGTCTATCTCATTTACATATTAAATTATACCCTTTCATTGCGTACAAGGTGAAAACTCAAAGCAAAAATGTGACGCAACTTGCGTACGCGCATTTATAATGGAGTGTTCACACTAGAACGACAACACGATTATTGGAATTCGAAGTGTCACGCACCAGTCACGATATGGAATTGATTTTTTGAGACCAAGGGGGCTAACAGTGCCACATAGAGCCACATAGAAATTCTGCAAACGCAATATTTTTTTCTGTTATACCAGCAGAATCCTTAGCAAATCCGTAGGTACTGTGTCCATGGACTCAGTTTAGCAGGATAATATTTTGGAGAGTGCCATGTCTCCCTCTTTCTTGGCTATGTCTTTAGTCTACTGTCTATGGCCTCAACCAAGTCGCACCTCACGACAAAGGTTCCTAACTGTGTTAACGCTGCGTCGATAATTGCTCATCTAACCCTAACAGGGGCCCTACCAGCACCTCTTATAGCAGTATTGTTTTAACGTTTCAGCGACTTTTTGTGCAATGACGTTTCTTATTGTCATGACAATAAGGTACGTCATTGCACAAAAAGTCGCTGAAATGTTAAAACGTTCCTATCATTTAATCGCGATAAGACGTCGTGGTAAGCCCCCAGGCTTACTCTTTTCGCGTTAAACACGCCCTTGGAAACAAGTGGGTTCTCGTCACATGTCAAGTAAACTGGGACGTCTGGTTCAAGTGAAAATAACATGATTGTTGTAACGTGTCTGCTTAAAAAACTGCCACTTGCAAGTATTGTATGTTTTGTGGGGTATGTGTTTTTTTAGTTCTTTACCATTGGTGGTAAAAGTATGGTGTGTTGTCTATTCCTCATGAGGAATAGACAACACACCATACTTTTGGACTTAGTGCTCAAAACAGTGACTTTGAGCAAAAAAAGCTCATCAGCCGCACGTACTATCTAAAATGCAGTTTGGAAAGAGGCTGGAGTAAAGTAAAGAGGTTGAAGCGAGATGAATGGAAGGAAAAGAGAGCGCCAACCCCAGATAATGGGGAAAGGTAAGGTGACTCCTAAGGGCCTCCGCAGACTTGCTACTTTTAGCATCCGCGACCGGCGATTATGTGACGCATC
This sequence comes from Drymonia ruficornis, assembly GCA_947859195.1. Lineage (NCBI taxonomy): Eukaryota > Metazoa > Arthropoda > Insecta > Lepidoptera > Notodontidae > Drymonia > Drymonia ruficornis. The sequence goes on from OX401908.1 coordinate 13,343,163, forward strand.
GATGCTGCGTCGCGTTTCTTCGAGCGCGAACGAGCGAGACGCAGCATCAAAATCGCCGATCGCCGATGCTAAAAGTAGCTAGTCTGCGGAGGCCCTAAATGCTGTTGACCCTGTTTTAAAGACAATCCTGTAACGAAAAGATGATATGTAGTTACTTATGACTCTTCATCTGACATTATTATTTTATCGTGTATTATCGTGTTCACTAAGAAATACATATCAGCTCACGTCTAATACCCTCTGTATCCACTATTTTTAAATCGTTCGGTGTTTGCATTCTGAGATCTTAAGACTCGGACATATCACTTAAGATTATAAGTTCCAACTTACTACCGTAGCATTCTGAAATATCTTGCAACTAATATAAATCCTAATGTTAATGGCTTCCTAGATTCCTTCTGCTAGGAAAGACTTAAGGAATTAATTATAAAACCAGTTTAAAGATTAATTTTAAGTGAATAGACGTGTCTACAACATGCACATGCCGCGCGAGGCTGCTCACCCACATGCCTCGCGAAGCACGACGTTTGCCTCAGTCGCAGGCCGCGCGAGGCAAATGGCGAGGCAACTGACACTCTAGACAGGGAAAGGTATACCCGATCAATCAGTTTGACACGTTTGACATCGTTCTGTCTCACGACTGTCAAACCAGGCGAGGCAAATGTGAGTGCTCAGGTGAGGCAGGGCGCGCATTTGCCTCACGTGAGGCAAGTCAAACTTGGCGAGGAAAATTTTCCTCGCGCGGCATGTGACACTTCTGGACGTAGCTAATGGCCTCTACTTTGTTAGGCGCTTGACAAAGTTGAAGTCTATGACTGAACGCAACTATTAAAATGTGAAGCTTAAAACTCTTATGTAAATGTATTCTGCGAGGACGGTACTTAAGTTCTAAAAGACAAGATCAAATACAAACTAGAGTCTGCTCCTAGTACAGTCGCCTGCATGTCTAAGGTAACGTATCAAACATAAGCTGATGATGGAAGATTTACCATAGACGTACCTATGTCTGTACAAGCATTATTTAGCTTATTGTGATGAGCTCACATTCCTGGTAATCTTAAAAAATAATATGAAAGATATCTGCACAGAGGGTCTAGCCAAGTGGCATGAACGCTAATCGAAGAGAATAGACTTCACAATGTATGGAAATGTCTAACGTCGCTATGTAGATCAAGAACTAGTTGCTATGTAGATCACGTGACTTATGTCATTTCCATATATGAAGCATAGCGATTTGAACGAAAGCTTGTAGAGGTCAGCCACTTGTCTAGCCCTTCTGGTAGCAGAGCCCGCCGGGAAGAGACAAAACGTGAGATAAATAGCATTTGTCCCATTCTCTCATACTTGATGAGCAAGGTTTTCTCGATGGGTAAGCAACAAGAGTCTTGATTGGTAAGCTAAATCTAACTATGCATTTCGAAAAAGAATGCTACAAAAAAAAATACAATTTGTATGTGCCCCCGTGAGCCTAAACAATATAAACATTTCAGTTTTAGTTTTTTTTAATTCGTGGTGAAAACCCTTTTTGAATCAGATTAGCAGTTTCAGTACAAAATCGTCCAAATAGCAAGTCCTATTTAATAAATAAATTTCTTATGGCGGAAAAGTTTATAACCCTACATATTATAGTGCAGTTTATAGCATAGATAATGTTATAGGAAAACAACTGGCAACACATTTCCCACACGTCAGTTGACAGATAATCCGCCGGTAGTATGCTCTCGCGCAGGTCGTCCGGGATATCAGAGACGGTTGAGACATGGCCGTCCGTCGCCCGTGGCTGAGAGTCTTCGACCAACGCGTCCGTCTTTCTGATGCCACTTTTGTGCTTTACCGGCATCCTGTCACGGAATAGAGAATTCTATAGTTAGGAAATTCGACCTTTGTTTTTACAGACATAAAAAAAATCATATGAGGTGATCTTTTTATCCGTCATTACGCATTTCTTTCGTTCTGCGTGTGATTTCGCGTTCTGCGTTTTTGGCAATTTACGTAGTTGACGTTATGCGTGCAATCAAAACTTCTAAACCTCAATGCCGGCGTCTTCATTAGGCGCATGCCTCGCGCGAGCACTCACTTTTGACGTCGGAACGCATAGACGTAATGTCATAATATGAGTGCTCGGGTGAGGCATGCGCGCCATATGGACACATCTATTGGCGGCGTCTTCATCAGGCGCATGCCTCGCGCGAGCACTCAGTTTTGACGTCGGAACGCATAGACGTAATGTCATAATATGAGTGCTCGGGTGAGGCATGCGCCCGATGAAGACGCCGCCATTAGCGAGTTTCGTAACCAATAATATGTAAGTGGAACCATGAAAGGTTATTCGAGGTAGGTCCATCATTTTCTATCCACCAGCCCCATCGTTCTGACTCCTGCTATCTATCTGGGACAGTTGTTAACTGTGAAATAGTCGACAGATTTTGCAAGTTTGTTTACGATTTTACAAGTACCCGCGTGTCGTCTGTCGCCCCGCCCGACACCGGCGCACGCGCACGACGCTTTATGATTTTCGCGCGTTCATATTTCCTGAGCGCTAACGGTGCGGATAGGGTTGCCAGTACTCGCGAGCAAGATTTATGTGACGGGAGAGTCGACGCGTTTAGTCGTTATTAATTTTTGTTTCCTGGCAATAAAAGTGTAGTAAATATTTCTTGTTACCTTTTTTGTGGTAGCTGCTGCCCATAGTGATTTGTAATCATCATAAATATCATTGGACCTATTTATTAATATACCATTTTGTTAGAATATCGTCCGTTAGAGATTTACAATGGCTATGCCTTGTAACTGATACATACCTTTATTTGGCATTAAAATAGCTAATTAGGTGATAAATAATCTCGAGCTCGAACTTCGTGCTTACTAGTAATTGGCGGTAATTGCAATCTATTACAACCGCTGTAACGGTGATATATTTAATTGAATGCCCTTAGGTAGGGTACCCATATTTGTGGGCAAAGGAAACAATACATCTTGAAGTAGAAGATACGAAGATAGATAGAACATTATTGAATACAATTGGCTAATTTGCTATTTCGGATAAGCTGCCATACTAGATTCCTAGATACGCAGGTGAAATTTAAAGGTCAACGCTCACCTAACGCCTCCGCACCCGACCAGCACCGCCTCGCCGCTCGGCGTCCACTCGTTGTCGCCTGGTGGTCCGCGGGCGGACGCTGCTTTTACACCATAAACGTCACGTGATCGCCCAGTGGACCGCGCGGGTCAACGAGTGAACGCCGCGCGGTCAGCGCGTCGTCCACTTATTTCCGGTTCAGTTGGTGGACGCTGAGCGGCGAGGCGGTGCTGGTCGGGTGCGGAGGCGTGCGGAGGCTGAAAATGGCTGCGTCAACAAGCGCATAGAGATAATGTCATAACATGAGTGCTCTGTCGAGGCATGCGAGGCATCTGGATGCATCAATTGAAAAGAGCAACAGTTTCTATCCGGCTCTTCTAATCGGAACATCTCATATTGAATGGCTCCATTTTTATTTAAATAAATTAAATTCCATGACACTCTATAGGGACAGACAAGAAATTTACCGGATACATTACGAACCTGCCACTAGATATAGAACTTACACGTGCATAAAATAGTAATGAGTTATGATCGGACCCAAAGTAGCTACTTGATGCTGTTAATCAGCAGGGCGATTTAGTTGATGATGTAGTTTGAAAGGTGACGTCATTTGTGATAATTGCCATCATTTTTATATGAAGAGGTCTAGACTATTATGCGTCATTACGGAGAATCGTCTGAATACTCAATTTTGAGCACCATTTATGTAAAGCCACATATTTATAAATAATGGAAGATAGCGACACGACATCTAGAAGGGGAAAAGAAGTTAAGGACGTTGACATAATAAGACATAGACATCTTGAAGAGATTAGCGGGGTCTGAGGTACGGAACCCTAAAAATAAGGCTTTAGCCCAGCAGTAATGGAAATTGTGGTTTATGATGAGGATGCAATAATAATGACCAAAAAGGTCAGGACAGTTACAGGAATTACCAAATGCCGAGAAAAAAAGCATTTATTTACACTTCTCAAAATATCGACTGAAAACCATTGTATGGTAAACGAAAACCCACCCAATTGAATTTATCGAAGGAGTATTAAATAAATCGACGATAAAATCGATAATGCCGCTAATATTTCGCATGGCGGGAAAAAACGTGCAGCCTTATTGCTTTGCATAAATCTTAAGCAACGCCATTAGTGGGACAAATGCTGCGCGCGCGCATAGAGGCCGTCTGATTACCATATTAACTAGCCAATGTAACTTGGTGGGCGATGGGCTGAAAATAAAAGCACGTGCTATATTTCATAGTGCTAGTGCTATTAGAAGCGATATAATAAATCTTGAAATTAAAAATCCTAGGTCCGTTTGTTATGGAACTTCTGGGACGTAAGATCCCATCGTAGTTTAAACCACGGAAGAGGGTTGAATCTCCCGTTTGCCATATAAAATCGACAGTTAAACACACATAAGATGACAGTTTTAACTCACTATCGATCAACTACCATGGATCTTACGGCCCAGCGGTGACGCTAGAGAGAAGCATTGTCATGCAAGAATAGCCTAAGTATCCAGACAAGAATGACTTAAGAAAAAATTAGAAAACGAAGATCACACGCCAAAAGGAAAGAAACTGAAATAACAGAGTTATAGAAAAAGATATAGCAATTATTGAAAGATAATTTCGAAGAAAAAAACATGATAATAAGCGACAAATTATCATAAACTGTTCTTCGTTGACATACTTGATGTCACACACAAACCCCATCCGACAGTTATAAGACCCTTGACCGTAGCACAAGAGGATAATAACTCTCTTGTCAAAATTGGCGGCGAATTTTAATAATATAGCAATATGTATACGGGCGGGCTGTGCATAACAAGTATGGGAAATCTGGTTATTAGTTTGTATAAAAATCTCATATGTGAGGTTATTTTCAGTGTGTGCCGTGTCTTGAATACGAATGGCTGGATCTACAATCACATGAATGCTCGCGCGAGGCGTGCGAGGCACCTAGACGCATCAAATGAAACAAATTTGAAAAATAAAATCTTACCTGTCTACTTTCTACACAGAGTAAAGACTAAAGAAAGAGGTGCCCTTATTAGATATATGTATGAAAAAAAAACGTGGTCATTGTTTTTTCATTTTCATTGTTCTATCTACCGGTAAATGGATGAACTACTCGCTTCGTTTTATGTCGAGTTTAGTACTAGGCCGACCACCGGCCGACTTGCTTAGGGCCAGTCCCCTTAGTAATTGGTCCATGACTTTCTAATTCTGTATATTCTCTTTTTGCAAATATTTTGTTAAATAATAACTAATAATTGACCCTAAAATTTCAGAAATAATTACCTGACTCAACATTCCATTCATCATTGTCCCAATCTATCATTCATTTCTATACTTCTTCTATTTTATATTGTCAATTAACAGCTACTTTGTCTCCCGTCTGTCTCTCTTGTGCTACTCATATCATATCTTCGCCACGCAGTCGCTACCCACCAAGTTGGTGCACTTTCCAAAACTCAACCAAATTTAGGGGACCGTGTTATTTCCGCGTTCAGCAAAACTTTAATCCAGCACACTTTAAACGAGAATAATGTAAAAATATCGCGATCAGATTACACGTGCCCCGTCAGCGGGTTTGTGGGAAAGACCGGGTCAGCGGACAGGTCCCGTTGACATTTAACCGGTGAAATTAAATCATACGAGCAATATTTCGTGACAATTAAGAATGTTGAATGGGTTTTTGTATGGCGTGCTGTGGATTTATTGTGGGACAGTTTCGCAAGCTGCTGACATAGTTGAAGTCTCTTGGTATAGTCACCGTTGGGTTTTATAAAAGCTATCCATAGGTGCGTCTCGAAGAGGCGAAATGACTGCTCGAGCGCGTCGCTCGCCACATATGAATTCCATTTTCTTCCTGTAAAAAAATCATCTCTACACACACGGATATCACGTAATGAGCTAAGCCTGTCTGCAAGAATGAACGGGCTCCCTTAATAGCTATTCTGTGCCTCGATCAAGACTTAAGTATAAGACAGATTGGGCCGCAGTTAATCGTAATGTGACGAAATTCAGTTTGACTTGTCAAAGTCAGACTAATTCCGATGAGGACGAATGAATTGATGCCAATGTTGTTTAACCTGATGTAATGAATGACTCACAGGTCGTTATTTAATTTAGTTCTTGAATTGTCGATAGCCACATGAGCATAAACCATATTAAAAATCATATTTTACATCGTATGCTTTGAAGACGTTGAAGCCAAGAAAACATATTCCTTTATATTAGCACGGCTCGTAGTCTTAGAATTACCCTAATCAATGATGTATGTAATATCCTACCAGTATATCCAGTCGCCGTTGGTCTAAGGATTCATGTAGACTAACGACTTTTTATACCGTAATACGAGCGCAAAAAGTAGCCACTGATAACATAAAGCACGGGCAGTGTTTGAAATGGACCGCGACACTAATATGCTCTCGTACCATCATTAATTGAAAATACCAGATCATAAAATATAGAGTACGCTTCCAAAAAGGCTTGAAAGTGGGGGATAAATAAGAAGGTTAAACCAAGGAGAAGTTGGAGTAAGCCATAGCAAATTAGAAGCCTTTAAAGACGAAATCATAACTAAGTTAAGACAATTAAGCCCAGCAATGAGGGCAAAAGACACAAAGATGATGTACAAAAGACTAAAAAAAGTTACAGTTCTACATCTAGTATCAGTATCTAAACAATGCTAAATAGGGCGTAGAAAAAGTAGCCAGTCTGTCTGTGGTCTAACGTCGGTAGTCGTTTTGTAGAAATAAAACCACAAATGGACATGAGACTGTGGGAACATAAAACTCCGCACTTGGACCGCCGACATTGTTGCAAATGGTTGCGATTTGCTCTCGTCGTGCATCCCTGCGTTTGCGCAGCTAATCTGTACCGGGTATCGTCTATCATAACTGTATGCATGAACATAAAATAAAAACATGAATGAATTTACAACTTTGAATTGTATCACTATCTGCCTACCTTTTCGTTATGTGTGGTCGACGCAGATGTCTTTTCCTCTCATTCATCTTACTTTCTTGTCATACTCACGTTCACTCCAACCGTATTCACATCACTTTCAACTTTGATGTTATGGGCCATTAATATGTTAATTACCGTAAAAAATGCTATAAATAAATTAAATGGCGGCGTCTTCATCAGGCGCATGCCTCGCGCGAGCACTCACTTTTGACGTCGGAGCGCATAGACGTAATGTCATAATATGAGTGCTCGGGTGAGGCATGCGCGCCATATGGACACATCTAATAGGTCATCATCACGCTATAACCATTAGAAACCAAACTACAAAATAAAATGTTGGGGCAAGACTTGCTGTTCATCATTAGGCGTGTCTACAACATGCACATGCCGCGCGAGGCTGCTCACTTACATGCCTCGCGAAGCACGACGTTTGCCTCAGTCGCATGCCGCGCGAGGCAAATGGCGAGGCAACTGACACTCTAGCTAGACAGAGAAGGGTATACCCGAGTAATCAGTTTGACACGTCTGACATCGTTCTGTCTCATGACTATGCCAAATTAGACGAGGCAAATGACAGCGCTTAGGTGAGGCAGGACGCGCATTTGCCTCGCGCGAGGCAAGTCAAACTTCGTGAGGCAATATGCCTCGCGCGACATTTTAGACATCTGGACGTGGCTATTTCTCAAGGCTCTATACCAACCACCTTCCGCTCAATCAGAGTTTACGAAACATTGTCACGCGTCCTTATAACTTGTCACATGTGATTTAATAAGCATCCGTAATTGAGGCCAGGCCAGCGGAGCCTGTCACATTAGGATTAACGACACATTGTACTGCCCTCGAGGCTTTGACCGGTCCGGCAGGTGGATTAGTTATTGCATATGGTGCTTTTACAGTACTGACTGTTGAAACAGATGCTTTGGATATATTGATAGACTTTGATAGTGGTTTTGAAACACTATCCCAAACAACAGTGAGGTGATATGAATTGAAATAAACGCAAATCAATCGTGCCAAGCCACGCAACGATAAATTTGCCTTACTGCGGGTGTTACGGGAGGTACAGATCCATTGTATTGTAAGCGTGGTACCCATAGTATACTTCTTTGAACTGGGTATAGTCTAAAGAAGAAAGAATTTTAAACACACATAAGAAAATCTGGTACATTTCAAAGAATGTATGCTGTGACTATTATTAGTGCTCAGATAGCAATCCAAATTGACTCCAAAGCACCAACACCTGAGATTTCGCATTAGCATATCTGGAAGGCAATCAGAAGCCAGCCAAGTGTTGATTTGTCAACATACACGGTGTTATTGCGTTTGCGCAATGTTATTAACTTTTATTTCAAGCTAAATATCATTGTACTCGAGTTGCGAGTTACGATTGCTTCATTAGAACACGGTAATCTGATAGATTTCTTCATCATTGTATGGGCAGTGTCCACCTGGTCTTCCAAATGTAATGAGGGTAGTAATTGCGTGATTAATCAACCAAACCTGTTACTAGAACAATAAGGCTATCTGGGATCTCCAGTTTGGTAATATCAGTACTTAGAGCCTTAAACATTGCAATGTTAGTTGTCTAATACTCATAAAATGTATTTGAAGAGCCTAATACGGCATCAAATACATTATTTTGTTTGTGTAAGTATTGTTTAACTTCTTCAAGTATCGACATACCGACTAATACACCAACTGATTCAAAATTAGGAAACGTTTGTACTATGGGTGCCGTACAATGGACTGGATGTTTAATTGTAGTCACTTCCACTGCTTTCTGTTTTGCCTGTAGCATGTTCTGCTCCGTCGTCATATCAATAAATTAAAAAAAAAATCGGCAGTTGATAAGTAGATCCACTTCAAAGCCTCCATCAAAAATAAGTGCTAAGTACAATCGTAATATCACATTTTAATGGTGACAACATATAGGATCGTAGCATTTAATAGTCGCGATTCACGTCATGATTAGGTCTCGCCATTTCATTCCACGTTATCGCACAACAAATTCAATGGCTTGACAACGTTTAATGTCCACATTGGTGTTAGAATTGCTTTGTTTGATCCTCAGATGTCTGTCGTAAAATGTCCCGTAGCGATGGGCGAAATAACTCGTGTTCTCCGTTTTAACTATCGTGGATGGAGATGCCATTCCTCATACTTTTAGGGCTGCAGAGATGGATTTACTTTGAATATTGTATAGTGTTTATGTTTTGAACATCATTCGAACTTCGGTTGCTTTTGTATTTGAATGGACGGACATGTTTACCGTGAGTTTCCACTGAAGAAGCTATCACACCAAAACTGTCAGTGAAAAAGAGGGATACATATTTTACTATATTCTTACTTGTTTTCTTATATCATAATATTACAAGCATCATTGATACCAAATTAAATTTTATTTCAGTCGCAGTAAATACTGTATCATCAGCAACTAACATAAAGTTTCCACATTTCAACTAAAATACTTTTTTTAAACCACATTTATTAAACCTATCGTTTCCCTTGTTCCAGGTAAGGAGTCATCGCCTGATGTACCGGATCCCGTACCATCAGAATGAAATAAACTGCATTGTTGGCACCTCTGACAATAATTTAAAAATTTAAATTCTGCCGTCCCACTTCTGTAAAGGATGCGACAAGTATTGCCTTATTTGTTCTTAAGGATCATAAATTTCGGTGACCGTGTGAAATCCGTAAGGGAGATGATGTTATGAATTTATTTGACCGCTTTAAGATGACCTCACTCAGAGAACTAAAACTGTGGGTACCTTTATATAGATGTTTATTGGTAATTTCTCATGAACTTAATCCAGTACCTACTTTTAAAATGAAACTCGTTAAAGTAATGGAAGATACTCGTATGATGACGGTATAGATATTAGTGATCCACTTTTGACTGGTCTATATGTTAGCGGTAGGAAAAGATCTTCATAAATCGAATGTTTGAACGAACCGTCCTTAATCTCATATATCGTTCTCGATCATCGATGGTTGCGTTATTGTTCGTGACGTCGGCGTCGCGAGCAGGGCGGCCGCACAGCCTGCGCGGGCGCACGATGCGGCGCGACGTAGGCAAATTGGCGGCTAATTGTAGCCTCGGGCATGGGCCCGTTGAAAAAATAAAATCAGTTCTATTCCATTTGTGGATACGATACGATATTCTTACGAACGATGTCCTTATGTATTGTATTTTTTGTTGTAATCTCGTCATTGAGGCAGTCTGTGTAGTACATACAGGATCTTAACAAGGTGTCAAGGTTACTAGTATAATCAAGTATTAATTAATTCCAGTTGTACATTTATTGAAACCTAAATTTATTCTTATTGGGTGTTATTGGTCTCGTCATGTTTGTCTGCATTCCTTTGGCAAGAAAAAATATACTACATCTTTTCTTGCACATTATTTTTATTTAACCTAGCAACCAGTAATTTCAAGGATTACCTTCTTGACAGTCATCATGCCGATCTTTTCCGAACTTTTTCAACTTTCTTTAACGCGCACAGTGGGCACGCGCCCTCGTCCGAACCTCATTCAGTACAAGATTACTTCCAATGGAGAATTCCCGGTAATCCCTTTAATTCAACACGCGGCATTGATCCCAAATCCTGGGAGATCTAATGTTGTTTCGGAATCGTACGTGATGAATGTGATGATATGTCAGGGCAGGAATTGATCTTTACAAATTGTTGAGTCGTTTTAAATCGAAGTAACGTTTGAATTGGTAAATTACTTTTACGGGTCAGTACACCTATTAGGGCCACCGCAGACTTGCTACTTTTAGCATCGGCGATCGGCGATTTTGATGCTGCGTCTCGCTCGTTCGCGCGCGAAGTAACGCGACGCAGCATCGATACAAGATCGCCGGTCGCCGATGCTAAAAGTAGCAAGACTGCAGTGGCCCTTAGGCTTACAGGAGTAACAGTGGCGGGCCTAGTCCCATACCTACTATACTATGTACCTCCTCATATCGATCAAAGTAGCCTTTGATTTGACTCAAATTTTGTGCTAGAGATGTTGTCCTTTTGGGATAAAATACCACGAGGTCATCATTACTTTATCCTATTACACGGCGTGCCTATTATGTCGAATAAACGTGTTTTAGCGCGATATCGCACCAGGCAACCATGGTGGCGCCACCAGTGGGTGATTCGGTAGCCGACATCGAATTGGTTGCGCTACCAAGCGGACACGTGCGATATCCTCCATACAGCTCTATAGATTTTGTTGTTGGAGCGACTGGTTGCGCTACCAATGGTGTCCTCGTGCGATATAGCCCTAAATCTTGAAAATTACTAAAATTGGTATTTTTTAAATTTTACTAATAATATGAGATGTGTTTACTGTTACTAGTAGTCTTATTAGGAGTTGGCTGACGTCAAAACTCCCCTGCCCAAAATGGGGATAAGTACCCGGAAGGTCGTGGGTCTCTTCTCTAGTTTGTCACAACTATAGTGGACAGAGTTCCGTGTGGTACTGCCATTTATAAAACTACTATTACCAACATATTGTATTCGTTTCCCATTTTAACGAAACCGTGAAATTATTGTTTCAAATATTATCTCCGCATTTAAAAGCGCAATTTACTTTCGACTTTACGTAAGTTAGATAGATTTAATGCTATTAGAATACCGTAAAGAAATGGCAAAACGAAGCAATTTCTTATTATTCCGGCATTTATAGAATCAAGTTAGAATTTGTAGGCGCATATCACAGATCGGTAAACGATCGGAGAGTAGGCAACGCTTGGCAAGGTCAGAGATGGGTGACTATAAGTGGCATTTTGATCTTTAGTCGGTCCTGGGGGGCCATCCATTAATTACGTCACACGTAAAGGGGGGTCGACGAAATGTGACATTGTGTGACAAGATTTGTTGGACCCATAATAAGAAAAACGACGAGAATATGCAATAAGGTGTGCAGAGACTAAATTTCCATTGCAGCTAAAACCTGAAGCGATAATGAGGTGTGAGTTATCCCAGAAATTCATAAAAAGAAATAGGACTTATTTATACAGAACCCAATCTACTCGTACCATTTGCCACTTGTCCGGAATTTTTCTCCTCAAATATGTAGGAAATGTTTGCGGTCAAGTAACGAGGCGCTTAACTGCGCAAGAGTTGCGATTTAACGCAAACCGTGTACATGTTAGTGTTGCTATTACAGCCATTAGATCACTTTATAAAAACGAATTAATATTTTAGTTTTGTGATTTATGCAATGTTGCGTTGCGGTTACTCAATTACACTGATAAATCCTTAATTTTGTGTCACAAAAAATTATAATATGTCTTTTGATCCATTACCTAAATGGTGTACTTATTTTGTGTTTGTTATACGATTGTACTTATTATCACAGCAGATGTCGTGGAAGAACTACATTAAAATCTGTGTCTTTATTTTATAGGTATTAAACTGGTTTCTTCGTAGGCCATGTCTTATATTTAACTCTGGGTTCAATTTTTTTTTACTCATGCTGGCCAAAAACAGCACTTGAATAGTTTGCCGACCGCTTGGTGCTGTGGTTCGGGTATTCTGGGTTCGATTACCGTCAGAGTTAAATTTGGAAATTAATTAATTTTCTGGGTGTCACTGGAATCGACCCTAGTTCATTGTACGGTACCCATTGTACGAGCTTCGCTTCGTTTGAGATCACAGAGTAAAGACTAAAGAAAGAGGTGCCCTTATTAGATATATGTATGAAAAAAAACGTGGTCATTGTTTTTTCATTTTCATTGTTCTATCTACCGGTAAACAGTTGACCTACTCGCTTCGTTTTATGCCGATGTTAGTACTAGGCCGACCACTCGGCCGAGTTGCTTAGGGCCAGTCCCCTTAGTAATTGGTCCATGTTTGAGATCATACAGCTGTAAGTCTGGGCAATTTTCTTTTACAATAGTATTTTCAATACATTGTAGCATAATCGTAACTATTTTCCTGTTCTAATATACACGAAACCCGATATAGTTTCGTCTTCGTTCTGAGAACCCCGATACACTGTCGCATACAAATGAAAATGACCAATGTCTACATTTGACTCACCCGCTTCTGAATAATTATGCAAAAATACAACACGGCTCGACTAATCATTTCGGCGTGACGCAGTGTAAATATGTTCGCGAACTAAACGGAAGTAAGGCCTCGACACACTAACTAAAAATGGTTTTATTAAAAATACATACGTATAAACGTGTTTTATGTTTTTATAGCTTACTCTACGAAATACAAGCGATATTCACTATGGGGGCTCATGGATGCGAAGTAATAAGAGACGTTGCAAAATATTCCGATATCGAATCCCATAACATTTTTTTTTTTTTTTAAATTATTTATACGTATTTAATTATGACTCAAAATAATAATAATGAGAAGTAATCAGAAGTCGGATGAGTAGCATTTATGACATCAGGGGGCTTACCACAAGCTCTTCTTGCGATTCAATTACAGGAACGTATTAACGTTTCAGAGACTTTTTGTGCAATGACGTACCTTATTGTCATGACAATAAGAAACGTCATTAAAACGTCGTGAAAACGTTCCTATAATTGAATCGCAATAAGAGCTTGTGGTAAGCTCCCTGATGTCACCTGTTCGATCGCTTCCATGTGTGATTTAAAATACATAAATATGCTTAAATAATAAACCGTATCCTGTGGGCGTACGTTAAATTTTATGTGTACGCACCTCAACTCGCATAAAAAAGTTGTTTTGAATGTCGAATGTCAAGAAACATGGCGCCAAAATCGTCGGTGAGCGGTCGCGCATGCGTACCGCAGTAGGCCAATGGATTCCTATGTGAATTCGTTTGTCTACTCGAACGTTCGGCGAAAATCGGTAATGCGCGCCTTTGACATACCCCGAGTTCTCAATATTCATAACGGCCCGACCATTGTTTCCCGCCTTTAGAAACGTCACGTATCTGGCGCCATCTTGAAAAAGGGACGTGCTGCAACGCATCCAAAATTACTAGATCCATAAACAATCGCGACGTTAGGATTTCTGCGTAGTGTGTGTAACGCACGAGGGTCTCAATAAAATGGTGGTTTTCGTGACCCAAAGAAAATTATGAATGTACGTTGTTGTGCATTGAAATCAGGTGCTACCAGTGTGGTGGCAGCGCCGCCGTACATTTTAATTTCTTTTTCTAAGCTATGACTTATGTGGGCCACGCACGCGCAGGAATGCGAGACTCGTCATATTTTTGGGCCACAGGAAAATTGGTTATAAATAATAAGTGTGCTATAAGGATTAAAATATTAAATCTACCCCAGTTAATATGATTTACGAGCGACACGGACAGGCTAAAGTGTTTCTTAAACATAAAATGTGCTTTACAATGATTAACCGCTAAGATAAGACCATAAAAACAGCAACCTCGAACGAAAACTTGTTTAACCATGTGATTTTTTGCCATATTTTTACGAGCGTATGCTGTTAATGTGGTCACCCTATTGTATTTTATACGTACAATTTGCGGAGTCGAATGATTGGTTAAACAGATTATAAAGCGTCGATCATAACTGCCACACAATGCGAATATTTCCTTGTATTTTAGGTAGATATTTTGAGTTTTAAAGAGAAAGTTTTTTTTATACATTTTTATTAGGTATCCGGAAGGATATTGCGTGACCGCCCTTATGCAGGAAGCAGTACAGGTGTCAAAAAAAGTTTAACACCTCAATCTCCTGTTCAACAGCCGTGTAGGATATGTCGTGATATGTGATATCACTCATATCCTGATAACTTTTACGTGGTGTGAAATGTTTTCACAACTTAAAGAAAGTCAGTAGGTATCAGCATACAAGTGAAGTTCAAATTATTATAATTAATCTACTTTGGACGGGGAAAACTGTGGTTACTGTCAGGGATCGGAAACTTTCCGTAAACGGTGAATACCTCCTCGTAGAAGGTTCTTCTTGGGTGTCTTCTGAACGTTTACTAGCAATCGGTACATTTATTTTGCAAGACAGTCCGGATTGTAACAGGCCCAATATTTATAAATCAAGACGCACGCATAACAACTTACTAAATAAAAGCAGTAAAATCAGTCGTGATTCACCGGCGACTTGTGTGACACAAATCCAATTGGTGATGATGAACGCACCAAATCACAACAGCGAGATAATTTTTGGTCCGTCAATCCATTATACATATTTTCTGCATAAAAGGAATATACTTTAAGCTCGTAAATCATGGACACCGCAACGAGGTGCTACATTGACGGTAATGAATAATGTTTATATTTTGTCTGACGGTTGTAAACGATTCTCGGTAATTTTTAATCAGTTCAGTGGAATTTTATATTCTGCATTAAAACTATGTTGTATTCTGAAGACGTAACAAATAGAGAGAGTCTGTATTTTTTAAATTATTTACATTAAACACTTAAATTCAGTAATTACTAAATAAATTAAGTGCAGTAGGCGTCAAATTTGATCGTCTGTTACGCAAAACATGTTTAGGTAACATTTTTATTACTTGTTTGAACATCACTCGAACATTCTCGCGAACATTAAGAAGCTACACAAATATGACACTATTTCGACAGCGAACACAATTTTCTATTTACAAAGTGTCGCACCTGTCGCCGCCACGTGAAAGCGACGCGACATAAATGTTACGCAACATGGACGCGGTCGGTACCTTAAAATTTCTAATGGCATATAAATTTGCGTTACATAAAGAAATCATCGCATAACGAATGCAATAAATCTTGATTCGCGTCTATTAATTTGTGTGTCGAGGTTAGGGTTGTCATATAGCTATAAAAAATATGAGGTTGTCTGGCGATGAGGCTGCAGGGCAATAAATAAAATATAAAATATATATAACATCACGACTTTTATCCCCATTCGGGGGTAGTCAGAGGCTTGAGTGGCCATACACCACCACACTGTGGAGGTATTAAGTCAACTCAAAGCCCACGTTTCACCAGATAGTCAGAACCCAACGTGACAGGTGGTGAACCTTGTCGCCGTGTATACAGGAACTGACTATTACCTAATCCCGAGGGATAGGTAGGTTTCCTCACGATGTTTTCCCTCACCGTAAGCGAAGTGTAAATTACAGCATACTGTAAATTGTAAATTATTGCAGGGCAATATTACGAGGAATACCTACCTACTGGAATTTTTGTTGTTATTACATAAGTTGCAGTAAGTATGTAAAGAGTCGAACTCTGGTCTACCGCGATTGTCTAAGCCGAGACTAATAATATCTCTCTTATTACACAAGAAATAGAATAGATACAAATGGTAGATTTTGAACTTTGTTTTCACAAACTGTACCTAACACAACTGTCTACCCTATTTAACATTCTGTGTGCTATCTGAAGAAAATGTAGTTGATTCTGCATTTGTGTATCCTGTACTCCTAAACTGTATATCGACTGCCATAATGTACAATTGTTTGTTTTCCCAAATAAATAAATAAATAAAATAGAGAGTGCAATAAGCGATATTAACCTATTTAGAATATTGATGTATTTCGGTGAATCTGTGAGGGTGGTTGTGCATGACCACATCATACTCTAGTGGCAACCCTGATAGCAATAACTGTAAAAGTCGTCGATTTTAAGGAAAATTGTAACACGCTACGTGCGCGGCGTGTTTACGAACTGTTATGTGCGCGTTGCGCAATTTTACACAAAAACCGTAAAAATTCCGAAAGTTCCGTGTGCGGTCGATAGCCGGTAATCGTTAAAACCGTTCTAGTATCAAAAGGTTACTTCGAGTAACTCATATACTTACCTATGTGCTTACTATATACAATTCCACTTATCAATTACGTCTGGTTTCTCCATACCGGCTCCCATACACGACCATGCCACAATGAACGTTTTCCTATCTCCTAGAACGGGTACAGAAACGCGTCCGAAATGCGGTGCCACAACAATTTGTTGCAACCACCGGTAGAGGGCGGGAAAAAACTGCGCACGCGCATACTTGCATTGCGCAGCGCAAGATGCCTGCCTATTAAAATTCCCGCCCGCGCTCCAGGGTCTATTTAGAAAAATAATAGTTCTCATAACGAACTGCGGGTTTGTAGAAAAAATATGCTACTTTTAGTAGTCATAAGTGAAGTCTCTAGGGCCCGTATTAATAAATGCATCTCAAAGTTGAGATTGATCTTAAGATGCAGTTTTGACGTTTAATGTATGGAACATCTGTCAAAAACAGCTTCTCGAGTTCGATCTCAATCTTGAGATCGATTTATTAATACGGGCCTATTAGGCTTTGATAAATTGAAATTTGAACAAATTATAAAATCATTCTTATTTTAAAATATTACTGGCACTTTTAAAATAGCTCAGATAACCAAGATTCAAAAATCGAATTGTTAAAAAAGTGACGTTCCTTCTATCTATGATATTAAAATCGATGTTATGCCGTGTGTCCACTGGCAAGTGACTTCCGCAATTTCTTGCAGAAGTCACTTGCCGACGTGTTTCCACTGACTGCAATTTTACACAACGGTGTACATGTGGGACTTGCAGCAAGTTCGGCAAGTCGCAGAAGTCCACTTGCGTGAGTGTTTACACATTGGAAGTCGCTTGCGCAAGTAAACTTGTGCAAGTTGTCTTGCCAGTGGACACACGGCATTACAGCCGTCCTTTTTTTAACCAGAATTGATACCAAGATTTAGTGGGTGAGAAACTCTCTAGTCTATGATTAAAATGTAATCATCGTTACCCCACGGAATGGACCATAATGAAAGGGCTTGCGCGTCACACCTACTCAACAAGGGTCCCACGCCTTAAATTAAGGTTCTTTTGGCTCCAAATTGACGTTTGAGGGTCTTATCACGTTATTAATCTAACGAGTTTTGGGAACACTTTGAGATTGTGCTTGAGATGCTAAGATTTATCAATATAATACCTATTAGTTTACTTGCCCATCCCAATTTATGTCAGTCCATTTTTGTACTGGGCCAGCGTAGTGGACTATGGCCCGAGTCAGTTCGCATTGATGGCCTCTCTGGCTGTAGCTCGGTCTGCTCCTTGGGGTATCACGTATTACACATGTGATTGTTTTTTTTTCCTTCCGCCCCTGTGGCATCACACAGTGTGTAATTGCCAGCGTCATGACGAAATGTTTTTGTTTTTTATAGTGCACTTTAAAAAAAAATCGGTATAAGCCCCATCCATTTGAAAATCGAACATCACCGACTGAACGACATACCTACCTCAGGCAAGAAGAAGCGCTGACTGAATCTTACTCCATTTTAGGCCTACCATATAGTAATTTTAAAAAGGCGTCTTTAAGCCACCCCACAAAATAAGTACAGGATAATGTACCATCTTTCATTCTAATCTTCATTTGTGACTGCCACAAGAATGCCAAATCGTAATAAAAGAATCTAAACCAGTTCCCAATTCGTTGGGAAGATTAACAATCAAAAACCTCGAATGGAATACCCGATTTCTCATGCTTAGATCCTGGGATTGACGATAAATTATCAAATTAATGCTTTTGGGAGGCACAATACCGATTTACTGGCGGTGGTAATTCCAAGAATGAAGAATAAAGTGGAAAATAAAGGGTCAGAGTGTCTTAAGAAAGGGAGCTACAGATTTAAGAAAGTAGTATTTCTACCAAGTCCTACTATCTGTATCAGTTGTTCAACTTTTTATGGTTTCTTAGATGACTCTTGTTTCCCAAACTGTTTGATGTCGATAGAGAGAATCATCACATAAAATAGCAAATGATTTTTAACTAGTTTCAAATTCTTGTACACGTTAATTTTAATTCCATTCATTGACTACTTTTTAATTTCCACTTAAGCATCGCTATGTTAAACTGTCACCAGCGATTTTGGTATTCATGTTGTATTCTTAATTAATTAAATCAATTAAGTTTTAGTGTGGAATAGAGAGAGCCGTTATAGGTTCTTTTAGAAATTTCGCGTGTTCAAAACTTTCGACTATTATTATATCAAAAACGATCGGTTAATTGATTTCGCGATTGGAATTTCGCGATAACTCGATTTCTGCAAAGTGAAAATCGAGATGATTGAAAAATAATCGCTATCTCGGCGGACGTCGTATTAAATGTTCGTTGACCTTGACTGCTTTCCTTCAAGTTCAAGTGCAGTCGTTGACATCAACCTTGTGAAGTCCTTTGATGCAAGGCCTACCTGCGAACGTGTGAGAAAAAAAGTGAAATTCTTTATCGTGCCTAATTTGATTATCGTGTAGGTGTAGTGTTTTCTCTCAATTTATGGTGAAAGATATTGTGTATTTTCGTATTTGCCAGTTTTTTTTCATGACAGATAGATTTTGTAAAATAAAGGTTCGGCTTAAAGCAAGCGATTTGTTTACGCCAGCAAGCGTTATTGGCGGCGTCTTCATCAGGCGCATGCCTCGCGCGAGCACTCAGTTTTGACGTCGGAACGCATAGACGTAATGTCATAATATGAGTGCTCGGGTGAGGCATGCGCGCCATATGGACACATCTATTGACACACATAATATATGCCTCTGGTCAATTCTGCTCGTAGCATGACAGGGTTTACAAAACCAAGTTTGACTTTACTAGTCATCATCAGAGTGCTCACGACAGGAAACTGAATCAGTCAGGATCTCTGTCACGGGATGAGGAGGACTAAATATTAACAATCAGTGCCAAGTCACTTATGACATCAGCATAATGCATTCATTTAAGTTCGTATTTGGCGATATCGTACTGAAATTTATTTTTAGCAGCTTACGTAATCCAATGAGAGTATATTTAGAACGCGATACAAAACTCCTTAAGCGTTTTATTGGTATCCCCGTCCCCCAAATATCCATTTATGCAAATCCCTTGACCTGCAAACTCGTCCAAGTGTCACAGTCGTTACTTATGGAGGTTATCGCTTACCAAACCTCTTTATCTGGAAGACAATAGACCATTACATATTGGACTTAATGGTTGACGGCAAACGACAAAAGAAACCAATTGTCAATTGAACACCCGTCCAATTTATCTTGATACCCTCATTCTTGTCGTCTTGAATGTCGTGAGTGTCATATTATTGTGGTGATGCCGTCGATAATTTTCTATCGTAGAAAGTGTTCCCAACGATTGCCGATGGAAAGCTTGCGTGGAAAACGTTATTGTAGTAAGTGAAAATCCGTGGTAACTCGATTGTGAGCGGTGTCGTGGTCTGGTGGAGTCGAGGTTTCAGTTTCAGTGGTTACATTTCCGAAATGCCTTAGTTGAATAAAATCATCACGTTGGTTGATTGATTGACAATTGTTAATTATTGTATCATTTTTGTTATGATTTTATGTCATATGTCAGTATTAAAATAGTTCAAAAGTTTAATATTTATAAACCAGTTTAATGCAGTGTTCATGAGTTGAGATGACTGTTGCAGAATCCGATTATCACATGCATCAATTCCATGTTATACATTAAAACAACTAAATGCAGAGGGCGCGTCGGATCTCGCGGCTGCGCGGGCGCAAACCTGTCGCCGACGCGCAGTGGGCGTGACAATTTATCGGCCTTAATGGCGAAAGTGTCTCTAGAGTGCGGCACTTTGATCCTGCACCGGTAATGCTGATTAATTACGTGCAGCCAGAGAGAAATTCTAATTTATTTGTTATTTTGCACCGGTAGGCTGGTGTGGCCAGTTATAGAAATGCGCCTGCGCAGCAGGTTTGGCGCTTTGAAGACTATCGGAGATTGTAGTGTTAGAAGTTGCAGTTATCTGATTTGAATTGGAAATCGTCGTTTTGCATCTCATTTTGCGGGATCGTGATCCCGATCCCGTTATTTGAATTTAGTTAACTTTTCAGTATCATAGACGGACCTTGCATTATCATATCATCTTAGAAGACGGACTCCCAAGTCTTTTGACTCCCTCTATTGAGTTCTAAGTAATCCTCCTCATCATCTGCCTCACCGATGATACATCTAGGGTGGGCGCAGTATGTCTTATTCTTCCATTAATCGCACATATCATTGACCCTCGTAAACTGATCAGTCTATTTCGAATTGTCATCAAAATTTCCACTTCAAAATTCTCAATAGCTCTCCAGCGGACGCTCAAACCAAGTCAAGGCCAGCTGTCAAAGCTTAAACAATCAAACAGATTGAGTCGGTCACGCGAAACAAATTATGATATCTAGTGCAGATATATCGTTCACAATGCAGGTGATACTCGGGATACGTCACCTTGAATGAAGATTAAATAGGAAATGTCGATACAATAGATCGAGGCAGTTGATTTCATAATACTTAAAGTATATTCAGCAACGTCGATTCGACTAGTTTCCTTTTGGATAAAGTCAATCAAAATCAGTTGATAGGTGACGACCGCATTTTGTGGATAAGGCAGGCAGGCATCTTTGCTCAGGAGTGGGACACAGATGCAGGTGGGATGCTTGTAAATAAATGATAGGTGACTTGATTGTATCATCACAAATAGTGAGTCAGTGTATACTAGTAGTTGACCTCGATGAAATTGGTAAAAGAGTAGGAAGTTCACTTGCAAATAACCTCAATATAAAAGTTCAAGATACTGTTAATCGAATCAAAGTGTGAACTAGTTCCCATTTACACATGAGACCACATGTCATTAGCTACGTCCAGAAGTGTCACATGCCGCGCGAGGCTGCTCACCCACATGCCTCGCGAAGCACGACGTTTGCCTCAGTCGCATGCCGCGCGAGGCAAATGGCGAGGCAACTGACACTCTAGACAGGGAAAGGTATACCCGATCAATCAGTTTGACACGTTTGACATCGTTCTGTCTCACGACTGCCAAACTAGGCGACGCAAATGTGAGTGCTCAGGTGAGGCAGGGCGCGCATTTGCCTCACGTGAGGCAAGTCAAACACCGCGAGGAAAATTTTCCTCGCGCGGCATGTGACACTTCTGGACGTAGCTATTCACTAACTCCATAATGAAAACATATTGATGATCGATCCCGCAGTAAACCGTAAGTCCACAGCATCAATCAAAGCTAACAGAATGATTCAAATAGGCTCGCCATGAATGTAGCATCAAGGTTAACATTTACAATAGTTCAATGGCTTTCTGATTGTGTGAACATTATCGACCACCTGGCCTTCATTTACGATCATTAGTGTTATTTTCCTGTTCCTCTATCTCATTTTAACATATGACTTACGAAGGAGACGGAATATCTCTTAGATTTTTAATTAACGGTTCATTGATAAAGTCTTTGTTAGATATAACATCCTGTTTGGATTTCTATTGTCGTATGAGCTGACCGATGACTTCTGATCAAATGGCCAAATGATCGAATTGTATGGTTTATATTTGGTCAACACCTACATGATACTATACAAGAGGAACTTAAATGTATTGAGGATATGCATTAACCACTTTATTATGATTATATAGTACCGGTTGAAGTACTGTTTCTATAATGTGATGTACGCAATGTTTATCTCTACCTCGTCTGGTGTAACAGAAGAATATTCTGATAAAGCAAAGTTAAAGAAGCATTTGAGGAGGATGTCAGTAGAAGAACGGAAGCAGCCTAACGAGACCAGTGAGATAATTTTAAACTGGTTTATATTCCAACAACTAGTCACAACACTTGTCAAAACACTGCCAATAAATCAATCCACGTAAGATGGTTGACTTCCAAGAAGCTGATCGATCCATCAATGGGGTCAAACTGAATGATTCATTAGCGACAGTACAATCAACAATAAGTAATTACCAATACGGAGACGCTTTACAATGTCTTCCGATAATCTAGTCTAAATAGACTATCGCATAAAAAAACGTTTCATCAGAATGTAGTCGACGTCTCAATCGGATCGTAGCCGCGATACCTGCACTAAATGATCTGTCATTAGAGCTGCGCGGGCGCTTCCCTGCGCATGCGCATCAACAATGCTCACGATCCACAATTGAGATGTAAACGATACTATTGATGTTCAAATTGCACACGATCGCATTAAAACGTTTTAAATGTAATTTGTATGCCATTTCACTAAATTCATAACTGAGTGAGTACTCTTTAGAACTTCATTCATCTTTCGAAGATTAAGGACGTTACATATTCCCGCTGTATTTACGAAAATCATTAGATAGCAAAATGGACGATCACAATTAACGACTTTTAAAGGGTTTCCTCGTAAATCTTGATAATGAAATGCTTACCGACTCAATGTTGACACAGCACAATCGAGTTTAAGCTCTATATCTTGAACCCGTAGATCAATTTTCGGGGCAAAGATAAGTCATTGGAAAGTGAAATGAGGGCGCACCTGACTTTGCTTTCTTTACGTCTCGGTGTTCTTTTTGCTTCAGCGAGAGTGGTCTAGATTCGATAATTGTGTTGGTACCCGGTAGCGATTCCGTGACGAGTTCGGCCCGCCCTCCTGGACTAACCACGGGAAGTCGATTCATCGGATGCATCGCAATCGGACTTTCAAACGGCTCAAAATTTGCATTGCTAATTGGTGATTAAACACATAAGAATTCTAAACGCGTGGTAAATGCAAATAATTAGAAATCCATTCATCCACCACTCTCTATTGAAGACCATTCTCGCCCATTCAGGACTGTTTGAATTAATATGAATGATTTTTATCGATCAATGTCTGTTAATTATAGAATGAATACCTGTTTGATTTTCGGCTGCACGTGTACTTCGTGCGTCCGTTTCCGAACTGGTAGTTGTCTTGTAAAAGTCTATGACTAAGATGGATAGACTATGGTCAAGTTTTTTGTGTTGCGGTTGGTAAATGATCCATCTTGTGAGTTTCGTATTCAAACGTGAGATTTTTTGATAAATATCTTGAGTGCTGTCGAATTAACTCCTGTTATTTTTGGCGTGTAAATCTAATAACTAAAATAAAATCAAAGGCCCAAAAAATTTGACTTTTTCTCAACTCAAGTGTTGCATCAGAATAGATTTGGGCAACCAGTCACTTGTCTTTTGACTTTAGAATTCTAAAATGAAAGTTGCATAATCTTGATTGCGGTGATAGGATAAGCTTGGTTGAACACTCGTGTAATTCTTTGACAAATTATCGAATTGTTCTTTATCTGTTGCTACAAACGATCTCTGCGGGGGTTCTGGTAGACTTTTATCCTAGAGTGTTTGTTGAAAGTCGTGATTCCATCGACATTTTCGCTCCATTGTCGCTTTTTATACAGCCACCCGCTTGATATTGATGCAATAGAAAGTGAACTTCACTTTTTCTATTATCATTTTCATCTTTTGTACGTTTATTTGCTATTTACAATTGTCAGTTTGATGCTTTTTCTTGCGCATATCGAATCTTCCCCATCGCGTACCCACATAGATGGTAGTATCATTTGTAAGACTTTCTCTAGGGATTGCTGTGCCTTGTAAGGTTAGTTCGGAGTTTGATGATTAATCAGTGCTCGAGCTAGACTCGTGCGGAGACTCGGCGGCGCCGGCGCAGCGATATCGCGCATCGAGGTGCGCGCGCGCCGACGAAAGTGCAAGTCCCCCAGTTCTCACGATCCCCTCCCCGCCGCCGCAGCGCCGCCACCGCGCACCGCCTCCATCTGGCGTCGGACTCGAGAAACTATCGATTATTGTAATTCGAATTATTTACACTTTCGGAAAGTAATCGCGAACTCGCAATGCGCATGCGATCGTCGGCGATAATGAACGCCATGTTTGGCGGCGGAGTTGCGCATTGTTCCGTTTGAATAATATGTTGGTTAGCTCTTAACTCTCAAGTCAAGTGTGCATAAATGTTTGCTCTCGATAGAGTCACGATTCTATAGAAATATGAAATGGATTTTGTAACGAACTCATGACTCCTTTGTTAGTGGTAACGTCATTAGAAATTTTAATAATTATAACAGCTGGCAATAGGACCCCCTTGCAGAGTCCGTCTTTTTAGCATTATTTCTATTTGAAGATAAAGCAGTGTATGTATTGTATTGCTCCTTTAGTATAGAAATAACTAGCCAGTGTTGACTTTTTCCCATAAAACACCGAGAAATCTTAAATATTTTATTGAAACGGATAGTTATAACATGCTTTCATATTTGCTACATTACAAAAAAATCGATTTTTACTCGATTACACGACATTGTTACCGATAAACATAAGGACATAACGTTTAATAGCCTGGTTTTACATTCGTCTGTAAATTACTTAGCTTTATAGCCATAAGTTTACTAGAAGCTTGTTGCAAATAATTACTAATAATATATATAGGCGGTAGAGACCATAGATAATTTAGGAAATTCATTATATTTTCACAATTCTCACAGCAAAGATTGTTTCTGAAATCGATGAGCAGCCAGAAGGTAACTGTAAAAAAGTAATAAATGTAAATCGATAGCATAAATTATAATCGATAATCGATTTGGAAAAATGTTGTGTGATTTAAGAGAATAGGCGTTTTAATTTAAATCACAGTTAACCTACCTTGAACTTTATCGTGTCGTAATTTAGATAGATTTTTCCATAGTGTCTCAAAAGCCTCTTTTTTATTAACTTTAACCGTCTCTTTGTCTCTTGGATTATCTTTAGCCAATAATGTATTCTCATCCTCTCTAATAAACGTTATGAAAAATGAAAATGAAATGAAAAATGTTTATTCAGCACAGCACAAAAAAAAGGAACATCACATACAAAATTAGAAGAGATAGGCATATAGATAGAATATATACAACGTGCAAAATTACTTTCAATGTGAGCTGCGCCGAAAAGCAATTGGCTCAGCATGTGCTGGAGAGGAACGGAGTCTCCTCCAGCGCTGATTTTCAGCCAAAGCCTCCTCATACTCCGTTTAGATATTATCTGGCTACTCATAAGGTGCATGGTTATAAGTCTTCTTCAGGTACAAATATGTAGCCATATGCATCTATGATTGCAAAATCTCAAGTTGCTTTAGTTATGTTAAAAGCTTTCATAACAAAATCGATTATTCCGCAAGTATCGTAATTGATTCTTCACCGATCGCCATTCGCTCATCGCTTTCACCAGCCGTGAGGGCATCATCATAAATTATACCATATATATCCCATGCTCCAATGGTTTTATGGTTGTCACGCGACAAATTTATGGTTGTTATAGCTTAACCCTGAGGTATTACACGGAAGCAATATTTGTAACGCTGTAGGCTTGAGTGATTTTGGTTTTAAATTACATTTAGCCCGCGTTTCGTTTTTGGAATTCGTAGATAATTTTGCTGCAGTTATCCAACTTTCTTTAAATTTTCTAAAGATATGTCGCTGCCTTCTACCCTGCGGCCCTTAATACCTGTACATATCGTTGCTCTAATCTCCAATTCCTTGCAGGCCACCCCACACTTAACGTAACTGCATACTTAGGCCGCGGCCGCACTGGTAAGTCGATTGCGACATTACGTGAGGCGGCCACGGCAATAAGTTTACAGGGTGTATCGCAACCCTGTCGCCTGCCTTACCAGCACGGCCCCGGCCTAAGTATGCAGTTACGTTAAGTGTATGCGATACAACTTCTAAAATCGTAGTAAAGACAAGAATGGTTTAACTAAGAGCCATAACACACCGGGACGCCAGGCGACGTCGCCAGCCACCATAGCCAACTATTCGTATTGAAATGTATGGGAGGTAACACACCTGGCTACCGTGGCTGGCGCCGTCGCCATGGCTACCCGGTGTGTTATGGCCCTAAATCTTAAGCGATATCGACCAATCCTAAACGGTATCCGAGCTATGTTGAACGCATACAGTTACATGCAAAGCTCTCATTAAATATGCACATAATTTTGCATAGGTATCCGTGGATCATTACTGCTAATATTTTAAATCAATCCGCCATTATAATAATAATTTTCAATTTGCGAACGCGACGCGACTCCCGCGCAATGGGACGATTGCAATCTAATGGTTCGTGCAGTCTGAGCGGACGGAGAGGATGAAATCTCGCTTTTCTTGGCTGGACAGTTTCCATGACGCTATTCTCAATGCGTTTATTATTTATCTGTTGAAGGTCCTTCCTAATTAAAATATGTCTGTGTATGTAGTTCTATTATTTGTCTACAATTTATTATAGGGAAATGTTGACCATCTTTGTGCAACATTAAGTCGCGTTTGCTTGGTCGCTTCGTCTGTAGAAGACATTAGCTCGCGTATAGTGACATGACACCAGTCTGTAAGTTTATAAACAAAGCTACCCTTCTTTATTTTGATTTTCGCTATAGAGATGGGCTGTTCTAGGTAAATTTGGGACTGGGTGCACCTATTCCTAGTATTTAAAAATACGTGATCCAAATACCTGTTCCACCTAGTCCATTTAGTATCAAGTACGGTTATCGGCTATGGTTCGCGTACTTAGATCCATAATAGGACTCGATACGTGTGATCAAATGGGGACAAAAGCGGACTTTTGCTCACTTCAGTCGGATGTCGTCATCGTCAGATGACGATTATGGTGACGATGACGATGATGATGATGATGACTTCATCCCTTTGGAGCCATTGTTATTATAAAGACAAAAATACGTTATCTCAATAATTTAACACAAAAATATCATATACTTGGATTAGAAGACTAGTTAGCTACCATACTATGTAGACTTAGCAATTCGTGATACTCATAATAATACGTGATCTCCGATTACGCGTGAGCGCTAATACAAGGTGGACTAAGTACTGTCAACATTGGAATAGGTGCCGCCTAATCTCGTAAAATACCTGTTCTTCGGACCTGTTCTAGTAAATACGACACATCTCTACTTCGCTCTATCTGTACACATTGTAAAAGCATGCGCGCGCAACTCAAATTCGATACGCATATGTATTGTCGCCTTAATAATGCATCGTAACATTCGTAACGGTGAGGGCTTCTATGACAAGTCGGCTCTGTGGGAGTGACATACATTGGTATTGCCAATATGGCTCAACTTCTGGTAAATAACATGCATCAAAATGCCTTCAACTTGATGGTCGAATTGAGAGTGCAATAACAGATATATGAATTTCGCTGCATGTAGTGTTGCTCCGAGCACAAGTCTAGTGATTGCAATGTTAAGAGGTACCATATCTTCTAAAAGAATACACCAATGGCGGTAAAGGATATAATTCGCAATCACACTTAGGTAACACAGGGCGGGCTCAGCTTTGCATAAAACAACATTCCTCTCCCGATAAGCGATCACAATACGCAAATAAATCAATGATAATCATGAACAAACAGACAGTCATCATAACAAGCAGTAAACCAGCGGTGTCACCAGCCAGGGTCGGTGACCAGTTACGTCACCAGACCACAGTTAGCGGTGCTCATCGCGGTACTCACGGCGGATTTGATACGATTTCGTTTTTTGTTAGGATTAAAACCGTTTCTGATATTATAGGCTTGCCGTGGAGAAAAATAATGAGCCTGCAGAATCAGAGTATAAAAAATGTAGGGTAAAGTAACTTATTTCACGATTCGCGGTGCTGTTGTATGGGCCACCGCAGACTTGCTACTTTTAGCATCGGCGATCGGCGATTTTGATGCTGCGTCTCGCTCGTTCGCGCTCGAAGAAACGCGACGCAGCATCGATACGTCACAAAATCGCCGGTCGCCGATGCTAAAAGTAGCAAGTCTGCGGTGGCCCTAAGTACCTGTCTGTAAGATCGTGGTAAGCCGAGATTTTGGTGACGGCCGCTTCAATGTATATGGTAATCTCGAGGACCATACTCCAATATTCATTTGGTGGGTCGCATGCCTGGCCCGAGCCCTCCAGAAGGGCTATCCAAGTAGCATGAACGCTAATCGAATAGAATAGAATAGACTTCACAATGTATGGAAATGTCAAACGTTGCTATGCAAATCAACAACAAGTCGCTATGAAGATCACGTCACTTATGTCATTTCCATAGATGAAGCGTAGCGATTTTGTAGACGTCAGCCACTTGTCTAGCCCTTCTGTTATGACTTTATGTCTATGCGTTCCGACGTCAAAACTGAGTTTTCAGGCGCGGCATGCGGCAAATTACGGTAACGGCCTTTTCTTAATTTGCTCTAAGTAGTCTTGGTGTCACTGGGATCGCCCCCAGTCTATTCTACGGTATCCATAGTAGAAGCGTAGCTCATGCCGTGTGTCCACTAGCAAGAAAACTTGCACAAGTTTACTTGCGCAAGCGACTTCCAATGTGTAAACACTCACGCAAGTGGACTTCTGCGACTTGCCGAACTTGCTGCAAGTCCCACATGTACGCGGTTGTGTAAAATTGTAGTCAGTGGACACACGTCGGCAAGTGACTTCTGCAAGAAATTGCAGAAGTTACTTGCCAGTGGACACCCGGCGTTAGTTTGGATGTTAGTCTGACAATATTTTTTTTCTGTCAATATTTTTTTAGGCGGACTCCTGGGAGATGATATGGACCACTTTGAGAATAATCACTGCAATGGTTCTATGTCATATCTCTTCGCTGGGAATGTTATCCATAGTTAGAGAAATGCCGAGCATATGCGTGGGATTCTTGTTGAAGAAGCACTTTCTTATGTTCAACGAAAGTTCTGGGTGGGCCTTATACTTCGCCTAAACCAATCATAATACCATTAAATGCTAATCCACGCTTTTGATTATTCATAAAACATGCCACTATTATAAATATAATATTTTGACAGGAAACGCTAACGATCCGCAAATTAATGTTTTATAATCTGTTTGTGTTCGTAAAATATGCCGCTTCCGATTCGAATCGGTTTATGCAACATGTTTTCCAATTAATAATTAGATTTATAAAATTCTTGTCGGAAATAGATTTTGTTAGATGTTAGATGTCTTGTCGTTTAAATTAACATAAAATAATAATGTTTTGTGACATTCATAAAACTGTCTAGTCACATTTTGTCATCTTTTATCAACTAATATGAAAGTGGATGAATGAATTCGCAAAGTTAGAATAAACATTATAATCTTAGGTAACTTTATTCCCTGCCTTCTTTGTAAACATGTTCCTCTGTGGCACTCCCATCATTTCCAATTTGCATTGAGGTTACGGCTTACTCTCTAAAAAAACTTACATTTTCCTCGAGTAATTAACTCACACAAACGCTGTTATTTGTTATCTTAAATTAACTAGTCTCAAATAAAATACGTACATACTTACTACAATCAATATAGTCCTAAGTAAATGGGGGAACATTTTTTTGAAATGCGGAGACCGACAAACCTTTCGCCATTTTCTCGTAACAACGGTAAACTAAAACCACATTATCTCGCCACCTTGGGCAAAGCAGAATTATTCGCCATTATAAAAAACAAACCGACTTCAAAAAAACCTGGTGCACTAAAAAGCCTGAAATAATATTTCTATTACCACCTCTGCCTACCCCTTCGGGAAAACCAGACGTGATGGTGTGTTATCGAGTATTTGGGGTCGGTGCCAATCTATCTTCTTACTTTTATAGTAGGTAGACTTGGCATACCAAGATTCATTCCAACAATCTCTCATTCTCATTTCCAACAAAAAAAGAATCATCAAAATCGGTGCATAAACGACGAAGTTATCCGCGAACACACATAAAAAAAAAAAAATATATATATACGGTCGAATTGAGAAACCTCCTCCTTTTTTGAAGTCGGTTTAAAAATCGCGAATCGACGTAAACCCACACGTAAGCTTAAGGGCATGCGAGGACTAAATGCGTGTGCGCAATAAAATAGTTCATCCGCTACATTGTAAGCTAATGGACTGATATAACACTTGGAATGGAATCATTTAATGTATCATTTGCTTATCGTGGTCACTTCGTATCTATGAGAGATAACATAAAGAAGACTGAAGTGTCCAGAATTACTTTGTACCATTTTAATAAACAGTATCGGGGACAATATGAACGGGTTTAGTAGCTTTTGATGAGTTTATCGCATATTTTACGTTCGCTAGTTACTCTGTTTACGTATTACTCTCCTGTAAACCAGAAGGGCTAGACAAGTGGCTGACATCTACAAGCGTTCGTTCAAATCGCTACGCTTCATATATGTAAATGACATAAGTCACGTGATCTACATAGCAACTAGTTGTTGATCTACATAGCGACGTTTGACATTTCCATACATTGTGAAGTGTATTCTATTCTATTCGATTAGCGTTCATGCCACTTGGCTAGCCCCTCTTGATCGACAGTGGTGTACAACAAAGACACCGTGGTTTGGCCCTCGATGAAACCTCGAGTCTCGGGGGAAACCTCTCTTCAGCACCATAGAATGTGCCTTATGTGCATAATGAATATTGGCGGCGTCTTCATCAGGCGCATGCCTCGCGCGAGCACTCACTTTTGACGTCGGAACGCATAGACGTAATGTCATAATATGAGTGCTCGGGTGAGGCATGCGCGCCATATGGACACATCTATTCATAAAACGGGTTCGACCATTTATTATTCGGCCAAACGTAATTCGTTAAAATAGTGCTTCCGGTTTTAACCTGATTTACAAATGTGTCAAACATTCTAATAAATTACTTCTTGTACTGTTTGTTTTTTTGTAAACAACTTGCGTCCAGATGCCTTGCATGCCTTGCCCGAGCTTTTATGTCATATGTCCATGCGTTTCGACGTAAAAACTGAGTGCTCAGATATGCGCTTGATGCAGACAAACCCAGTTAAGTGGCTGCGTCTAATATTGGCTGCACTCAGTTTTGACGTCGGAACGCATAGACATAATGTCATAACATGAGTGCTCGGTCAAGACATGCGAGGCATCAGTGTCTGTACCGAATAAATGTTTTTATTTCATCTTGTTTGTCGTCTGCAATCTATGTTGGGTAGAACATTAATATGTGTGTTTTTATTTGTCAACAGGCAAGCCGTAAGATATCCAAATGCGGGTATCTGTTCGTGGCACCAGGCTGGGACTTCTCCAATCCGCTCTACAGAACAAAGGTAAGCTGAATTAATAAGATAAGTTTATTAACAGAAATTAATTTAAAAAGAACAGTTTAAAGTGAGACCAACCTGGAACGATGGCCTGATTCTTGGGGCTCGAGAACTTAATGAATTATACGTGCATGTAGAGGTGTGAGGTGTGCGTGTATGTATTTAATATCTAGTATACCCCATTTCTCAATAGCTACGTCCAGAAGTGTCACATGCCGCGCGAGGAAAATTTTCCTCGTCAAGTTTGACTTGCCTCACGTGAGGCAAATGCGCGCCCTGCCTCACCTGAGCACTCACATTTGCCTCGCCTAGTTTGGCAGTCGTGAGACAGAACGATGTCAAACGTGTCAAACTGATTGATCGGGTATACCTTTCCCTGTCTAGAGTGTCAGTTGCCTCGCCATTTGCCTCGCGCGGCATGTGACTGAGGCAAACGTCGTGCTTCGCGAGGCATGTGGGTGAGCAGCCTCGCGCGGCATGTGCATGTTGTAGACACGTCTAATGTTGTGCGTATACGAGGGTTCCTGTTGAGACAAATTAAATTGGAATATTCTCATTGAAGCAAACAAAGTTCTTATTTTCATGTATTGTATCGCTGTACACCAATTTGGTTAAAAATTACTTTTGGTATTTTTATAGGACGTGCAATATCTATAATAACCCGACATTTATTCAAAAATGTCAATATACGACATAATATAACCTCGTTTTCTGCCACACCTGACCTCTATAGAGGCGCAAAAAGGCGCAAAAATGTCGCGAACCGCACCCATCGTTGTGTATGCTAATACTGCAGCTGTCACAGTTCAATTGTTCCACGATGCGCACGCGCAGGCCGCGCGTGCGCCCTCTAATTACTTTCCCGAACTCATTTTCATATGGTACTGTTATGATTGTCCTAAGGTAGATGCGTAGGTATGAAAATTGCTTACTATGAGAGGAGAATCATTAAGCTGATAATAAGGAGTTCAAGAGTGGAACAATTTTCATTTGAAGTTCATCAGAAGAACTTCATGAAATGTGATCTCAAACTTTAAGTAATGTGCATAGGTTCAGAGTTCTTAAGCGCAGCGTTTGTCAAAGTTGGCTTTCACTAAAGCAGAATTGATATTCTCTGGTTTTTCCAAAATTTACGATCTAATCGGAACTCTTTAATCAAAAGCTTAGAAACCTAAAATATTTCATTAATTTATAATTCCGCGCATGTTCTTTGAATAACGAATCGAAAATGCAAATCTTTGCTGATTAATAATTTTCTGCCAACTTAAATTTGGGAAGTAAAAAAAAATGCGCGCGCGCCTCTTTTTTGACACTTTTTGGCGCCAGGCGCAGTCCCCTGCCGCGGCCTTATCGTAATCTCCGAGATTCACGTTTCCGATGTTTTTTTTGTTTGCATAATATTAATATTTCATGTGGACTTTATCGATGACGCCGTCTCGATTCAAATGAAAAAAAAAAATAAACAACAATGGTGGTATATTATTTTGAAAATGTACCTACCTACGTATATTTGATATCTTATGACATTACTTTATTAAGGGGTCAATATAAATAAAAAAGTATCGATAAAATATATCGATATAATAAATAAGTATCGATCGTTTTGTTAACATTTAAAAATCGACGGCTCGAACTTTTATTCAAAAGGTTATGTAGTTTTAAAAAACATCGGTTATCTTTTTCTTTAGGTTTCAATGGATTCAAATTAGATCTTAGGGCCTCCGCAGACTAGCTACTTTTAGCATCGGCGATCGGCGATTTGATGCTGCGTCTCGCTCGTTCGCGCTCGAAGAAACGCGACGCAGCATCGATACGTCGATGCATCGATACGCCGATGCTAAAAGTAGCTAGTCTGCGGAGGCCCTTAATGCGTAGATCCCATGAACGATTACGCCATTTGATCCTTGAGTAGGTTCAAACTTGATCCTGTCACATTTGATCCACTCATCTGCGACTCCGTTATCCTCTCTATCACATGTCACAAGTGTCTTAATACTAAAATAACACCTTGTTTAGTATACAAGGATCTTGTATCAAGTCACTGACAGACATTCGCATTCTCTCAAACTCAAGCGCATACAGTTATGTTACAGACAGACAGATGAATGATGTATGTATTGTTCTTTTCATATGAAACTTATTAACAAGATAACCTGATTATTTTGCGCATTTTTTATTAAATAACGGTCCTGTCAAGTGATTAATATTAATTATTCCCTTTGACACTCACATCGGTGTATTCGATGGCGAATTTTAACTTTATAGTATTGAGATAAGGGAGATTTGCGGTGTTTTGTGTACTGTACGGGAGGCACTCTCAGTATTCGGTATTCTGAAGATCGGCGATAACTGAAAGATCTTTTATTGATAGCTTCAGTTTCCAGAGTTGCGGCCGCCTTAAGACAGTGTAAATTAACATTATATAAAAATTTAAAAATTCATCCGACATTTAATACGGGTAAAATTGGGATATTATCCTTGCATTAAAATATAATCTGAATTTAATTCGTACTTATGGTATTTTAAACATTTTTTGCTTTTTATTTTAATGTTATTTGGACGAATTAATACAATTTGATGTCATTTGAGAGATACCTATCAGGATCTAACAGTACCGTACTCATTGATGTATTATTTAAGCAGATATGGCACCTCCTAACATTGCAATCACTAGACTGGTGCTCAGCACACCACTACATGCAGCTAAATTCACGAATCTGTTATCGCAGTCGCAATGCGTATTCCCCAGAAGATGAGCCGTATTGGCAATACCGACATTTTCAATATGATCTTCCACTAACAGTTAGTCGTACGTAAGTCCATGGAGCCCATTTAGTAGGAAATACTATTTTGGTCAGGCACAAATCTCCCTCTTTCTTGGTAATATCTTTGAACGTACCAGTAAATATTCAACATACTTATTAACATATTTTCAAGAAGAATTGAAAATTAATTCGCAACGTTTGAGAAATCGCCGATACTTTATTCAGCTTACCGTCGTTCCGAGTTAAGGATAATAGTGTTTACGAGGGCAACAAATATGAGCGTTCCGCGAATCACGATTAGGGTCTAATTCGATGGGCATTAAAAAAAGGCCCCACGCTCCGAACAATGTGACCCTGAAGGTCCTTTTCAAAAATATCGGCATATAGATTGAGATTTATTGGAATACCGATTATTTCTGGAGATTTGTCAGTCAATTTATTTATTAACCGACTTTCAAACGGAGGGGTTCTCAATTTGACTGTATATTTTTTTTAAATATATTTTAGACAAATGTTGTAAACACTAAGTGCAAGTACGCCGTATAGCCGGGCACCCCCGCTCGCCTTGCTTATTACCCTTGCATGTGTATGACCTCACCTAACATTGATTGGTCCGTTCAAAACATAAATTAAAAGGAACCAATCAAAATTCGCTGTCTTCCGTCCTCACCGATCCCTGCTAACTATTGACAGCTACATTCTCATATACCAGAAAGGCTAGACAAGTAGCTGACTCCTACAAGCGTTCCTTCAAATCGCTACGCATCATGTATTGAAATGACATAAGTCACGTGATCTACATAGCAACTTGTTGTTAATCTACATAGCGACGTTTGACATTTCCATACATTGTGAAGTCTATTCTATTCGATAAGCGTTCATGCCACTTGTCTAGGGGGGCAGGGGACGCGAGGATGTTCTACTTTGTCGTCTATAAGGCTTATAGATCTGTGTAAATCAGGCCCCAAACTTGAACTACAGCAATTATTATAATGAGAATGAGAACCTTAATGAACTTTAATGTCCCCAACTAAAAATGTACAAACCCAAAAATTACACATTCGCGTAATTATAAAAATAATACATTGTCATCGTAACAGCTACACTTAAAATGATATTATTCATGATATAGGCAGTACTTTCTAGCGGTTGGCAGCAGCGGCGACTGGCGACCGCAGTCGCCAAGTAGCACGGATCGCACGCACGGCTGCTTCTAGAAAGCAAAGAGCATTTTTACTTCATTTTTGTAGAACACTAGCACCGGTGTGGCGGATTCGAAATTTGGATTACGTCAGATCAAAACAGATGATTAGGCCTTTTTGTGCATTCCTAAACTCTTTCGTGTTTTTAAATAGTCTAGTCTAGAGTCTAAATAAGTACAGAACGGAGCGTGACACACGAAACAGAATTTCAGGATGTAAAATAAAACTTGGCAAAGACAAATTTTTAGTAATACTTAGAAGAGCACATTGACATTTTATTTTATCAAGTAATAAAACGATCGGGACAGTCGCGTCGTGGGAAAACCACCCAAGTATAAAATTAAAAATTTCAAATTTAAACAAATGGAAATTAAAGGACCGTCCTATGAAACGTAAATTTAACGCAGCGTGACTAGAATGGACCAATCCATTATTTTATTACAAGTTATTTTTTCCGACACTCTTTTTTTCACTTAGATCAAGCCGAAACCAATTTTTCCATTACCGACATCTGTCTGTCTGTTCGTCTAAGTGATTTTTAATAGCGACTTCCATTGTTGTGTCTGATGTTTTTGCATATAATTCAAACTTTTTAAGTCATTGTTAATAAGTATACAAAAGCCTGAAGTCATTATAGATTGTTTATAATGATACGTTTGTATAGGTATACATAAGCAAATAACCGTGCGGGTTTGTTTGAGAAATAAATTTATTATAGTGTTTTTTCTTGTTCTGTTATCATCATTAACTAAGTTTATTATTTATTTCCATCAGTCGCGGGTCGCTCGAACTTAACGTAGGTACTTATTATTAATCAAACTATATTTCATACCCACATTAAATTATTATAAAACAATCTTCTGATCCTACTTCAAACGTTTTGAAGTGTTTTTTTTAATAAACATGCGAGGCTGGGGCACGTCCGCGAAGTGGCTGATAGCCATGCCCGATACTAACTTAGAAGTCAATTTTTGACGCAGACTTAATTAAAATGTCATATTTTAAGTTGATATCCTTGTTTGCGATAAGATTTTTAGTGTCGAAATGAGTGGTTGCGACAGCGATGCGAAGCGTCTAGATGTTTTTACACGTACGTGAAAATTGAGCATAACCCTTGCACAAGTCGTTTAGTGAGTTGGCAACACGATAATTGATGTGACAGGTATTGCTTAGTCACCTTGGAATCTATTTAGATTGCTAATTTTTTTTTTAAACTAAAAATCTGTTCATATTCCCATAATAAAGTATACAGATATTGCAATCGTATTTTGAGCCAAAGAAAAATTACAGGGCAATAAACTCGCTAACAACAACATTCTAATTTTAACTCAAAGCATAGAGTAAAAGTAAGTTTAAAATTATTCTCAACACTTTTTGCACCGTTTATGAAATTACGTAATTGCGACGTGTTTTTTTTCTCTGTTTACGAGTTATGCCACTTTGCCACTGCTGGCATTTGTACCCTGGGCTGTATTAAGAATAATTTTGTATTTTGTTCGCATAAAATGGCTCCGTATTAATTTTGGGGCAAGAAGTTTAAAACGTTTCGTTAAGAATTCGTCATTATCATAATTTATCTGCGTTGCTTAGCCAGATCGGTTTGATTTAGTGCAATCCAAATTGCATATACAACAAATTTACCCTTGTCAATTTAAAAACAAAATTCAGTCAATTGAGCTAAATTTAAAATGTGTGATCTTTTTACGGAAATTTAGCGGAATTGCTAAGGATTCTGCTAGAACTAGGGCTAGACATATTTGATTCCGGTATTATAACGTTGCGCTGAAATTCAGATTAAATTATGTTTAGTCAAAGAACATAATTTACAAAGGACCGAAATATTAATAATCTCCACATTAGTAATATGTATGTAGTAGTAAAGTAGCGGCACGTTATGAAGGTCGGTTTGACATGTGTGAGAGGAAAAGGATGAACCTTATTATAACGGAGTAAGATTCATTTTCGCAATAATTTTTTTGACATTCTTATTTTTTAAAACGGCCAGTCTTATTTCGTTATAATAAGGTTCATTTTCTTCCCCCCCCCCCCCCCCCCATATGTCAAACCGGCCTTCGTAACGTGCCGCTAATATAAAACACAATTAAAGACTATGCCCCTTATTCATAGAAAGTTATGATCGACCTGCAGTGGAATTACAAATCACATTTGTTACTAAAAATGCTTTTCAAAACCATTGCAAACTGGCCAATATCTCTATGAATAAGGGGGTGTTACTGTGATATTATGATAACTCGTGGAAAGACATAGTAGCATTGCGACATTAAAAACTACAAAGGCAAACGGTGGCAAGACGGAGGGAACATTCTTCGGACGTACTACAGTTACTATGACTGTAATGAATGTGGATCCATTCATACAATACACAGTATTCTTATTATAGAGTTGTTATTACACATAACACGGTGTTATCAGCCACCCGAGCAATATCGCGTGACCTGTGATAACAGACGCATTAGCGCCGACACTTGCGGTTAATTGATTAGCAAACAAGTCGGCTAGTTCCGGATAGCTATCTAGATAATAGCGTGAGCAATTCGCAATCAATAATATTAAAAAACCTCCTCCTTTTTGAAGTCGGTTTAAAAACCGGCCAAGTGCGTGTCGGACTCGCACATAAAGGGTCCCGTACCACCGTAGAATAAAAACGTCAAAAATATCAAGTTTCCTGTATGGGAACCCCCTTTATTTTTGAATTTTATTTATTTTTAGTATTTGTTGTTGTAGCGGTAACAGAAGTACACATTCTGTGAAAATTTCAAGTCTCTAACTATGATGGTTCGTAAGATACAGCCCGCTGACAGACAGACGGACGGACGGACAGCGTAGGCTTAGTAATAGGGTCCCGTTGGCACCCTTTGGGATCGGCACCCTAAAACACAAGATTGAGTGGCTTATATATTTAATGGGTGGGCCTTTATGAGGCGAGCTGCCATGCGTTCCCAGGCACGCCTATGTTAAGTAGATACCCCGTAGCCTATAGTACCTATAGATGCTTGCAATTATCAAAGGCATCACAAGCACGTTGCCGACCCGGAAGGGTACATACGGATAGAGGGAAGGGAGAGGGGTGGGGTGTTGTTGTTCCAGCTCTCTCACTCATCGTAAGAAACGCAGCTGTAATTAACCAAAATAGTATGCCCTATAAAACGGAGTCCGTGGACATAGTACGACTCAGTTGTTCGCGGGAAATAATGCTGAAAACATATCGGTATTGCCAATATGGGGTGGTATTTGTATGCTTTCAAGTTGATTGTCGAATTGCGGGTGCGATTACAGATGTGTGAATTTCGCTGCATGTAGTGAGCACACGTCTAGTAATTGCAATGTTACGAGGTACCATATCTGCTAAAATAATGCAGCAATGGTTGCGCGCATCATAAGTTGTCGTTAAGACGATACAAGAAAAAAATGAATTTTAGTTTCGGGGTGTGGCTAGCGTCGCGTGAGCTGCCGAAGGATATATCCCTCTCGCTTAGCTAGGACAGAACAGCTATGGAGTAGACTATAGTATAGTTATTTTTTGAAGGAACAATATTGTTTAATTCGTACAATTAAAATAATATGTCCCAGTGCACCTTTTAAAATAGATGAAATGGATGAAAATATTCAAATATATTTTTTTCGTTTTATATGGGATTTTTATGTCGAGTGTATTTGAAAAAAATAATTTAATTTCTATGTTGTTTTTATTGCTGAAGACAAAGTAAGTCAAAAGAAGACAAACGATACCTACAATATGCTGATAGATACGTATAACAATATTTCGATCGTATAATAGCCTATAACCAGCGGACGATCCAGACGCGTCCAACGATATCTCATTAGTCAAATTATTATGATAAAAATAGTTTGGACGTTATACGGGAGCAGATGAACATACATACATATCGGTCAAAATCATAACCCTCCGCCCACCGTAGTCGGGTAAAAATGTACATACTCTGTGTCAGTGACTGACTGCCGGATATGAGTATCTTTTTCATGTTTCGTAGGCAAAGGAATACTTTGGTACTTAACTTCGATGCCGATCATGAAGTCATCAGCGGTGTCATAATATTTATTTTTACCATATTTAATTTATTTTTTAATTTAATTTTCAGTTTTTATTAATTTTATTGATTTAACCATGCATTTATTTATTGTTTATTTTTTTATCTTTATTTTTTTATCTATCAAAATCACCCTTAGACTGGTTACCGCCACAGGTGACAAGAGGGCTGGCTCTTTCCTTGCTCAAAAAATTCGCTTGACAACAGGAACAGCTTGAATACAGGGAGGACATGCAGCCAGTATCCCACGCGGACGGTATTTGTTTAATTAGGGGTAGGTTTTTATTTTATTGTATTTTATTTTAATTTATGTTATATTATATTGTATTTTAATGATAAAACATTTTTTTTTTTAATTTAATTTTACTTTTATTTATTGTTTTATATTTATTGTGAAATTATAATAATTTTAATAATCAATATTGGACTATGTCTGAAACAAATACATTGAATTTAATAATTTAAATACAAAAATTATCACATTAACTCGTTAAATCACGGTTTACACCCGCTAGAACGAAAAAGATCCTAACATGGTAGGTAGGACCTGAGGGTTGGCCAGTTAATTACTTAAAATACACTATATTTATTTCAAGAAAACATTCATAAGATCTGAAGGCGTCGGACTCGCACATAAAGGGTTCCGTACCACCGTAGAATAAACACATCAAAAATATCAAGTTTGAGACTTGATATTTATTTTTAAATGTTATTATATTTTTAGTATTTGTTCTGCACCGGCAACAGAAATACACATTCAGTGAAAATTTCAACTCTCTACCTGTTACGGTTCGTGAGATACAGCCCGCGCTGACAGACGGACAGACAGACAGACGGACAGCGTAGGCCTAGTAATAGGGTCCCGTTAGCACCCTTTGGAACCCTAAAAAGTAGCCTATGTTCTCCGCCAAGACCCAGTCTATCTCCATACCAAAATTCATCAACATTGGTTCAGCGGTTTAGCCGTGAAAAGGTAACAGACAGAGTTACTTTCGTTTATAATATAATAGATTGAATAGGACGGACAAACATTTTCCTATCCATATCTGTAATGTTATTTTTTACGATAATTTATTGATGTATGATATATTTATTACTTGCCCATCCATACCTACAACAAACGCAATAAAGCGACTCCATTGTTTTGACAAGCAATGTATTCCCACTGTCGGCCCAAGACCATGCTGCAAGTATATAACAGTAAGCGAAATAGGGAGTTTTTACAGAAATGACACGAATAACTATGAAATGACAAGAGATGACACAAAATGACAAGAGATGACACAAAATGACAAGAGATGAAAAGAAATTACACAAGACAAGGAAAAGCAAACGAAAATCACGCTGCAGTGCAGGTCGTAGGTTCGATTCCTGCCCAGGACATGCATTTGTGTGCATGAACATGTCCGCATGTCCCGAGTCTAGGTTTAATTAAGTGTATATTTAGTTTGTATTTACAAACAAAAAGTAGTATATGTAGTAATATCAGTTATCTGGTTTCCATAGTACAAGCTCTGCTTAGTTTGGGATCAGGTAGTCATGTGTAAAAGAATTTCCAAGGATATTTATTTATTTATCATAGGCGTCGGCGGACTGTAAATACTGTACTGTACCTGTAATGTGGCACGACCGTAATATTTTTTCGTAATATTTTTTAAAAAATCCTTCACAGGTCCGACGTCGAACAAGTCCGAGCGGACACTGACAATACAAAGTTAGAGAGAGACATGGTTAGTTCAAGTACTTAAAATGTGAGATGGCGATATTGTGCGCGCGCTCGGAAATAAACAACGTAAGCGCCAAACCACATTTTCTTGAATTAAAAAAAAACTACTTCATGAATTAAAATATGGTTGAAGGGTAGTTTAGATATCATTATTTGCTATGTTTTAGAAATAATTTCGTGATCTAAATCGTAAAAACATCGTGGTAGCAAGGAAAATTGTAAATAATTAGAGCTCATTTCATAATTTTTTTTTATCGAGAAAATTTCATCAAATCGTGATTTGGATTTAAAGATACTCAAGATAATATAGTCAAAAATCATACATCTAAATATAAGATTCCTAGTCCACATACTTACTTAAAGAAAAAGTAGAATAGAAAATCAACCAAATTTCGAACCCTCGTCTTAACCAACTCAAAGCCCACGTTTCACCAGATAGTCAGAACCCAACGTGACATTTTAGTTATACACATAATATAGGCTTTTTATGTGACTATGGTGCCAAACAAGCGTACAGTCCGCCTGATGTTAAACAGTTATGGTAGCCTATAGACGCTTGCAATAATATAGGTATCGAGCGCACGTTGCTGACCCAGATTTGAACAGAGTGAGGAGAAGGGGGGTTGGCCTTCCGGCTCACTTACTCATCGTACGAAACATCGTACTTTACGCCGATCTTCTGTGAGAGGTTCTACCCCGGTTGAGCCAGCCCATATACAGAGTGGTGACGACGTAACGACAATAACTGAAACCACATATTAGGTATCACGTGAGTAGTTTGTGCATTAAAAAAAAAAAACAAAATATATTCAAAGGTATTGGCCACGGGATGGCTTTTTTACTTCTACTATTTTAACTTTACGCCTACAAATGCTCCGCCAAATACACTGACACCGAAGCGATTTGCCGCCCTTGTACCTACAGGTAATTCGATGAGGTTTATAAAGGATGTAGTGCTACGTTTAGATTATTTTCGCATTTAATTTGTGAGAAAAATTAAATTTTAAAATTTTGATGTAAACCTATGTTGACAATTTTAAAGTATTGTGATTGACTAGTAGGCATCGTGTTTAAATTTATCCGTAATGTCGTCACCACCCTGTATGAGCTGCAATCAATCTATCAATAACTTCCATGGACCAAACTTAAGACCAACCATGCCTTAATCAGACTAATACTCAATAGCTACGTCCAGAAGTGTCACATGCCGCGCGAGGCTGCTCACCCACATGCCTCGCGAAGCACGACGTTTGCCTCAGTCGCATGCCGCGCGAGGCAAATGGCGAGGCAACTGACACTCTAGACAGGGAAAGGTATACCCGATCAATCAGTTTGACACGTTTGACATCGTTCTGTCTCACGACTGCCAAACTAGGCGACGCAAATGTGAGTGCTCAGGTGAGGCAGGGCGCGCATTTGCCTCACGTGAGGCAAGTCAAACACCGCGAGGAAAATTTTCCTCGCGCGGCATGTGACACTTCTGGACGTAGCTATTCAAACCGCATTTCACAATCAATCGCATTAAACGCTAAATAATCTGACGGCTGGATGATTTCTTTATCACATCAACTTATACAAGTTAAACTAGTCACTATCAGCAATGACCTTTTAGTTTCGCAACTGGTTAAGTTAAATGGTATTCGAACAATAAACGCATTGTATTTTATTGATATACGATAATCTAAAGTATTGTTTTTAAGATTGGAAGATGGCGTAATATTATGTTGTGATATTGCAAAATGTATATAGTACAGTCAGCAACACAAGTCACTGAACATTCTCAATATTTTGGATCGGTAGTAGGTACTGTTTGTTTAACAAAGGGTGGTGACCATTGTCAAAACCTTGTGGTCATCTCACGCATCCGGCTGGATGTGGGGACTCTGTAAAGAGGTTATAAACCCCTGACCGCGGTTGCCATCGCCGACCATCAATATGTT
This sequence comes from Drymonia ruficornis, assembly GCA_947859195.1. Taxonomy (NCBI): domain Eukaryota; kingdom Metazoa; phylum Arthropoda; class Insecta; order Lepidoptera; family Notodontidae; genus Drymonia; species Drymonia ruficornis. The sequence continues at coordinate 13,386,740 of OX401908.1, forward strand.
CGGATCCTCGGGATAGGCATGTCCGGTGGTGGAGCAGAGAAACAGTTGAGGCCCAGCAAGGCCATCAGCAAGAAGCGGCGGCTTCTCGGGGCCTTGCCAAAACCAAGGAAAATAATGGATTTAATTTAAAACAAAAGTTTGTTAGCGATTTGAATGTTGAGCGGCTTATGTTGCTAACCGTACCTACATCATGCATGGTCGATGTTTGAGTGATGGCAATAAAGGGTGCTTAAGCTCGGACTTAAGTTGGGTTTAAGCAACATTGTTGATGAATCTGTTTGCCCATTTGCTATATACATAAATATACCAGTTTATATTTTGGGTATTTACGTGATATTTGTATAATATCTCATATCAGATGTATTTTTGAGTTCTCTTTCTACCATCATCCAGTTGGGAAAGACAAAGCAAAAAGCATGCCTGTATATAGTCACGACCAGAGGTTATATAAAAATCTGCTTATTTTCAAGCTGCTCCATTGAGCAACCAAGGAGTGGTGTACTCGCTACATCCATGTCTTAAAACCTCGTTATCCACATGAAGATACACTATAATTAAAATATATTTTATATCGGTAGAGTGGTCATTTTCGTCTGGTCAATGAGATGACTTGCCCCCTAGACAAGTGGCGTCGTCTACAAGCGTTAATACTTAAATGTATGGAAATGATATTACATGTCATTTCCATACATGAAGCGTAGCGATTTATGGAACCGCTTGTAGGCAAATCCACTTGGCTAGGTGCTGGGGTGCTGGGGTTTAATTCCTACAACCAGATCATGGACTCCAGTCGTTCAAACCCAACTAGAAGCGCTCCTAGCATAATTTTTTAGATTAGTTGGCTCTAATTTCATATGTCTATCCAATTTTCCAACATAAAATATCTGATACAACTTTATAAGTGGTCAGTGGTCACAAAGTAAATGCTGCCAAAAGAAAATGAGCGATAAATAGTGGGTTTTTTTCCAAGTCTGGCAATAAACTATACTTCGATGTTTTGCCATACCTAAATTTTTTTGACATACGCAATGGTATTTTTACCTGGTTGATAATTTAGTTATCGCCAGCGCATAGCTTCAACTGGATTCCAACCTCGATAACGTTATTGGGCGCTATGAAGCAACCACCATCGAGTAATTTGTATCGATCGTGTATTTATTTATGGGGAACCGTACCTGACCGGTTACCTCAAGTCCTATCTAGTTGAATGAAATACTGAGCGGATATGACGACATCCGACACAGGTACGTTGGATTTATGAAGCCGGTTTACAAACAGTTTGTTCAGTAATTGTCAATTTAAGATAATGGCAGTGGGTTGGCTATCTGCAAAATTGACAATTGCTTAACCAATGACAGTTTATATTATAGACCCGACATACACGAACATTAGTGCTCTAAGGCTCGTATTAATAAATGCGTCTCAAAGTTGAGATCGATCTTAAGATGCTGTTTTGAAATGTCAAACGTCGCTGTGTAGATCAACGTCAAGGTGCTATGTAGATCACGTGACTTATGTTATTTCTATACATGAAGCGTAGCGATTTGAACGAACGCTCGTAGACGTCAGCCACTTGTCTAGCCCTTCTGACCTGTTGTCAGAAAGAGATGAATATACACTGTATTGATTGATATGAATTACATAAAATCAATGGTGCGCCTGTAGCCGTGGAGCCACGACGCTGGGTGGTGCGTTACTAAGTGGGTGTCGGGTAGTTACCCTGCGTATGTTGCCAAAATAAGCGCGGTAAGGCGCAGACTTATTAACTCTTTGTATGCCGGAATTAATATCTACGCGAGACACAACTGACTTTCCATTGTGTCTGGAATTACTGCATACTAGCGGTTAATACCGACCGAGACTGTTCGTCTAGAAACTTAGGAACTCAATGACAATCTACCTTCATATTCTTTGACAAAGCTAGGGTTCAGCTTTCCCCGGCATATCTAGACAAATATCTAATAGGTATCAGGCGGATCAACGGCAGTGGATTTCATAGTCGTGTGGTTGATAAGTTCGCAATTTCCATCGCTAACAACGTTGAAGCTGTTGTTATATCGGGATTAGCCGCGTTATCGCCTTACAGGCGTATGTTTGGCATAATCGATTGGCAGTAGAGCCAAGCTGTAGCCAATCGACTTCAGCTCATAAATGGGCTGGCTCGTCCAGGGTAGTACCACCCTCTCATAGAACATCGGCGTAGCTATTACAGCTGCGTTTCATCCGATGACAGAGAGCGGGAAGCCCAACCCAATTCCTCTTCCCCTCCCTCTGTCCCACTCCCCTTCAGGTGGACAACGTGCGAGCAATGCCTTTGGTATTGCAAGCATCTATAGGGTACGATAACTTAACATCAAGCGGGCCGTGAGTTATTTTGCAAAAGATGCCACAGCGCCTCTAGATAGGAACTGCGTAAGAAGACTACATTGGGCGTCTTAGCTTTTGTTGCAGGTTTCTTGATATTATTGGTGAGGATTAGGATTAGGTAAAAGTCAGATCCTGCATACACGGCGACAAGGTTCACCACCTGTCACGTTGGGTTCTGACTATCTGGTGAAATGTGGGCTTTGAGTTGACTTAATACCTCCACAATGTGGTGGTGTATGACCACTCACGCCTCAGACTACCCTCGAATGGGGATAAAAGTCGTGACGTTATATTTATTTTTTTAGTGCATCAGGTAGGTACACCATGAGACAAAAAGTTATAAAAAAAAAAAAAAAAAAAATCATGTCTTTTATCCCCATTCGGGGGTAGTCAGAGGCTTGAGTGGCCATACACCACCACATTGTGGAGGTATTAAGCCAACTCAAAGCCCACGTTTCACCAGATAGTCAGAACCCAACGTGACAGGTGGTGAACCTTGTCGCCGTGTATACAGGAACTGACTATTACCTAATCCCGAGAGATAGGTAGGTTTCCTCACGATGTTTTCCCTCACCGTAAAAAGTTATAAATGTCGTGTAATTACAGCCAGACAGTGTTGTGTTGACGCAATGTTGGTAGCACGAGTCAAACTCGTTTACCTACTACCGGTCCAACATACGTTTTGAAGACGTTTTTCATACACGGAATGTCTCCCGTGAAAAAAATACCCGTTTACTATCTTTGGATGTAAGGGCCACCGAAGACCTGCTACTTTTTGCATCGGCGATCGGAGATTTTGCGACTGCATCGCGTTGTGGCGACTCTCTGCGGTCGGACGCAGCGACTGCTCCGATGCTAAAATCGACTAAATCGCCGATCGCCGATGCAAAAAGTAGCAAGTCTGCGGTATCCCTAAGATCGTGTGCACATTGACAACCGGGAGAGCTTTCAAGTGAGAACAACTTGTAACAAGCTTAATTCACTCACAACTGCTATAAGACACAAATTACGTCAACATAAAGAAATATTCCAGAAAACTATTAAGATCAAGATTAAAACGGGCCTTATCGACCACATCAGTTCATCCAGTGTGCACTCGGGTCTATAAAACAAGTTGTACAACAGCCCGGCCGTGATGTTGTTTTAATGATATCCTTTAATGCATAAATAATGCCCGCATTAGCGGCCGCCATTGCGAATCGTCGCGACCTGCGCCCGCGCACCGCACACCTGATATAATACGCTGATAGGCTCGCGGTAGCAGATTGTTATGAATTACGTAAGCATTTTGTTTTGTATTGATCTATGGACAGACGAGATAGTACTCGAAAAAATGCCGTTTTCCAAGCTTTTTCCCGTTACGTTGGTACCTAGTGTGGTTGTCTGTTTTAGTATCGTATCCAACATACGCAGAATAATATACTGGGTGAAATCGAAATCGTCGGCAATATTTTAACCAGTGATTCTACACATAATTCAAAATATTTTAGGAAAACAAATAAAAAAATCTATTGATAAAAAAATATTGCTCGGGTAAGCAAATAAGCAAACCATTTAACTGTTATACCTTACCTGGGTAATAATTTTTTATTAATTGATTTGTTGATTAATATTCCCGAAATATTCTGAATCATGTGTAGAATCACTGGTTAAAAATAATATTGCCGACGATTTCGATTTCACCCAGTAGGTAGAAGTGTACGCGAGACGTTGCTTTCGATCCACTATAATCCTTTGAGATTTTGACCTAATTTATTGGTTCAAAGAGTGATAACGTCAATGTGACGACCGCTTGGCGCAATGGTTCAAGCGTTGGCCGCTCGGCTCACTGCACCGGGTGGTTGCAGGCTCGATTCCCGCCAGAGGCAAATTTCGGAAACGGCCTTTTCGTAATTTGACCTGGTCTGGGTATCACTGGGATCGCCCCCAGTCCATTGCATGGTAACCATAGTCCAAGCATTTCTTAGTTTGGGACCATACAGTGGGTGTGTAAGTCTGGCGATATTGATATTGTTCCGAAGTGTTTTTTAAACCAGTCTTAGAACCAGGAAATCACGTCTAACATCCTCCCTGTCGATGGTACATAATATAATCGATCAATAGATGAGAATTGCAGTCATCTGTGTTACAGCCCCGCCTGCCTATCAGATCCGATCTAGGAATCCCACACCACACTAAAGATTACACGCAGAATGCTGGCAACTTCGCTACCAACATAATAGATATTTAAAATTGATTAGAAATTATTATGAACCACGCGGCGTGGCCTCACATTGTATCGGCGCGTAGGCACGGCGTAGGCTCAATGTCTCAACTGAAATTCCAAACAAAACGTTTAATAGAAAGCGGTACGGTTCATTTGCATCGCAATAATGTGAAATTGACGCGGGAATGGTGCAGGTACAATTAGGGTTGCCAAATTTAAAATTTACCTTTTGACATAAATAATAATACGCAAGCCTTCCAAAGGTCCGGGTTTAGCCCGAGTGGATAAAATAGAGAAACATAATAATATTTTTTTTAGGTTTCCTAAGACATGCAGGTTTCCTCTAGACGTTTTCCTTCACCGCAATCATGTGATACTCATATTAAAGTCATAATTCGCAAATAGATTTCGAAGAACCCAGAGGTGCGCGATGGGGTTTAAATCCTGGACCTTAGCCTGTTGACATTATTTTTGTTTTTTTCTAGCGTTTGGACTCTTTTTCACATTTTTATAATATTAACAGAAACAAAAAAAAGCGACCGTCATCTACATTGGGGCTCCCAACTAGTGGGAAATTGTGATATGTACAGATTTAGACCTAGTTGATACATTTCTTGTTCTATGAATCCTGACAACTGTACGTATTTATGATCTCTCACTTTGTATATTATTATTTTAAATCTGATATTTCAACACACAAGGCTGGCAACCCAGCGGCTTCACGTTCTACTCTAATAACGCGTCACGGTGCGCGCGCGCAGCTTCGGTAACGACAATATCACATGTCACGCCGTTTTCTAATACATGCGTATCATGTTTGTTGCTTATTAAGTTTGTTTATTTATTGAACTTGCTTGAGCAAGTATGATTTCATTTTTTTTCTTTATTTTTTGTAGGTACTTGAGAGCTGGCAGCCCTGTTTAAATAATAACGAAAATTGTAACAAATTACATCTTAGCTGTATAAACACGGTAGGACAAGCACATATTACCCTCTTCTGTAATAATACAGGTAGTTTGTTTTGGTGCGCGTGCGGCGGCGTGGGGCCCGCGGCGCGCGCAATGCGGAAGCGTCGACCGCACTTACCGACAGACAGATCTAAGTAATTTCAGGATGTATATTTATTATTATTGCTACCTTTGACGACAGTAGAATACAAGTGATTATAAAATAAATTTGTTGTTTGCAAAAGGTTACTTTAAAATGTTGTGTTCCGCGGTAGGTATTACGGCTGTGTCTACATCAGGCGCATGCCTAGACCGAGCACTCAGTTTTGACGTTGAAATGCACAGACATACTGTCATAATATGAATGCTCGGGCGAGGCATGCGCGGCATATGGATAAGTCAGTAACTTTATAAGATTAAATTTTAATATTAATTTATGTGCTTCACTTTGTATCCCTAGTTAACCCTCATTAACACAGCAAAAAAGGCTCTAATATTCGTTATTTGTTCACCTATCAATAAATTACCTTCGATTTGATATCTCAATATCGTTATACACAATTATAATTATCTCAATAATCACGTGATTATAGCACTTGTTGCAAAAATCGTGACAATGCGAGATAGCGCGGCGAATATTTGCTTAACACAATAACGATAATCATTGGCTACATTCCGTGATTTCTATCAGCCCTCGTGATAAGTGTATCGCTATAATTATCACGTTTACTTTTTGTTAATCTGTGACAATTGAAAATGTGTTTTCGATTGCGGATTGGGTAGGTATATATATATATATATATATATATATATATATATAACGTCACGACTTTTATCCCCATTCGGGGGTAGTCAGAGGCTTGAGTGGCCATACACCACCACATTTTTGGAGGTATTAAATCCACTCAAAGCCCACGTTTCACCAGACATTCAGAACCCAACGTGACAGGTGGTGAACCTTGTCGCCGTGGATACAGGAACTGATAATTACCTAATCCCGAGGGATAGGTAGGTTTCCTCACGATGTTTTCCCTCACCGTAAGCGAACTGTAAATTAGGGTAGGTACTACGTACGTAATCCATTCGAACAGCTGTATCAATATTACAGAGTTAGGTTTTGTTTAAATCTGACGCGACAAACTATACCTATACAGTATGTCTATAAAATACGATGAACCCATTATAGCAGATATGGTACCGCTTTACATTGCAATCGACTTGTGCTCAGCGCACCAATACATGTAGTGAAATTTATACATCTGTTATCGCACTCGCAATTCGAAAATCAACTTAAAGGCAAAAATAATGCGTGTTATTCGCCAGAAGATGCGTCGTATTGTATTGGCAATAGCGACATGTTTTCAACATAATTTTCGGCGAACGACTGCGTCGTTCTGTGTCCATGGACTCCGTTTACTAGGACATATTAGGGCTGTATCACACCTGGCGACGGGTTTGGCGACCGTCGCCAAGTAGAGGCCTGTCATATTTTGACATAATTCAATACGAATTATTGGCGACGGTAGCCAGCGACGTCGCCGGCCACATATCCATACAATTGGTATTACCTGTCAGATTCAATACGAATTCGTTGGCGACGGTGGCTTGCGATGCGCTTGGCGTCCCAGTGAGATAGAGCCCTTATTTTGTACACTCACATGTCTCCTTTTTTCTTGGTAATGTATTTGTCTGCAACCAAGTTCCAAACGTTTTAACATTAAAAATTGTTAGAGTTATATTAAGCATACCAACGGCTCAACGCCACACTAAGCCATTCCACCAACGTTACCCTATAATAAGCTCGCAACCATTAATATTCCCCATAATTAAACCCATCCCGGGCGGTGTTAAGCTTTTTTCCACGCAATATACGCTTCATCCTGGGTCCCATTATGGGCACAAGGAAGTAAAGGATGCCTTCAATTACCCGGTGAAATAGAGTATGGGGATAGACTTATTATATTACAGTAGAAAAGGTAAGAATACATACGGATGGAGCGGTTGATAAGCTTGCGTTAAGATTTAAAACGCGGTTTTTCTTATTTTTAATAAAAAAAAAAGGTTGGCAATACTAGTAACCTTTTTATAAACGATAAACTCGACACTTTATTTGCTCTCAGAATACAAAAAATAATTATGAAGTGCCAGTTATTTGTTTATGTTACCTAAATGTATTCAACAGTTTTAGTTGGTACCTGCAATCTAATTTTTTGGCAACTATAGGTATGTCAAACGTGGCATTGGTACGTGCTAGCTTGTGGATAACGCGATAAACACGACTTAAGTCCAACTAGCTTCTGCCCGCGACCTCTGACTTTAGAAGGTCCTTAGTTTATTGATAATCCCACAGGAACCTAACATATTTCCGGGATAAAAAGTATCCTACGATTAATCCAGGTAGTAAACCATGTGTGCATGCCTATGCCTAATGACATGACATCTCCCGGTTCAACGTAATTCCCTCAGTATACGCCGCAAAGATGTCTGCGCACATAACACTAAATCGGTGCGCCCGCGCAACACGCCCCAAGTTAATTGGTGTCGTCCGCAGCGCGCAGGCGCAAGAATGCCAAGTGTTGCGGTGGGCTGCCCGCGGCTCCATTTCCACAATCGTATAATATTTTTTACCAAAGGAAACGATGGATAATGGTGCTGTTTCATCGGGCCTAAGTACTTTTGCCGAGTCTCGTGGCAATATAGATTACTTTCTTTCTAAGATTTATGTGTGGTCAACGATTTAACCTCTAAAATAGCTGCCTTCTATTACACTTTTTTATTTTAACTAAGGCGGCAAACAAGCGTGCCCTGATAATTATAGATGCTTGCAATACCAAAGGCAAAGCAAGGAGAGTGGGACACAACACAGGGAGTGAGGATACGGAGAGGCGATTGGGCTTCCGGCTATCTCATTAATCGTAGGAAACGCAGCTAAAATAACTACGTCGATCTTCTGTCTTCTTCTTATCGTATGGTTAGTGGCCAACCTATTGTCAGATTTGAGATCGATCGATCTTCTGTGAGAAGGTGGTACTACCCAGGTCGAGCCAGCTCGTGGCTCTACCACCAAGTAATATTTAGTAGTATTTCTCTTTACTGTCAGTATCACAAACAAAATTATGAGCTTGTTGATCGTAAGATCTATGTTTCACCTGTGCTTCCAAGATTTCTTCATATCCCGAAGCTCGTGCGTGCGTAAGTGAATTGACTCTGGTAATAGTTCATTATGTGGCTTTCAAAATTCTGTTAATACCAACCATTTATAAATTAATAGGATTAAAACGACCATAGCATCATCATACGCACTCACACACTTTCTACACACTGGTTTTATTACAATTTTTATTTTATTATCATCAGCGTGACAGCTCCAGTGCCTTACAGCATCCAAGTAATCTCTAGTTATGTTCATAAGTAAAATGGAGGGCATAGACCTCTTTAATTGCCCGTAATTTTTACGTCTTGATCGCGCCGAGGCAGCGAGCTCAGGAATGTCGACTTTTAAGATTTACCGACGTTTAGATGCCGTTTCGGCTTTTATAGAGTAAAACTGATGACTGTCTTGTTAATGACCCTATCAAAAAGTGTTTTTCTTATAGATCCATGGTCGTTTATAGGTTTAAAATATTCGTTTATGGATAGTGACGGATTTCAAATTAGTTATACCTAGTGGATTATGTTCTAATTTCACAGTTGCCTATAAAATACATACTTGAGGAGAGATTTTTTTACGACAATTCGAGGTTCGAATTGATAACCTCCTTTTATGAAGTCGGTTAAAAATAAGAGTTGAGTTTCTTTCAAGTATATCGATATTATTACATTTATATCGATATTATTACATTTGTTACACCACTTGCATGTCCGTATGTCACACACCTATGTTGGCACTTAATGCTCGTGTCATAACTAGTGGTTAAGTTAATTCCTAACTGAATCCCTTGCACTCCGTTAGCATGCATAGATTAGCTTGAGAATTTGAGTATTTCCGTATTTTCGTATTTCCTTATAAATGTGTGTATAAATAATACCTAAATGTGTTATAGTTATTAATATTTTAACTATTTGAATTTGATCTTATTGTCCCGCAAACATCACTGTTCTAGTTCGTGATACCGCATTCAACACCACAAATATTTTCTCACCTAAAAAATAACAGTCTAACAATTTCATAACAGTTACTGGTGTAACATTTCGCTAAGTAATGTAATTAGTGCCCGCTTCACATATTATTGAGTCGTCATACAGTGGGTTCGAGTCCCGAGCACGCCCAAATATTTAGTCAACTCGTTAGCACGTAGTTAAAAGGATCCACTAATAATTCCGAATTGGTTGGTTCACTTCATGTTTTTCCATAATTTGTATTTATTTTGTACATATTATTAGCGAGATGGTATGAGTAACGGTAAATTTTGATGTATTTACGAATGTTTGAGCCGTTTTTGTTGTTCGGATAAAGTGTTCTTAATGTTATTTACTTTAGCTTTATGTTTGCTTAAAACCATAACACGTGAGAAAAAGTTATGTGAAAAATATGTTACTGATTTGACTTTATTGAATTGAATTTTGCGTAGGTAACATGGATAATTATAACCCATGTCGAATCTAACAATGTTCAACCTGCATTCTAAGATTTCTCATAAAATAACACATAATACTAGATAGTTCAAGATGATTAAACCCCACCGCTTGTAAAGTAGGGCGGCGCAGGCGCAAATGTCATAGCTATTATCGTTCAGTACAATGCCCTCGCGAATATTCGTATATCACAATTAATAGTAACTGTTCTTGGAACTGTTATTGATGAGTGTTATCTGATAACAATTATCGAATTCGGACAAATTATGAATTGTGTTGATTGAGTGTTGAATTCGATGTCGATAATGAGAATGAATGATGTCTCAATTTAAATTAATGAATTAAACTTGTAATACTATTATTCTCAGTAGGTATTATTTGTGTGTATTCAACACAAAACAAGAAAGTAATTTAGTTTTCTGACCCTGCAAGAACGTTACGTCTAACTCTTGGTCTTGCAAAAATGTAAGCCCAAGTCAAGACCGATTTTGGACAACACTACTGAAAGACTATAAGAGATGTGCCAATTGGAATATTACTTAAATAATAAATAAGAGCTTTCTACTTCTATAAGGCAATGTACAACAACCTAAAGAGTAAATAGATATAGGATGACTAGTTCCCCCCTGCTCCAGATTAAAAATCCGCCACTTTCCACGTTAATCAAGTTGTAGAGGAAATGACAACACGGGACAACCTGTGAAAGCTCCCATCAATGGACTTCTCACTGGAAATTAGATCGAGTGGCTCTCAGCACCACAATTAGAGTGCTACTTAATTATATACTGTTGGCTCTGCAGGGCTTGGCGGGTTTCTCTACTGCTTGTAGAAATCTTAAGCTTCGGATACACGACGATACTTGACACTAACACACTCAGTGTATACATCGAGTGTCTGCGGTGTACACACGCAGACACCGCAACACCTTGTTACAATTGTAGTGGCGCGGGCGGTGTCGCTACACTGAGATACACTGAGTGTCTAGTGTCAAGTGTCGCCGTGTATCCCGAGAATTACACGCGACCTAATAGGGGTAAGGGGTAGGGGGTCTATAAGGGGGTAGAGCTATGTGAAGGTATTATTGAACAGCTTGAATATAGTTCAGTATTATTTTCTAGTATTGTTTAGCATTTGAAATCGAGGGTTCAGGATAGATCGTGCGTAGCGGTTGTTTCGGGTTTTCCTGTAATAAAAATGAGAGGAAGACTATTGCCACAGAGTACCTAATAGTATGAAATACTTACAGAATGATCACCCTCACCCCTATTTGAAGTACCTTCCGCACACTGTAGCCATACATCACCACCTAATTGACCGTATTTCTTATGATCTTGCCGTCTTTATTATTATGGTGATAAATGACAAAGATAGCCATATTTTTAGATGTCTCAAATCTATTTTAGTCTTAATTTGTAGGCAACATAATTGTCGTCATTACGTTTTATAGCTACTTCAAAATGGACATCACAAATTTATTTCGGACCTCTCTAACTCCACAATGGCGGCAATTAATTAATAGAAACTTAACACCGGCTAATCACGTGATGAATAGTAAAAATTTCTCTATTAAGTAATGTTGGAGTTGTTCGGTTGCTTTCGTGGTTGCGCAACTGCGCGCGCCGGCCTGTCTGTCACCGGCCTAATACTAAATCTTGATGTTTACGATACCGACCACGTGTGTAACGTGCTTGGATTATAATGTTGTTATGTAAGCTATATAACTCTATGTACCTGAATCAAGATGACCTTAATTTCGGTACGATGTTTTTGTTTTCTACGCTGAAAAAAAAATGTAATGTAACGTCACGACTTTTATCCCCATTCGGGGGTAGTCAGAGGCTTGAGTGGCCATACACCACCACATTGTGGAGGTCTTAACCGACTCAAAGCCCACGTTTCACCAAGTAGTCAGAACCCAACGTGACAGGTGGTGAACCTTGTCGCCGTGTCGGAACTGACTATTACCTAATCCCGAGGGAAAGGTAGGTTTCTACGCTGAAATATGTTACAAAAGTCCAGGTAGGCATATTAAGGTCCTAAATAAAGCGACCCTTGTAATAATGGTTACTACTCATCGGTTTGAAAACAATCCCACCCCAAAACCTACCAAATTAAGAAAATATCATTTCCAGAATTTGCCTTGTACCAGATTTTCGGTCGAATACTAAAACGTTTAAGTCCCACTTAGCAGTTTGAGACGTCTACCATTTCTTGTATAGCGCGACAAAGATAAACCTCTTAAATTTGAGATGCGGTCGACTATTCGGCGGTTAATCACTCAAGCATTCTTCGTAAGTTCTTAAACATTTACACTGAGAAAAAAAAATACGACAACAAAATGGTTTTTGTAGTTCCTAGTAGTCTTTTTAGTATGTTTTACTAAAAGTTTTGTATTTACAGCAAAAGATTTATAAATGCGAGACATTACATAAAACATTTGCAGTAAATACAAAACGTTTAGTAAAAAATATTAAAAATACTACTAGGAATTACAAAAACCATTTTGTTGTCGTAAAATTTTTCTCAGTGTAGATACTCTCACTGACTCCTAAGTTTCATTTAAACATGACTCTAGTAGAGGCGATTGTCACCATCTCCAACCATATTTCAGTCACGAACAGCCGCAAATAAAACTAGCTGACAGCGAGTGGTGAAAGTAAGAGGCTGTAGCATCGCTGTGTCATCTATCATGAGAGGTGCGGGTTCGATTAACGACGTTGCATAGACCACGAGTTTTGTGTGTGTGTAACGTCACGACTTTTATCCCCATTCGGGGGTAGTCAGAGGCTTGAGTGGCCATACACCACCACATTGTGGAGGTATTAAGCCAACTTAAAGCCCACGTTTCACCAGATAGTCAGAACCCAACGTGACAGGTGGTGAACCTTGTCGCCGTGTATACAGGAACTGACTATTACCTAATCTCGAGGGATAGGTAGGTTTCCTCACGACCACGAGTTTTAGACTATTTAATACTGTGTTTTAATTCTACTACTTATAGTATGGTTACTGGCCAACCTGGGTCAGAGTTGTGCAAGCCTCCCGAAAGCCTCTGACAAGTCTTGACTGCTGCCAGGATGACAACAACCGGGACAGGCTTTTTACGTACCCTGCGAAGCACGGAGACGCTCAGTTCATATGCCACTAAACGGTCACCCATCTCTGACTGAGCTTGCCAAGCGTTGCTTACCCTCCGACCGTTTACCGATTAGTGATCGCAGCTGGCTATGTCCCATAAGGGGGCGTCCATAAATTACGTGAGGCATTTATGGGGGGGAGGGGGTCGAGCAAAATCTCACCAAATCTCACGTGGGGGAGAGGGCCCCCCCTCTCCCCGGCAAATCTCACGTAATCATTTTTACCGCAAGAAACAGTGTAAAATTGCAAGAAAACTCATTTAAATTAAGTTTTTTTTTAAACTAAACTTTTTTTTTTGTTAAATTAAGTAAAACATGTTTCTCCTGTAGAATAAAGCTTTTGAAAAATCTCACGTGAGATTAGAGGGGGTCGGGCTAAATCTCACGAAATCTCATCAAGGGGGGAGGGGGGGTCGAAAAATCTCAAAAATCACCTCACTTAATTTATGGACGCCCCCTAACCCATCCTAGTGACTAGGACCCTTCCCACATGGTTTTTTTACAGTGCCTGACAGGTTTTAATCCTTTCAAGGACTTTTACCGAGTTTCTTACACCAATATGCACATGCTCTGTTTGAGTTGAAGGAAAACCCACAGTAGGACATTAAAAGGATTAAATATGACGGTACATAGTCGTGAACACATTACGAACCGTGTATTTTATTTTTAAACGCGTATCGTAACGTATCGTTTATTAATATTGTCTCGAGCACGCATAAAATAAACACATTATACTGCAATTAAATTTTGTTATCAGTTGCATATCAGCGATCACTAAGTAATGATTTTATGTTTTCACTATAGAATATAATGTATGTGCATAGATGAAGGAAGAATTGCAACCGTATGTTAAACTATAAGGCCGCGCTCACTTTGGATGGCTCACACTGGGTGCGAGTTGGTCGTACGTGTAAGTAACCGCACCCAGTGTGCGCACTCCCGTAGTACTTGGAAGGTCGGGATCATTCGTGTTGTTCGTACGTGTATGCACGAGTAAAATTCGGACGAAAACGCAGGCAAAGTGAGCGCGGCCTAACGATTAAATTCTTCAAGTAGCTAACCGGCAAATAAAAATATGGGAAGGAATTTTTTTGGGGCTAGGCAAGCCACACCCTCGCCATTGTTACTCCTGTAAGCCAGGATCGACAAATGTCCAATGATGACGCCAAGGTTTGACTCTCGACGAGTCCCGGGGACAAGCTAAGTTGTCTTGGAACCCGCACGAATATAATCAAAAGAAAGGATAGGAGGAGTTGGAAGATTATGAAACGCAATATAAAGTACCAGGCGGATTTTACAGCTTAGTAATTCGTTGGGTAACTATACTTAATTTTTCTGTTTATGTGCAAATTTAAATACCTTCCTCTACCCCCGTGTATAGTACGTTTTTTTATACTTGTCCTATTTGGTAAGCAAGGATGGCGTCCAGCGTGGCGATTGCGTAACTTTTTGTCAATGTTTCAAATGCTTTCGTATATAATTGACACAGGATGAACGAAACCAATTGAAACATTGACAAAAAAGTTACGCAATCGCCCCGCTGGACGCCATCTTTGCTTACCAAATAGGACAAGTATAAAAAAACGTACTATACCTATACAGGGTGTAACGGAAAGGGTATATACGTTCGAAGTGCACGGCTTCTTTGGATGATAACGAACAAGACGGCAACGGTTTTAAAATCCTATATCTACACGTTACAGAGATATGAGACATTCCAATACATGAAAACAAAATACCAAACATGTCAAATTTACATTTCGACATCACTAGCACCAAGTGACGTGAAAGGGATAATGACACTCGTAGTGCGGTTACACGTTTATTATTATAGGAATTCAATTAAATTACCAAATTTAATATTTTGGTATGATTTTTTTGAAAAATTATTTTGAACTGAAATCTTGCATATCGTTTCTATAGCAGATACACTTTTCACCCCTTTCGGATAGATATACCCTTTCCGTTACACGCTGTAGTAGGCGACAGGTTCGGATGACATTTTTCTAGTGCTGTGGCATTACCTAGGCACGCTTTGTAGACAAAAGCAGCTCCTCGCGCGTAATTTTTTTTCGGATTTCAAGTGTTTTCATTTCCAACAAATATCAACTGAACGGTGAAGGAAACATCGCGAGGAAACCTGCATATCTGATAGAATATAATGTTCTCAAATGTACCTACGAAGTCCGCCGATGCGCACTGGGCCAGCGAGGTAGTCTATGGCCTGAATCTCCTCGCATTAAGGGGAGGCCCGAATTTAGGAGTGGGACATTCATCATTATTATTTCACCCGAAAAACGTTCACTGTTGGACATTAAAAGGAGCTAATTCTTACGTCTCTCGTTCTAACGCAACTGTCAAGCGACAATATTAAATAATAATAATATCCTGGGACATTTTTACACACGGCTACCTGATCCCAAACTAAGCAGAGCTTGTACCATGGAAACCAGATAACTGATATTACTACATATACTACTTTTTTATTTGTAAATACATACTTAATATACATATGCACCCAGACTCGGGACATACAGACATGTTCATGCACACAAATGCATGTCCCGGGTAGGAATCGAACCTACGACCTGCAGCGTGAAAGGCGCCATCACGCCAACCACGCCAACGGGCCCGTCAAACGTCAATGATTGACAAATCGAGCCTTGAATACCTCATACTCTTTCTACCAAAGTACAATGGTCATAGTAAGAGTGTTTTAAATGTCATAAGAGTTCAGTAGTATTTATCACAGGCCCCGCGGGCATCTTATAATGTATGCGGCCCTTTTATTGTGCCATGCGCACACGCACGATAGCGAAATGGAAAGTTAGAGCGCCGGATATGCGATGCGCTTTCCAATAGTTTAATTTAGATCATTGTGTGTGTTCATAGTCGTGATAATGTAGTACATAACATATGTATACAGGGTGACTTCAAAATCGTTCGTAATATTTTGTACTATGACTTGACATATGATATAGAATAAAAATAAATTAGGAATACTAACTTAAACCTTAAAATAACACTCAGGTAAAGAAATAAGCAAAAGAATAATCATGACTTTCAATTTCTAATTAATTACTTACCATGAAAGTTATACCACTAGGAATTGAATAAAAACACTGTCGATGTAAACTCCATGCAAATTTCAGTTTAATATTTTTACCATTCCAATTCAATGATTTAATTGTCAAAATAATGTGTGAAGTAATAATTTAATATATATATATATATAATATAATAATTTAATGTATCATCAAAAATTTCAAAGTTACCTGTATTATGAAGCATCTTTTTCCCAATAATATAACATAGAGCCGGATGCGTGATGGGTGATAACGGGTGAAAATATTGCAAGCGATTCCTATATGTATATTCCTTCCGGCGCCTTGTATAACACAGAAAAACCGAGTGGTATTTTAAACCGGCAGCAAACATGGCCCTCACCTTAACTTCCTTTATTATTCGTATTTCATTATTTAATTTGACTTTAATAAGTACTGAAGGACAGTAACTGAAGTGAGCGCTCCGGAAGCGACATACCATGCCAAGGTTAGTAATTACCCACAAATTAACTAATTACCACGCCGACATATAAAGTACTCTATTAGTTTAATTATGCTTTTCACACCGGAATAATTAAATTAAATCACTATGCTAACATTGCACTGCAAGCGAGGCTATGGAACGCTTGAAATGTTGTTGTGAGTTGACAGTAGCTATTTTATTATGCAGAAAATTAATTTTACTTGAGAAGTACCTACTTGCAATGTAATTTAAGTGGAAAAGTACTCGCAGATATTTTTTAACTGAAAATTAAACGTGAATCCATTTTTATTATCATAATATACTTATCGTAGCAAAAAGACTGAAAAAAGTCAAAAATACGACGATAAGGCGATGCGCGATGTTCCGAATCTTAGATACCTACTTTTAACTTAATAAAATTGATGTACTTATACTACAAATAAAGTCATCATTTTGGTGCATGGCATAATAATAGCCTTACGACGTATTTCGCATAGCTTTCAATGTGCAAGTTCCTTAATCCATCCTCAATGACATATAATTTATTTGTTAGCACCGCGGGCGATCACCGTCTTCGCAGCTTCCGCTCGCGGTCCACCTGCGCGCGCGCAGCGAAAGTTGCGTATTTGTCAACACAGCACGTTTAGACCGGCCATTTGTGAAGATTAGAGGGGAATGTTTGTTTGTTTTTTATCGGCTGTTAGTGATGATATTTCATTGCGTAGAAAGATAATTAATTTAAAGCTGAATTAATATATTTTATTTGTGCATTTCTAATTCTCTTCTCTATTTCTAAGATAAGTAGATAGTTTATTGATTGACCATTTGGTTTATTTTTGGAATTCCATACCCAAGTTAATAGATATGTATAGCATCGATTATGTATGGTATAGTACGTAGTATTTGAATCATACAAAAGTGACATTTTATTTCTGAATAATTTCCTCAGCTAATAACCCATATCACTCGAGTATAAATGTTAGGAGAGCAACTGTCAAACTTATAGTACCTAGGAAGATCAACGACATGTTCAAATCAATAAGCTAGATCCGAGGAACGCATACGCATAACAAACAGTTGTACTTCACGCATGTTTTACAGAATATTACGTAGTAATTTTGTAAGATCCTCAAGATAGCGCATCTTGGGCATAGAATATAAAAGTTTGAGTTGTGACGAAACGTCGAGAATGAAATTAAAAATCTATGTTTATGTGTATGTTTGACGGGCCCGTTAGCGTGGTTGGCGCGGAGGCGCCTTTCACGCTGCAGGTCGTAGGTTCGATTCCTACCCGGGACATGCATTTGTGTGCATGAACATGTCTGTATGTCCGGAGTCTGGGTGTTTATGTATATTAAGTATTTATTTACTAATAAAAAAGTAGTATGTGTAGTAATATCAGTTATCTGGTTTCCATAGTACAAGCTCTGCTTAGTTTGGGATCAGGTAACCGTGTGTGCAAAAATGTCCCAGGATATTATTATTATGTAAGGTTCTGTCATTTTATTATTTTTTAAATTATAGTTTCTCAACCTGTTGTTGTACTCTTGTTACAGGTAAACCCGGCAATCCAAGACACACACGGCAAGGGAAATCCTCAGGTATCCACGTCCGTCCGTAACGTCAGTTTCTCCCCGTTTACGTGCGTCCACAGGAAAAACGCATTTCCCAACTCTCTACGTCGATGTTACATCAATTAGTGACTTTCCGATGCTGCTATACATAGACTTTGTAAGAAAACCGGTGGCACGCTTTAGAAATTCTGGATGTAGAAAAAATATGCGTTTATGGGCAAAGTAGTTGAGTTAAACTGCTTGATGTATTTTTAATTTGTTAGCGAATGTTCTCGGATGGGTTTCAAGACGTGATTTAATTAAATGTTTAATAATCTTCGAAGCATTGGTGGAGGAGCTAAACAATATTTACCTATAGTCTGATTTTTAATTAGACGAAATAAACTGACAGGTGCTAATGTCACTTCGATATAAATAGAACAAATAAGGTTCAAATTCATAGAACAGTGACATTTATAGCTGTCAGTTTGCTTAGTCTAATTAAAAATCTGACTATACGTAACAAATGTTGGAAGTTGTTTGTGCATCAGCACGATTTAAAAAAAATGAACAATGCGTCTCTTTGGCCATCCGACGTATAGGCCATAAAATATTTTACGTAAAGCTAGCAATTAGGTACCGAGTTCTTATATGCTCTCGATAGAATTACTAAATCATGTTTGTGAGTAGAGTATTTTGTACATAATCGTCACGATCCTCAGAATTGCACGACTGGGGGGAATGTACCAATTGAGAGACGTCACTTTTCAAGATGACTGTATCAAGTAGAATAGCAATCACACTGTCATAGCCGTCGCCCCTTTCAAAGCCTTAACACGCAAATTACCATAACCAAACACAAGCCTCTACGATTTCTAGTAATTTCAGCAAATAGTAGCCCACTAAGCTAAACTTTCAACAAAATAAGAGCCACTCAGGCGGCGATAAAACAAACGTCTGTAATCACGACGTTTCTATGTTTAAGATCGATTGCTTGTGTATAATATCAGAGGGGCTAGCCAAGTGGCATGAATGCTAATCGAATAGAATAGAATAGACTTCACAATGTATGGAAATGTCAAACGTCGCTACATCAACAACTAGTTGCTTTGTAGATCACGTGACTTATGTCATTTCCATAATATGAAGCGTAGCGATTTGAACGAATGCTTGTAGACGTCAGCCACTTGTCTAGCCTTTCTTAGATTCCAAGAAATTGTCTTTGTCGTTGTGAACTCTCTATTCATCGTTATATTACGGTAATTGACAGTGATATTAGTTGGTGGTGGGCCATAACACACCGGGTAGCCATGGCGACGTCGCCAACCACCGTAGCCAACTGTTCGTATTGAAATGTATGGGAGGTAACACACTGGCGACGAACTGGCGACGTCGCCAGTCAATACAAATTGTTTGGATATGCCGGCGACGTCGCCTGGCGTCCCGGTGTATTATGGCTGTAAGTACAGAAATAGATTATCAGACTTTCCTATTATTACGTATTACTATTATCACGAACGCCACAGAGTTTGGGCTTTCAGCTCTTTCAGCGGGTGTGTACACAAACCAAAAGCCGCCGCGCCCGAGCCATCACTGCGTTCAGACGACCCCCGCTCGCCTCTTGTAGACGCAGCTAATGCCCCGAGCTGTCACGCCCGTGCAGTCAGTTTTGTCATCAGATTGCTACGTACGAATTGCCGATAGAAACTTGCAAATACATTCTATAAACGTTTGTATCCCACGAAACCAACAATTAATACCTTTCATTTTTATTCACAATCACACTTACCTCGTAAAAGGCTTAATTAGCTACGTCCAGATGTGTCACATGCCGCGCGAGGCAAACTGCCTCACGAAGTTTGACTAGCCTCGCGCGAGGCAAATGCGCGTCCTGCCTCACCTGAGCGCTGTCATTTGCCTCGCCTAGTTTGGCATAGTCATCAGACAGAACGATGTCAAACGTGTCAAACTGATTGCGCGGCTACACCTTTCTCTGTCTAGAGTGTCAGTTGCCTCGCCATTTGCCTCGCGCGGCATGCGACTGACGCAAACGTCGTGCTTCGCGAGGCATGTGGGTGAGCAGCCTCGCGCGGCATGTGTATGTTGTAGACACGTCTATTGATTTCACTTCTCAGCATGGTGTGAGGCTGTAAGCCCCGTACAGGTTGTTGCTATATCATCGCCATCCTAGACGCTATTCACGGGCCTATGTTCAATACTTTCTTTCTGACTAATTAGCTGCAATTCCGCGGTACGCATTGATCTGAGGATCTGTGGATAAGAATAATGTGTGTAGATGTGACGATTTACACATAAATTAAGACATAGTAAGGGAACATTGTCTTTCCATTTATTTATCTTATAAATAGACTGGTTTTATATTTTTACACGACTGCCCAAAAAAGGAGTGTATATGTGTTTAGGGTTCATGTATGTATGTATGTATGTGAGATTCTTTATTCCACCATAACTTATAAATGCCTGAATGGATTTGGATGTATGGGGTATCGTTAGAATCCTTACATCGTTCCGGGTAACACTGGATATATTATTTTTGAAAAAAAAAAATAGTATGGTGGCATTATGGCTCAATTTTGAAATTCGAAAAAAAAAAATTTTTCTTCTGTTATTACAATATGGGTATCAAATGGAAGGCCTTGATGAGCGCATTCTAAAACTGTAGAATTTATAGGCATAATTTAACATAGGTAGGGTGTACATGCAAAACAAAGATTTCATTTTGGCTGTTGTCACTAAAATGCATAAAATAAAAATAAATAATTAAAAAAAATAAAAACACGACTGCCCTGCCAAAAGCGAACTAAAACAAGTGCAGTGTCATTGCAGTCGGGGGACCGTTCTGTGGAACATATTTAATCTAAGAGGACCCCCGACTGCAATGACACTGCACTTGTTTTAGTTCGCTTTTGGCAGGGCAGTCGTGTTTTTTATTTTTTTTATTAACGTAATAAATTTAAATATCAAGTACGATTTATAGGTGTACGCTCGTAACTTTCAACTCAAATAAGTGTATCACTGCTATGAAAGGCTCTTATAAATATAAAGAGGCCAACTGGCCAACACATCAATTAAAATTAAATTATTACGGCCATAACTAGAGTAACGACATTATTATTTTCATACTCAACATAGCCAAATTATACATTATTTTATGAGTAAAGTTATTATTTATCCATGCCGTTTCTATATTTTAATCTATGACATAGCATCTCGTGTGATGTCCCACGCTCGATGTTACTTTTCTGCTAAATCATTGTTTTTAAATCGCGTCAATAGTAAAAGTGTAAACTCCCCTGCGTTCGAAATGGCTGTAAGTAAAAGTATCGCTATTATGGCGGCAGTGTCGTTTTATATGTACAATTTTTTGATCTAATGATAGGCTTTTAGCAGTAGTTTTAGGATGCTGTGATGGGCTTCCTGTATTGAGATGGATTTTAAACTTTCTCACGTTGAAGTTAGAAGATTTTAATTTGAGTTACTTACTTTTTTGTAACGTTCATCTTGGGAGATGTGTACTGCTCTACTTTACCGCCTGTATCATTGTGTTTTTATTTTATTGGGGTGTGAATGAATATCTACTTACATTTTATGGGGCAAATACACTCTCGCGAGTACGCCTTGTGGAGGGCCTCGCGCGAGACGCGTCACTCGGAGGCTACAGGAGTGCTACCCATCCACACTCTCGTTTTATTCAGTGACAGAGTTGGGCACTAATTATTGATTAAATTTTCAATCAATTAAACTTTTAATCGTAATTGTTGCACTCTGCAATTAATTTATTTAGGTTAAAGTACATTAATTGTGAGGTTCAATTAAAATCAATAGCAATTATTTTTTTTAACTGTGAAAAAATCTATTACAACTAACAATTATTAGCCTCGTACAATAGGTACATGTACACAGATATCTATTTAGGTGGATGCATGTATAGATAAATAGGCATATAGAATTAGATACTACTTCGGCGAATGCGTGTTTAGGTAGGTAGGTATATAGAGCCAGAATCCCAATTCCCCCCTACTCTTCCTCTACCCCCACAACCCCATTCCTATTCCCCCCCCCTCCACGTAAATAAAAATTGTTAATTGGGAGAATTACAATTAATTGTTAATTGTAAAAAATACAATTAATTAATTTTTAATTGTAAAAATATAATTAAGTAATTTTTAATTGTTAAAATACAATTAATAAAATTTTAATTGTAAAAAATACAATTAATTAATTTTTAATTGTAAAAAATGCAATTAATTAATTGTTAATTGTAAAAATACAATTAATTAATTGTTAATTGGGAATTCTGGAAGTCATAATTACAATTAATTAATTGGAAATTCTGGAAGTCACAATTACAATTAACTAATTGTGACTTCCAAAAATTAACAACTATTAATTGTAAATTTTTAATTGGTCTGGAATTTTATTTTCCCAACACTTGGTTCGCCCGCCTCCCGCCACGCGTCCTTTGACTCCGGTCAAAAAAACCGACACGGAGCGGAGCACGCCGGAGGCGAGGCGAGACATACAAGAGGAGGCGAGCGCGCAATCTACACTCTCGTGCTCGCGTCGCCTCCTCATGCCACCTAGAGAGTGTGTAGCCGCGGTTAAAAAATCATAGTTATAAAACTTACTCAAATAATTTTTGATCTAATAAAACACCATTTATATTTTCTTGATTAACGATGAAGCTATTTCTAAAGGAGACACCGTAAATCAAACCTACAATATTCTTAGAAATATTTTTAGTTAGACAGTAGGTATTAATCATTTCACAACATGTGTAATTACCCGTGTCAACATTACCACGAAACGAAGATACATCTTTATTCACATTGAAATTTATCGTAACTTTTACTTATTTCGCAGAAACGGTACACGAGCATGTTACGATTGCCGAGTGAAATTGTTGCAGCGATTAATTTAAATCGATACAATCGATACTCGATAAGCGGCCGGTCGATGCACTAATTAGCGGGCATCGAGTTGTTCCGATGTTTGTTACATGATCGATGATGTTGTGTTATCTGACGTTGAAAGTTTGCGAAATATGAGCTTGTATTTCGGTGGACCAAAACAAGTGGATCACACTGTAATCGACTGCGCCTTATTTTTGATGTGATTAAGTTGGCAAATAAGGTTCGCCCTATGTTAAGCAGTTATCGTAGCCTATAGATGCTTATAATATTAAAGGCTCGAACGCTGCCGACCTGAAGGGCAGTGGGACTGGGTGAGAAGTGGTACTACCCTGGACGAGCCAGTCCTTATATGAGCAGCAGTCAATTGGCTACAGCTTGGCTCTACCACGAATATATGGTATTAGGCTCATTTGGAGACTCAAGAAGACTCAAGACTCAAGACTTGATTTGGGAAACTAGTCAGTTTTGCATGATAGACAATTTGAAACAGATCCAAGTGGGTTCGTTCCACAAGAGGGAGCCAGTTACAATTCTGATGTTACTAAACTAATCTCATTACCAGTAGTTAAATTATACTTTACATTACAAACTCAGTTGTTAGCATTATCTCGATGTAACCAAGAAACGTGATACGAATCGATTACAATCACTATCGAGATGTATTTCAGAGATAATTGGATCTCGTCGAAAGTCGATTAGAAAATAAAAGTGAGCTGCGCATGCGGTCGGAAGCTCCGAGACCGAGATTGAAAGTGACGTGGTACTTTTATGCCATTTTCACATGAGGTCGATGACCTTAGGAAAAGCTTGGAAAATGGAAATGCAGTCTGTCTGGTTGTATAAGCTTTATTTATGAGCGAAAGAAAAAGTTTCGATTTTTATCGACTGCGGGCTGCGGTCGAGTGGTTAAAGCAGGAAGTTGTGTTATGACACTTTCGTTTTGAAACGTGTTTATTAACTGCAAAAAACAAGTGTTCAACAAGTGTTTTGTAACACCGGAAGATTCTTTGAAGACCGCCGTATGTCCGGCAGGAACTTGTATGATTAGATGTGTCTATATGGCGCGCATGCCTCACCCGAGCACTCATATTATGACATAACGTCTGTGCGTTCCGACGTCAAAACGGAGTGCTCGCGCGAGGCATGCGCCTGATGAAGACGCCGCCATTGATGATGACCGCTGGTCTAGTGTTTCAGCACTTCTCATCGGTACCAAGATTAAATACGAACTTTAATATCGCCAGACTTAACACCAACTGTATGGTCCCAAACTAATCAATGCTTATAAAATAGCTAACGTACAATGAACTGGGGTTGATCCCAGTGACACATAGACCAGGGTAAATTACAAAAAGGCCATTTCCTAAATTTATCTCTAATGTAACGTCACGACTTTTATCCCCGTTCGGGGGTAGTCAGAGGCTTGAGTGGCCATACACCACCACATTGTGGAGGTATTAACCAACTCAAAGCCCACGTTTCACTAGATAGTCAGAACCCAACGTGACAGGTGGTGAACCTTGTCGCCGTGTATACAGGAACTGACTATTACCTAATCCCGAGGGATAGGTAGGTTTCCTCACGATGTTTTCCCGCACCGTCAGCGAACTGTAAATTATGCACATAGATGAAAATTCATCCATTGGTGCATGCCCCACCGGGGATCGAACCTGGGACCTTCTGATTGTTAGCCCAACCTGTTCACCTCCAGGCTACAGTCGCTTTTCAAGAAACAAACAAACTAATCAATGCTTATAAAATGGCTACCATACAATGAACGGGCTGATCCCAATGACACATAGACCAGGGTAAATTACGAAAAGGCTGCTTCCG
This sequence comes from Drymonia ruficornis, assembly GCA_947859195.1. NCBI lineage: Eukaryota > Metazoa > Arthropoda > Insecta > Lepidoptera > Notodontidae > Drymonia > Drymonia ruficornis. Next base: position 13,411,820 of record OX401908.1, read on the forward strand.
AAATTTAATTCTGGCGGGAATCAAACCCGCAACCAACCGACCAAACGCTCCAACCACTGCGCCAAGCGGTCGTCAGTCCTCGAACTATAAATATTCCCTGCGTATGACAAGGCCCTTAAACTGCAAAATGACCCATTCAGCAGTATGTACCATTAGCAAAACGACTAATGAGCAGAAAAAAACGCCCTAAATGGGTCATGCATAAATTACGTCACACGTAAAGAGGGGGGGGTGGTCGATGAAATGTGATATTGTGTAACAAGGGGTGGGAAGGGTCCTAAGTTTCGTGACGTCACATTTAAAAATCTAATATATCCAAGTATAAAAACCGAAATTTGAACTGTTAACGAAAAATTTTAAAATTTCAGAAAATTGTAAAATTATGTGACATCACACAGGGAGGGGGGGGGGGGTCTCGCCAATGTGACCAGCTGTGACAAGGGGGGAGGCGTCTAAAAATCATGAATTTCGTGTGTCGTAATTTATGGATGGCTAAGTAGTATGCACGTTTAAAAAACACAAAACATTTTTGCGCCGTTTAATGATTCGTAATAAAACACGGCCGTGACATAAGTCACAAACGTGCAGTCGCTTTTTACGAGCTACACAGATAACTACATACTTACATATTTAACTCCCATACCAAATAAGGCCTGAAGTAGTAAGCTATCTTAATAATGTATGTCTGTTTGTGCTATCATTAAATAGATCAGGGGGCTTACCACGAACTCTTATTGCGATTCAATTACAGGAACGTTTTAACGATTCAGCGTCTTTTTGTGCAATGACGTACCTTATGCTCATGACAATAAGAAACGTCATTGCACAAATGGCCGCTGAAACGTTAAAACAAAACTGCTATAAGGGGTGGTGGTAAGCCCCCTGAATCTGGAAAAGGACTGAGGTTACTGTACGTTGAGGAAAAGTAGTTAAGTACTTTTAAAGTATGTATCAGGACATTTTAGTGGCATTACACTCATTTTAGTGTATCAGGGTTACAAGCAGGGTGAACATAAAAATGTTTTTGTAAAAAACATTTTTTTTTATAGGACTGCGGTGGCAAAAAAGCGTACGGCCCGCCTGATGTTAAGCAGTTACCGTAGCCTATGGATGCTCACAATACCAAAGGCATTGCTCGCATATTGCCGACCTGAAGGGGAGTGGGATGGAGGGAGAGGGAAGGGAGGTTGGGCTTGCGGCTCTCTCACTCATCGTACGAAACGCAGCTGTAATAACTACTTTACGCCGAACTTCTGTGAGAGGGTGGTACTACCCCGGTCGAGCGAGCCCGTATATGAGCTGCAGTCAGTGGCTACAGCTTGGCTCTACCACCTTTAAACACATACACACACACACTGTTTTGATACGGATTTTTTGTCTTTTTTTACCCTCAATATGACACTGTACTACACCACCAAGCCAACTAGACACTCGGGTATAAATATCAAATGATAATAAGTCAATGATTCCGCGGTCCGTCCACAACGTAGTGAGCCTCGGCCAATGCCTGGACACTCCTGTGGCAGCATCTCCCACTACGTGGTGGACGAACCGTGGAATCATTGATCATAATCATTTTATGTTTATACCCGAGTGCCTAGTTAGCTTGGTAGAGTAGTCCCACCAATATTATAAATGTGAAAGTTTGGATGGATAGATAGATGGATGGATGGATGGATGTTTGTTACTCAATCAAGCCAGAACGGCTGAACAGATGATGGATGGCTGGATGAAATTTGGCACAGAGATAGATTATAGTCTGGAATAGCACAGGCTACTTTTTTTTAATTATGCGCGGACGAAGTCGCGGGCAAATGCTAGTAGGTTTTAAAGTTTAAAATTTCAATACTTCCAAATACAGTATGTTGTTGGTAATCGATTATTCAAATGGCTACCAACTGTATAATTTTACACACATAGCTACTCAATTTTTTCTCGAGTGAACCCACGCTTCACAACTAGACGTAGCTAAACATCAGGCGGGCCGTGCGCTTTTTGCCACAGCAGTCGTATAAAAAAAATACATGTCACATACGTCCTCGGTGACCGTCACAGTAATTACGCATAAAATCACAAGCGAGACGTGCCTTGAATATTTTACTTTTAAATCTCGTTTCGCGAACATCTCGGCTGCGCGGGCGCACGTAAGCTACAGCAAATGATACGAAACTCCGACGACACCTCTGACCATTCCTACATAGCAGAGTTGGGCAAAATTGAATTGCGATTAATTAATTGCTAATTGCATGTGGTGTCACATTTAACAATTAATTTTGATTTGTTCGTGAATCGCGAACAAATCACAATTAATTGTTAATTGTGACATCACATGCAATCAGCAATTAATTAATCGCAATTAAATTTTGCCCAACTCTGCTACATAGATTTTGGTTACAGTAACAACCCTAGTTAAATGTATTTTAAGTTAAACTGTAACATATTCTACTCCACCAAGCCAACTAGGTCCTCGGATGTAATGCGGCTTCCCCGCCCGCATGCCTCTCGCACACCGCCACCGCCTTTTTGTGCGAGTGACGTCATATTTGACAGGCGTCTAGTTGGCTTGGTGGTGTAGTATTATGCCTAATCGTTAGACTTGGGCACCTCTACAAGCTTCAAGAATATAAGATAAGGAATCCAGGTATCATGTAGAGACTAATAACCGATATACTCTGTTTGAATAAGCCATACGCTCCAACTCCCTAGTCCCTTTTCAGTGAATAGCTGCGCGTGCGCACCTTTATCCCGGTACCGTTATTAGCAAGATGACGGTATATGATTTAAACCACATTCTCTATGGTATTTAAGATCGTAGGATGAGATGTACCCCACAACCTACGATGATAGAACTCTTAGGCTCGTAAATTCATATCAAAGTTCGATCTCAAGATGCAGTTTTGACGTTTAATGTATGGAACATCTGTCAAAAACAGCGTCTTAAGATCATTCTCAACTTTGAGATGAATTTATAAATACGAGCCTGGGTGTCACTCAGAGTTGCCAGTATTTTATTTCGAATGTATAATTTTGTCATACTGTAATTTTCGTAATTTTGTTTAAACAAAACCTCATTCAAAATAACAGTATATTTGGCCAACGGATTCAATCAAGAGATGAATAATTAGCCCGGGGAACGGTTTCCAGCATCTCCTGAGCGTCGCATGTCGGGAGACAATTACCGTCCGCCATATTTAATGATGGACATTACAACAGCGCACGCGGTGGCTCAAATTCGATAAATTAAAGTTTAGTGATGGGAGGCTTTGGGGATGTTGATCCGGATTTGGGACTCGCACTTCGACGTGCAGACAGATCGGATCAATGTCTTATTATTCGGATTTGATCAATTGAAGTGGATCCTAAATGGCATGCCTAAAAAGATGGCGGGATGAGTTGGATTCCTTCTTGGTAGATCGATCTTTGGTAGGAAGAGACCTGAGTAATTGGAAAAAGGGAGAGAGGCCTTTACCTTGCAGTGGGATGGTCAGTATAGGCAAGAAATTAAATGAATGAAGTAGTCAATGCGGATGTTTTTCTTCATTTTCTTTTGCCGCTCCATTAATTAAGATTTGTAGTCTGCCCATATATTTTTGCTTGTGTATTTTATTCAGGATATGAACTTGTGAACACTCGTTTTTATTAGTATTAATGTTCTAAGCCTATGTAAATTTTGTTATACTAAGTGCCTGGAATTGCCATTGCTATACTTGGATGTGTGACATTTGAAGGCTAAGGAAACTATAATTCTATGCTAAGAGATTCAGAATCTAAATACTGCCGTATACCCGGATAAAGATCCGCATCTGCACGTACCCATCCCTACTGCATTATGTTTCGCGTGACAGGCCTTTTGCAACTTTGTCGAAATGAATGTTTGTAATTGAATTACTTGATACTTCGCGAATGATAATGTCCACTGTCCGTACGGTACATGGGTTATATTTTTCACGAGATAATAAGATTTAAAAAAAAAACATCGATGAGCTTATACTTTGCAATCAGCGCATGGTTAGTGCTAATAAAAATAGTGATATTCAATCCATATTTACTTATGTAATTTGGCTTATTTGAAACTTATAATATTTCTAGGTGAGTAACCTACATATTTCTACCTTAAATACAGAATGTGCCAGGTTCGATCCCCGGTGGGGCATGCACCAATGGATGAATTTTCATCTATGTGCATAATTTACAGTTCGCTGACGGTGAGGGAAAACATCGTGAGGAAACCTACCTATCCCTCGGGATTAGGTAATAGTCAGTTCCTGTATACACGGCGACAAGGCTCACCACCTGTCACGTTGGGTTCTGACTATCTGGTGAAACGTGGGCTTTGAGTTGGTTAATACCTCCTCAATGTGGTGGTGTATGGCCACTCAAGCCTCTGACTACCCCCGAATGGGGATAAAAGTCGTGACGTTACATTTTTACACACAAATACAGAATCCATAAAAAGCAGGAAAGCAAAATCCACAGTAATATGAAAATCAACCCAAATCCAGACCAATTTTTGAAATTCTTATTTTTCTGTGAACTGTGGATTGAAATTCTAGTTTTTTTTATAATGTAACCCTGTTTACCTTATTCCTAGAACGATCAGTAGCAAGGAAATAGTTGTACAACATATAACAAAATGTAATCCTAGTGTAACACCAGACCTGTTAAGACCTAAGCGGAATCCATTCTCAAAGGTAATACGGTTAGGGCTGCGTTGAATACTCGCGACGGGACTTTGTTCCTCCACCACGTGTGAATGGAATACCGACTATATTCAAACAGGGTTAATATAATTATAGTGTTTCAGTTTTTTAACCCGAACCTTCATGGAAATCCGAATTACCGGCACGCACGGATTTAATTATATGTTAAGGTTATGAACACACGCAAGTGTCTATATAATAACAAAATATGTGTTTGCTAATATTACAAGGCTAATCTCCCCGTGGACTTCGAGGCTAAATTATTGTAACGGTGTTGTCATTTATAGATGACGTCAGCTTAAATTTAATTAGGCCTAGCCCGCATTGCGAATAAAAACCGCGCGGTTTTTTCCCGCAATTCTGTAACCCATGGAATCATATGCATGTATCCGCACTTGCAGTTTTAAAACCGCGCAATTTGACAAGGTGCGGTGCGGTAAATAATCCGCGCGAATAAACGGTGCGGTTTTTATTCGCAATGCGGCCAGGCATTCCCTCTTTTATTAAAATTTCAATGAATACTCTTTGGGTCAAAGAAATTGTAATACATGAGCATTGGGTGGTTTTTCGTAAATTAAAATGTAGTCTATATTTTATTTCAGAATACAACATAGGTACATGTTAATTAAATTTTATTCAAATCTATTTAGCAGTTTCTGCGTAATTCTGTGTAAGACTTTGACGACGGCAAGCGATCAAAACGAACCGTCAGTAAAATTTGAAATCAAAGACATTACCAAGAAAGAGGGAGACGGACATATGACTGTCAAAAATAGTATGTCCTATTAAACGGGGTCCATGGACTCATGTACAAGTGCGCTGAGCTCAAGTCTAGTGATTGCAATGTTAGGAGGCACGATATCTACATGACTGTGTTAAATGGTGTTTTAATGCAGGATGTTATGCATTCCGCGGCTTTGTAGCCGACGCACAACATAACAATTTGTGTGGTCATAAACTTTTAATTCCTGTCATGTACTCACATTCTTTCTTATGCTCACGAATCAACCCTTTAACGTTTACGCAAATAACATTACTATTGTTTATATTTCCTTTCACTCGTTGAGTTCGTGCGTATTCGCGCGACACCGCGCGTCTGCGCATGATAATGCGCGAGTCCGTTGAACCTGCGCGCGCGCAACGCATCGCAATGCGCGTTGACGACGTCCCGATTTGCGGGATTAACTATGGGAATTGATGGTAATAGAAAATAAACGTGACGTTTGTCACAAGAGTGTACACTCTTGTGATAAATAATTCTATCTATTTCATTACTATTTATATTACCTATAGGCTGTAAAGAAAAAACTTTTTTAAATTTCGTTTGACGTGCGTTTTCATATGTTATTTTATTTAATGCCAATACTTTTGATTCACAGACTAGAAGTTTATGTTTTTAATATCAGCAATAAAAAGACCTCTTCAGATATATGACAGATAATAAACTTTTTAATTTCGCATATTAAGGTTGACACACAAAAAATCGTTAGTTCTTTTACCTTTTTTTTATCTATCAGTTTTTACGGTTGTGCTTTCGTGACAGTGTTATTAAATTCCACAAGATTAACTGTTTCCAATCATTATTATAAGTAGGTATCTTCTTTGTATTATGACTATCGGATTAATAAATGTCAAATACATCCTAAACCAAGTAAAAGTTCTAAAGTTTCGCAGATGAACTAGGTATACAAAAATTTTGTATGGAAACATTATTTGATTTAAAAAGATCTTCTCAACTAAGTTACTAAGTTTTCAAGTGCTAATCTAACTAGTACTAAGTACCTACTTATTATACTAATAAGTTACTAGAACTTCCGTTAATATTACTGTAACCTTAAAACCGAAAGCATTTGACAGCCTAAATTCGTAAGTAGACACATTTAAAATAAACCGTTGACACACTGCCGATAACTTCCCATAACGCCTAGGTCAATGCTAGCTCGACACAAAAAATAAATTGTAATCCTTCAACCCTGTTCAGACTGCAGCGATATCCGCTCTTGACGGCCTTGTCTCCGTCACCCCACGGCGAACTGTCAACCAACACATTACCTGAATTTATGCGACCTTTTTACAGCAAATTGTAACAACCTGCTTTCTAGAATTAACGTTATATCATTACATATGTCACTTAAGAGGCCATTAGCAATTAAAAAGTATGCCACTTCTCTAAAAATAACAGAGATTTGAAGTTATTAATCGATCAGATTGGTCACCCTTTATTTACTTCAGTCTAGTAGCTATCAACTTTTTTGGAGGAGCGAAATAAACAACTTGTAACCGTAACAACTGCGTATGGTGTCGGTGGCCGATCCCGCTTGCGTCTGACCAGGGTTGAAAGAAGCGTCCCTTCTTAATTTAATATTCAAATATCGGATTAGAACAGCTTGACCCGAGCGCGTTCGGGTCGGTTCGGATTAACTCGCCAAGGTCGGCCGATGTCAACGCTACGATCACGAATAAATTCCATTCATTGATGCGTCATTGTATCACGTATAATAGATAGGGTTGACGCGATTAAGTTAGGTTTTTTATATTATTTTATTATAAGTATTTTTACTTGGTTTAATTAGAGCGTAGTTGAACTATGTCACTAAATATTGGTTATTTTTTATACATTTTGCAGTGGCTTCCAAGACAGTGTAGCTTATCTCCGGTACTCGCTGAAAGTCCACTACGGTGCCTTCGTTGGTCGCCACTGGACTTATAATTAAGGCTCGTATTAATAAATGCATCTCAAAGTTGAGATCGACCTTAAGATGCAATTTTGATGTTTAATTTATGGAACATCTGTCAAAAACAGCATCTCAAGTTCGATTTCAATCTTGAATCCTTAGTGTCTTAAAATTCCCTAGCAACAAACCGATGATTAATAATGATAGTGAAAATATTTACCATATAAGTTTCCTTCCGGACAACCCTAGCTACAACATAACAATCGATTATTGCAACGAAATAAAACACATTTATATAAGGTTCAGAATGAATTGATACTTATTTATAGAATTTGAATTAAGAACGTAGTTTTTTATCCGGTTCGATGTGAGAAGGTCATGTGGGAGGCGTGTTTAAAATTTCAAAAATGGTATGAATAGGTTCTTTAAGTGTAGAGAAAGTTTGTAATTGGGGATTTATTTTATATCGAAGATTATATAATAACTTATAGATTTTATTGATAGTGGTTGTGTGATGTGATGCTAAAAGAACCTTTGACATTACATGTGTTATAAATTATACAGATGTTAATAATTTTGACCTGTTAACAAAAGATACATTTATTTTTTCGTGGAATATAAAATGCATTATGATTCACAACGTTATGTTATAAATGTTATGTAATATCCACAGAAAGTTAGGTAGGTGCTTGTGTATAGAATTCGAATAAATCCTTTTTTTGGTGCTGATTGACAGTTGACAGAAAGATGATTTACAATAATTCACGCGCACCGTTAAGATATGACGGGATTTTACTGTAACTACCTACCTATTTTTAAATAATCAAAAACTTTATTTTTTGTGGCTATAGGTACGTACGGAATCCATTGCCCGAGCCACACACGCACTTGACCAGTTTTATGTGATAACTGTTGCTGCATGTGGTGCGCTGAGTACAAGTCTAGTGATCTCAATGTTAGGAGGTTCCATATCTACTAAAATACATCAATGATAAGTAGGTACTCAAATATTTCAAATATTTTTATCGCGTCATTAGACACGTATCGATGTAAGGCCATCGACTCTATATACCTTATGGGGTCGTATCAGCAATCTCTCAAGCAATTAAATGTTAATTCAGCCCGCAGGGAGCGCTGCAAACGCGCGATGCACAAGCCACAGAACGGCCACAAAAAGTTGCCGACCATAAATAGGCGCAATGAAATAAATTAGATTAGCTCTTCCTGATTGTACGCTTATAGGCACGCTTACAGAATTATAAATAGTACGTTTCTTATTTTCTAAGCTGCAAAGTTTATATTTATGTAGGAAAGGCTAGGCTGTGACATGCTAACATTATATCACAATAGTTCGAAAAAATAGCATATTAACGTTCACCGAAGCCAATAAAATGTATAAAACGATGGGCTATGTATTAATGCAAAAATTACAAATCCATTTCAAATACCAAGACTACTTGTTGTTCCTCGTGCATTACGAACTTTCATAAGAAACATTTATACCAATTTATAGTGTTTCTCTCTCTAGTTTGTGCTGCCAAACAAAGATAACAACATGAGTTGTTGTAAATAACTCGCCAGTGCAGAATCACGCTTAGATGCGAGACTGCTCGGTTGGTCTTTTCGGAAATATCGCTTGTTGCCCGTCTGTCATTCTATAGGATCGACGGCGATGTGAGTCAGGGACGATGTATTGTACAACTAAACGCTTCAGTGTTATCTGCTAAATTCAATGATCTATAGAATTGAGGTGCGGCAGGTCAGGTATCTGATGACCACGTGGAATCAACTTGTTCCATTGCTGATTCAGATGCCTGCTAGTCTAGACTCAGATTATGACTCACATGCTACAACATGACACATGTGAAACAAAGTTGCGCAAATATTTGCAAAAAAGTTGGTTGAATAACGCCAGGAGCAGCCTTAAGACTTAAGGGTAGGCCTTAAGATGGGTTTTGAAAGGGTTTTAATAAGACTCAGGCCGGCTCCACTTTTCAGAAGCTTACAGAAATTTTCTGACGAGCCACTGAAAGGTTTTATGCAGATCACATAAACTTTCCGGGAAATGGTCGTTTTTCCAGAAACTTTCTGTCAGAAATTTTCTGCCAAGCGGCTGAATTTTTTTCTGTAGACAATATAAGGCAAGGCAACTTAGGCAAGTGTTGTTTAAATCTATGTCAAAACATCTTGTCACTGCCATTACCCAATCGCTATGGGAACGAATGTCAGTGCGGTGCGTGCGCGCAGCGCTGACGTCTCGCCCTGTCTGTTCGCGCGAGATTTATTAGATAAGGTAACGTAACAGGACCTTTCCAATTTATGACTTATTACATACATACAGACCTATTTATTGTGACAGTGTTTGTTGCTAAGTATGTTGGTGAATAGTCGCACGCGCATGCCGCGCGAAGCAGCTTTGTCTCGCGAAGTATGACATGCCGCGCGCGAGCGATGTCATGCCCTTCTCTGTCTAGAGTGTAGGTTGCCTCGCCATATGCCTCGCGCGGCATGCGACTGAGGTAACCGTGCGTGCTTCGTGAGGCATGTGGGGGATCAGCCTCGCGCGGCATGTGCTTGTTGTAGACGTAGCTATTGGTTGGTCGAATCGACATGTTTATGGCGGAAAAATGGCAAAAATACAAAGAACCGTATCTTGACTTAGACAACATGGTTGTCGTTGATAGTCATGATATACACGGAAATATCTCCAATATTCTTCTAGTCGGGTCATTTATCAATGTCACAGACTGTAAAATTATTAAATAGAAGTGCAAACACATCCATATTCATGACAGAACCAACCATTATTCACTTCTAATGTTTTGTATTCTATGACGTTGCAGAACTCTAATAGTTGAATTAATATTTAAAAATATTTCCATCTCAACGTTTCATCGTCCAATTGTTTCAGTGACATGGCCAATTCTCGATTATCGCGAGATGTAATCGGATCTATTCGTTTTTACTTCTCGATTTCATTTGTAATCGATCACGGGCCGCGCTGCGCCCGCGCACCCGACCGCGTCAAATATCGCGCTCTCTCTATTGTTTTAGTTATCTTTTGTGAGTTAATATCTATCATATTTTAATGCCAGCGTTATTTTGTAGGCTTTTACTTTTACGTTGGAATGTCATTTCACCGTTAAAATATAAATTAGAACATAACTAACTTGACTAATTACCTATCTTTTAACCAAAATCGTACAACAATTGATACAAATTGACTTATTTATAATCGCTTAGATTTAAAAAATAACCTACCCCAACTCACACGATTCACAACAACCATCTTCCAAGCACGTGCACATTTCCGCAATTAGCAAAGTGTCGCCTGCGCGGGCGCGACCGCAGAACATCGCGGAAACCGCGGCAAGTAGCAGCGCAGCGCGGTGACGTAACCGCGATGCGCCCGCGCACCGACAAGGCAATTATTTTTGGCGCTAGCGGCCGTTGACCCCGCGGCGTAGTGAAAGTCGCCCGAGGCGCCATGCCGGCTGCTCTTGCGCACCCTCGCCCTAGTACTTAGATCTTTTAACAGACTATCATTCATATTTTTTCAACTTACCTATTAGGGCCGAGATGAAGATGGTGCGACGATTTGGACACCTTTGCTGGTAAAACGTGGCCACTATGAGCCCAGAACAGGGATCCCTAGAATGGACCGACCGATCCCGATAGTAAATAATCTTGTTTAGTGACTCTTTGCCCGCAAATGAGACACTTAAGAGGCTATTTTAAAAAAACTTGTTTTAATCATCACGCGTACGCGTCTTAAATCACAGGTCAAAAATCTTCAGCCATAAATACTTTTACCATTTAAAATTCGAAAGGTTAATAAAATACACTCTACCGGAAACCGATCGGCTTTCATAAAAGAATCCCATTCGCCGACTAACCCATCGGTTACAAAACTAAACACAATAGTGTTAATTCTTACCTTCATTGTTTTAATTGCGTGAATAAACTGTTATCTGAACATCTCACCGGAACATAATGCGTTTGTGAACGTAATATTTTCGGAAGAGGTTAATTTAACGTTTCGTAATATTAATACGATTGTGTAATAGACTGTGTAGAGAACAGTGTAAGTGGAAGAATGTCAGTGTACCGCGTACGAAATTGAAGACATAGCATTAATTTTACAGATAGGTATAATAAAAATGTACGGTTGAATAAGTTAGTACTCATAATTCATGCTGGTAGAGTTACGTATTAAATGTGGGGAAAGAATTGCAACTTCTCTGTGCTAAATTTATCTTGTTTCAAATATACTGAAAACATTTGACGGGCCCGTTGGCGTGATGGCGCCTTTCACGCTGCAGGTCGTAAGTTCGATTCCTACCCGGGACATGCATTTGTGTGCATGAACATATCTGTATGTCCCGAGTCTGGGTGTATATGTATATTAAGTATGTATTTACAAATAAAAAAGTAGTATATGTAGTATATCAGTTATCTGATTTCCATAGTACAAGCTCTGCTTAGTTTGGGATCAGGTAACCGTGTGTAAAAAATGTCCCAGGGATATTATATTATTATATTATATTATTTTAATGATTTTATCTCATCTCTATCCCATAGCTATAGCAGGATACCTACAAATACCTAGATTTAAAAAAAAAAATACCTACCTAGATGAAAAAAAACTATGTCTTATCCGCGTGGAAAGGTCGCGAGCTTGCTAACTGCATTTGCTCGCCTCGTCATGCTGCCTTTTTGACTGAAGACAGAGCCAGCCTAAACGTGGAGACATATAGCTTAGGAATTAATGAATTTCATATTAAAATATATCAGTAAAAACTCACAAGATGGGTACCAGATAACGGACGTCACCGTCGTGGTCGACCCAGGAAAATATGGCGTGATGACCTCGACTGTTATATCGATGTGGAGGGACGGATGGAAACGGCGTCTAATAGAGAAACATGTGGAGTATATTAGGGGACCTTTGCCCAGCAGTGGAATAATGTAGATTAAAAAAAAAAAGTACGCATAGTTTACCCCACTACACATTACTCCACCAAGCCAACTAGGAACTCTGATGGAATGCGGCGTCCCCGCCCGCACACCCGCCACCACCTGTGGCTTCCCGTCCGCCACACCTCCCGCACACCGCCACCGCCTTTTTGTGCGGGTGTCATCACATTTAACAGGCTCCTAGTTGGCTTGGTGGATTGGTAGCTTGTTCCATTACAACATCACTAAACGGTCATTACAAGTTTATGTAATGGCAAGTGTACACCGAAACCCGTGCACCGCAGCGGGTAATACCACGTTCACACAGCAGCCCGGGGCGGAAGGCACGCATGACCTGACATTTACTTGGATGCGCCTGCGCCTGCGACCTCCTGATGTAACAGCTCCGTTTTCCTCATTCAGGTGTCCTCTTTACAGGGAGATAAATGTCTGAAATTAAATAAAATCAAATCAAAAGGTTTTTATTCATGTAAGCACAATAAAGCATTTATAAATAGTCAATAAATAAACAATATTTTAACGTTACCACCGGTTCGTAATGTTGCTTCCATTGGGAAGAGCCGGCAAGAATATCAATGGTTACTCTTTTCAAAAGAATAATTGTATACATTTTCAAACAGCAACGCTCTGTGAGCAGGCAGGCATTAACACATCTAATAATAATAATAAAGCCTTTATTCTAGGAGTATACAGAAACAGAATTACAGTACAACTTATAAAATATTTTTTTTTTTTAAAAGGAATCAGTAACTGTTCTGTCTTCTCTCCTAGCTTGTCCTGAGACATAGGCCTCCTCCAGAGTCCTCCAGTGTGCCCTATCTTTAGCGAGTCTGGTCCAGAGTGCGCCAGCTACTGCTTTTATATCAGTTACCCAACGTTTTATGGGTCTTCCCCGTTTCCTTTTTCCTGTTCTAGGATACCAATTTGTAACAGTAGCTGTCCACTTCTGTGATCTGTCACGTATAATATGTCCAGCCCATGTCCACTTAAGTTTTTTTACTGTGTTTATTACATTTCGGAATTTGGTTTTTTCTCTTATGTCTATCAATTTTACTCTATCTTTCACTCTTATTCCTAAAACACTTCTTTCTATACTATTTTGACAGACTTTCAACTTGTTAATACTTTTTTCAGTCAAAGGCCACGTCTGGCATCCATATGTTAAACAGGGTAATATACATGTATCAAACACTCTTTTTTTCTCCTTTATTGGTATATTTTTATTTTTCATTATTTCCTTTAACGACCAATACCTTTTCCATGTGTTGGCAATCCTTCTATCAATCTCTTTATTTGTGTCATCTATATCTGAAATTATCTGACCCAGATAAATATATTCATTAACGTAATCAATAGGCATCCCATCAAGTCCTATGTCTACATGTCTACTGTTTGTAAGAACATTGGTCTTTGAGATATTTATGGATAACCCTGATCTCTTGCTTACATCAGCTAGTTCTTGAAGCATGATTTGTAGGTCTCCCGAATTGTTAGCAAGCAGTACGACGTCATCAGCAAATCGCAAATGTGTCAGATGTTCTCCATTTATGTTTAACCCATACCTAGTCCAGTCCATTTGACGAAATATTTGTTCTAATACTGCAGTAAACAGTTTAGGGGAGATAGGATCCCCTTGTCTAACACCTCTCTGTATTGTGAAAGATTCTCCAATTCTCTCAAGTTTGATTTTTGCTGAGCTTTGAGAATAGATGTTGCGGAGTATTCTTATATATTTCTTTTCGATACCTTGGGTCAGTAAAGCTTGCCATATAGACTCATGTTCCAAGGAGTCGAAAGCCTTACTATAGTCTACAAAACAGAGGTAATAGATTTGATTATATTCTTTGTATTTTTCTATTACCTGCTTTATTACATGGACATGGTCAAGTGTACAATAGTTACTTCTGAACCCAGCTTGTTCCTTAGGCTGATTTTCGTCTAGTATGTTGGTCACACGATTTAGGAGCACCTTAGAAAATACTTTGTAGAGATTACTCATAAGACTAATTGGTCTATAATTATTTATGTTGTTTCTATCTCCTTTCTTATATAGTAATGTTATAACAGACTCTGTCCACTGCTTAGGGATCTCTTCAGTCTCCAAAATAAAATTGAATAATTGGGTTAGCTGAGGGGCTATAACAGACACGGCAGATTTCAACAGTTCATTAGTTATTCGGTCTTCACCTGGTGATTTTTCATTTTTTTGACTTAATATAGCTTTCTCTGTTTCTCTCAGCATAATTTTTGGTATTTCCTCCTCCCCATCCATTATTGCAGTAAGTATATTTTCGCTTGTTTTGTCTTTATGAGATGTATATAGGTCTTTATAAAAATCAGTCGCGATCTTAATAATTTCTGGTCTTTTCCTGGTCGATTCTTTGATTTTATTTTGTAAACATGGTATCCATGTTTTCCCTTCTTGTAGTTCTTTCATGGCTTTCTTGACTCCACCTGTTTTTTCTATGTGTTTTCTGAACGTATCTAGCCTTTTTTGTTTCCTAACACATCTATATACTTAATATATAAAGAGGGAAATGCTGACTGACTGACTGACTGACTGACTGACTGACTGACTCATCAACGCCGAGCCGAAACTACTGAAGTTAGAGACATGAAATTTGGATAGTAGATATATTTTGTGACGTAGACAAGCAATAAGAAGCGATTTTGGAAAATTCAACCCCTAAGGGGGTTAAATAGGGGATGAAAGTTTGTATGCAAGTTCGTCATTTTTCAAGTTAGAATTATGAAAATTTGTGTTGAGGTGTCTTTTTAAAAATAAAAAATATGGTTTTCGGCGTTTTTGAATATTCAACCCCTAAGGTGGTAAAATAGGGGATGAAAGTTAGTTGGGAAGTTTGTACAGATGTTCGTCATTTTTTAAGTTAGAGTTATGAAAATTGGTGATTAGGTTCCTTTTTAAAAATATAAAACTTGAATTGCTGCGTTTTTGAAAATTCAACCCCTAAGGGGGTAAACTAGGGGACGAAAGTTTGTATGGAAGTTCGTCATTTCTGAGGTTAGCATAATGAAAATTTGTGTTGAGGTTTCTTTTTACGTATTAAAAATAATAATTTTATCTTTTTTGAAAATTTAAACCCTAAGGGGTTAAAATAGGGGGTGAAAGTTTGTATGGAAGTTCGTAATATTTTGAAGTTGGAATTATAAAAATTGGTGATTAGGTGACTTTTAAAAGATAAACAATATTAATTTCAGGGTTTTTGAAAATACATCCCCTAAGGGGGTAAAATAGGGGATGAAAGTTCGTCATTTTTGTAGTTAGAATTAAGAAAATTGGTGATTAAGAGTCTTTTAAAAAAATAATAATAATAGCGTTTTTGAAAATTATACGGGGTATGGGATACGGGATACGCGATATGGGATACGGGATTTTGTATATGGGATATGTGATACGGGATACGGATACGGGATACGGGATACGGGATGTGGGATGCGTGATACGGGATACGGGATATGGGATGTGGGATGCGTGATACGGGATACGGATACGGATACGGGATACGGGATTTGGGTTCCAGCAAACGGAAACGGAATTTTTTAAATTTATATTCTGCGCGGACGAAGTCGCGGGCAAAAGCTAGTTGTGAATAAAAAAAATACACAGAATTGGGTATTTAAATAAAAATAAATAAAAACTAGCCTAGAAAGCTGTGCATGCCTACTCTCACTTTACAGTCAAACCAAAAGGTGAATATTTTAGAACAATTGTTTTGGTGTGATGCCTTCCGTGCTTAAATGAAAATTTAACAGACCTGAAAGCCCAGGAACGACGGTGTCAAGTGGAAAATGGGCGGACCAGTCAGATTAAGTCAAGGTCAGATTAAGTTAATACTTTGTGGTAAGGATCTTGGGAAGAAGTTTAATTACAATAAAATTATCTTCTTCTTATCGTATGGTTCCCTGGTACCCGGTGTCAGAGTTGTTCAATCGCCCGAAGGCCTCTGACAAGGCTTAACGACTGCTGCCTAGACAACAACCGGGTCTTTCTTCGTGCCCTCCGAAGCACGGAGACGCTGAGTTCAAATGCCACTAAATGGTCACCCATCTCTGACCGACCTTGCCAAGCGGAACTTAACCTCCGATCGTTTAACGATCAGTGATTGCATCTGGCTATGATCGCCTAACTTGAGTTAAATTGTTATCACTCAAGTGATTTGAGTTACCGCTATCATACCGTGTTTTGGCACTTAATATTGAGTTATGCGTACATCTACACTATCTACACTAATATTATCACAGAGTAAAGACTAAAGAAAGAGGTGCCCTTATTAGATATATGTATGAAAAAAAACGTGGTCATTGTTTTTTCATTTTCATTAAATAGTTGAACTACTCGCTTCGTTTTATGTCGATGTTAGTACTAGGCCGACCACTCGGCCGAGTTGCTTAGGGCCAGTCCCCTAAGTAATTGGTCCATGAATATTATAAAGAGAAAAGATTTGTATGTTTGTAATGAGTAAACTCAAAAACTACTGGACCGATTTCAAAAATTCTTTCACCATTAGATTGCTACATTATCCCTGAGTAACATAGGCTATATTTTTTGGGATCCGGGATACGTGATCCGGGATTTCCGGGATACGGGATAAGAGATCCGGGATATCCGGGCTACGGGATCCGGGATCCGGTAAAAACGGGAAAAGGGATCCGGGGTCAGAGATCCGATTTTTTAAAATTTAAATTCTACGCGGACGAAGTCGCGGGGAAAAGCTAGTACATAATATAAGGTCATGTATTTTTGGTTCTGAAGTGGGTACTTTAGCTTTTACAAATTCCATTGTGGGAAGTATATCACGAACTGTCAGTAGGTACTCAGTAACACGAGAGTCAAATGTTTTAAAATGCGGAACTTAAGGGTGCGTTTCGATTGAAGCGGAGCGGGGCGGAGCGGGGCCGAGCGGACCGTGAATTGGCCAATCACAGTGCTCGAAATCTCCACTCCGCATCAGTGGAAACAGTGTAAGCGGGGCGGAGCGGAGATGAGTGGACTTTCGAATAAAACAAATGAACACGCGGCCCCGAGCCGGACAGAGCGGAGTCGAGCAGGCTGTGGTGCCGAGTGGTGGGCACGAAGCGGAGCGGAGCGGAGTTGAGCGGGGCGGGGCGGGGCTGGGCGGAGCGGAGTGGAGCTGGGCTGGGCGGAGCGGAGATGAGTGGACTTTCGAATAAAACAAATGACCACGCGGCCTCGAGCCGGACAGAGCGGAGTCGAGCAGGTTGTGGTGCCTAGTGGTGGGCACGAAGCGGAGCTGTGCGGAACTGTGCGGAGCTGAACGGAGCAGAGCGGAGCAGAGCGGAGCAGAGCGGAACTGAGCGGAGCTGAGCGGAGCTGAGCGGAGCTGAGCTGAGCTGAGCTGAGCTGAGCTGAGCTGAGCTGAGCTGAGCTGAGCTGAGCTGAGCTAAGCTGAGCTGAGCGAGCTGAGCTGAGCTGAGCTGAGCTGAGCGGAGCGGAGCTGAGCGGAGCTGAGCGGAGCTGAGCGGAGCTGAGCGGAGCTGAGCGGAGCTGAGCGGACTTTCGAATACAATATATGAACACGCTGCCCCGCTCCACCCCGCTCCGCTTCGCCGCGATCCGCCCCGCTCCGCTTCAATGGAAACATTTGCCACTTCTCACTGCTATTCTCCGCTCCACTCCGCCCAGCACCGCTCCGCTCCACCCCGCTCAACCCCGCTCCGCCCCGCTCCACTTCAATGAAAACATTTGCCACTTTTCACTGCTCTTCTCCGCTCCACTCCGCCCAGCTCCGCCCCGCTCCGCCCCGCTCCGCCCCGCTCCGCTCCGCCCCGCACCGCTCCACTTCAATGAAAACATTTGCCACTTTTCACTGCTCTTCTCCGCTCCACTCCGCCCAGCTCCGCCCCGCTCCGCCCAGCTCCGCTCCGCCCCGCACCGCTCCACTTCAATGAAAACATTTGCCACTTTTCACTGCTCTTCTCCGCTCCACTCCGCCCAGCTCCGCCCCGCTCCGCCCCGCTCCGCTCCGCCCCGCACCGCACCGCTTCAATGGAAACAGTTGCCACTTTTCACTGCTCTTCTCCGCCCCGCTCCGCCCCGCTCCGCTTCAATGGAAACGCAGCCTAAACCTTCGTGCTTGATATGGGAACGTATTTATAAAAATTTTGGACACCGTGGGAATGTATCCCCATGCACTGCACCGGTCATGACAAGACAAAAGTGAGATAAATCGATTTTGTCTCATTTTCTCGTATGCTTTAAATAAGGGAGAGAGCGATTCGGTGCGACATAATGCGTGACATAGTCTTGTCTCGGCGCGTGTGCTAGCCCTGCTGTAATGATAGTTATATGGGGGAGTTGCATGACATAGTACAATACTCTCCTCAAATGTAGCACAGTTTGAGCGACTTGATGATATTTCCCCCAAAGATGTACTAAACCTTTAGATGGGACTTACCGCGCTTATTTTGGCTACATGAATGCAAGGTAACTATCGGCCATTCACTTAGTCACGCACCAACCAGCGTCACGGCTGCACGCGCGCACTCGCCAATGATTATGCAGCTAAAAATGCTGTATCATATATTTCTAACAACAGGTTTGGCATATATGGCTTCTATTAATTGATATGTAGGTATAGTTTAATGTACTGTTTTTAGAGCATTAATGTTTGGTGTATGTCAGGTCTATAATATAAAACGTAATTGATTCCACATCCTTTAATTTTGATTCTAGCTGACTAAACCCAACGTACGGCTGAATACTCAAAGGCTACTTAAATATTTAAGTCCCACTTAGCAGTTTGAGACGTCGTTAACTGTCATTGTTTGTATGGCGCGTCAAAGTTAAGAAGCTCTCAAATTTATGTTGCGTACGAATATTTGGCCGGTAGTCTTAAAACCAGTCGTAGATATATCAAAGTACTCTGTTGCTAATCTAACTCTGATGATTAGCCAATATAAACGATAAATCAATTGATTATCAAACCTTATCTGTAATATGTAACGTGATTTATCATATCACATTATACATATTACAAAACATGTTATATGACCTGTTTGACCTTCTGCACCCTGAACCAAACAAGACCCATATCGCACACGTCAATTTGCCTAATACATTAGGTGTCATAACGAATTTCCCTATCTACCCACCGTATGAATTACCATGACAAATGATACTACGATCACGGCGTACTGTATGCTCACGCGCGGATTGAGAAGGACAGGCGTATGGGTAGGTACGCGTATGAAAGAGATGGTAGATATTCGAATTAAGAATATCTGAATCGATCTTGATTTGTCGGGCGCTGACAAGCGATCAGTCAGACAAATTGTTGGCCAAGCTCGGCGTGCTAGTGGAGTCAATGCCGCGCGTTATACGATATCCAACGCGCAAATTGACATTGAAATATAACTTGGTAACGTTAGATTTGTGTGCAACGGTGTCCTATAATGCTGCAATCGCTTTAGGGCCACCGCAGACTTGCTACTTTTTGCATCGGCGATCGGCGATTTTGCGACTGCATCGCCTTTTAGCGACTCTCTGCGGTCGGACGCAGCGACTACCCCGATTGTAAAAGCGACTAAATCGCCGATCGCCGATGCAAAAAGTAGCAAGTCTGCGGGGTCCCTTAGAGATATGGCTGACGAAAAGAAAGTCTTTGCCAAGAGTTTGCAATGAACAGTGTAAATTAACATAGATTGCTTCGACTGATGGTAGAGCCAAGCTGTAGCCAAATGGCGGCGTCTTCATCAGGCGCATGCCTCGCGCGAGCACTCACTTTTGACGTCGGAACGCACAGACGTAATGTCATAATATGAGTGCTCGGGTGAGGCATGCGCGCCATATGGACACATCTATTGACTACAGGGGCTGGCTCGACCGGGGTAGTACAACCCTCTCACAGAAGATTGTTTCGTACGATGAGTGAGAGGCTGAAGCCCAACCCCCCCCCCCCATCCACATCCCTTCTGTCCCACTCCCCTTCAGATGGCAACGTGCGAGCGATACCTTTGGTATTGCTAGCATCTAAGGCAGGTCGAACACCGCCTTATGTCAAACAGTCACCAGCCTATAGATGCTTGCAATAACAAAAGGCATCGCTCGTACATTGACGACCTGGGCCTCGAGTCTCCTAACAATTGTCTTTTTTTTTTTATTGTGACTAAGCCCGCCACACATTCCCATCGCTGTTACTCTTGTTACAATTGTCGATTGCGAAACTACTGGTCACTAATATTATCTTCGTGAATTCTTCATTAGGGCCACCGCAGCCTTGCTACTTTTAGCATCGGCGATCGGTGATTTTGATGCTGCGTCTCGCTCGTTCGCGCTCGAAAAAACGCGACTCAGCATCGATACGTCAAAAAATCGCCGGTCGCCGATGCTAAAAGTAGCAAGTCTGCGGACGACCTTAGGTATAAATTGTAAATTTTTGGCGGTCGACATGTTGTTAGCCATCTGTTAGCAGTCCTCTGTTCAACATGACACATTGCAATATAAATCGTAAACTCACAACACTAGAATGATTTTCCAATTGACAAGACGCATTAATAATAATATAATATATTAGCCTTTTTAACGTCCGACTGCTGGGCACGGGCCTCCCCTCAATGCGAGGGGGATTAGGGCCAAAATCCACCACGCTGGCCCAGTTGGTGGATTTCACATGTCTGAGACATGCAGGTTTCCTCACGATGTTTTCCTCCACCTTAAGCAAGTGATAATCATATTACAGTTATGATTCACACATAGATTTCGAAAAATCCAGATGTGTGAGCCAGGGTTTGAACCCAGGACCTTAAGCACGCAAGACGCGTGCTTAACCAATCGGCTATCACTGCTTAAGTGGCATTAGATAGATTTATTGGCTAAATGGCGGGCCGCAGCACTTTCACAACATTTCACTGTCTACCAGAATGCACCATTTCGCTAACTCATTAGCAGCTCGACTGTCTCTTTCTGACGGTAATGATCGGTGGGAGTGCAAGCGGGACGGGCGGTGGTATCATGGATCGGCACGCGAGAGTCGTGTGTTGTTTGATCAGGATAACAATATGGTTTTTTGGTAATTGAAACGGGTGTTGGTCGTGATTTGGAGAGAACGATTTGGTTAAGCGATACGAATATTTAAGGCTCGTATTAGTCAAAGTCAAAGCATTTATTTTGTTTAGGCCTACGGGGGCACTTACAAATTGTCATCTTACATATTCTTTTCCTTAAATTCTACCGCCGGGTCGGAAACGCGCCCTCGACTGAGAAGATCCGGCAAGTAACTCAGCGGGCTTGCCTTTTTACATTAATAAATGCATCTCAAAGTTGAGATCGATCTTAAGATGCAGTTTTGACTTTTAATGTATGGAACATCTGTCAACAATAGCTTCTTAAGATCGATCTCAACTTTAAGATGCATTATACGAGCCTTAGTGTTTGTTTTAGTCAGAATGCAAGATAACGACGAACGACGATTCAGACTCCGAAATACGAACCTAACGTTTCGGCTGACGGATTGTCGTGATTTGACATTTCTTCTTTCGTTTTTCTCTACGATTTGACATTGTTTTGATCGTAAATCGAATCCGTACTTCGGACGATCCGTCGACGTATTTCGGAGTAACCCCGGAGTATATTTTATAATGTTTGTTTATGTTTACTAATATTTATAATTCTTTGTTAACAGGTAATAAGATAAGCGATGTGAGCGAGCGACGCAATTATTCCCGCTATTAATCCGCAGGGTATGTTCGCAATAAAATTAATTTTAATTTACGGCAAACATCAATTGGGATGGTATTGGTGATGAGCGGAGCGGAAGATGTAGCGGGCTAACGGCCTAATACTGACGCTTATCGAATATATACTTCCCAAACTAAGAAAGGCTTGTACTAAGGTTACAATAAAAATATTTTTATACAAAAAACAAAAAACTACTTCAAAAAAACCTGGAGCACTAAAAAGCCTGAAATAATATTTCGATTACCACGTCTGCCTAACCCTTCGGGATAATCAGGCGTGATGGTGTGTTAGCGAGTATTTGGAGTCGGTGCCAATCTATATTCTTACTTTTATAGTAGGTAGATTTGGCATACTAAGATTGGCACCGACTTCAAATGAATGATTGAAATGGGACCACACGGGAAGCACCAGCATTCAAACAAAAAAAGAATCATCAAAATCGGTTCACCCAGTCGCAAGTTAAGTGGTAACAAACATAAAAAATAAAAATGATAAAAAAAAACGCGCTCTAAAAAGTATGAAACAAGAAAATATTCTCATCTAGAGGATAGCCGTGGTCCGTGTAGGTCTTTTAGGGCCAAATGGCACATGAACACGGACCACGGCTATCCTCTAGATGAGAATATTTTCTTGTTTCATACTTTTTAGAGCGCGTTTTTTCCGTAGTCGGGTTTTAGTTTTTAAACTTACTTTTTATTTAATTATTTTGGAGTTATAGGTAACAATATATATATTTTTGAAATGTGCTCATCAAGCTCTTTCATTTGATACCCCACACGGTTTTATTAAAAAATGTTTTTTTTTTAGTTCATGACATTATGTCCTCTAGAGGGAGCCATATGCAATTTTATGTGACGTCACATAGCCTATAACCAGCGCGCCATTAAGCCGCTTCTAACGATACCTCATTTGTCAAATTACGACAAGTAGTTTGGATGTTAGGTGGGAACAGATGCACATACATACATACATACATACATACCGGTCAAAATCATAACGCCTCCGTAGTCGGGTAAAAATAAAAAATACAGTCGAATTGAGAACCTCCTCCTTTTTTGAAGTCGTTTAAAAATGGACTGGGTGCGATTCCAGTGACAACCAGACCACTCTCTGTATTCCGAAATACAGTTAATAGGTATACATACAGTTTCCCAAACGGGGTTATATATGATAGGATTTGAAGCCCATAAGTTCTACAATTAAAAAGTAAGTTTAAAATCTAAAACCCGACTACTGAAAAATCGCGCTCTAAAAAGTATGAAACAAGAAAATATTCGCATCTAGAGGATAGCCGTGGTCCGTTTAGGCCCTTTAGGTCAAAGTCGCAAATGACTTTACTACTTTGAAACTTTTTATTTAATTATTTTGGAGTTATACGTAACAATATATATATATTTTTGAAATGTGCTCATCAAGCTCTTTCATTTGATACCCCACACGGTTTCATTAAAAAAACTTTTTTTTTTTTTATATTCATGACATGATGTCCTCTAGAGGGCGCCATATGCAATTTTATGTGACGTTACATAGCCTATAACCAGCGCGCCATTAAGCCGCTTCTAACGATACCTCATTTGTCAAATTACGACAAGTAGTTTGGAAGTTAGGCGGGAACAGATGCATATACATACATATATACATACATACCGGTCAAAATCATAACCCTCCGCCGTAGTCGGGTAAAAATATGATGAAATCGCGTTTTCTCTCACTAAGCTCAATAACCTTACACATAATAAACTAACCCCAATGAAGTGCAATCATAATTTTACAAACGGCTCGTGTCAAGACGCAAGTAACCGTTACTCGTAGTGCTAACATTACAGGCATTGCTTGGATAACGGCGAAGTTATTGACCACCCTTTGTGCTGGAAATTAATGAATTTATGAATTATAGATACTTATTTATTCCTGTGTTTATTCAAGAAAGAGACAAATTCATTATTATCATAACGACATTCAAAACAATTTGGGACAGTTTATTTGTAAAAACTAAACTTACTTGAAAAAGAAATTGCCTCTAAAATAGAAATTGTAATCTATTTACAATGGTTTATAAAGCATTTTTGCACAATGACCTTGATTAGTATTGTTAATATGTATATTCAATTCAGAACTAAGTTCCCACACTTGAAACGGGCAAGGTCGAGCGGCAGACGTTTGTAAAAATCTATTAATCAATGTGTACAATATTAAGTAAGTACACATTGTAAGTGACATAATATTTGTAAAGATGCGCCGGCGCAAGGTCAACCGCATTGCGCATTGTGCGCGAGTACGGTGACATAGCTATTTAAAATGTGGAGATACTGTTTGTAATTTTTTTCTTAAGATTAGAAGATTCCAAATTTAATCAAGAACACCTAGTACAGGTACCAAGGCTTATGGGTTATACACCACGCCAAATTAAATTATAATAAGTTTAGCATTCTAACAAGTTTTATATAACACCCAAAATATAAACTTATGATGAACTTACACTGATGTTACAAATCACTTTTGTTCATAGAAATGTTTTGTAAAACATCGTAAACTGGCTTAAAATCTCTATAAATATGGCGGTTAAATTTTAAGCCACTTAACACAATTTTAACCACGCGAAATCTGGTTTTCAATTTTTTTTAATAACCTGCCGTTTCGATGACGACTTTTACGTTTGATGACGATTTCGACTACCTCATGGTAAGTCTCAACAGTAATATAATGTCTGGTCACCCTACCCGATGCCACCCGCGCACCACCAGATAAATTAGGCGTACCAATTATTCAGATTATTTGCGCAATTAAGTACAATTGTACCGAGCAACGCGGTACCGTTTCAAATAACAATGTAACATGATATTTATGCATCGATGTAGGATAACAAACTGGATATTAACGTTTTTAGTGGTTGCTATTTCACTTTCATTCGTTCTCATGATATTAACAATCGAGAATTCTCATTAGAAAAAACGTGTTTTGTGTTTTTTTATGTGACTAAGGTGGCAAACAAGCGTACGGCCCGCCTGATGTTAAGCAGCTACCATAGCCTTCAGATGCTTGCAATAAAAATCATAACCTCAAGGCCGTAGGATATTTAAGAAGTACCTTTAACAAACAAAGATGGAATAAATTAAAATGTAGATCCTTGTTGTTTTATTAGCTTTAAAAAAAAACAAAATTACAGCCCTTAACATAATCCCACTCGAAATTACATTGGAAAAGAAACAAGTGCCTTTTAGGGTCAATAAAAACAATTGCCTCGTATTGCGATTTCACAGAATTAATCCTGTGTAGGGCTGCCATACTGCACTTAAAATCGGGACATTACTAAAATTCAATTATGTATATGAAAGTGCTTATTGCAGTCGCAAGCAATTTGGCCTTATTGTACTAAATAACTTCTCTTTTTAAACCAAATTACAAGTAATTATAAAACTTGAGATATAAAAATATAGAGTGCCCCTACACGAAGATCACCGCGCGTCGTCGTTGGCGCTACATTCGCTGCGCGCGCGCAATAAAGGCAGTTTTAGTACAATTTAGATCTGGTTTTACGGCGCCATCGCGGGCCAGTTTAATTAAATAGCCTATATTTTCAACGTTTAGCAATCATCAAATTGTTATTGTTTAAATTAATAGGAAAATGGTTGTTGCTTGCTGTTAATGGGCCGTTCTGATTGGCTGAGCCAGTCGGGTTATTCACATACTATTCCACCAAGCCAACTAGACACTCGGGTATAAATATCAAATGATAATAAGTCAATGATTCCGCGGTCCTTCCACCACGTAGTGGGAGGTACTGCCACAATAGTGCCCAAGCATTGGCCCAGGCTCACTACGTTGTGGACCGACCGCGGAATCATTGACTTATTATCATATGATATTTATACTCGAGTGCCTAGTTGGCTTGGTAGAATAATACTGTAAAATATACGCGTTTTATGGCCGGGCGGTTAGTCTCAATAGCGGTTGTATTCTTGTTTTCAGCTTTACTTCAAAGATGTTGGTGATTAATGTGGATTAGTATTACTAACATTGAATCTCAATTGTTACCTATACTTCTGTGACAGGAGTATTATTGCACGCAATCTCCTTTCAGTGTTCTACATTGGTGTGGGCTCTTCCTAGCCTTTTTATATTTTTATTGATATCGGTTTTAAACCTACACTGGTACCTAAACGCCTTTTAGGCATTCATACCTTCATAAAAGGTGCCCATCAGATCAGTCAATACCTCTTTGTTCCTCTGAGGTTTCTAAACTCTTCGAAATCAATGCGCAGGATTCTTTTCAAAACATTTTCCTTCTTATTTTAAAACTTCACGTATAAAGCTCAATAATTAATAACCCTTTCTTACTATACATTGAAGGCGTCTTTCAATACGCAAAATTTATTTCGGCAAAGGTATGATTACACGCGATTCTCGATTTTTGTCTCGATTGTACGCAGCTGCACGATCCGATCCGATTCATATCGCAATAATCGAATGTTTTAGCGATTTTAATAATAGACCCTCTTGCGTGGGCAATCAAAGGAGGCCTGAGAATTTGGCGGGAACGTGAGGAGTTTTTTTTTAAATAACTTTAGTAAAGGTTTTTTTTTTGGCGGGAAGTGGAAAAGTGATGTTGTCATTTTTGTTTTAATTTCCTAAATTTGTGTTTCCGTGTATTATAATGTGTAATGTTGGTGGAATATTAACCATTATATGTTCATAGATGTGCGTGAGTGTGGGCAATTAGAACATAAGTGGTATAACATGATTTTCGGGTTCCTCCAAAAAGTCTATTAATTTGTCAGTAAAGTATCCGCCACTTTACTGATAGGGTTTGGGGGGGTATTTTAGGCCTAGCCAAAGGTCTTCCTGTGCTTGACGCAGCAAAAAAATGTATTATTATATTTTACTTGACACTGGCATATGCGAAAGCGACGCCATAACGAAGAAAAAAAAAACTTTAGTAAAGGAGACGGAAAAAGTTATTTTAATACCATAGATTTGAGAAGTAGGTTGGTAAGTAAGTACCTCAATTATTATAGGGACAAAAAACATTTTAGAAGATTCTTAAAATATCGAATTGTTTTGAAATAAAAATTGAATTCAAGATCCAAAAACAGAGTTGTAAACCTGTGTGGTAACAGTTATTTGAAATAGCAAACAAAACCGCTACCTACTTAATTTAAATTAACGCGAAAGCTATGTAGTACAAATTCCAACCATTCATATTTTTTACTCGAAACCGATTAAGTATCGATACAAAGTTCCATTCAATCGATCATTAATTACGAGAACTCGATTGTAACCTCAAAATAGTGTCCCACGATTACAAAACACCATGCCATTAATCGTTATGATTTATGATAATGGAACGTATTACGTTGCATTAGGACCTATGGTTGTGATAGATGTAAGTTGGTAATTTGAAATCAATAATAGCTGCGTAATTAATATTTCACCTTGCTCTAGATAACAGGTGTACTTATAGGAATGATTGTGAGATAGATGGAACACATGTGTTTGAAGAGAAGAAATGTAGTCCCTTAGGGGGCATCCATAAATTAAGTGAGGTGATTTTTGAGATTTTTCGACCCCCCTCTAATCTCACGTGAGATTTTTCAAAAGGTATATACTAGATGAAAAACATGTTTTACTTAATTTAACCCAGTTTTCTTGTAATTTTATACTGTTTATTGCGGTAAAAAAAAATGAGATTTGCCGAGACTCCCCCTCTCTCCAACGTGAGATTTGGTGAGGTTTTGCTCGACCACCTCCCCTAAATGCCTCACGTAATTTATGGACGCCCCCTTAACTAATATTTCATGTGGTTGAATTTCATTCAATTTATTTGTCTTGTTAAGTCCCGTTTATAGTAGTTGTTGAGAGTTCCAACATTTTTAGGGTTTTGTTATTTCTATGCAACATAATTATGATTATCTTATTTATCATTATCTTGGTTTGTGTAATAGGTGCGTCCAAACCTTCACTGGGATTGCTCCCAGTCCATGGTATGGTAGTCATAGTACAAGCGTTGCTTAGTTTGGGACCATACAGTTGGTGTGTCAATCTGGTGATATTTATTTTAATTCACATTGCTGTAAAATTTTAACTCTTCCACAACCATAAAAATAACCGATGTAATTGTTTATTAGAAATCAATTCAAGATAACAGAAATTAAAATTTAGCGCTAACATACACGGACTGCAATTTTGCAGTTTGGTTGCAGTCCACGGCACGCGACTGCACACGGACTGCATTTTGCAGTCGGAAGTGACAGCTCTATTGCAGTTGGTTGCAGTCGACGGCACGCGACTGCACATGTACTGCATTTTGCAGTCGGAAGTGACAGCTCTATTGCAGTTGGTTGCAGTCGACGGCACGCGACTGCACACAGACTGCATTTTTGCAGTCGCGTGTATGGCGGCGCTAAGATAAAATAAAATAAAAACCTACCCCTAATCAAACAAACCCCGTCCGCGTGGGATGGTGGCAAGAATACTGGCTGCATTTCCTCGCTGTATTGGCAAGCTAATTTTTTGAGCAAGGAAAGAGCCAGCCCTCTTGTCACCTGTGGCGGTGACCAGTCTGGGGGTGATTTTGTTAAATAGCACTTTGGCGCTATGACTCCATAAATAACTACAATAGTAGTTCAAAGCACACCCATGCATATTTAATTTGCACCCCATCGTCACGACCTTGCCAATCATTATTCGCGCAGATCTAATCCAGTACCATAATCCAGCAATTTTTACTGCTTTGAGACTACCTGAAAACAGAGTTAGGCAAAATTTAATTGCGATTAATTAATTGATTGCAAATTGCAGATGATGTCACAATTAACAATTAATTGTGATTTGTTCGCGATTGTCAAACAAATCAAAATTAATTGTTAATTGTGACACCACATGCAATTTGCAATTAATTAATTGCAATTAAATTTTTCCCAACTCTGCCTGAAAATACGAGAGGTAGAGGCCGCCCGTCATCGACCTGGTGGTCAAACTTACACAGAGACAAGAAAGGCAACCCAAGGCAGAGCGTCTAGACGCAACCTCGTGAAACTCCACCCCTATTACAGGGAACAGGGAAGGACAAAGAAAGAAGAAAGCCACTGATGCAACGTCTTCCGTAGCTTTTATGTCCATGTCTCAAAGTAAGCTTAGCTTAATGCCAAATTGTAGACGCAACCGTGCGCAGGAGTGTATGATGCATGTACGACATTAAGATAATTCAGTGAAACCTGCTCACACGCCGGCATAGACTTTCATCGATCATAGTGAAAATCAATTTCCTCCGCGAGACAGCTTCCTCGAGGCACTTTCTACGGTTACAGCACTGTGTAAAGATGAACACGTTACTGTGCCTGTGAGGTCAAAACTGACTTATACAGGCAATTGTGTAAATTTCACCTTTGTTATGTAATTATGAAGATTTCATAATTCTAGACGCGCTCGGAACATTTTAGAAAACCATATAGCAAATCAAACAGGTCCCTAATACGGATATAATTTGATAACTAGCCTTCAAATTTTCAAGTTTCTTTTTACATTAAATTCGGAACGGAATATAAATTGATTACACACAAGTCTGGACTTCTCTCATTATAAAATCACTCACACGTTGACGCTCTGACAGTTGCACATCTCGTTTGTTACCGCACACTGGCGTGCGCACGCGCAGGCCGTCGAACCACGAGCTTGCTTAGAGATTCCCAAACGCACCTTAATTGGCGCCATCTCGTTTTTGGCTCGGCATTTTTATTCATGGATTCCTGCGGCTTCTTTTGTGATCTTAAATCCTTTTATGGCTGTTGTCCTTTTTGCCTGGAAACGTGCGCACGCGCCGGTGTTCGGACGAGTGAGCAATTAACATTATTCTCTGTTTTGTAATCAGTGGATCCTCCCGAACGAGTTACTCATTGGAACAATGACATGGTGGGTTTTTCGAGGACTCCCGTCCATCACCGACTTTGGAGATTGACAACTGGCAGTTCGGCTCTTTTATGGATGTCGTACTTACGCAATACTTAATGTATTCCATGGTTTTTCGGTTGTTTATATATGGGGAAAGGTATGGTAACCATTCTGTTGATATTTTACCATACAAAGGGGTATTGCATCACATTATACAAGCGAAAAATGTCATGGCTGTGAGTTGAAAAACCAGTTGCCGAACCAGAATAATATCTAGAGAAAATTCTTACATATAACTGAAAGCTGACATTCCAAAAATGCACCTTGTGCACCAAACAGGGGGCTTACCACGACCTCTTATCGCGATTCAATTATAGGACGTTTAACGTTTCAGCGACTTTTTGTGCAATGACGTACCTTATTGTCATGACAATAAGAAACGTCATTGCACAAAAAGTCGCTGAAACGTTAAAACAATACTGCTATAAAAGGTGGTGGTAGGGCCCCAGATCGCACTTTGTTGAGTCGAGATTCTAAGTTAAGCTAAAATGCATCTAAATATTGCTTTGAAGACAATACGGCGACTTCCAATATCATAAAAGATCCTTTCATAACTAGAAGCAGTGCATGTTTTACAGCGTTCAGAGGACTCGCGGCTGCCACCACAAGAGTTTGAAGACATCTTTGAACCATAGCACGCCGCCGCACATGTTTGAACAGCCAATTTGCATTCGCTCAAACACACAGATCGCCACGGACGCTTTCTTAAACAAACACTGTACTTTCATTACACAACCAAATACGGTTTATCTGGGCTCTGTAAATATTAAAGTGAAAACAATAGGCGACGCCTTTCCATTTCTCTAAATCAAATAGCACGAAAACCGGACTGTTAACAGGGTCTAGGGAGAAAAATAGTTCAAAGAGTATCCGTGCAGAGGGTGCACTTTGCCTATGCCAAGTCTGTAAATAAACTTTTCGATCCAGGTTCAATTGCCGTCAAAGGCAAATTGCGGAAACGGCCTTTTCGTAAATTGCCCTGGTCTGGGTGTTCGCATCGCCCCCATTCCATTGGACGGTATTCATAGTACCTACAAGCTTTGCTTAGTTTGGGACCATACAGTTGATAAGTCTGGCGATATAAAAATACAACTATATTATGAACGAATGAATGGGTGCGTCCACAAGCCCCGAGCAGCCGCGCCCAAGAATCCAGTGGTGGTTGGTGGTTGTTGGATGATAAAGATGTATGCAACGAAAAAAAATAGTGTAACAATAATGTTAAGGAAACGGGCCCTGAAAAAACACAATAGTGAGCACCCAATACGAATTGGGAAACATATAATATGGAAATTACATTACATAGCGGTTGTAAATTTTCATATTCCTGAAATGGAAAATATAGAGGATCTTGATTTTCCAAATACTCTTATTCAATCACTTCAGCCCCCCAAGACAATTGGCATGAACGCTAATCGAATAGAATAGAATAGACTTGATAATGTATGGAAATGACAAACGTCGCTATGTAGAAACAACACGTAGCTATGTAGATCACGTGACTTATGTCATTTCCATACATGAAGCGTAGCGATTTGAAGGAACGCTTGTAGACGTCAGCTACTTATCTAGCCCTTCTGGTTCTTCTTTTTCTTCTGATGGTTTTTTTTTTCTACATTGCGGTATCTGTGAGAACCTTTACTAGGTTCAACTAATATCAATTATAGTTTTACTCTATGGTCGCAGTTATTCGCAGTCCGTAGATAACGGGGTGTAGTTATGAGAGGCGCTGTCGCTGCGCCGGCGCACCGCAGATTTATCGCCGTGCGCGCGCGCACCTAAAACAATTTATTGCGATTAGAATTCTCGTTTGGTAGCTTAGCTCGTTCGGGTGAATTTAGAATGTGTATGTTTAAAAACGAAAGCATTTCATTATTTAACAAACGAATGACAAAGCAGGTAACAAACTAGCATCACTTTGTAATGCTATTATTGAGATGTAAGGTCCTGGGTCAGGCATTAAATTAATAGCAACAATAAATACTATTATAGGCAATAATTACACATTCTTACTCTACATTCTAGCCCCCAGTAACCACGATCAAAAGAACCAACGCCCCTTCATCTTAAGCACATAATTACACAATTACATACAATTTCGCTTCTCAAATTCAAATCTGCGACCTCCTTGCTCAAACATGTTAACAATCGAGCTCAGTGGACTATCGAATTACATACAATACAAACAATTTCGACCAATTAGGCGCGCGGGCGCACCCAGTCCGAATCAATTATAATGCACTAATCTCTTATCTAGAGCTTTGTGTTAAGACGATACAAGAAAAAAATGAATTTTAGTTTCGGGGTGTGGCTAGCGTCGCGTGAGCTGCCGAAGGATATATCCCTCTCGCTTAGCTAGGACAGAACAGCTATGGAGTAGACTATAGTATAGTTATTTTTTGAAGGAACAATATTGTTTAATTCGTACAATTAAAATAATATGTCCCAGTGCACCTTTTAAAATAGATGAAATGGATGAAAATATTCAAATAATTTTTTTTCGTTTTATATGGGATTTTTATGTCGAGTGTATTTGAAAAAAATAATTTAATTTCTATGTTGTTTTTTTTGCTGAAGACAAAGTAAGTCAAAAGAAGACAAACGATACCTACAATATGCTGATAGATACGTATAACAATATTTCGATCGTATAATAGCCTATAACCAGCGGACGATCCAGACGCGTCCAACGATATCTCATTAGTCAAATTATTATGATAAAAATAGTTTGGACGTTATACGGGAGCAGATGAACATACATACATATCGGTCAAAATCATAACCCTCCGCCCACCGTAGTCGGGTAAAAATGTACATACTCTGTGTCAGTGACTGACTGCCGGATATGAGTATCTTTTTCATGTTTCGTAGGCAAAGGAATACTTTGGTACTTAACTTCGATGCCGATCATGAAGTCATCAGCGGTGTCATAATATTTTTTTTTACCATATTTAATTTATATTTTAATTTAATTTTCAGTTTTTATTAATTTTATTGATTTAACCATGCATTTATTTTTTGGTTATCTTTTTATCTTTATTTTTTTATCTATCAAAATCACCCTTAGACTGGTTACCGCCACAGGTGACAAGAGGGCTGGCTCTTTCCTTGCTCAAAAAATTCGCTTGACAACAGGAACAGCTTGAATACAGGGAGGTCATGCAGCCAGTATCCCACGCGGACGGTATTTGTTTAATTAGGGGTAGGTTTTTATTTTATTGTATTTTATTTTAATTTATGTTATATTATATTGTATTTTAATGATAAAACATGAAAAATAAAAATAAATATATATTTTTTTAAAATTTAAATTTACTTTTATTTATTTTATATTTATTGTGAAATTATAATAATTTTAATAATCAATATTGGACTATGTCTGAAACAAATACATTGAATTGAATAATTTAAATACAAAAATTATCACATTAACTCGTTAAATCACGGTTTACACCCGCTAGAACGAAAAAGATCCTAACATGGTAGGTAGGACCTGAGGGTTGGCCAGTTAATTACTTAAAATACACTATATTTATTTCAAGAAAACATTCATAAGATCTGAAGGCGTCGGACTCGCACATAAAGGGTTCCGTACCACCGTAGAATAAACACATCAAAAATATCAAGTTTGAGACTTGATATTTATTTTTAAATGTTATTATATTTTTAGTATTTGTTCTGCACCGGCAACAGAAATACACATTCAGTGAAAATTTCAACTCTCTACCTGTTACGGTTCGTGAGATACAGCCCGCGCTGACAGACGGACAGACAGACAGACGGACAGCGTAGGCCTAGTAATAGGGTCCCGTTAGCACCCTTTGGAACCCTAAAAAGTAGCCTATGTTCTCCGCCAAGACCCAGTCTATCTCCATACCAAAATTCATCAACATTGGTTCAGCGGTTTAGCCGTGAAAAGGTAACAGACAGAGTTACTTTCGTTTATAATATAATAGATTGAATAGGACGGACAAACATTTTCCTATCCATATCTGTAATGTTATTTTTTACGATAATTTATTGATGTATAATATATTTATTACTTGCCCATCCATACCTACAACAAACGCAATAAAGCGACTCCATTGTTTTGACAAGCAATGTATTCCCACTGTCGGCCCAAGACCATGCTGCAAGTATATAACAGTAAGCGAAATAGGGAGTTTTTACAGAAATGACACGAATAACTATGAAATGACAAGAGATGACACAAAATGACAAGAGATGACACAAAATGACAAGAGATGAAAAGAAATTACACAAGACAAGGAAAAGCAAACGAAAATCACGCTGCAGTGCAGGTCGTAGGTTCGATTCCTGCCCAGGACATGCATTTGTGTGCATGAACATGTCCGCATGTCCCGAGTCTAGGTGTAATTAAGTGTATATTTAGTTTGTATTTACAAACAAAAAGTAGTATATGTAGTAATATCAGTTATCTGGTTTCCATAGTACAAGCTCTGCTTAGTTTGGGATCAGGTAGTCATGTGTAAAATAATTTCCAAGGATATTTATTTATTTATCATAGGCGTCGGCGGACTGTAAATACTGTACTGTACCTGTAATGTGGCACGACCGTAATATTTTTTCGTAATATTTTTTAAAAACTCCATCACAGGTCCGACGTCGAACAAGTCCGACTGGACACTGACAATACAAAGTTAGAGAGAGACATGGTTAGTTCAAGTACTTAAAATGTGAGATGGCGATATTGTGCGCGCGCTCGGAAATAAACAACGTAAGCGCCAAACCACATTTTCTTGAATTAAAAAAAAACTACTTCATGAATTAAAATATGGTTGAAGGGTAGTTTAGATATCATTATTTGCTATGTTTTAGAAATAATTTCTTGATCTAAATCGTAAAAACATCGTGGTAGCAAGGAAAATTGTAAATAATTAGAGCTCATTTCATATTTTTTTTTATCGAGAAAATTTCATCAATTTGTGATTTGGATTTAAAGATACTCATGATAATATAGTCAAAAATCATACATCTAAATATAAGATTCCTAGTCCACATACTTACTTAAAGAAAAAGTAGAATAGAAAATCAACCAAATTTCGAACCCTCGTCTTAAGAACTTCGAACAGCGAAAGCGGTTCGATGTAGCGCTAGCATAGATTTATAACGATACTGTTTAGATTGTCTGGACATATAAGATATCTACAAATCGATAACTCTGAAATGCGAGTGAACACGTGACTTTAGCGCTTTAAGGGACACCGCAGGCATGCTACTTTTTGCATCGGCGATCGGCGATTTTGCGACTATATCGATGCTGCATCGCGATTCGGCGACTCTCTGCGTTCGGACGCAGCGACTGCTCCAATGCTAAAAGCGACTAAATCGCCGATCGCCGATCCAAAAAGTAGCGTGTTTGTGGTGGCCCTAAGACCAATCATACCAAGAAGGTGTATGATCTCTTTCTCCGTGAGCAAGATTCCATCCAAATCAATGAGCCTTAATTAGTTGAACTAGGGGTATTTTATACTTCAGGGGTTGGTTGCAGATGCGCGCGAGTCATGCGTTTCTTATATTGTCATGTGTCTGCCTCCTATCGATCTTTTTCATGTCATTACTTCTGCCGGGATTTTTTCAGTAAACCTTCATTATTTAACTCTGATGTTTGTTTAATTGTAATATTTATGTGTGTGCTACTAATAATCAAAATCTCAACTGCCAGTGTCTAGATGCCCTTATGCTATTTGGACATTACAATTGTGAACAAGCCACCATGGGTATTGTGAAAGAATATAATAATACGTTGGGTTATTATTTCTAATGACTAGGTTCAGTACTTGAGAATTTGCTGTTTCTATCGTGGCCTGGATTTGTGAAATTTCAACGATTATTTGATTATGATACCCGCATATTTTGTGCAGATTGGCAAATCTGTATAAGTAATAATGTACAACCTCCACTCACTTGACGGCTTATAAAGATTTGTTTTGAACTAATTAATTTGTTGAAATTAGATTTTCGAAAATAATTTGGTCACATCGACCGGCATTTGATAAGTCTTTCCGATTCTCCTCCGTTTTTTTTAATTTTTTTTTATAGGGCTGCGGTGGCAAAGAAGCGTACGGCCCGCCTGATGTTAAGCAGTTACCGTAGCCTATAGATGCTTACAATACCAAAGGTATTGCTCGCACATTGCCGACCTGAAGGCAATTTAAAGTTGCTTCTGCCAAAAGAAGACAGAAATTTCTCTAGAATGGCACTAATTACCGCAAATTAAATGGAAACCTGCATTTGGACACCGGCATCGGAAAGTTTCCCACCACACGACGCGTCCTCGATCGGACGGCAATTCGTGAAATTGGCCACACTCCCAAATTGGCCGCATTCGTCATTCGCCACGGTATAGACACGTACTTTACCTCAATTGCCAGTTATTCCGGTAACTATGTTGCGAGAACCGCGGTAAAAGAACAAAGGATTGATATCTGATCTCTCTATCGAGGTAATGAAACATTGTCAGTCATCGGAATTATGCTTTTATGGTCCGCTGTCTAATAAATCTAGTAGAAACTTGACATCGTTTCCTATTTTCTTCGTTCCTTCCACTCGACACCACCAAAACGACACCACCGGTGGTGTCGTATGGAATCTCTAGTCCATACGACACCACCGACTATTAGTGAGGTTACCTACATACAAAGTTGTTGATATGAAAACTCCAATTAAGTTCAAGCAGTTTCATTAATGAGGTATGTCATTTGATAAAGTTTATATTTATCTGTTAGTTTAGTTTATATTTATTTCATAAACTCTGTTTTATTAATTATCGTTTATCTATAGATAACTTGAAATAATAACTTTGGGGT
Organism: Drymonia ruficornis; assembly: GCA_947859195.1. Classification (NCBI taxonomy): domain Eukaryota; kingdom Metazoa; phylum Arthropoda; class Insecta; order Lepidoptera; family Notodontidae; genus Drymonia; species Drymonia ruficornis. The sequence continues at coordinate 13,448,667 of OX401908.1, forward strand.
CGGATCAATGTATGTGATGTTGTCTGATATTTATTTATTTATTTTAATGAACTGGGAGCTGTTTGTCAAAAACACGCGTTTCTGGACATCACTAGGGTGGTGTCGTATGGACTAGAGATTCCAAACGACACCACCGGTGGTGTCGTTTTGGTGGTGTCGAGTGGAAGGAACGATTTTCTTCACGGAGTGCAACTTTGAAGAGTCAAGCAGGTAGTTAAAATATATCTTCAACTTATTGTTTGTGACGTTGCACTACTAAGACCACCTCTCCTTCAATAACTATCTTGTGTTGTTGCCAATGCTATGTTAATTTTACTCTAGAATTGTAAAATCGACGACAGAGAGCAACCGAACCACCATAATACATTATTTTTCCTAACAATCTTATCATAGCTTCATATTCTTCTAATGGCAATGAATTCAATACTATGCATTGATAAGTAAGGGGGCGTCCATAAATTACGTGAGGCATTTAAGGGGGGAGGGGGTCGAGCCAAATCTCACCAAATCTCACGTGGGGGAGGGACCTCGGAAAATCTCACGTAATTTTTATTTACCGCAAGAAACAGTGTAAAATTGCAATAAAACTGGGTTAAATTATATTAATAAGGTCGTGCAAAATCTCACGACATCTCACCAAGGGGGGAGGGTGGTCGAAAAATCTCAAAAATCACCTCACGTAATTTATGGACGCCTCCTAATGACCTTTCTACTACACTTTTTAGAACACCAACTTCAGTAATTACCAGCACATCATCTGAACTTATCAGTGCAATCTATAATCGAACCCACTACCTCCAATTAGACACGCGTTTTATTCTCACAACCATCTCGGTCCGGCCTTGGCCTCCCCGTTTCCGTGCCCTCCGGCTAGACTTTCACTCAGAGTGGCATGCCGCCCTCTTCACTGGAAAGCTATTTCTAGGTATCATTTTGTCCATTCTAAAACCACTTATGTTTGACGTTCCTAAGTTCGCTTTTTGGTTCGGGAGTAACCACTGTTTGGAGAGAGTTTCATGTTGTTATTCCATCAGTATTTTGTGTTAAGTTGTTATAATGCTTATTGTAACTTGAATTTATCTATTATCTTAACACAAGAGCCAGAGGGCCTACTCTGTTTCAAACGAAAACGAAATTTCGGACGAAATTCGCGTATTTCCTACTACGTTTCTCATTGATTCCGACATTTCTTACGAACGAAAATTGTTCGACGTTAGATTCGACGACGACGAAGACGTCAAACAATTTTCGTTCGTAAGAAATGTCGGAATCAATGAGAAACGTAGTAGGAAATACGCGAATTTCGTCCGAAATTTCGTTTTCGTTTGAAATAGAGTAGGCCCTCAGATGTGGCTGCTTACTCTTGTCTTAAGTTGCTGGATATGACGACCTCTGGACAAGAGTTAACCCGCTCGCTGTCTCCTTTGAATGTCTATTCATTTCATTTCTAGCCTGTACTGTCCCACTGCAGGGCAAAGGCCTCCCCTCCCTTTTTCCACTTGCTCCGGTCTATGGCTACCCGGGACCAATCCGTCAAGTAGGAGTCCAGCTCATCCCGCCATCTTTTCCTGGGCCTGCCGCGTTGTCGTTTCCCGTTGTTTGGGATCCACTGCGTGGTTGCTTTTGCCCATAAAGTTTCCGGCATCCGGCAGATGTGACCCGCCCAGTACGTCGTACGTGATTTGTATGTTTACCTCATACACTGACTTTTGACTTCGCTGCAGCAAAAGAAAGTGTGACTGCTACTATCAACATGCTATTTGCTACTAAAAGTATACTATCTATTTATCTAAATATATAAGAATCAAAGTCCTGATTGACTGACTGACTGACTGACTGACTGACTGACTGACTGACTGACTGACAGACAACGCACAGCCTAAACCGCTGATCGTAGAGACTTGAAATTTGGAGGGTGGGTTTGTCTTGATGTGTAGAGGTGTACTAAGAAAGGGTTTTTTGAAATTCAACCCCTAAGGGGGTAAAATAGGGGATGAAAGTTTGTATGGAAGTTCGTCATTTTTGAAGTTAGAATTATGAAAATTGCTGATTAGGTGTCTTTTGAAAAATAAAAAAATATGGGTTTCAGGGTTTTTGAAAATTCAACCCCTAAGAGGGTAAAATAGGGGATAAACTTTGTATGGAAGTTCCGTCATTTTTGAAGTTAGAATTATTTAAATTGGTGATTAGGTGTCTTTTCAAAAATAAAAAAGAGTAATTTCAGGGTTTTTGAAAATTCAACCCCTAAGGGGATAAAATAGGGGAATGAAAGTTTGTATGGAAGTTCGTCATTTTTGAAGTTAGAATTATGAAAATTGCTCACTAGGTGTGTTTTAATAATGAAAAAGATTAATTTTGTGGTCTTTGGTTATTCAACCCCTAAGGGGGTGAAATAGGGATGAAAGTTTGTATTGAAATTCGTCATTTTTGAAGTTATAATGATGAAAATTGTTGTTTAGGTTTCTTTTTACAAATAAAAAAGATTAATTTTAGGGTTTTGGAAAATTCATCCCCTGAGGGTGTAAAATAGGGAATGAAAGTTTGTATGGCAGTACCGTTTCGGGCTAATCTCTGAAACGGCTGGATCGATTTTGACTGGACTTTTACGGCCTAATACGATACGGGATCCGGGATATCCCAGATACGGGATCCGATATCCGGGATACGGGATCTGGGATCCAGGAAATAAGGCTCCGGCAAACGGAAGCTGGAATCTGGGAAACGGGATCCAGGATTCAAAAAATGAGATCCGGGATACGGGACCCGGGAAACGAGATCCGGCGTATGAAATCAGGGATATGGAATACGGGACCTGTGATATCCGGGATACGGGATCCGGGATACGGGATCCGGGATCCGGAACACGGAATCTGGGATCCGGGGAACAAGATCCGGGATACGGGACCCGGGAAACAAGATCCGGGATATGAAATTAAGGATATTTGATACGGGATTCACGATATCCGGGATACGGAATCCGGGATTTAGCAAACAGAATCTGAGAAACAGGATGCGGGGTCCGGGATATATGGGATCCGGAAAACGGGATCCGGGATCCGGAAAACGGGATCCAGGATTCGGGCAACGAGATCCAGGATCCAGGCAACGAAAACCAGGATACGGGACCCGGGTAACGAGATCCGGGATACGAAATCCAGGATATGGGATACGGGATCCGTGATTTACGGGATCCGGATAGCGGGATCCGTGATATACGGGATCCGGATAACTGGATCTAGGATCCGGGATACGGGATGCGGAAAACGGGATCCAGGATCCGGGCAACGAGATCCAGGATACGGGACCCGGGAAACGAAATCCGGGATATGAAATCCGGGAAATGGGATCCGGGATCCGATTTTTTAAATTTAAATTCTGCGCGGACGAAGTCGCGGGCAAAAGCTAGTCTAAATATATAAGAATCAAAGTCCTGACCCAATAGCTACGTCCAGATGTGTCACATGCCGCGCGAGGCAAATTGCCTCACGAAGTTCGACTTGCCTCGCGCGAGGCAAATTCGCGTCCTGCCTCACCTGAGCGCTGTCATTTGCCTTGCCTTGTTTGGCATAGTCATCAGACAGAACGATGTCAAACGTGTCAAACTGATTGCTCGGCTATACCTTTCTCTGTCTAGAGTGTCAGTTGCCTCGCCATTTGCCTCGCGCGGCATGCGACTGAGGCAAACGTCGTGCTTCGCGAAGCATGTGGGTGAGCAGCCTCGCGCGGCATGTGTATGTTGTAGATACGTCTATTCACTCACTCACTGACAGACAACGCACAGCCTAAACCGCTGGTCGTAGGGACTTGAAATTTGGAGGGTGTATTTGTCTTGATGGGCAGAGGTGTACTAAGAAAGGATTTTTTGAAATTCAACCCCTAAGGGCGTTAAATAGAGGATGAAAGTTTGTATGGAAGTTCGATCGTGAATCCTGCGCGGACGAAGTCGCAGGCAAAAGCTAGTAATATATAATAGCATAAACAAATAACTACTGGTACGTTTAATGTCCCAGCGTGCAGTGTCACAATAATTAAAGTATCGTTGTAGCGCAACGTGCGCATGGGCATATCGGCGGTTGCAATTAAATAATTATACAACGTCTGCTTGTGTATTTACGATTGTGTCTTTGATAACAAGATTTCCTGCGTTTGTTTAGCACCACCCTGGCACAGTCTTACAGACAAAAATAAAAAAAAATTAAAACACGACTACCCTGCCAAAAAACGAACGAAAAAGTATAAAACAAGTGCAGTGTCATTGCAGTCGGTGGACCGTTCTGTGGAACATATTTACTCTAAGAGGGCCCCCGACTGAAATGACACTGCACTTGTTTTATAATTTTTAGTTCGTTTTTTTGGCAGGGCAGTCGTGTTTTTAATTTTTTAAATTATTTTATTTCTGCATTTTATGCATTTTAGTGACAGCAGCGTCACATTGACTTTTCCAAAAATAATATACCCAGTGTTACCAGGAATGTAAGGATTCTAACGATACCCCATACATCCAAATCCGTTCAGGCATTTATAAGTTATGGTGGAATAAAGAATCTCACACACATAAAAACATACATGAACCCTAAACACATATACACTCCTCTTTTTGGGCAGTCGTGTAAAAAGGGAATCACTTTATTCCTGTGGGAAACTATAGTATGACTAACTATGCATTTGGGAAAGTCCTATGTTTAACAGTAGACAGGAATAGTCTGACGTTGATGATGACTGATTTCTAGTTCTTCATTTCTAGCCAATCATATCAATCATCATGTAGTCAACATGTATGGATAGGTAGATAGGTTTATATATATTTTTCCAGTTTGAAGACTTAACGACGTATTTTAACCGCCTTAATTTCCAAGAAGAATACATATTCTCTTGACTAACCAGCACCTGATTTAATTTAGTCTTGTTCACTAATAATAGTATTTTTATTTTATTTTAAGCCTGTTCTACAATAGTACAAACGTGTGATTTACATCGCCGACACAAGGCGAGACGCGTGGTGCGTGCCCATTGTGACACGTCACGGTACCGGCGCGGATTACCGCGGGAATCACGAATTACCGCGAGAATTATGTACGTTTAGCATTGATAAGATTCACAATAGTGATTTGCATGGCAATAGTTGGCCTTGCGTTGAGATCTATAGATATATGGATCACGTAATCGTGATTGACGTCATCTATGCTGACTCCATGTTACAGTTTATTGTAGTTGTGTTCAAGACTCCATTTTAGTCCATAATAATCTATTGAGTACATCGGTACGTCGGTTAGATACCTCGGAGAGTCTATCCATGCTTTGAGACGACTGATTTACATACAGTGTCGCGTAATGCAGGTGGCGAAAAGAGGAACTGAAATTTGATTAGAGAAATCTCATATTTTGACAGTCAAGTTCTACTAATATTTTACTGTTACTGTTTAAAAGCATTTTTCTATCAAACATGATTGTACATGCCCCCGGGAATTATAACCTCTTGGCTATAAATCTATGCTCCATTTTTCACTTCGGGCTTATGTTTATGGAGCCGCGCACGCTGCCCGCTCGGGGCTGCGCCGGCGCACGGTAGCGTGCGTCACGCAACCGGGACTTGTCGGCTTTATTATTATTTATTGCTTTCCAATAATCGCCGACTAGATAATGCGCTGGACAATATAAAATGCTACTCCGCTGCATTCTTCAGATCATCAGTGGTGTTCTGAAGTAGATGTTATACGGTGAGACGTGGCGGGTTTCACAGAGCTAGATGTTATCTTAAACGATGGTCGGTGTTAAGTCGGTGTAAAAATATAAATAGCGAAGCAGTTAGTGGTATAACTAGGTTCGAAGATGAGAATCGTGCGGTCGATACTTGAAGCAAAAGCAATTTTAATAAATTATACTTAAGTCTATTTATGGAATAAGCACTGCTTGGTGTTGGGTTCTCTAACTACTGCGAACTTAGTGTTTGTTTATATGTCACGTGCTGGCCCCATAAATATGAAAAAAAAAAAACCTTTTTGTAAACTCTGACTTTCCATAGTATACTCATAGATGTCTAATAGACTCGCGCGCGCGCTTTAACTAAATATCGCCCTACTAGGAAAAAAACTAAAAATGCGGCAGCTTTATATCGTCGCGGCACGTCAGTTTTATACATTGATAGCTGTCAGATTTTGGCTCTTACTAATCGTAGCGCTCACGGGGAAGCAATCATAAATCTATGAGACTATCTAGTCTAGTTAAAAATCTGTCTCACTATTACTATAGGATTTTTATCTAATAATTTCCTTATTCCAATCTGCTGGGCTAAAAAGTATAAGGTTAACGTATAAACCTTCCGATCTAATAATAGCCGTGCATAATTAATAATGAAAATCTCGTCCAGCCATGTAACCTGAGACTGGAATTCGTTCGATAGACGCGGAACTGGCGACGCATACGCATCGATAGTCTGCATAAAATGGCCATAATATAACACACTAGCTGACCCCGCGAACTTCGTACCGCCTCAAAATTAAAAAAAATTGAAAGTTTTGAAGTTGATAAAATAAATCCTCAAAATGAATTAAGTTTAATAAAAATTTATAAATATGAAAATGAAAATGATATTTTTTATAATTGCAGTTTTTGGCCGAAAAATTAAAACGCTTAGAAACTATTTTAAATGTGCTTATCGCATCGCCCACATCAAACCACGTCCTATGGCGTTGTAGTTTTCCGAAATATCGGAAACACTATTTCAGTTTTTTGGCCTCCGAACAGCAGTTTTTGGCCGAAAAATTAAAACTCTTAGAAACTATCTTAAATGTGCTTATCGCATCGCCCACGTTAAACCACATCCAATGGCGGTTGTAATTTTCCGATTGACTCTGGGCGAGACGATAGGTAAACCGAAGTCTCATTCCAATTTTTTTTACTTTGGGTTTTTCCATTTTTTTATTGCGAAACCTTCCCTGTAGTGACGAACAAAAAAAAACAATCGGTCGAGCCGTTCTCGACTTTTAGGGACACTTCGAGAAGCAGCTAATTTGGGACTTGTTAGGGCCATAACACACCGGGTAGTCATGGAGACGTCGCCAGCCACCGTCGCCAACTATTCGTATTGCAATGTATGGGAAGTAACACACCCGGCGACGGACTGGCGACGTCGCCAGTCAATACAAATTGTTTGGATACGTGGCCGGCGACGTCGCCTTGGCGTGCCGGTGTATTATGGCCCAACGTACCCAAATGAAATGTTAGACCTATTGCCGTCGACGTGTGAGCGAGACAATTATGATTTTAGATATGACAAATGTAAAAAGTACGCGAATTAGTACCTATTACAAGATATATTCAGTTGTTGGTACCCTACCCCATTATCGTAGCTACGGTTCTATTTGTCTAAAACTGGTAAATTTTTGTTGCAGGTAACTTTCTACGTGGAAAGCAGAAAGCGAGATGACTGGGCGACAAGCCGGCAGTTATCGCTCACATCTTTACAGTTTGTGACCACAGTTTACGGCACTCTATGCTTTCTTATTGCTTTTTTTTTATAGGACTGCGGTGGCAAAAAAGCGTACGGCCCGCCTGATGTTAAGCAGTTACCGTAGCCTATAGATGCTTACAATACCAAAGGTATTGCGCGCACATTGCCGACCTGAAGGGGAGTGGGATGGAGGGAGGGGGAGGGGGGGTGGGCTTACGGCTCTCTCACTCATCGTACGAAACGCAGCTGTAATAGCTGCTTTACGCCGATCTTCTGTGAGAGGGTGGTACTACCCCGGTCGAGCCAGCCCGTTTATGAGCTGCAGTCAATTGGCTACAGCTTGGCTCTACCACCTTCAAACCACCAACCATTTCGTAACAACATACTTAGCTACGTCCAGATGTGCCACATGCCGCGCGAGGCAAATTTGCCTCGCGAAGTTTGACTTGCCTCACGTGAGGCAAATGCGCGCCCTGCCTCACCTGAGCACTCACGTTTGCCTCGCCTAGTTTATCGTCATGCGACAAAACGATGTCAAACGTGTCAAACTGATTGCTCGGGCATACCCTTCTCTGCCTAGAGTGTGAGTTGCCTCGCCATTTGCCTCGCGCGGCATGCGTCTGAGGCAAACGTCGTGCTTCGCGAGGCATGTGTGTGAGAGCCTCGCGCGGCATGTGCATGTTGTAGACACGTCTATAGATATTTTTATGTGACTATGGTGGCAAACAAGCTTACGGCCCGCCTGATGTTAAGCAGTCATCGTAGCCTTTAGATGCTTGCAATACCAACGGTATCGTTCAAACGTTGCCGACCAGCCCCCCTAGACAAGTGGCTGACGTCTACAAGCGTTCCTTCAAATCGCTACGCTTCATGTATGGAAATGACATAAGTCACGTGATCTACATAGCGACTTGTAATGTCATTTTCATACATTGTGAATTCTATTCTATTCGATTAGCGTTCATGCCACTTGTCTAAGCCCTCAGAATGGAAAGGTCAGACGGAGCGAAAGGGGAATCGTATGAAACGCAGTTTTAATGGCTACTTTACACCGATCTTCTATGACAAGGTGGTACTACCCCGGTCGAGTCAGCCCGTATATGAGCTGCAGTCAATTGGCTACAGCTTGGCTCTACCACTGAGGCACCTATCGTATCTTTAGACCATAATTTATGTGATGAAATTCCGATTTCCCAATACAAAATTAATAACATCAAATGCAATAGCCACGCCCTTTAGTCGTTATTCCATATGAATATTTCAACAGATAACCATCTTATTATTTTCACCGTGCTCCATAATGATTTAAACGCTTCCCGGCATCTTTCAGTGGTTTTAATTAAAAATATAATGAATCCGTTTATCTATGGTTGCGTAATGTATCGAGTTTTTATTCTGTGAGATCCGATCTTCTATTCTGTGGACGACTGCTTGGTGCAATGGTTTGAGCGTTGGCTGCTCGGCTCACTGCATCGGGCGGTTGCCGGTTCGATTCCCGCCGGATACAAATTTCGGAAACGGCCTTTTCGTAATTCGCCCTGCTGGCCTACTCCGAAATACGAACCTAACGTTTCGGCTGACGGATTGTCGTGATTTGACATTTCTTCTTTCGTTTTTCTCTACGATTTGACATTGTTTTGATCGTAAATCGAATCCGTACTTCGGACGATCCGTCAGCGACGTATTTCGGAGAAACCCCCCTGGTCTGGATGTCGCTGGGATCGCCCCCAGTCCATTGTATGGTAGCCATAGTATAAGCGTTGCTTAGTTTGGGACCATACAGGGTGTTTGTCTGGCGATATTTATTTATTCTGTGAGAGAGTTTTTGTAGCGTGCTGTCGACCACGTCACTAGGGTGGTCGCTGTCCACCCTGCGCCATTTGATTCTTGTGGACCGTGGTCCATCATCTGGCCATCAATACAAATACATAGAGTATTTTTTTTTTTGTGACATCCGATGAGACACCCGATCTTCTATGAGAGGGTTTCTGTAGCGTGCGTTCGCCCACTTCACTAGTTAATGGTGGTTGCTGTCCACCCTGCGCCATTTTATTCTTGTGTCTTGTGGACTGTGGTCCATCATCTGGCCATCAATCCGAATGTATCAAGTCCATAGAAAGTGTTCGCGTGTAGCGTGCGTAGGCGCGCATTACTTATTCGTACACTGTAACTTTTCGCCGACATATACACTTTTACTTTTAGTGTTATATTTTCACTTTTGAATGCTAATTGCGCTGTTTGAATTAATTATATGTAAATGTAACATGTAAACAGTGTTATGTAAATAATGTAAAGTGTAAGTGCATTTCACGTTCACAATGAAGTTTGACGTTGAGTGTTACGCTAGTCGTTAGCGTCTACGTAAAATGTTTTATGATACTCTCACTGAGTGCGTTCACAAGCCCCTAGCCGCCGTGCCCAAGCCATGGGGTGCGTCCAAAAGAAGCGAGCGGCGCGCACGGGCAATCATTTTATAACATTATGTCTATGCGGTTAGACGTCAAAACTGACTGCTCGGGTGCGCTGATCGCATCTTACACAAGGCTTAGTCGCAGAATGGGCACTTCTCAAAACGTGCACAGAAAAAAAGGAGCACTTCGCAATTGGTGCACTTCTTATAAAGAGCACTTCTCATAACGGGCACTTCTCAAAAGGAGCATTTCGCAAAATGAGCACTTCGCAATTGGTGCACTTTTTTATTGAAAGAATTATTCTTTAAGAAATATTATGTTCAGTGTATCTTAGACCATTAACACTTAAGATATTAAGGCTCGTATTAATAAATGCATCTCAAAGTTAAGATTAATCTTATGATGCTGTTTTTGACAGATGTTCCATACCTACATTAAACGTCAAAACTGCATCTTAAGATCGATCTCAACTTTGAGATGCATTTATTATACGAGCTTAAGAGTAGGTACTTACTTTGAGACCCTCTTCATGAACATTTATCAATTAAGTAACGTAATATGGAAAACTCCCGCGTACTTATTATATAACCGTCCCATGCGGTTACATAAACAGAAGCATTGTTATCATAATTGCCCATAAAACCTATATGAGACAAGAAACTCCATCAGCGCACCATCTTTGATCTCTCCGTATAAATTAAAAAAAAAACGGCCAAGTGCGTGTCGGACTCGCACATAAAGGGTTCCGTAAGACCGTAGAATATAAACAAATATCCCCAAAATGGCGATATTTAGAGTCACACGTTGAAGTCTTTTGTATGGAAACCGACCATAAGACAAATAAGTTAAAAATATTACGTGTTTTGTATGGTTTACAAATAGAATAAAATATCTGGAGGGGCTTAGAAATTAGCCAACAGTATTAAATCCCTCTCTTTTCCACGCAACTAGACCGTTGTTTACCGAACGCTCGTCAAACTGATGTGTAAAATGTTTCACGGTACGGTACCCTAAATATGTAAGCGTATGCCCGCAGCGTTTTCGTAAATTGCGCATGTTCGCCCTTATTGGATCGCTATAAAAATCCGATAAGAAATTGAATTTACTCACATAGCTCGTAAAATTTTAAGACTTTATGCACTGATTTATTAATATTATAAAAATTATCTTGCGCATGCGCAAGAGATCACTTTTCTTCTATTTTTTTATTTGAATAAAAAATATATTGGATTTTTAATGGACCTAGGCTACAAATATTTTAAAACTTGTTGCTATCGGTCTTTTAAAAGACACAATTTTCATAACCGTTTTTTTGCAAACATCTATAGCTATCGGTTCATCCGTTCTACAGCTACGACTTTACAGATTCAAAGACAATTCAAAGAAAGTTATGATCGACTTGCACTGGCATTACAAATCACTTTTATTCCTAGAAATGCATTTCAAAACCATTGTAAACTGTATAAAAACTATGATTTTGGGGGTAACTGTTTCCAGTGAGGGTATATTGTAAGTGCATTATAAATTCAACTAATCAATGCACCAGACGTATGTAGCGAGTACTTTCTTCCCACACATGCGCGCGCGCATCGGTTTCCCTTTCGTCGGGCGAAGCCGCGCGGCGCACATGCGCCCAATCACGTCCCGGGCTTGTCATTAAACGACTTCGCAAAACCTTTTAGCGCGATGTGTGGAGAATTTTCAACTGTCATGTAACGACGATAGGGTGATAACCACCACTGATGGAATGTTCCAAACTCAAAATGATAAACTTTCGTCCCCTATTTAACCCCTTAGGGGATGATTCTTTTTTTATGGGCAATATTTCAAAAAGCAGTGGTAGCCGATTGGTTAAGCACGCGTCTTGCGGGCTTAAGGTCTTGGGTTCAAACCCTGGCTCACACCTCTGGATTTTTCGAAATCTATGTGTGAATCATAACTTTAATATGATTATCACTTGCTTGCGGTGAAGGAATACATCGTGAGGAAACCTGCATGTCTTTAGACATGTGAAATCCACCAACCCGCCCTGGGCCAGCGTGGTGGATTATGGCCTGAATCCCCCTCGCATTGAGGGGAGGCCCGTGCCCAGCAGTGGGACGTTAAAAGGGCTAAATTATTATTATTATTAATATTTCATGTTTCTAGAGCCAGCGGTTTAGACTGTGCGTTGTCTGTCAGTCAGTCAGTGAATCATTTTTTATTTATTTAAGTAGGTAGATTATGGATTGAAATGGGATGAAGTGTCGTCTTCCTCATGGTTGTAATGTGTGAGCAAGATATAAACGGGCCCGGGCCCGGGACGGGCCCGTTAGCGTGGTTGGCGCGGAGGCGCCTTTCACGCTGCAGGTCGTAGGTTCGATTCCTACCCGGGACATGCATTTATGTGCATGAACATGTCTGTATGTCCGGAGTCTGGGTGTATATGTATATTAAGTATGTATTTACAAATAAAAAAGTTGTATATGTAGTAATATCAGTTATCTGGTTTCCATAGTACAAGCTCTGCTTAGTTTGGGATCAGGTAGCCGTGTGTACAAAAATGTCCCAGGATATTATTATTATTATTAAATACATAAGTTTAGTTCAGTGTCAGGTTTATTTAGCTCAAAGAATCAGCACCCATGTATGCTTAAGGATAAAAGTTTTATTTTTCTTTTAACCTTCGTGCAATTTTTTATAAATGTTGCGTAACAGTAAAGTAGTTTAACAGATAACTATATCTACCTACTACAAAATTTTCCTCAATCGAACTCATTAATAATACCTACACTTCCTCATTTTACCACGAAAATTATAATAGCTTTCTGAATCATGGCGGATCTTTACTCAAAGGAAACCAACATACCGATACGTTCTCCATAACCATTAAATAACACGTAATGCATCAGGAATTCGAGTTATTTCCCCCCAAATCACTTCCACTCCCCCTCCCCCCAATGGTAATGAGATGCTCATCGGAAGAGTAATGATAGAGTTACCATGCGACCTGGTTACCGAGATCATCAGTCAAGTGGGGTATACACGGGGGAGTATTTTGTGCGGGCGCAATTCGGTTCATGGCAAGTAAACGTAACGTGTTGTAGCTGTTACCTACCTATTTATTAAGCCCGCTTTTTTGTAGCTAGTTAACTGTCTTGCTGGGCAAAGGCCTTAATGACAGCAATACTAGGTACTGTCTTCACACTTATTTTACCTCTGACGTTCCTCATTTTATTTTTGTAAAAGGCAAAGTCAGCCTTTAAACTCGGCCTTTGAGACCATGAACTGTAGATTAGGCTTTATTCTACAGGCTACATGACTTATAAAAACCTAATATCGACTAGGTTTTTCAAAAATAAATAAATAAGGTAAATTTCAGAAGTAAAATAACTGTGTACGGACATTAGGTATACATACATTGTACAGTATTGTATGTTGTATAGCATACAACAGCCCAAAATAGGAAGCAGTGAAAACCTAGCGTAATATATTGACTTTACTTCAACGACATCAAAATATTTTCAGACACAGTTCTTTAACCCTTAGTATGCTGAAACGCAGATCTACGCAAAATTTTATTGATTTTCTATTGCGTCTGGCATCGGCATACCAGCTGTTAATCAAAACTCCACACACATTTCGTAAATACGCCAGAAATATCCTTCATTAATAATTCATCAAACCAAAGCTATAACGGAAATGATAAATAATCGCGCGAGTTCGCCCACGCTCGCCGTCCGTGTGTTTCCATTCATAACTAGGACACCTGCTCGGAACTGACCACTTGACCCCGGCTCCACCAGCTGAGTTAAGCCACTATTACTTACCACTATTTATAGATGTGCCCTATATCTTAACACTCTTTGCTTTACATGGTAAGTAGGACTAATAGAAGCTAACTTAAACTGAACAATAAGGCTAGATAATGGCTCTCGTAAATGTTTAAGACTCGATCTTAACTCTAAGATTGAATTTGAGTACACTTTTGTACTATAATAGGTGCGTCTATAAGCCCCGAGCAGCCGCGCCTGAGCAATCAGTTATGACATTACGTCTCTTCGGGCGCGCCGCTCGCCTCTTGTTTCCAAATACATTTCCAATTTCACTCATTTCCAAATTCGCTGACAAACTTGAAACACATCTTGAGATTACATCTTGAGATCGATTTTTTTGAGCCAACATTATTGAAAGTAGTAGGGTTACCATATTTTTGCAATATTGACCAATTCTTGTGGAATTTTCCTTGACAAATTGTTAAAGTTTTGTTCGAGTTTTGGCCTAAGGATCCCAGGGGGCTTACCACGACCTCTTATCGCGATTCATTTATAGGAACGTTTTAACGTTTCAGCGACCTTTTGTGCAATGACGTACCTTATTGTCATGACAATAAGAAACGTCATTGCACAAAAAGTCGCTGAAACGTTAAAACAATACTGATATAAGAGGTGGTGGTAGGGCCTCTGTTCTCGCAAGGCGAGCTTTCGACCTCACCTATCACCGGTCAATTGTAAGTAATGAATTGAGATATTTTCCCCGCCGGCTCTTCGATCACTCGACCAATTTCCAATTACCAATGACCACGGCCTATGGTGTTATTAGTACGCCTATACACGTGTCTAAACAACATATGGAATGTAGAACTTAACTAACTCGTTAGTACTATGTCGTGGTCTACATTGTTGGAGTACTAAGGCGTTGAATTAATGAAACAAAAGGTATTTAAGAATGTTGTGTTTTTTTATTATTGGACTGCGGTGGCAAAAAAGCGTACGGCCCGCCTGATGTTAAGTAGTTACCGTACCGTACTTTGGTGTTGTATGCTTACAATACCAAAGGCAAAGATGGAGCGAGGGGGAGGGGGTGGGCTTACGGCTCTCTCACTCATCGTACGAAACGCAGCTGTAATAGCTGCTTTACGCCGATCTTCTATTCTGTTTCGTATTAATTTATCACCCCACCTTGTCCTATAACACAAGTCTACAACTACAAGTATTTCCTTTGGACTACAACATGGGGTTCTTCAAAAGGCATGTTTACAGGTCCCTAAAAGGTCGGCGCCGCGTCTGCTCCCCTTAAGTTGCGGATGTCCTGGGCGGCGGCTTCCACATACCATCAGGTGGACCGTCTGTCAGTGTGCCATCCTTATCAATAAAAAACCTTTGGCGCCACAATGGCTAAGCGACTTACGGCCCAGGTTAAAGACAGACGGAAAAGCGGTTTACTGCAGTAAGTTTTAAGACAGTCCAGAAAATAGTCACAATTCTTACAACTGTTTTTGCTATACAGTCTTGACGGATAATGGCCGTATTCGGCACTCTTATACCGTAAAATATATGGAAAACATGTTGTCGTCTTCATAATGTGAATGACCACTTACACTCCCACACTCTTTGTCATTCAAATCGAACCAAAACTAAAACATCTCTATTTCCAATAACGGTACTTATATAATATCCTGTAACTTGTATACCTCGCCTCCATTACAGCGCGGGTTGATTGCGTATCGCGCACCGATTAGGATGCGCGTGCGCACCACACAAAGGCGCCGCCGCCGCGCCGACGCGGAACCTATTCCGGGATCATTTCCCCGGGACACGCTCGTCCCACGGGACGTCTCTACTGTTCCGGGATTTTGATTATAATGGAATTGAGAAGATGGATGCATACCTAACGGTGGCTTATAGAGTTGTGACTCTATAGCTAGAATATACAGGGTTATTGGTTAAACACTAACAACCTTGCAGGGGCGTATTACTGACATCAAAAACAACAACTTTTGTTCTATGACTTTTTACAAAACAAAAAAAAAATTAACAAAAAATCACTTTCTAAAATGTATGTTTTTTTTTTCTCTACTAGAGGAAAGCCGTGGTACGTGGTTATATTCCACTTTGCCCTAAAGTACCTAAACGTACCACGGCTATTCTCTAGATGAGCATATTTTCTTGTTTCATACATTTTAGAGTGTGATTTTTTGTTATATATTTTTTTTTGTTTTGTAAAAAGTCATAGAACAAAAGTTGATGTTTTTAATGTCAGTAATACGCCCCTGCAAGGTTTTTAGTGTTTTACCAATAACCCTGTATATACTTCAAATTTTATATTTAGATAAATATCACCCGACTGTCCCAAACTATGCAACGCTTGTAAAATGGCTGCTATACAAGTTATGGACTGGGGGCAGCCGGCAACGTCGGTACACTGAGATGAACTGAGTGTCTAGTATCTAGTGTCGTAGTGTATCTTCCTTAGCATAAAGGGTACTCGTGTTGTTGTACGTGATAAAGCCTTCAAACTCAACGAGGTCAAATATTACTCAAGTAATTACCCCAGAACAATGCATGTGGTATTACTATGTTCGGGCGCCATTAAATTTAATTATCGGCCATTAGCCGATCGGCGCGCGAGTGTCGGATGCGCGGGCGCGGCTTGCAGGTGCGCAAATGTCAGGTGGGTGCCGCGTAACTTACGCCGCTTATGGTACCGTCGTGTCATATTATATGATCGTGACGTGCATCATGACGTGACGTGTGTTATGTATGCTACAGGGTGTTGTCGAAAATGTGAAATACATGTATGATTTTTTTATGTGACTAAGCCCGGCCCGCCTGTGCTTGCGATGCCATACGGTAACTGCTTAACATTGGGAGGGACCGCTTGTTTACCACCTTAGCCACAAAAACAAACAGAAAACGTATGCCTACAACATGAATTGCTATGTGATCTTTATAGCCCCCCTGTGCTAATACAATAAACTATTACGTTTACTCAAAAAAGTTTATAATGTTGTCATTATTTCGCAAACCTTCTTCGAGCAAATTCGGATTTGTCGTATTGCAAGAGCCACATGACATATAAAGTATTATTATCGAGTATGACCAACATTATAGTGCTGTTGTATGACCGTTGCCATGGAAACGTAACAAACAGGTATGTTTAAGGTTCGCAAAAAAATCTGATTGACGGTTAAAACGAGTTGGTCGTGCCGTTGCCATGGAAACGTAAACAGAGAAAATAAACAACTATAGATATAGTTCGTAAAAATAAAAATATAATTGTATTAATTTTTATACCTACTTAGCTAGTTTTGTTTAAACTAATAGTCGCATTTTTGAGTAAAGCACTATACAAGCCTTGGTCTCTAATGAGTGTACTACTGACCACGCTATAATGGCATTGCAACCCTTGCTGGCCGCGCTATAAAGGCCTCGACTTTCGGGCTCGGCCTTTAGTAATGTACTATTACGACTCTATCTACGAGTATGGTAACATAACAGACAATTTACCTAAAATAGTTCAAGATCAGCAGCAACAACAAGTTATGTAACATGTTGATAATGACCCCCTCGGAACGGGTGAAAAAATCGCCATCGCGTAACATTGCGCATCATTCCCACGGCGCGGAAGGCCGGTCACGATTCCATTGCGAAATCTAATAATACTTGTATCGTTTGTTTGTTGATAGATTGGTATTTTGATATTGGGTTCATCTTTGTATGGAGAAGTTTGCGTACAAGCTCTATCTTCACTACCTATCATCTTCGTCACTTTTAACTATTGAGATTAGCGAAAAAGTTATGGTTTTTCAATTAAAAGTATAATATCTCCAGAACACATAAATTGTTGGCCTCCAAACTCAGCAACGCTTGTACAGACCCCCGCACGTGTTTAGTAACATTTCCAATATAAGCTGAGCTCTCTGAAATGTTACCAAAAACGTGCTGGTAACCGTACTATAGGCGATTCCATTGACACCTAGACCAGGGCAAATTACGAATAGGCCATTTCTGAAATTTGACTCGTCAGGAATCTAACCCGCAACCACCCGGGGCAGTGAGCCGAGAAGCCTACGCTCAAACCACGTTGCAAAAGGGTGGTCTAAACTACACAAATGATATTCACGAAACATTATATTTTATAGTCACAGGTATGATTTACGAGTCAAGCTATCCAAAGCTATTCGCGATGACTAACGTTTGTTTTGAGTGTGCGCAGACGCACGCCAAGCTAATTCAGAGCAGACGGTGATGCTGCACATTCTGTACCATTGAAAGCGTACAGGATCGGACAGGTAGGAATTACGACTTGCATGCACTTGTAAGCAGAAATCTTATAAAAACTTTCCAGAGTACTTTTATTTTGAGGATCGTTTTGAAATGGTCACTATGGACGAATGAAAGAATCTTCAAAGGGCATGTGTACATGGACGACGAAATACGAAACGAAACGTTTTGGCTGACAGATGCTACATTTTCTTACTCTGAAAATGTTTCGGTTCATTCGGAGTATGATCCACGAAAGAAGAAACGTCAAATCACCACTATCGAATCCGAACTTCGGATCCGAAACACTTTCAGAGTGTAGGAGAGCTTACCATCCGTCACCCGAAACGTTTATTTTCGTATTTCGAAGTATGGTCCCTTAAAGGTCGGCTTCGCGTCTGGGGGGTTACTTTGAAAAACGAAACGAAAGCTTCGGTTGACGGATTGGGCGAACGAATACGAAGGACGGATTCGATGATCGTGATTTGACGTTTCTTTTTTCGTGGATCCTGCTTTGAAAGTTATTTGACATTTACGATTTCAGTGTTTGACATGGTTTTGATCGTAAGAAACGTAAAAAATCACGATTATCGAATCCGTGCTTCGGATCCGTAACACGGAGTAGGAAATCGCCCGATCCGTCAGCCGAAGCTTTCGTTTCGTTTTTCAAAGTTACTCCCCAGGCTCCCCTTTTGACCATTGGCTATTTGACACATGCCATTTAATAATAATAATATCCTGGGACATTTTTTACACACGGCCACCTGATCCCAAACTAAGCAGAGCTTGTACTATGGAAACCAGATAACTGATATTACTACATATACTACTTTTTTATTTGTAAATACATACTTAATATACATATACACCCAGACTCCGGACATACAGACATGTTCATGCACACAAATGCATGTCCCGGGTAGGAATCGAACCTACGACCTGCAGCGTGAAAGTCGCCTCCGCGCCAACCACGCTAACGGGCCCGTCATTTGACCCATTTGACACTAGATTTACAGAGAAAGAACAGAAATGGAGATTTATATTAACATAGATTAATTCCTAATCATATCGCCATTTGCCTTCAGTATCTCTCAAACGTAACGTGCATGGGGCAGTAACCTCTTGCGAATAAACCAGGGTCTAACTGGGGCCGGTGATTGCAGGGCTCCGCGCTTGCGCGGTAGCTAGGCGGCGCGCGCGCATCCCGATCGCGCCGTGATTAAAGGACCAGCGTGAAGCCAGATATGAGTTACGGGAACGGAATGTAATCCAGATACTAGTTTAGTAAGTTGGGATTTGATGATCAATTTTTGTTCATAATTCTGATATCTATGGGAAATGTTTAGCGCTAATTTGAGAGCAAAAAAGTTTTTAGTTTAGTAAATTTTTGTACTAGCAGAATTAGCACCTTTGTCATACAAAACGTATGTTATATCATTCACTCATCACTCATTCCATCACTCTGTGGTAAAGCCCCATAAATTCCACTCACTCCATAACCAGGGTGACGTCCACTGCTAGTGAACCTGGAGCTGCCGTTGGTACTCCCACGTATAAAGGTTTATTAACACGATGAAGACAACAAGGTTTTTCTATACTTTTTTGACAGTTAATGGCCGTATTCGGCACCCTTGTACGGTAAAATGTGTATGGAGAAATCTTAGTCGCGTTATCGCGAATACGGCCGTCTATCGGTTTCCTAATACGTGCGTGTGGTCGAGTCGCATTATCTGCGTGAAATTTCATATTACTATACTGTATAATTTTGCCCTATCACTGAACGACCTGTCGCGGCCCACAGTAGTTAGCCATCAATTCTAGATTTCCACGGTCCTGTACCACACAATCTTAGCCCGTGGCGGCTTCCAACGTCTCCTGTAATTACGATCAGCCTGATAGGATTATAAATTAAACAAAACCAAAAAAGGCGACGCTCGCGCCTGTGCAGCCTGCGCGTGCGCACCCGCGCCGCCCAATCCTTGTATACTCAATCTGCATATACGTTTTATGGCTCCGACATATCATGGATGAACTGAAACGAAAATGTTATGGGAAGCGTATTTGTGAGATTATTCACTTTCGATTGACGACTATAATAATGTTAATATTAGCATATTTTTTGCCAATTGTAATAAAAGTGGAATTAGTGTTAACTCACAGCACTTTGTTTTTTTTTTTGGTGAAGGACTCGTGTCCGATAAATTATTTTTGTAATTTTCCTGCTTGTAATTTTGAGTCATTATCTTCTTGTTCCCCGAATTTGTTGTAAGTTATCCAAGATTACTAACGTCGACTTCAGACCTCTTCGTAAAATGAGTCATATCATTGTAATCGACCTATAGTTATGGTTAAAACATACCTTCTCCTTGCAATACGAACCCTGAGCTACAAGCGTTAAATGGAAATATTAATTAAACGCGACGTTAATTAAATACATTAATCAACGATTACATGTGCTGTCGGCCATTTCCAAGACCGTGTTTTAATAGGTATTATCAACTATCGAGACAGTCTAGCATATTAATAGGTATTAATATTTTATTTTCTCTCTTAATAAGACCTGGTTTCATTTCATCTTGAACGCTATTATGTATCATAGTTAAGATCCCTGTTTATCTTTCTTTGTCATAGTTCTCTTACTAATGTATGTATGACATTTCGTGTATTTAGTTGTTCCCTCCGATTACAGTCATCACTATAACTTTCTCAACAGAATCTGTTGCAACATAGCTAGATGGGATCATTTACGGCCCGGCCACGACTTCGCGCGACGGCAGCCGACAGCGTTTTTTGCTAAAATGTTGCATCGCGCGCGTTGCCGCTGACAGCGGTAGCTCGTGGCGTCATGCCGTCGCCGTCGCCGTCGCGCGAAGTCGTGGCCGGGCTGTTAGCGCTCTATCGCACGAGGGTGCGATATCCTCCATACAGCTGTATACATTTTGTTGGTGAAGCGACTGGTTGCGATACCACTGGTATCCTCGTGCGATAGGGCGCTTATGGCATCACACAATTTAATCCACTTAGGCCGAATACTCGTACACAACTTAAATTTAAGAGCTGCTTAACTTTGACACGCTATACAAAACATGACAGTTAACGACGTCACAAACTGCTAAGTGAGACTTAAATATTTAAGTAGCCTTTGAGTATTCGGCCGTTAATCTTGTGTAGCCTTCTCTATATTCCCAAAACAAGATACAATTTCAAATCAAATTGCACCTATCTATCATTTCAATGCCCCTCCACTGCTGCTCTATTCCCGTCCTAAGCAAACACTATACCATATTATTTACTGTGTATTAAACAGTAATTTCATCGGACGCTGCGCGGATCGGCCTAAACGCTTTTTTCTTCACCGCACCACGTAAGATGCGGTTTGACGGACTGCGGATCGAGTTCCTACTCCATGCTTCGGTTTTTTTCGTCCTTCGCTTTGCGGTTACCGAAGGAAGTTTCGTATAACTGCGAGGATTAGAGTTACCAGCTTTAAAAAAGGATATTGGATTTGGTAGGAGAGGTGAATAGATGTGTCCATATGGCGCGCATGCCTCACCCGAGCACTCATATTATGACATTACGTCTATGCGTTCCGACGTCAAAACTGAGTGCTCGCGCGAGGCATGCGCCTGATGAAGACGCCGCCATTGATGTTGCCTGTAATGAAATTACATAAGATGTTCTAAAATCTGCAGCTTACGCCAATTTTATAAAATCACATCACAGACAAACCAATTGCTTGCCAAACTAAGCATTATGTACTGTCGGTACCATACAGTAGACTTGTGGCGATCCCAGTAAGACCCAGACCAGGGCAAATAGCGAGCAGAAGAAATTTCCAGAGTTTATACATCAGGCCATATTTTCCATGTGATCTGGCAACACATATTACCTTCCCCAAGCCCTTTAACGTACACACAGGATCTGCGGTTTTTGATATGGATTACGGCTCCCATGTCGTTGCTGATCGCCCCTTTTTCTACCTTTTACCTTTTTTGATCCGAGCTCAAAGTCGCACGGGTTTTTTCTCATGTGTAATCGGTCGGTTAGATATCTTAACTTTTTCTTAGAATTAATTATCAGCTCTTGGCCTGTCCGCGGCCGCCTACGCGCGAATAACTTTAGCGCTTGCACCTACTGCATGCGATTAGAATTCTTTGAAACTGTTTTTGTGATTTAATGAAATGTTTGGTTTTTATTGAGCGCTTCCGTTTGTGGTCAAGAACGGAGGTGAGTAAAGGTCATCTTAAAAGGAACTTTTGATACCTACAAATAAAGTTGAATGGAATTTTCCTTGCAACTATTTATTAACAATTATCTGGAGCCCACGATTTCGTCTGCGGAGAATGTTTACTTCGAAGGCCTTAGCATTCTAGGTTCCATTTGAAAAACAGCGTCAGTAGTCGTTGTGTGGCACATACTAAACCGTAACTGGACACCTATCTGTAACAAATTGGATGTCATTGTGCCAAATAAAGGTTTCTATGTCTTTATTTGAATGCTGTCCGTGAAGGCTTGGTATAGGGCCTCCGCAGACTTGCTACTTTTAGCATCGGCGATCGGCGTTCGCGCTCGAAGATACGCGACGCAGCATCGATACGTCACAAAATCGCCGGTTGCCGATGCTAAAAGTAGCAAGTCTGCGGAGGCCCTTAGAGAAATCTAATTTTACTACGGTTAGAGTAGTCAGTGCGATCACCACTCTAGTGATTTTCTATTTTATCATCTCTATTTTGTTTCTCTACCACAATTGCACTTCCATCAGTCGAGGTCGTGTATGCTCAATCATTTGTTAGTACAAACACTCGGGATACAATGTTGCCATTACCGCATCGATTTAACAGCAGCACGCAACAATATATCCTCGTTACGACACTAGCAACACAAATAACAAATGGCACACGAATGATCAATCTTCGCGTTTGATAAATGATAATTACGGCTCAGGTTCATAGTGCAAGGCGGGGGCTGCGCGGGCGCAGTGCGTGCGCTAGGCGCGTGCGCTATAGTCACGTTTGGGGTTGCCGTGTCAACGGTCAAGATGCAAACCCGCTGAGTTCTTCGAATCCTTTGAGCTCTCTGGGTGGGGCCCTATTTTGCAACTAATTTGACAGACCAAAATTGGTTTCCAATAGTGAATGCCCTTGGAGCTTGACAGTTAAAAGCTTGTAAGCTACTGTATGATGCTGATAAAATAGGGTGACAGATTCTGAGCTGAACTATCATTGAACAAAGAATGTATCATGGATATAAAAACTTTCTCAATACTAGCCGTATTAGATCCAAAATTTCAATGTGCAGTCAAAAAAGAAACAAAATCAATACCAGATTTAACAATTTGACTATCAACCACACATTCCTTTCTCTAATAGCCGAAAAAAAAACTACGCCAGCCATCTTTATTACCACTGTCTAGCATTTTTTCTGGCGCTGGCAACACATCACGTACTCCCGACCGCGATCGCACATCCGATATAGTAATGATGTTTGTTCGTGTTGTGCAATCCTGATACAATTCAACCCGATGTGTACTTTGTGGTGGGTGATTTGGGAGTAAAAAATCTAAATTAGACCACAGATTAGGTGAAAGTGTTTGTTTGTGGTTATTGAAGCGTTTAGAAAGATTGTCTATGCCTTCCTCGGTTGGAAAAGTTCTCAAACCACTTCCGCAACCAATAGTACGGTAACCTTTAGTTTTCTCGCCAATAGCACGTCACAAGGAAATAAAATCCATAGCATCAGTGACGTGAAATAAAGAAGTACTTTCCAGTTATGCTACAAATAAAAGCAAGGAGGTATCGACGTTAGACAAGACCTAGGAAGAAGTTATAGCAAATCAAATCAAATCAAAAGTTTTTTATTCATGTAAGCTCAATAAAGCGTTTATAAATAGTCAAGATAAACAATATTTTAGCATTACCACCGGTTCGTAATGTTGCTTCCATTGAGAAGAGCCGGCAAGAAACTCAATGGTTACTCTTTTCAAAAGAATAATTGTACTTATACATTTTCAAACAGCAACGCTGTGTGAGCAGGCAGGCATTAACACATAGTGAATAAAAAAACAAAATTAGGTATTTAAATAAACAAAAAATAATAAGAACTAGCCTAGAAAGCTGTGCATGCCTACTCCCACGTTACAGTTAAACCCAAAGGTGAATATTTCGAACTATTGTTTTGGTGTGATGCCTTCCGTCCTTAAGTGAAAATTTAACAAACCTGAAAGCGCCAAGATTAATCAACTTGATCAAAACAATTTGTACCTCCTACGAAGCAATTACGTGTCCATATAACGTTAATCTATGGAACGGAACATGGGTAAGTGATAGCCGGTCATGACGGCCGGTTGTCGCCGCCTCGCTCCGGGGCTCGAACGAGGGCTGTCAACGGTAAACTAATTGATGTAGAACCGCAGTTCAATGTTTATGCTTAACATCCTTGATTAGCATCACGGATATGCTAATCCTTGGTTACCTAGTTGGGACATGATCTATCTTTCATGATTAGATGTAGAGATGTTATATTGAAAATATCGTACTGATGTCGATTGAAAATGCAGAACTTATTTTCATTAAATACAGCTCCAGAAGGAGAGTAATTTCTATTTTAATGAGTTGCTTTTCTCTGTATAGTTTCTCTAAATTATAAGTAGTAGCTAGTTGTATATTGTCGATTCGCTCAGATAAAGTATAATATCCGAATAAATTTGACGTTTTATTTGTCAGAATTTCAAATTTATTTAGAGAATTAACTTTATCTGTGGCTTGTGCAACAGGCATGGCAACAGGCCCTAGGTATTGCATCCATGTGCTACCAATATTTAATTAACGGGTTGACTAAGTTTAGCAACCACACGAGCCGCCGATGTCAACTGCTCGTTGCGAAATATCCTGCGGTCCGATTGTTGATTGCCAAATGCGCGTGCGCACATAGCGATCGCAGATAGCGAGCTCGGTAGATAAGGGTCTGGTCATGCTACCGGTTCGATGACTGACTGTTGATATGATGGTTGTAGAAAAAAGCTATCAATTAAATGATCTTATTGTGTGTGTATATTGATGTCCTTTCGGGCTAACTCGGCTCACTAAGCAAACTACCTTTTAGCCATGACACAAAACAAAATTCAAGCCTTGTATTAGGTGTATAATATTCACACGACGTTCGACGTTCGTTCGACGAAGACGTTCTAGCATAAACCCCTAATGCCCAACACATCAGACGAATTTAATCCATGTGATGTGCAGACGCGGGGAACTGCGTGCTGGTTGGCCTTACCAACGTAATTCAAAATTAGGGCTGGTCGTAATGTACAAAATAATGGGTTATAATCGTCGAAGACACCCAAGGTGCTCGTCATACTCCGTTCCTTATCCGGATATTTTTTTGTCCCCGTCACGTTTGGGCGCTTTTGGGCCGTGCTCAGATACCATCTAATGGACTCCGGGCATGTCCCGAAGGATAATTTTTTATCGGACACCGTGACTGATGGTGTTTAAGGATATTTAAGGACATGTTATGACAGGGGTTACGAGTTACGTTATGGGGTATGGAAATGGTGCATCGTGATTATGTAGACATGTTCAACAAACATACATTGTAAATATAAAAACTTAAGCATTGAGAGCTACATAATACTTTAAATAACAAATGTATTAATGTTACGTCTTCTTTTTTTCAGGTAATATCATCTAAACAACACGATGCAGTGGTAAGCCAATACCCTAAAGAGGACAGCATAAAATTTATTTCACACTTAATGAAAAATTTAAAAGTATTTATAATTCCAAGCGATATCTTTGCTAGAGGCACTACAAAATTGAAGAGCCTTAAAGATCGTTCCATTCAAAATCTAACATACCATGAAACAAAAAATAATAATTCTCTCTCACATTATCCTATTTCATCGCTCCCGACAAAGCCTCCCAATCTCACAATAATTACACGCTTAAGATTCAACGGAGAGTATCCCAAATAAATCCTGGAGCATCAATTTACCAAGCGTCAGCCACCATATCCAAATGTGAGCCCATCAAGTTTTTTTATACCAACTTTTTTCGTCTAATGACCCTCAGATACCTTTAAAAGGGTTTGAGCTTTTAAGGGTAGATAGGGTTTACTTAAAATGTAGTAGTCTTCTAGTATTGATATGGAGGGTATTTCGGCGCGTGCCTACTGATACCCTGGCAAGTGTTTTTTGGGGCTTCTTAGAGAATAATGGTGAGTTGTGACAAGTTGCTGATAATGACTAGGACATTAAGCTTTGCTGATAATTTTAGAATGAAAAATGTGAAGTTTAGAGAACTTTAAGCAAGATAAGAATACATAGCCAAGTCTACTCTTGTTGTTCGACAATGTGGAAACGTATGGAAATAGAATGGATTTTTTTGGATTTTCAAGAAATTAATTTATGTCTGCGTTATTGAGCCTTGGAATGCAGGATGAGACAATAATTAATTGTTTTTAACTTGAATTTTATCCTTACAAATAAACCTTGCTGCGACGGGATTAATGCGATGTCTCGACAACCCTTGTTTACCTTCCAACCAGTCGTTGTGTCTTATTTATAACTAAACCCACAACCATTTAGAAATCCAAAAACTGTAAGACATCACCTGAATCAAACGAATAAGAGTCAACTTTCATCTTTCCAACAGCAAAGCTAAAGTTGTCGGCGTTCCTATTTAAATTTAGTCCCAAAAAGTAAACAAAGTCCAGAAGGTAGGTTCAGTTCCCCCTTTTTTGGGTGTCCATCCGTATCTTGATTGATGGCCTTGGCACATCTCGGGGGCCAGCCTTTAATGGACTTCTGACATTGATTTAATAAAAACCCTTCATTACAGCATCTGAGCGGGGTCAGGCCACGGCAACCAGCACGCTACACACGTTAATTATTTGAAACCAAGCTCACGTTTGTACTTAGCAATTAATGTTATGAATTGTATGTTAGAAATTGGCTTTCTCTCTGGGAGTTCGGCCAATGTAATTGATTAATTGGATTTAGTGGAGTTCATTTTGTTTAGGAATTATAACATGAGTTGTGATGCTGTGAATATTAAATCAAATGAGTGGATTTATCGAGTCATGTCAGAAGTTTTCGATGTCCGCGTTCTGAGCTTGTAATCTTATCTTTAAAAAAGTTTGGAACATCCTTATGAATATCTGGCTCATCATTTATCCCTTGTTGTGACGTTATCTAAGCTTACACTTGCGGTAATTCGTGTCGACTTGCAATTAACTTATCTCCGAAATTCAGTCGTTAACTCCTTCGAAATCTTTCCCGACAGCTTCGATAGTTTAATGGACACATCACGATACTAAATAAGACTTCACAGGGACATGCGCACGAGTAGAAACGTATTCGCGGCATGCCCGAACAAAAACATGATTGTTGAAATTGTGGTCATTAATCAGGACCACCTTCGGCTACCCCTGGGCCCGACGATGGTAAAAACTCGTAGCCCTAAGGTCAATGGACAATTAGATGCTTGGAAACTTGACGAGAGTAATCGCTCAAGTGAAAAGAAATATTTGGCAGTCAACGTATCTCGATTTATACGATTAATGAGTATGTGTTGATAAAAGTGGTAGGCTCGATAGGAGCACGATGAGAGGTCTCATTACTGGAACGTCGATAATATTGAGAGTAATGGGCATCGTCTGATAAAGAAAGATTTATATTGATTTGATTTTTAATAAATCATCATTCCTTGTTCTTTATTTATTATGAGAATAACTTTACAAGCTGAGAAGGCTCTGGAATTTGGAAGATATAAAATTTTCAAAAATCTCTGCTTTCTTTGATCGAGGGTAGATAAAGAATTAACGCATAAGCTACTGGGAGAGCTTAGAGCTTGACGCTACAATTCTATATTTAGAACATTTTAAACTCGAACTAATATAAAATGTTTGTTTCTTTTAACCAAATTAAAACTCGTAAAATGCCTTGGAGATACAATTTAATGATTGCGCGAGCGAATTCGCCGCAAAAACTCGACACGCGCGAAAACCTTTTTTTCCTTCCCCATCCTTTTGGCGGATAAAAAATTCGGTAGGGCCGTTAATAACATAGTTTTTTTCTTGTTACGGCTACCGAAATGATGGCCTTCTTCACACTTCAAATTGAGGGGGGGGTGATTTGAAATGTTACGAAATATCGCAAAGGTTTTGTTTTGTTTCGTTTCTGCGGGTATTCTCGGAATTGTGTTGGTAATTAGATGGTTGTGGTATGGAAATATTTGATGCACAAGTGCGTTTGAGATGAAACAGCGTGTTTGCTTTGATCTGCGAATAATTGTGACTGTGAAACCGCGGGACGAGTTAAGCGTTATGAATAGGCCTCTATATTTGTGTGATGTTACTGTCTCGTGATGACATTCCTCGTTTTATTATTCCCACTTCAAACAATTCATTAATAAAATAAGCTTTTAATTGACCACTAAAATGGCGTATGGCGTACGTAATGGCGTAGTGTATTGGTATTTTGGTGCTTTTCCTTTGAAGGGTTTGTTTGTTCAACAGTCTTCAGAAATGGAGCGACATCTCATTACAAGTGTTTGCTGGTGATCTTAAAACCACACAACTTTTGTCATTGCATCGTAATCCTTTATTTTTTCAACAAACACAATATTATGTTCACTTAAGTGTACAACAGTGTACATATGGCCGAAATCTTTGACAAATACAAATATCTAAACGTACTTTTGGAATCCAGTTTGCGATATATTTAATTTTAGAACATTACAGCCGAATACAGACTTTTTGAAATTCGAAGATACTGGCCAAATTCTTTTTTTAAAATCCCATGCAAATGCATAGAAGAAGAGAAAACTCAAAAGAAATTAAAAAAATGCGGAAGGATATTTTTAGATAACAAAATACAAAATCATTCATGACTGGAGTAGTACTTTTTTTTAGTTAAGTAGATGCAAAATGTTGTACTTAAAATAGTTGATTAATAATTAATATTTCGACGGATTTAACACTCATGGATTAGTATAATAAATGTATAGAGATCGGTTTCAATTACTGCTGGTTTGGTTAGAAAACGATAACCAGTATTGTATGTAACTAGTTAGCGGCCGACTAGTTGGCTTTCTTATATAAGCAAGCAATTAGTCCACTAATTGGATAATGAACGCTGCACTTTTTGTTATTTATTTCAATTATTTCGAATTCGTTTTTGTAAAATAAAATATGGACATTTTATATTTTATTATCTAAATAAGGAAAACTATTAACAGAGAGTGCTAATTTTTACGACGTTAGAAACAGATAATACTTTACAACTTTCCTGAGTAGAGTCCGTAATGATTACGCTTTCCAAACCAATAAAACTACATAATTAAATATTTGTCTTATTACACCGAAGAAATCCCGATTTACGCGCGTTTCCAATCGACAATACAATCCACTAATTGTCAATACACTAATTGGCAACAGCCTAATTGTCAATCGTCTAATTCGACTAAGCTCTCCATTGTAGTTCGTTGTCGGGGCAACGTCCTTCATTATTGGCCATGTTTTTTGCAAAGTCCATTGTGATTTGGTTCCATCATTGTGTGTTGACTCGCGTCAGGTCATCTGCCTCTGATTGACAAAAGACTTCAGTATGGTAACTTGTTTAATGGTAATAATGTGCAACGTTGGAGGCATTTTGCGACTATTTAAGTCATAAAACATCTTTACTATCAAAGTGGCAGGTTTAGTTTTGCTAGTCTCGTCCTAGGTTAATCTTGTCCAGCAAATGCCGGCCACCTTTCTTGTATCATCGGACCACCTAGTACCTAGTATTTTACCCATGGACCAATTACTAAGGGGACTGGCCCAAGGCAACTCGGCCGAGTGGTCGGCCTAGTACTAACATCGACATAAAACGAAGCGAGTAGTTCAACTATTTACCGGTAGATAGAACAATGAAAATGAAAAAACAATGACCACGTAAACCTACCTATCCCTCGGGATTAGGTAATAGTCAGTTCCTGTATACACGGCGACAAGGTTCACCACCTGTCACGTTGGGTTCTGACTATCTGGTGAAACGTGGGCTTTGAGTTGGTTAATACCTCCACAATGTGGTGGTGTATGGTCACTCAAGCCTCTGTCTACCCCCGAATGGGGATAAAAGTCGTGACGTTACAATAAATGACCACGTTTTTTTTTCATACATATATCTAATAAGGGCACCTCTTTCTTTAGTCTTTACTCTGTGATTTTACCTCTCTCCCTTCAAATAAATTGAAAACGATTTAAGAAATTACATCGTAATAAGTTGTTATGAAACAACATGTGTTAATTCCCATAGCATTTAACACACCTTCATTTGATTTCGCGCTTCGATCTATAATTCCCATAATTACTCGCGGCCTTTGTGCCGTAGACAATAGGAGTAAACTTTTTAATCAATCACGTGTCGCAAGGGTCGGCGTGTCTGTTAGTTTTGGGTGTGTGTTGCGCAGGCGCAGGGTCGCGGCGGTGTCGGCGGGCGGGCTGCGCGCACGTATGCTAACGAACGATCCGAGCAGGGCTGTCGGTGATCAAATTAATGGACCATTTGTTGCTGATGAAATTCAAGGTTTAACAAGATACAAAGTAAGGCTTTGTTAGCGCATTTGTCCTCGCGATACAATTTTGACTGTGGTGGCAAAAAAAAGCGTACGGCCCGCCTGGTGTTAAGCAGTTTCCGTAGCCTATAGATTCTTGCAATACCAAAGGCATTTCTCGCACATTGCCTACCTGAAGGGGAGTGGAATGGAGGGAGGGGAAGGGGGCGGGGGTCTGGACTTAAAAAAATTAAAAAAAAACTGTTCAAATTGTAAGAAAACATTTACATATACCATTTAATTCTATTCCCGATGCTCATCCCCCTATCCCTGATTATTATTTTGCACTTTGAAACACTCTGTATAATTTTCATCGGCAACCCTAGAGCCACCATATTGCACACCTTACAGCACGCGTCTCGAGAATTAATAGTTCACCCGCTTGATTGAGTTCTGGCTTAATTAGTTCAGATGAATGACCGGACTGTTAACGTTAATGATAAAATATGGCTTATTAAGAAATAGCCAGTAATTAACACGTTCTAGGGCAGGTCGTTACGTAATATTACCTTATAATTTAAATCGTGACGTGGTGAGCTATTTTTTAATTAGTTACTTGATTATTATTGCATGGACAATATGAACATCTTAATGGTGGTCTTGTCTTGCGGGCAAAGTGCTGTCTGTAAAATATCAACCTCTAAATGTATTGAAAGTTATGACGGAGTAATACTGGCATTACAAATAACTTTTGTTCCTAGCAATACATTGTAAATCCATCGGCTAAAAATCTCTATTTTGGCCGTTAAACTTTATTTTATTGTTCGGGTTCACCAATTCCTTTATTCCTTATTTTCGCAAATTTTATTTATTCCTTTATTCGTTATTTTGGTCTTAACGTAACGTAACGATAATTTTGCAAAAAAAAAAACTTTATTCGAAGTTAACGACGTTACAATAACGGAATGAAATTAATGTTGCGTTAAAAACGTTTGAAACTGCGTTACCTTGACCTGAGAATGATTCGTTCGTTACCCAAAAACAATGCCCAACTATTGCCACGTTAAAACACGCTAGTGTTGTGCGTTAGCAATCAATCATCGGCAATGATTGGCAACGCGTGTGCGTCGCGCTCGTCCGCATTGACATTTGCGCGTTGCGTTGCGTCATCACGGGACGCAGACGGCGGAATGATGAAAACTTGTTGCTCGTTCCTTATTTGAAATGTAAGTTTAGGGTTCCCGAGTATTGGATTATTTTATTTAAAATTAAATCTAAGTCGTAAAATGTAGTACACTGTCTGTAACATATGGGTGGTACATATTTAAGTAAGTACGTCATAATTATATTACAGCTAATCGCAGTCACGTCGGATTTTTGTAGGTACTTAATACCTATATGATTTTATTTTATATTTCTACAAATAAAAATAAATACTTAGTGTTTAAGTCACAAAAAGATTCCTTATTTCTTTATAAAATTATTTAAATTATTCCGCTGCAAGGAACAGTCACTAAACGCGACTAGTTTTATTACCACAGTCGTATAAATTGTGAAATGGGATTAATATAGCGTGTCTCAATATAAACTATTTCGACAGCCCTAGCCGTTAACCCTAAACTGCGAAGAACACAGTTTTCGTGCACAATAAATAAATAGTTGCCAACAACGCATTGTTGTGTTTCGTAACGCGCTTTGTAAATTCACAAACGGTCGTTTCGTCAAATTACCGACTAATGTTACCATTTTCTTACCATGGTTATGTTTAATGGAGCGGAGTTATGTAAGTTGTGTGTTAATCCAAACCTTAGGAAGGTTTGGGGTGGAATTTAAGAGTCTCGGATGACTTAATTTTTTTTTTGTAAAGCCAGTGTTGCACTAATCTGAAGACCACGTTGCAAAACTGACGGATATTTTCACATTAATGTGAGGTATGGACATTGCAAGGGCTAATCGCGAGGCGTATTATTACGTTAATCTAATTGTACCATTTACATAACATTCACCTTGTGTGAGACCTTGTCATGTCCATTTCATATTCGTACAGATGTACTTAGTAAAAAAAGAATAGTGAG
This sequence comes from Drymonia ruficornis, assembly GCA_947859195.1. Lineage (NCBI taxonomy): Eukaryota > Metazoa > Arthropoda > Insecta > Lepidoptera > Notodontidae > Drymonia > Drymonia ruficornis. The sequence continues at coordinate 13,481,163 of OX401908.1, forward strand.
GCTTAAATGTCAGCTAATGCGCAAAAAGTACATCTATCGCTTAAGCCAGGTACAAACAATTAAATATAATCGAAATATTTTTTATTGTATCAATTACGAACAATATTTTTTGTTCGTAAAATTACTTCGATATTTGACAAGAATGGATTAAAAAGAACAAAAAATAAATTGAATGACTACCTACATGAGAACAAAGTTTCTTTTTTAATTGACATTTTTTTTTGACTTGCGAATCTTTTCGCACAATACCAGCAATGAGTGCCTAGCCTTAGCTTCAATAGCTGACCCGAGCAGACGCTACATTCGCCATTTTGAACGCACTATTACTAAATGACAGCTCTATATTTCCTTCACGACGACACTGACACGATCGACGGACAGATAACACAACGAATACACATGCAATAGAAATATTGTGATAACATCTACATCACTACAAACATATTTCATAACAACAACCCAATAAAAACTCTAACATGACTAAAATAAAGTTCAAATATCCGTGCCTCAAATGAGATGGTATAATAAAAAAAAACGTGTGTGCATTTACAAAGCGAGTGTCGTAATTAAAAAAACTTGTGCGGCCATAATTACGTGTTGCCGGGCCCGTGAACGATGGCCTGTTGTCTATGGTCCGAATTTTTGTGACGGCAACGACACTGGCTGTGATTAATTAGCCTAGGAGTGACAACAATGCGTTAGGAACATACAATGCTTTATTAGGAGTTTAATGCGGAGGTTTCTGAACCTAATATAAAAAAACGTTTTTAGAAAATTGTGTTTCGTACCCTTTCCTTCGACTTGGCGGTGGCACAGCCGTACTTCTAGATTATATGCTTTTAAAATGTAAGTAGGTAGATACTTCAAGACTTGTCAGAAAAAATTACAAACAGCGCCAAATTATTAACCTTTAAGAAACTTAACAGCTGGGCTGTTACCACACACGCGAAAAAATACCACCAGATTATAATGGTTATGTACAAGAAATAAGGCTTAAAATTGCTTAAAAGTATAATGTAATTACTTGAGATTCCCGAAATCATTTAGCAAGAGAACATCACACGTTGAAGGGGCAGTTCGGGCAAATTTGACCATCGACATTCCATCTACAGGTTGATGTTGTAATACGATCAATCACAAGTATTTTTAAACAAAATTTATCGCCACAGCAATATCAACAATTTAAAATGATTGTACATTATATTTCGTAATAAATGATGCTAAGTGAGTATTCAGAGATTCGATAGAAAAAATGTTAGATGATTAGACGAAAAGTTGTTATTGCAACGCCGAAACATAAGTACCTTCTCATGTTGATCATAATAATAATGATGATTTTAGTTGGTGAATTTAAATAAATAAATACTAAATAACAATAATATGATGATAAATTATTTAGAATGTAATTACTTTTTTGTGTTAATTTACACGGCCTCATAAGATTTCAAATTATGTAACTAACAGCTTCCACTCATATGCCAATTGGCTTCTGTCTGAAAAAAGCCTTCAATTTTTAATACCAGTATCCGAGCTGAGATTGCAGGCATCATTTTACATTTGCAAAAACATATACCGCTATCTCTTGACGGGAGATTGAGGTTATTTATCACACAAACAGACAAACAACTCATCCATACATATTCAAATATAAATAATTGCAGAGGTAATTATGTTATTTCTACACATTGAGTACAAAAAAACTCGTATACAAGCATCGAAGTATTGTATAATTATAACGTATCAAGCAATCAGTCAAGCGTTTAGCGATATTTAACATTTGACAGTGCCGTTAACATTCATATGAATTATTTTTAATATTAATAAATGTACGCGTATAATAGGACTTTGCGGAACAAAAAAATAATAATTTGTCTCATACTGTTATGTATTATGTTTTGATATTGGTGTTGATTGCTGGCCGTAGGCTCTACACAACCCCTTAAGTAAGATCTGTCAGAAGTGATGTCACTCATTCTATCACAAAAAGCTAATAAAAGCCATGCATAAGTCTTATGTTTATTAAGTACTAACAAATATTAAGTATAAATGGACTAAATAATACACAAGTACATAATCTAAAAAAAAAAATACAGGCATATTGAAAAGATTTTTTTTTTTTTTGTTGAAGAATGTCACTTAGTTTTGTTTACAAAAAATATCACGAAAGTATTTATTTATTCAAAATAAAATATATTAAGTCCATATTACCCACACCTACCTTTAATAATGCATTTTAAAATGCAACTGCATGTTACCGAATACCGAGTGCACCGATCGATGGTGTCAAAAGTATCGATACAAACAATGATCGATGCCCGTAATCGAGAACAATTCGTTACAGCACTCGGGACACTAGTATCTTAGCTCGGATAACACTCAACAATGAAGTACTAATTAATTCTGATGGATGCGCTTGCCTTTAGCCTGCCTCACACGTGCTTATAAAAGTATGTAGATATATTTTTTTTAAATTAGACTGAAATAATAAAGGTAGGTACGTACGAGATATGTTATGTATGTCTGCATATCAAAGGTTTGAGAAAAATATGTTGTGATATTTGTCTGTTTGTTTGAGCATCACGCAAAAACTACTAACAGGAGTTTATAAATATTTTCCTTATTCACCGGACAAAACTATACAAGTCGTAGAGATAGATATTTCGCTCTACCTGCTATTCCGGCGGTAAGAGAGCACGTGTGATACAATCTAAACGCATGCGCGTACGCAGTCGATACAGCGCTATGACAAATCGGCCGCTCCGTGATACATCGTTCCCTCTAGTTACACCTCTATCGAGTACGCTCTTAGTCGAAATATCGCCTGTCGACTATTGATCGATTACATAATACACTAGCTGTGCCTGCGACTTCGGACGCGTAAATGTTAGAAAAAGATTACCCGCGTATTAATGATTTTTTATGTTTTACGCGGAACCATAATTATTTTATTAAAATAAAAGTAACCTAAGTTACTCCTTATAATACCAGCTATCTGCAGTGAAAGTCCCGTCAAAATCGGTCCAGCCGTATCGAAAATTACCCGGAACAAAGATCCAGACAGACAATAAATTTAAAACTTGTGTTTTTGTTATTAGTACCGTTCATATGCGTTTAGTAAAAAGCTGTTATTTTGATATTACAAACAGACAATTCAATTTTAATTATTTGTATAAATGTACCTATAGATAATGGTACATATTCAAATCGATTACAATAACACATAAGGACACCCCGCTGCTTCGAACGCACCTGATATTTTGTTATAAAAAAATCGTTTAGCCAATTTAACAATCGATTGGTTAAAAAGCGAGCGAAAACAATGTTTTATTAATAGGCAACGATTTTTTAGCTAGTTATAGGTCATAGCATGTCAATCTGTTAGTTGTCCTTGAAGCGTTTAAGACTTCATAAAATGAAGTATACAGGGTGTTTCAGAAGTGCGAAATAATAAATTGGGGTTTGAATTTTATTGAAATTAGAACACTTTTTTTCAAATATTTCTTTCACGCGAATTTTGACAAATTCTAAATAGGTATCTCAAAAAGTATGTAAAATGTGCACCAAGTATTTTATAATATTAGTATTTGCTACTTGCTACTCCTAAATACAATTTACACTAATTGCATGTCTTCTAAGGCTGCAACAAAAAAGTTATAATAAATATTCAAAGGCTCATAACTCAGAAACTATTATAGTTACGTAAAGTCTGACTTCACTAAGGAACTACATATCAGCTATCGTATATGTAGTTTAATTATTATTTCGTACTTCTGAAACACTCGGTATAATTTAAGACCGATGTTATGCAATTTCAGACATTCACATGGCCATAGGTCAGGTTAGGAACATGCCCCTGTAATATTGGATGATTCATTGCAACTCAATCTTTATTGCTTAGTCTTTTGTACTCGTATTCAATTCGCAGACTCTTATATCATCGTATATGGAAACAGTTAAAAAAGTTATAAAATAATCGACTAAATAAATCGATACCTATTATGAACTATTAAACTCGACCAAAACAATAGTCGCCGAACGTCACGTGCGAGTAAATTACATAAGAGCCGGCAAACTGTAATAAAATTATTCAAGCACTGATAAAAGTGAATCGATACATTATTAATCGGTCAGTCTGTACAGTTACATAATAATATCAAAATATATAATACTGTTTGACCTATTTACAAAATACCTACGGTTCAAACCCCTAGTGTAATATTTTATATTTACTTACCTAGTATTAGTATTACTTGTTAACAATATTATTCAATTACATTGTTTACTTTTTTATTACATTCTAGGGCTATATCATGTGAGAGAAAATTCATAATTTTCACTTTTACAAAGACCTATTAGTGTTGCCACGTAAGGAAAAACAAAACGATTGTTAAATAATTGCCAGTGAGAAAAAACCGGCCAAGTGCGAGTCGGACTCGCGCACGAAGGGTTCCGTACCATTCTATAAAAACGGCAATCATGTCTGTTGTATGGGAACCCCACTTAAATATTTTTTTATTCTGTTTTAGTATTTGTTGTTACAGCGGCAACAGAAATACAAATTTTATTCTGACTTTTCGGATAGTTTTGATAAAATCTATTGCTCAATTCGAAATTGTATCCATAAAGGGCTATGGTAACTAAAGAGTGCACAGTATGTGCCAGCATTCAAGTCAATATTGATAAACACATTATCTATTTGAGTATAACCCGTTGTGGTAACAACACGAGGAAGTTTTGAATTTAAACCAATATGGTCAAAATATTTTTTTAAAGGTGCATTCTCATTAGATTCCAGTAAGTCTACATTAAAATCCCCGCACACTATAGTCGGAGGCAACGGGAGTGTTCTGCCATCAAATATGACACTATGAAAGCAATACAACAATTTCCAATCGATCGAAACCTAGAGATAACGCAAAACTTGTCAATAGCAGGCGAATTTTGGTCGTGACTATATTGCGATCTGAAAAACGAAACCATAGCGCGATCTAGGAGCTCATCTAGCGTCATCTAGTGGTGCGTAGCGGTACTATTATTTTATATATTATGAGGTTCTTATTTTATATTATCTTTGTTATAGCAACAATTATTTACTCTTTGCCACCTCACTCCCATAAAAAAAAACTGCTCAACATCAGGCGGGCTGTACGCTTTTTTGCCACCTCTGTCCCATAATTGTTAGTACACACCTGCAATAATAGGTACATAAAGTACACAAATAAATAAATACACATTCTGTGAAAAACTATTACAACGCCATCTATAGTTCTAATACTCTGTGCTTGAAACTCCGAATGCATTTGAAACTTGATTTACAAATATGTTTACGTACGTAAACAATGTATTTGCACAAATCAGTTTAGTGTTAACATTATTTTAATTTAAGCTGTGAGCGACAAAAAAAAATGCGAATTACTCAAAAAAAAAAACAACTCATAGTAAGATTCGAACCTAATACCCACATACACGTGGACTAACGCCTTAACCATACGGCTAAGATGATCTTTAGTATTGCACTCGAATTATTATACTACTTATGACACTGTAATGCCAATCAATGTATCATAACAATGTTAGATGGCGCTACTTTGACTGGTACTATTAATTTAAAACTTATTTATGGGTCAAAAATGTAGTTTTACATTTCTTGTTTTGGTCAACAATTTATCTAAAATATGTCATAATGATCACTCATGGTTAAAATGTTAGTTTTCTCTTTATATATTGTTTAATTTATGAGTTATCAATAAAAACGCCAAAAATATCGAATTTATTGTATGGGGACCCCCTTTATTTTTAAGTTTTATTTTATTTTTAGTATTTGTTGTTGTAGCGGCAACAGAAATACACATTCTGTGAAAATTCCATGTCTCTAGCTATTACCGTTTGTTAGATACAGCCCGCTGACAGACAGACGGACAGACAGACAGACAGACAGACAGACAGACAGACAGACAGACAGACAGACAGACGGACAGCGTAGGCTTAGTAATAGGGTCCCGTTGGCACCCTTTGGGTACGGAACCCTAAAAATAACAATGGAACTTCGTTCAATGATCGTATAGCGAACAAAGCTCTCATGATGTGGGTCTCAGCGATACGAGCGACCTCTTTGTAATTGTGAGATAATTATTTAATAAGCACAAGAACATAACAGAGACACTTTCACTATGTATTTGCATTTTCCTTCTATGCTTTTCGCGAGGTTAGACTCGAAACCACCTTTGCCTCGTTTAAAATAATTTACGCGGTATTTTTTTAATTTTTGAACTTGGAAGCTGTCTGTCTGATAACAAAAAAACCAAGAAGCTTACAGGGTGTAACGAATATTTTTTTCTTTAAATCACATAATGAATAGTTATACGCTCCTTGTTTGCAATAAAAAACATAATCATCCCAATAATGAGACTCATAATTTCTTCTGCTCCAATAAGATTAACGATGTGCACAGAATATACTAAATCACTGCTCCTAATTGAACGAACTCCCTGTTAAAAAATAATCAAAGCGGCCGGCGGAAATCGCTTAATGTCTATTCAGCCAGCAAATGTTGAATGCGTTATTAGAAGGATTTTGATAGCGTAATCATATGTTCTGATCGCACTCGGCGGCGGCGCGAAACGATCTGATTGGCTGATACAAGGCGCGTGCGTTCTAAGCAACCGATTTAAATAATCCACGGCACTCGATGGAGAGGAATTCCTAGGATTGCTATTGGAAAATAATTAATGATGCCAGATGACGATCTGGGTTCTTGTTGAGGTTTTGAAATTCGAATGCGAATAGAATTATTTATTTATGCTATGCAAACTCTTGCATATTAAAAAAATATAAGTATATATTCATTTTAATTTCAACCAGATATTTTTTGTTTTTATTTTAATTAAGGTCTGGTCTCTCTGACAGCTTATCCACCATTTATGTAACCCAAACAACACGGTAACAACGCTGCCGCCCCACTTGACCACCACTATCACTGTTTACGGGGTACGCCACAATGGCTGGCGGATAATGGGTATCTTATCGTCTTGTATCTGCCCAGCCCAGCCGGCGACCCATTAGTACGGCCCACTTTCCCTGTAGAGCAGCCTAGCCGCTTGACGATTGTCCTATGTAGAGGTTGGTGCTGGTATGAGGTGGTACTGTATAATACTGGTGCTTTAAACCGCCTCGTGAATAGCTGGCTGATTTTTCTTATAGCTCTTTCCGCCTCTTTTATGCGTCAGATTAGGTCCCAAGTGTGCTTATTTTTAACCATGGGAAAACCTCTGGTCACTAATATTATCATCGTGAGTGTGGCGGTCGACATCTTGCCAGTCAGAGGACTGGCTACTTGTTTTTTCTTACTAGATCACAGTCCCACTGCAGCTCATTAGCTTTTTTTTTAAATAAATATCCTGGGTCATTGTTTTACACACGGCTACCTGATCCCAAACTAAGCAGAGCTTGTACTATGGAAACCAGATAACTGATATTACTACATATACTACTTTTTGTTTGTAAATACATACTTAGACCCAGACTCGGGACATAAAGACATGTTAATGCAGACAAATGCATGTCCCGGGTAGGAATCGAACCTACGACCTGCAGCGTGATAGGCGGAATCTTACCAACCACGCCAACGGGCCCGCCGAGCTTTGCTTGATATGGGATCGGCCTGGCGTTATTGATTGAGCTCAAGTCTCAACACTACATCATCTCCCCAAGCCGACCCGCCGCGTCGAGTCAGCTATATATCCGCGGCAGGCCGCTTTCGAGTGACACCGCCGTACCCTCATATCGCATGTAATGAGCCTGTTTGATGCATAACCGATATCAATGCAACCTCGATTCATACTATACAATAAGCCGAATGGGTATACTCAGAGTGTACGCATATCTTAGAATAAGGATGCCACCCTTAAGGGGCCATCCATAAAAGTCACATTAAAAAATCTAATATATCTAAGTATTAAAACCGAAATTTGAACTGTTAACGAAAATTTTTGAAAATATGTGACGTCACACTAGGGAGGGGGGAGTCTGACAAATGTGACCAGCTGTGACAAGGGGAGGGGTCAAAAAATCATGAAATTCGTGTGACATAATTTATGGATGGCCCCTAAGAGACAGCAACAGAATGCGAGTGATGACTAAATAGTATTGAATTTCGTATATTTCATCTGGCTCAGCTCTCACTGAGATCGTACGAAATGCAGCTGTAGTGGCTACTTTTCGCTGATATTCTGTGAGAGGGTGGTACACCGGTCGATCCAGCCCGTATATGAGCTGCAGCCAATTGGCTACAGCTTGGCTCTCCACCAATAATTCTCAAAGCATAACGTTCAAGCATTTTCTTAGACGATACAATTACGGTGGACTGTTTGAAATGTATTCTACTAAGGGTAAATACCCCAGTTATTGTCTTAAGCACCATCATTATTTTATTATCTTGTTCAAAATATTGTCACGTACGCTGTAACTGTGGGGTATCTCCCGATCGGCGCATGTACCTTGGGTGTGGTGAATAAAGCAATGGAGCCCTAATTATGTCGATCCAGCGCCGATACTAGCTGACATTTTGAGTTGCGAGTGAGCGAAAAGTCAGTACGAGATTGGCCTTATTTACACAATCGTTGATTATCTAAACACGTTATTTTTATTTTGTAATTTTGTAGGTCGTTATTCAAATATTGTTAACGCCTGTTTTATATTGTCAGATTACTTTTATCTACCAAGTAAATGATTATGGCGTTATAATTATAATTTTTTCCATAGATTATATCTGTCAAAAGGCCATATTTGTTTGAGGCTTATTATTTTTTTATTATTTATTTTTGTTCTAAGTATGCCATCTCAGGTCAGCGTGATTTTGAGTTTTTTTTTTTTTTTTTTTAAGTTGATTAAAGTCCATAATGTTATTTATAATTCTTATAACTTTAACAACAATGTAAACATGGCACCGAAGGAGGGTGTTATCTGATCATAATGGACGTACTTATCGGAACTGAATAATACTTAACGTATTCTAAGTTACGTAATTATAATCGGTTCGCCAATAATTGTAATCCGCAGTAAACGCGACAGAACCGTCAGATCGCTATCACGCTCGCACCGCCACTAAACCGTTGTTAAAGTAAACCCTTTGCCACGAAAACGTGTACTAAGGGATTAGATCTAGTTTGACACTTGTATCCTGATAAATACTCATTCTATGCAAGTTCTCGGACGAGGTGAGCTTGCCCGATGAGATTATGTCTATACAATACTGACAAAATGACAGTTCTATTTTCAAAATTTTAGTTCAGTGTTTGGCCACCGGGCTAGATAAGCTTGTGGGACTGTTAATGATTATGACATATCCATATTTTTTTTTAAAAGAATAAGAAGACCAAGGACATGACTACGTGTAATTATCAAAATGACAAGTCATCAAATAAAAGATGTCCTCTGTAAAGTCGTCAATGTTGTCAACAATGTTTGTTTACCTTCGATATCGTAAGACAGATATCGTTAGACTACTTCGGAATTCCCAAAAAGTCTGATTCGTGTTTCTGGTGGAGCGTTACCCTATTTATTAATATTGTTATTTTTTGTTACAGAGATGGCAGCGGAGGTGGTTCGTTTTATACGACGACGGCGAACTGACATATTCGCTCGACGAACACGTAAGTAAACACATGCATTAATATTACAAAACAAGAATGTTACATAGGTACATAGAATAATTTTGGTTTCCGGGAGGGCGCGCGCGTGAAACTTTATAAATCTATATGGCTACATAAGTATGTACTACTTGAAGTTACCGGAACTTGACTTTGAAATTCCTACATTTAATTATAGTTTATTGAAATCAAAACACAATAAACTAACCCCTTATAGAGTTGGAAATAACTCTTCAATAAGGTATACTACCTTGTTAGCGATACTCGTTTTTTTTTCAATCGACTATCGCAGATCGCTTCCTCGTACACTTTTATATCGAGTGGCTACAAATATCTCACTCGACTAAGCTATTGGTTGTACAAATTCAGAGCGGGCGAGCCATAAAGGGCAGTATTGAAACTACCGAGTAGGGTAACGCGGCCAGTAATTGACTCGTTAGCGGATATACTCGGCCAAAGATAGACAGTCTCTCGATAGATATAGATATATAGTGTCGCGGTTTTGTTGTGATGATAATGTTGTTAATGCATTTTTTATGGTTTTATTTAAACTTTTTTTTCATCTATACACCTATGTATACCATCGAGCAAAGATCGATGATGTATAAAAAAATATATGAAGTGTCTGTTTGTAATGTTAAAATAACAGCTTTTTACTAAATGCATATGAAAGTACTAATAACAAAAACACAAGTGTTATTTTTTGTCTGTCTGTCTGTCTGGAAGTTTGTTTACCCGTAACGCCTGCCAAATATCTTATAATGACACCAAGAACTGCCAGCTTAAAGTACCCTCCGAAGCACGGAGGAGGTCAGATGTTATAAGTCGGTCACCCATCGAAGGTCCAACCGAGCCACACGTGGCTTAACGTGCCGATGTATCGGCTCACCAACTGGGCTCTTCTCTTCTCCTCTTAATTTAATATGGTTGCATATTTTTGCGTACAATAAATTACAAGTTTTCTCTTTTAAAAACCAATAAAATAAACAAAAAAAGCGACTGATAATTTCGATACGCGCACTGAATATTTTGTGCGGTTTTTGTCAATGATAAATTCATCTGTACATGTTATTAGCGGGCCGCAAAAACAAACATCGCCAAACCAGTAACCCGACCTGCGCCGGAGACACTCGGTTTCATCAGCACCTACCTTTATCAGTATCAAATCTTTCTCATTTTTCTTTGACGCTCATAAATATTCATAATAATTGGCGCGCTTGCAATTTCAAGGGGGTACATGAATTTTAATACGCGCCGTATATAGCCAACGGTCAGCCGAGCGAAGAAGATAAAAAACTTGAAACGTAAACCAGGAACAATGAACACAGGAAGACTAGGATGGCTTTCTTTGGCCGCTTTACGGAAAACCACTTGACGTATATAGCCTTTTGTATCCCGAGTTTATTATTAAATTCTATGTACGAGCATTGGGTCTTTCACCCTACTTTTTAATTAATATTTCCGCAACCAATTCTAAGTTTTCTAAGTTCTAAGTAATTTGTTTTTAGTTTACCATGCAAAGTTAAGGTCTTAAAATCCGCACCATTTTAATTAAGTAAGTCGGTAGTTACTAACAGAGTCATTACTTAGTGGTAGTACCACCCTCTTACAGAATATCGCCGTGCGCTTCTTACGATGAGTGAGAGCCGGAACCCCCCATCCCCTCCTTCTGTCCCATTCCAGGTCGGCAACGTGCGAGCGATGCCTTTGATATAGCAAGCATCTATAGGCTACGGTAACTGGTCAACTGTTTGCCACCGCACATAAACTATACTTGTCTAGATAGGTATTTATCCGTGAACTTAGAATTCATCTTCACAATCCATAAACAAATCTGAAACTAGAATTATCTCGTTTCGATGTAAACGAAAATATTAAATTTCAATACAGCGATTATGCCGGGTAAGGGGGCCAGTTGTCGGCCGGCCCGTTCAACGTGACGCATAATGTATTCGTACCTTCGCACCTCGTTATCATCTGAATGGTTGAGGATTTGCGACGCGAGCTCAAATAGAAGGGAAGTCGTAATGTTGAGAGAAAGTCGGAAAATGAATGCGCTTCAAGTCAAGTGTTTGGACTAACGAGTAGTTATATTTGTTGGGAGAGGTAATTGATTGGTAAAACTCTGATCCCGGATAGTGACGTTGCTAAGTAGCGAAGTAGCTTACCGATGGTTAACGGGTGAATCTGCGAGAAATAATTTGAATTTACTTCCTAAGACCAGAGTCCCTAGACTCTGGTAGAATAGGAGTTTATAAAAAAAAACTTTAAAGAAAGGTTACCAAGTCTTTTAACGTATATTTATATCATCTATTTTGTACACAACAAGTACATTGTGGAGAATACTAGATTTTTTTAGCCTACTTTTGTGTCCCACTCCTGAGCAAAGAAAGGCCTCTCCTTGACTTCTCCACAAAGCACGATTTTGAGCGGTCACAGTCCAAGTATCCCCCGCAAAGGTTACCAAATCATCCCACCATCTTAATTAAATTAATTCATTAATATTACAATTATTATGTATCCTTTTGCACTATGACTATAGCATGTAACCAATGGGTATAACGGTTTATGGTAACATATTTCAGCATAGAAACATTCCAGCAATCACTTAATCTATCAAATATCACACATTTTTTCCCCGTACATCATTCAAAACTAAACAGCTGACAGTGAGACGTTCCACAATTATTTAAATGACTAATACGACCGGTTATATGACAAGATGGTTATCCACCTATCAGGTACCGTTCCTGGCTAAACACTCAGCCTGTAATCTGTACCATTACCGGCTGATACATGGTAGGATAAATGGCTCCTTTACCCTGATGTATAAGCGACATCGGCTCAAATTAATATGTCTCGGTCACGATCGAACGTCTAAGGGGTGGTGCGGTTTATGTGGAACGGTCCGCGATATAAGTATAGGTAGTACCAACCTCTCACAGAAGATCAGCGTAAAGTAGCTATTACAGCTGCGTTTCGTCCTTCCCCTCTCCCTGGTAGTGCACGCATCTATAGGCTACGGTAACCGCTTAACATCACATGGGCCGTACGTTTGTTTGTCATCAAAGGGCCGGGCTCCATTAGCGCGTTGCGTCGTCGCAAGATTTTGTACTGGCTCATCACCTTCCCCCGCTTCGTCTCTCGCCCGTCGACCCTTTGATCCGTTGCGACGACGCAGCGCAGCGCACTAGTGGAGCCGCGCTCTTAGTCGCATAAAAAACACCGTTGAAATTTACGTTCACCGCGACTATAAACGATTCCTAAACCAGTTAGCTGAAGTATAGCGCCTACATGCCTAAACAAGGTAGGCAGCTAAGTGTTCGTCATCGCCGCATGCATATGCAAACCGTTCATAAATTAGTGGGAGAGCTAATGAGAAACGCGGTGCCGAATAGCTATGTAAACAGGCCGAGTGGGCGCGACTAAGCATGGTTAACTGGTCTGGTTTTTAACCAACCTGTAACCAGATGGGCCAAAAAATGCACAGGATGGATACCGGATAACGGACGTCGTTGTCGTGGTCGACCCAGAAAAAATAAATTATTAAAATAAATAATTAAAAGATGGCGTGATGACCTCGACTATTATCTGGAGGGATGGATGGAAGCGGCCTCAAATAGAGACCTGTGGAGTGTATTGGGGGAGACCTTTGTCCAGCAGTGGGACAGTATGTGTTAAAAAAAAAAAAAAAGTAGTCGTTGAGATAATCAGACACCGTGCATCACTATGATGTCTCATTTTATTGCGGCTCTATGGCCGCACTTCACTATGCCGCGCGAGGCAGCTTTGCCTCGCTAAGTTTGAACATGGCGCGCGCGAGGTAAATACTCTCGCCCGGCCTCACTCGAGCGGTGTCATTTGCCTCGCCTAGCCTGGCCTAGTCATAGACAGACAGACAGAACGATAATAGCAAAAGGATGCAGAAATTAGTACTTAAGTCGTATTTAAAGTCCAAAGACAGCAGTTAAATATATTAGGTAAAAATATATTAATTTCAAGTATAAAATATCGCAATCATCCAAGCAATAATTTTCTTATTAAAAACGAAAGTATCTCTACTATATTCTCAAGACTCGTTGAAGATTCAGTAGGCTTCATAAAATCTTCAACGAGACAGCCCATGACATATCAAAAAAATAAAAAATACAATCGTTAATAGGAACAGCTGGCAGCCATATAGTTTTTAGTTACGTCGTGTTGATGCAGTTGATTGCATTGAATTTATGCTCCTATATTTATTTGCACAAGATTTGCTACTATGCAACTGCTATGGCGTAGTAATGTGAGTGGATCAGTGGTTAGAAAAAGAAAACGTAACATTATTTTAATTGTCTACATAGTTCTACAGTATTGCACCACAAAAAACTGTAAGAAATAGGTTTGAAAGATAGTTTAAGCATATATCGTCCTTCGTCTCCATAGGAAAGGTATTTCGAACGAGCTGACAATCTTGACGTCTTTGCGCCGCCATACACGGACTGCTTGTCAACAGCTCTAGAGCAGTTGGTTGCAGTCGATCGCAGTTTTTCAATACAAAATTGACATTCACCATACACGGACCGCTCAAGCACTGCAACCGACTGCTCTAGAGCTGTCGACAAGCAGTCCGTGTATGGCGGCGCTTTGACGATTCATACGATTTTTTCTTAGGAATATAGGAATCGGTTTCAATCGTTCCAATTTTGAATTTTGACATATTTCCATAAAATTACAAAATTACGAACGAAACAGCTGGCCTACTTCGAAATACGAAACGAAACGTTTCGGCTGACGGATCGTCGTGATTTGACATTTCTTCTTACGTTTGACATGGTTTTGATCGTAAATCGAATCCCTACTTCGGACGATCCGTCAGCGTTCGTTTTTCAAAGTAACCACCCTGATGGTCCGGGTTTGTAATAGAATAAAGTTGCTAAAGTCTAGCTAGATACTCTTATAGTAGATATTAAATTAATAGCGCTATTAAGCGATCAATTAAGATCATCATAAAGTACTATAACCACAATAACGTCGCGAATAAGTCGATATACCGGCTGCGTCATCGAAGCCCCACATTCATATTGGATTAGGACGCCTTACAAGTTCACCACGAGCGGAGCTAGTGACCTGTCGCATTTGCAACATTGCAATGTTACACCACTCTATTGCCTGCCATCGCTAACAGTAATGTTGTACAACTTGTTTACCGTGTTATTGGTTTTGTATAGCGTACAACAAACTAAAATGTTATGCTACTTTATTTTACGTATCAAATCTGTTTGCAACTTCGTCTTGTGATTGTGTGTTTGATGTGTGTTTATAAAGAGTGTGTGGGATGGACGTGTGTGTTCACGTGTGACGTTTAAAAGGTTTTCAAAGTCTGCTTTATTATTTCAAATGTATCTTAATTGACTCCTACTCAAAAAACCAGCAATCTGACTAACAAATCAAATAATAACGGACACTTGTGAAAATCAATGAAATAAAGCAATCATAGATTCGCTTCGGTTGCAGAAACGGCGTCACAGAGGTAAGCGTTCCCGAGAATGGCAATTAAATTAAAACACGTCGTGTAGAAATAACTAATGTTTTTGCATCACGTACCAAATACTACTTACACCGCACGTAGGGATTTGAATATCCGCGGCATTAGCGTTGAGAAATAACGGCTTAGGAAGGTACTCCGAAGAGGAATTTTCTCTGGAGACGTTTAGAAACGTAGGTATTTTGACTACATCGAGTAAAACTGTGAGGAAACCTGCACGTATTTCCGTATTTCGGACGACGAGTCAGGCTCACTAAATCGCACTGAGCCAGGTTACTGAACTCGCTCAAAGCCCCCTCAAATTAATGGGCAATGTATCCGGTATAATAGGCACGCCCTATGTTTACTATCAAACTGCATCCATTAGCAACGTTCCTGAAACATTTTTCATAGTATAAATATTAATAAAATAAATATTGCCGGCCATACACACTAACTGTATGATCCTAAGCTAATCAATGCTTGTACTAAACCGTACAATGGACTGGGGGCGATCCTAGTGACACCCAGTCCATGGCAAATTATGAAAAAGCCGCTTCCCATGCCTTTGGTGGGAATGGAACCCGCAACCATCCGATGCAGTGACCCGAGCAGCCCGTATTTTTTTGGGATTCGAATAATTTTATAGTGCCCAAATATAATATACAACGGTTAATATATACCAAAATTCTGAATCGATTTTCTCGCATTACCTGTAAAAGACCATTTAGGCCCGTATTAATAAATCGATCTCAAGTTTGAGATCGAACTTACGATGCGGTTTTTGACAGATGTTCCATACATTAAACGTCAAAACTGCAGCTTAAGATCGATCTCAAAATTGAGATGCATTTCATTAATACGGGCGTTAAAGATGTCAATTAAATATTAATTATCAGGCATAGCCTACACAAATGTTCGTTTAGCATGCCGGGTGGCCATGTTCCAACGTGTCAATGAGGACACGACGCAATTGATGTTCGGACCATCAATATTAATGCTGCATGACTCAATTTTGAATACGGCCTACGACCTACTTGCCCTAGGTACAGTTAAGTACGAATATAATTTATAGTATACCATCTATTATTTTGAAGTCTAGTTTAAACAGAAAATTACTGAAGCGGGTACGATAGTATAAAATATTGGTTCGCTTGAGATTTCCATTCACTTTTACAATAAAACACTCGCATTAAATTTTTTAATTTTAGTGACTACTAGCTGTGCCCTGCGGCTTCGCCCGCGCGGTACTTCGTTTCAAATTGCATTAAAATCGGTTTAGTATTTATGGAGATACGTGGTAACAAACATTCACACACACAAACTTTCGATTACACCAATATTATAAAATATTAGTAGGATAGTAGGATTACTACAAAACTTCATTACTTTACCATGCCCTATTTTCTTTTCTTTGATCACGTAACGAAGAAACCACTCAGTTGAAGAAAATTATATCTACATTAAATTATAATTTGTCAAGAAATGAGTTTTACAAAACAATATGGGCTCGTATAAGGGCCGGGGTAGTACCACCCTCTCACAGAAGATCGGTGTAAAATAGCTTTTATAGCTGCGTTTCAGTGAGCCGGAGCCCAACCCCCCCCCCTCGCACCCCCCTCCCTCTGTCCCACTCCCCTGCAGCTTGCGATGATCGATGCCTTTGGTATTGCAAGCATACTGCAAAAAAATGTCATAAAGGCCTTTTTGGCCAACAACATTTTAGTCCTGAAAAAAAAACCGTTTAATGGATTCAATTACAGTCAAGAATCTTTTAATAGAGGATAGACAAGTTGAGTTTTTGGTTAAGAAGAAATTCAACTTTATTCTGCTGCCTTAAGGTCTATTATACCTTGACAATTCTTAGACAGAAAAAACGAGCCGAGCGAGAGGCCCTAGTTGGGACCGTGTCCCTCTCATTTCGAGTTGCCATGCCAAAATAATATTATCGTTGGGTAGTGATTGTTAGTTTTTAAATCAAGCACATAAATTAATTTAGTATTTATCGTGACTATTGTTAATATGATAAATCAATAGTCACGATAAATAATAAATTAATTTATTTGCTTGATTTAAAAACTAACAATCACTACCCAACGATAATATTATTTTGGCATGGCAACTCGAAATGAGAGGGACACGGTCCCAACTAGGGCCTCCCGCTCGGCTCGTTTTTTGTGCAGTAGTGAACAGTCCAGTATGTATTTACGTTCGTGATTACAGTATTCTAGCGTCACATTAAGGCAATAGAGTCCTTCTGACAGAACCATAAATCTCCCGAAAATGAACATTTTAATCGTATTGTAACAACAGGGTTAACGCTAAAAGGATCGCCATTATATTGCTGTCTCAGATGGAGTTTACGACAGCGTGGGCCGGAATGACGCAACCTCCTTTTGTTTTTTCAATACATAAAATCTCAGGACTCGTGTCAAAATAAATAGCCTTCTTTGTGGAGTATGAGATATTTATTGTATTTGGTTCTGAATTTAACCGTCTCTCTGGTCGGTTATTATACCAACCCAAACCTCTGTCATGTAATAACTACAGAGTTTTTCAAAAGTACGAAATAAAACTTAAACTTCATATAGTTAGTTAGTTATATGTAGATATTTAGTGAAGATAGACTATACGTTACTATAATAGTTTCTGAGTTACGGGCCTTCGAATATAAATAAATAACTAAATCAAGTTTTGTGAAAATTTTATTAGTTTTTTAGATAAGTAAGTCTTACAATTTTTCAAGATTGACGGGTTTTTTTTTATGTATTCGAATGTCAATATTTTGATTAAACCATTTAATTCTAATCCCGATACTCATCCAAACCCCCAAGTGTTATTTCGCACTTTTGAAACATGCTGTATAAGAGTAATACTATAAACTTTATTAATAACCAAAGATTACAATTTTACTTATCCTGTTTCGTACCAGGCAACCGGGTAAAATCGGTTTGTTCAATGTTTAACATAAAGTTGTAATCCTCACCTAAACGGAACTTTAGTATTGAATTACCACCGGCAATATACTGCTTGTCCTTAATCATTATTTCAGTTTTCTAAACGAAAGTTGACTAGGCTTACCACTTCTCTAGTTGTCAATGGGACAGTCCTGATTTCGCAACTTATCTATAAAATTGGAAACTACTAACATTTTATTCGTCCCTAATACCTTTCGTGTAGTGGAACACCCTAATTCATGCAGGGTTCCACTGACGCGGAACTGGGCGGAGTGGAGAGGAGCGGACCTTGAATTGGCCAATCACAGTGCTGGAGTGGAGATTTCGAGCACTTTGATTGGCCAATTCACGGTCCGCGTCAGTGCAAAGTCCTCAGGGTACGAATGTCTCACTGATTTTTTAATTAATATTGTATAGCAAGCCCTTGCCCCGCCCGATTTAATCTCTCTTACAAATCACTTTCGTAATTGGCGAACAATTAATGCGGTTGCATTGTTATTTGTTGTTATAAAATTGTGATGATATCGGCTGGTTATTATTTATTTGATTTATAGAGCCGTATTGTTATGTTAATCTGATAATGATATTGTGATTCTGATAACATAATTTAAATTAGATGCTTATGACATTTATATGATAAGAAACTACTCAAATATTTAAGTACCACTTAGCGCCTTGAAACATGGTTATGTCATGTTGTGTAGTGGCTGATAAGATTATTTTCTGGATTTTGAACTACCCTTTATTTGAGGGAAGTATTTTTTATTCTTATTTTAATCTTAATGTATCTACTTGTACTGAAAGACGATACGAACAATATTTCTCAAGAGCTAGCGCGTCCGCTCGCTCCCGCGTCCGCCGCCGGAATGCGGCCATGCGTTGTGCAAGCGACGATGCTCCTGCGCAGCCGGGCGCACCCACGATTCACCTGCCCGCTTCCGTGTGTGCTTGGCCAATTGTGGGACCCGTTTATAGCCATCGACATTGTAACAGCTTGTTTTTGGGATTCTAAAATGGTTTTACAATATCTTTAATGTTTTAAATGTGAGTTCACTCTAGCAACAAGATTGTTTAGTTCCGTTGGAATGGTTAACGGTATTACAATAGGTATTAGTCATCTTTTTAAAGGAAAAGAAGCCTAATTTTCACTCCTGTTGTTTTTGTAAAACTTTTTCTGAACATTAATCTGTGCCATCATACCTATCCAGGGCACCTTAATTACTCTTTACTAAGTCCCATACAAATGGCATTAGAACTCATCCTACGACGGAAACTATCGTATCGTAACTTCAAAATACCCTATTGACAGTGATCATCAGATCAATTGCGGATCGTACGCCGTGAACTGTGGCCCAGCTGCGCAAGCGCATGACAGGTCCTGTGTGCGATAGAATCACGATGCACGCTAGCGTAAAATGTGAAGATTTAGGATAACTACTAATTTTGCTTAAGTTGCATAGTATGACACAGTTTATCTTGATAGTAAATTGACATCCATTTGATACTCCACGGCCTCAGTTCAACCTGAGATTTTCAGATATAAGTCGGGAAATTATATAAATTAATAATTAATAGCCAGATTGTTCCGTCTTACCAAGGGATTGCATGCTTTCCTACCCACAAAAACACTTTTTCATTTCCTTAGTGCCATTCAATGTAGATGGTCGTTTCAGTTTCAGCAAAGCACGCTTACGTGGTGATGCTTAAAACCACCTCAAAGGAGGTACGGGCTTCATGTTAGACACTCAAGTTATCTGAACACCCTAAGAAACACGTTCAACCAGCTCAACCGCTAAGAAATAGTTGCAATAACTCATTCACTAACCTAACCCAAGAACGTGTACCGTTCAATCTCCCGAGGTCTAAAACGGCCGCCGACGACGGAAGTGGTAAAGGTAATTAGAGCAACGACACGGCGGTGTTCGGTGTGGGCTGTCGTATGTCTCCTTGCGCAAGCGCATCCGTCCTTGATAGGCCTACCATGTTGTAGAATGTATTCTTGATATCTAATTGAGAAATATGCGAAAATGTTTACCAAAAAGTGATTAGTTGAAAATAGAAACTGTCTTCTGAATTATTGATTAAAGTTTTAAAACGAGTTTTAAACTTTCGACGTTTTAAATACTCTGAGCGTTGTACAGCATTATAGTCTTACCCAACTAGTGTCTTATTTGAATGAAATTTAAAATAGATTACTTTTATTGTGCTTGATTTTATTCCGGGTACAACATTTTTGTTATAAAACAGTTTTTATAGCAACATTCTTCAATTCCGGGACTGTCCCCACGAACACCGATAATTTGGTGACCTCAACATTTTCTCGGCGGACCAGTAGCTTTACGGGCTGGGCTCAGTGTTCTAATGCAATAAAATCAAACTATAATTGTACTGCAGAGGTATTGCTTCCTGCGCGCGCGCGGATACCGCTAATTAAAACAATACGACTCCGAGTATACCATTAGATTCATGGTTTATCGGACTTTTGCTTTTTATCTCGGCCGTAACTAGATTTATATGTCCATCGTAAAGTGTCCGATTCTTGGCTCACTTCTGTTTTAATTGTGGTCAGCCTAGTGATACCGCGAATAATATTGCTGTTACAATCAATATCAATCATCCTGTAGGTACTATTATTTTAAATAAATATCGCCAGACTCACACACCAACTGTATGGTCCCAAACTAAGCAACGCTTGTACGATAGCTACCATACAATGGACTGGGGGCGATCCCAGTGAAACCCACACCAGGGCAAATTACGAAAAGGCTCCGTAATTTGCCTCTGGCGGGAATCGATCCCGCAACCACCGGTTCAGTGAGCCGAGCGGCCAAACCACTGCGCCATGCAGTCGTTAAATATTTGACATCATTATATCACACTGTCTGAATCAAATTGTAAGTGAAACTATCATAATTATTGACACTAAAGTGACATAACAATAGCAATACAATAGTGTCACTCCCACGCGCGTAAAAATCACAGATTAAACATAATTACAGATTAAATAACGTGCTATCGCTATTAGATAACAGTTATCCAACTGTTATCTTGTTTAAGTGTAGTTAAACATTGTAATATCGGATTTTGGAACGTATATTGCCGTGTATTAGATAGTTATGCAACCATTCATTCGGTCGTTTCGAAATGGAATACATTCATTCACTCGATCGAGATCTTTGGCGCGCCAAACGTGTTATTTTACTAGGGCTGTTCTTGTTACTTATAAGAAATAATAATAAGACATAAATCATTTGTTTTTTTTGTTGTACAATAATGCAAACATTTTGCAAATATTTTTAAGTTCGAAAATACTTAGGTATGTAGGTATTTGATTTAGAAAAAGAATGGGACTATAGGTAATTATTATAATACCTACTGTATTCATATAGCGAAGAAATCTTCAAAAGCTGTTACTACAATCTATAAAAGGTTGTAACAATATGCTTTTCCGTTCAGTCCACAGCACCAAAACCAGCATTAATAAAAAATCCATTGCATATTTACATTAAGTTTCCGTCTTTACATTCCAAAAATGGTATAAACACAACAAATATGTACTTCCTATTTAAACTCCGGAAGTGCGCGTGACAACCCTGCACATGTAATTTTCGTCTCAATAACTCGCCGTAATGACATTTACAGTTTGGTACGTAATCCGTCGATTCGGCGCAGCTGTTATTTTTCACAGCAATATTGCTCCTGATGAAATAACAGATGGTAACTGTGATTTTAATAAACTGGAACGTGTAAAGTGACCGAGGATATTTGTGGCGCATCACTATTGCAACTATTTTTCGTAAAAGACTTATGAATGAATTTTGAGAAGTCTTTCATCATACTTTTATTACAAACTGATGTGCTTATGAATAGGTTAGATAATTGCCGGCATTTGCCGGAAATAAGCTTTCTTTTGAATAAACTACAAATTAGTTATGAGAAATGGTCATAAATACGGACGAAGTGATTCGTCATACAAGGAAAGATGACTTAGTTGAATCTATGCGATGATAAAATAACAGTTCAAAGAAAGTCATTTATTCCAGGTATTCCATTATTAGTTTAGGTTGTATATTTTTAGATGTGGCATCCTTCAGAAAGGGGTGACAAACCTGTCTGAAATAATTGTTAAAACATGTTTAATACTATTCCTGGCGATTCATGATAGATGCATATTATTATGAAACAATTAACTTACTAATGCTCTTTCTTATTTGGCACATTACGAAGTCCTACTCGCACTTGTCCGGTTTTTTTTTATCATATATAGCAAATCCGAAAACAAAAAACTTCTGTTTATTACTTACCCATACAGAAACATAATTATTTATCATAGGTCGGGCTATTTTGAAGTACAGTTAGGCAGGTACCTAACTGTACTTCCAAATGGCCCGATAACTTTGTTAAAATCTGTATTTTAATGTCGATTCGCTCTACATTCTAAGAAGGTTTCTCTTACCACAGATGACCGTGCAACATTGTTAGCAAATTTAATACACCTAGGTTATCTCAAAGAATTCAGTACCTAGATATTTTACAGATTGCTCTTATCTAGCAAATGGTTTTACCAAGGAACATTATAAAAATACTTGATTAAATCCTGATATTTTTTCAAACAGGTGTATTTCTGATTTCTATAATTTGATTACATTGTCTGGTTGAAATGTTGTAAAGCTAGCTATAATGTGATATTATGGTAGAGACAGACCTAAACCAAACTGCAGGCGGATGTTCAATTGTTTTTTTCCTGATTTTCAGATGTTTTATCGAGTGTTCGTTATTTTCTTCATGCAAATTAAACGATAAATCATTACAATCAGCAAAATCTACAACTCGGCAAATTAGATCGAAAATAATAGGCTGATAAAAAAAACACCGGCCAAGTGCGTGTCGGACTCGCACATAAAGGGTTCCGTAGCACCGTAAAATAAGAAGACATTAATATCTTGTTTCTTGTATGGGGACCCCCTTATTTTTAAACTTTTTTTATTATTGTTGTTGTAGCGGCAACAGAAATACACATTCTGTGAAATTTTCAAGTCTCTAACTATAACGGTTCGTGAGATACAGCCCGCTGACAGACGGACAGACGGACAGACGGACCGAATAGGGTCCCGTTGGCACCCTTCGGGTACGGAACCCTAAAAACCATGTCTAGCTGATCTGTTGAACTTTACCTACTGCGTCGTAGCATTTCTAACCTACATAAAGTGTGTTTTATCTGCCACCCCAGCACCCGCTAGTGGACAACGCGAAAGCCTCTTTTAAATAGTTTTAAATTAACATGCTTTTAGTGGACCGCACACGTGGCAAGATAAGTTATCTGAACACATCCACTCGCTTGTTTACAAGTGTTTAAGTTTAAGAGAAACCTTGTTAAGTCATGGCTTAAGTAATGTCACTTAAGAATCTCGAATAAAGGTTTACGTTGGGGCTCTCAGCAGAATATGAGCCGTATTGGCAATACCGATACGTATACAGGCTGTCTGGTTGAACACTTTACATATTGATATAGAGTGCTCAGTACTCGATTCTCGTTCAAATTATGTAATTATGTAAAAATAAAAAATTGGTGCCTAATATTTGCATAATTTATCTTTAATTATCCTCAAAACAATAAGCGTGGTCAGGATCGTACCTCCTTGATTTGACGTACCTATCAAGTGTCATTAACTCCGTTCGCGCAGAACACGCGTACTAGCGATAGCGGTGTCCACAATTTCCGAGTTTTAGCACATTAATTTAATTAAGGTTTTCTCTGTAGTTCATTGGTATTTTTTTAAATTTAATTTTTTATACGTTTCATGTTACCATAAATTATCATGTCCTTCAATATGTAAAGTGTTTAACCAGTCAGCCTGTATAAATATAAAATATAACGTCACGACTTTTATCCACATTCGGGGGTAGTCAGAGGCTTGAGTGGCCATACACCACTACATTGTGGAGGTATTAAGTCAACTAAAAGCCCACGTTTCACCAGTCAGAACCCAACGTGACAGGGGGTGAACCTTGTCGCCGTGTATACAGGAACTGACTATTACCTAATCCCGAGGGATAGGTAGGTTTCCTCACGATGTTTTCCCTCACCGTAAGCGAACTGTAAATTATGCACATAGATGAAAATTCTTACGGCTCTCTCACTCATCGTACGAAACGCAGCTGTAATAGCTGCTTTACGCCGATCTTCTGTGTGAGGGTGGTACTACCCCGGTCGAGCCAGCCCGTTTATGAGCTGCAGTCAATTGGCTACAGCTTGGCAGACACTAAATTGCTCAATAATAATAATCTGATAATTTCCTGCAAGTCCCATTACTATTGAACTGTATATCGACTAGTTACTGGGTGTCGGCGTCTCTGTGCACACTACGCGGCAATCAGCTGATCCGAGCTAATCGGCTTACCGACAGATAACTGTACTCTATTTGTACCACTTACGGCTTCACGGCACTTGGGCGCCGTGGGTGAACGGTGGTCGGGTAGCCCTTGGTGGGCACGTAACAATCTCTACTAGGTATTATGTCCGGATTAATAAATAAATAAATATCGCCAGATTTACACACCAACTGATGGTAAGCAACACTGCTCCACGGGGTCGTCAAAAATGTTGTAATTCCGGAAATTTCATACATCATTAAAAATCTAGGAATAAGCGGTATCTATGTTACTATATACACTAATTATAGCCTGAATCCTCCTCGTATTGTGGATAGGATAGGCCCGTGCTCATGAGTCCAAATCGCTTTAAAAGTAGGGTGAACAGGCATTTTCTGGGTGCGTTTGCTCCACCGTCAACCTCATCTTTGCCCCTACGGCAAGATTGAGGTCACGAGCAAGCCCATTTTTAATTTAAAAAAAGAATGGGACGTTAAAAGGGCTAATGTTATTATTGTGTCATAGTTTTGAAGGTACGTAATAAGTAGGTCAGTGCATCTCACTTTTTCGCTTTAAACTCCGCATACCTCCAATACTCTCACACCCAAACGGTAGTAACCCGCTAACAATGAGCTAGATAGGGATCTGCGCGCGCGCCGGTCGTCGGATGCGCAAGCGCAGGATGCTCTCACAGACCGGAAGTGTCGCTGCCTGTCGCAGACAATGGCCCATTGTGGACAGTAATTACCCGCGCCGGATACTACGTCATTATAGTGTGGCCCAATTCCGATGAGGCTTCAATTATGTAAAGGTGTGGTCGGACTGGGTTGTAAGGGTGTTTTATAACTGTTGGTTCAATTACCATAGAGTTCTTTTATATCATTTTAATGGATACAGCATGCCGAACCGGTGGTAGATTCTGATCTGACTATAAGTGCTATATTGGCCTAGTATTTATTTATTTACTTTTTGGTTTGGTAAAATGATTTATAACGTCGCGGCCGCGTATTTGGACCGTATCATTAATCTTACGATCAATCCCTTCTTCTCATCGTACGGTTAGTGGTTAACCTAGTGTCAGAGTTGTTCAAGCCGCCCTAAGGCTTCTGACATTTATCTTAACGACTGCTTTCAACAAACAACAAATGACAACAACTGGGACCGACTTCTCTTCCCTATATGCGTATATCCCTTAGTAAGTTCTGATGCACATTGGAGCTGTTTGACACCCTCAATACCCTATCAAGTTCACATACACACGTACCTATTTGGTTTAGTTTTGTTCGTGCTACGGTGCGATGTATAACAACCCTTACAATGAACACTAGAGTTGTCCCATTACAATACAATACGTTATCAACTCACGAATAATAACTACACGGACTTATGTTTATAGCTCCAATTATACAACAAAGTCCTTTAATTACGACCAACATGTTGGGCGACTTGTTGCATAACATCGCCCGATTTTGAAACGTCGTTGTGAAAATGCAGGAGAAAGAATAACAGGAAGCCGTTGCCTTTGGTATTGCAAGGATCTATTAGGCCACGGTAACTGCTTAACATCAGGCAGGCCATTGATTAGCCGCCTTAGTAAACTAAACGTGGAGACCTGTAATTGGCTCGCAGATATTATACTTGTAACCATACTCTGTTATTTTAAGCTGTTGGTTTTCCATCAAATAAATAAATAAATAAATAAGTGCTCGCGCGAGACATGCGCGGCTTCTAGACTCACCAATAACATAAAAAAATTAAAAAAAATGTAACGTCACGACTTTTATCCCCATTCGGGGGTAGTCAGAGGCTTGAGGGGCCATACACTACCACATTGTGGAGGTATTAAGTCAACTCAAAGCCCACGTTTCACCAAAAAGTCAGAACCCAACGTGACAGGTGGTGAACC
Organism: Drymonia ruficornis; assembly: GCA_947859195.1. NCBI lineage: Eukaryota > Metazoa > Arthropoda > Insecta > Lepidoptera > Notodontidae > Drymonia > Drymonia ruficornis. Next base: position 13,507,551 of record OX401908.1, read on the forward strand.
TTGTCGCCGTGTGTACAGGAACTGACTATTACCTAATCCCGAGGGATAGGTAGGTTTCCTCACGATGTTTTCCCTCACCGTCAGCGAACTGTAAATTATGCACATAGATAAAAATTCATCCATTGGTGCATGCCCCATCGGGGATCGAACCTGGGACCTTCTGATTGCTAGCCCAACGTGTTCGCCGCTAGGCTACAGTCGCTACCAAATAACACTTTGCTCAAAAATTACATCAGACACTTTCACTTAGCCACCGAATAATCAGAAATGGCGTATCCAACCGCAATACCAACAATAATTACAAATAAATCATACCCGTCGGCAATCAATGATCGTATGTAATCGAAATCGATTAAAAATCGTATATTCAATCAATACGACTCTCGCATCGAGATCTCTATCGGTGAATGATAAACGCGCTTCGGTAACACACTTTTATGTTTAAATTTAATTATGGATGTCGATAATTAAAACGATATATCAGTTACACGTCAGTTAATCGAAATTATAACCAGTAAACCGCCCACTTCGAAAATAAGTGCAGTTTCTTACCCCGGCTTAAACTGGAGATTGGTGGATTTCATGTGCGAATCTAATTTTATATAATGATTAATTGTTCTCCGCGAAATAGGGCGCGCGCGCCATTCATCAATCTATGGATTATCACTTGCCAAGGTCTTTCCAGAGACGTGTGAAGTTTACCAAGGTGCGCAGTGTCAGCGTAGTGGACCATGCGTCTGAGTATAATGGCAATAGGCCCGCCTCCTATAGGAACAAAAATGTGGGTGCACTGTACCTACTGTCTAATCTGTGCTACTGCGTCTTTTCGAAGAAATAGTATGCTCTCTTTACAGAAAACCTAGTACTCATAAGATTGTTTAAAAACTTGACAATCGACCAAGTAGGCAAACCTGAGAAAAATACTGATAGTAGCTCTACCGGTAAGTATCTAAAATACCGTTAACAAAGCCATAACAGTCCATTGAACAACTAAACTGCCCTAGAAAATAACGCACAAATGCGGTTTTACATGTAAAACGGTGCCCACAACGGTACACGGTTACCTAATAACGAAAACGATCCTTCAGTGTACCCCTTCACGGAAAAGGGAATTTAGAAAAACAAAAACACATAAGACTATCTGTAGTCTCTATAGTCACTATCACATTAACGGTCGACTGTTTTCTTAATGTGACCAGGGTGATGCCCCATTAGGGCGTTGCGATGCGTCGTCGCAACGAATAAACAGGTCGACGGGCCAGACGAAGTGGGGGAGGGTGATGCGCTGGTGATACAATGCGTTAATCCGTTGCAACGACGCTACGCAACGCCCTAATGGGGCATCACCCTGGTCACATTAAGAAAACAGTCAGATCGGGCCAGATCGGGCCTCACCCTATGGTGGCAAGCGTACGGCCCGCTTATAGATGCTTGCAATAACCAAAGGTATCGCTCGCACGTTGCCCACCTGAAGCAAAAGTGGGACAGAGGTAGAGGAAGGGGGTAGCTTACAGCTCTCTCGCTCATCGTACGAAACGCAGCTGTAATAGCTCTCTACATCGATCTTCTGTGAGTCCCATCGTAGTCTGTACTTACCTCTAGCGTGTCACTTGTCATGTGCCGGTAGCCTGAAACACGCAATCTCCGCAATTGTAACCGCAGCCTATCGATCTGAATCGTAGCCGCAGGCCGGCACTTTGCTGCACAAAAACCGCCAGTACCGCCTCAATACAGCTATAATACAAACAAAGCCAATAAGGGACACCGCAGACATGCTACTTTTTGCATCGGCGATCGGCGATTTAGTCGCTTTTAGCATCGGAGCAGTCGCTGCATCTGACCGCATAGAATCGCCAAAACGCGATGCAGTCGCAATATCACCGATCACCGAAGCAAAAAGTAGCATGTCTGCGATGGCCCTAAGTAGTACAGTTTGAAATGCGACTTTTGGGTTATGCGAATTTTGAAATCACGTTTTCGGCAAAGTATTACCTAATGATCGAACTTGGCACACAAATACCCTAGGTATTATACCCACCTTACCTTAATTTCTAACTAGTTATTCAACGACTTCAGCCGAACCACAAGAGAAACAACGAATTTTCACAAAAAAAAAAAAAATTATATATTTATCTAGGGTACCACCCTCTCACAGAAGATCGGCGTAAAGTAGCTATTACAGCTACCTACGTCTCGTACGATGAGTGAGACAGCCGAATGTCCAACCCCCCCCTCCTTCGCACCCCCTCGCCTTCTTCCCTTCAGATTCGCAACGTGTGAGCGATGCTGGTATTGCAAGCACTGTAACTGCTTGACATAAGGCAGGCCGTACGCTTATTAGCCACCGTAGTCACATAAAAATAAATATAAATCCGTTCATCCGTTTGGGCGCTACGATGCCACTGACAGACCCCGATATACAAGTTAAACGTATAACGCCCCTTTTCGTCGGGGGTTGAAAAACAGGAAAAATGTTTTAAAATTCGGCGTTGTATCGCTATTACAAGATTGTAAGAAAATGTACGACCACATGGATTTTAATAGTTTTATTAAGTGAAATAATGTTCCATTTAGTGATTAATATATGCAATAGTATTAAAATTAATAGCACACTCAGATGGAGCCGGGGTAACGTTTATAGTACATTATTAAATAATATTGCTGCGCGAGAGGTGTTCGCTGGTAATAAATTATAATCAAGTTAGGGCCTCCGCAGACTAGCTACTTTTAGCATCGGCGACCGGCGATTTTGTGACGTATCGATGCTGCGTCGCGTTTCTTCGAGCGCGAACGAGCGAGACGCAGCATTAAAATCGCCGATCGCCAATGCTAAAAGTAGCTAGTCTGCGGAGGCCCTTAAGTGTATTATAATTTTATGCTTTATTAAAAAAATATTAGATGATGTTTGCTGTGTTCCATTCGACGTATTTTTTTTGTTATTTTCGTTCACAAGAACTGTTAAAAACGTTAATAATGATCACTTTCAGTACAAGTTGGTTCAAGCTGAACGACATTTATGAACGAAAATAACAAAAATTACGTCGTCTGGAATGCAGCTGTTATGTACTGAATTAATTTTTAATTAAGGAATTTCTCCCATCATCAGCTTATTCGATTTATTAAAAGTAAATTTACTAGTTCCATTAAAAATATTAAACCTAAATAAATGTACTCTGACGGACTTACATCTTAGATACTACAGTTATTACGCTTACTGAAATTAGCAGCCCTACAAATATCATGCGCACGCGCAAGTCGCTCAGGTGACACCAGCGACACCGCAGTCACTGATTAACACGGAACGGCTAATCTCCCCAACTCGGCCGCCGTGTTGCCAGCCTAATGGATTACCCCACAAATGGGGCAAATCCAATTACAAGGTTTGACAACCAGACCCAGTGTTGCTAGGTTACGGAGAATGACAGACTATGAACTTTTGGGATCATTATTCGGGATATCGGCATATTATTATCGGTTACATAGAATTAATGAGGTGTTTGAAAGTAAACTCTGTCAGCAAGAGATAGATTTACATTTTACGTAGATTTTTCGCAATACTTGTCTGGTTATTGAAAATTATTAAGTAGTAATGGCGTGTTTATTTTACACTGGCAGGACCCGTTAAAGGTGGAAGGCTAATTGTTTAGAATCCGACTGTAAGATTTATGACGTCACGAGCTTAGTGTCCGGGTCCACGGGCCCGCATCGCTTGCGCTTCATTAGCGCGACAACCCTGCAATTTGTTTCAGAGTTTACTTTACTAATAGGGATGTTGAAAATTGTTTTATAGTGTTTTATTTAGGGATGTGCCATTTATTGCAGAAGCTTCAAAGTCCCCTTACTAAGGACATAATATTTTTGTGAAAATTGACACTTTTTATACTATAATACTTTTGAAAATAGATCCTACTACACCGATATAAGGATCGTATTGATTTAACGAATGCTTTTCACACTTTCCAATCGGTTAATTTAATAACTCATTAACTGGTGGTAGTTAACTCCTAGTGGTTTTCCAAAGCCGGCGGCGCGGGCGCAGCGTGCCGTGTACACGGACGATAAATAGCAACTCAACTTTATTTCATTAGTCATACATATTGAAGTACCTAATATACGGCAGAGTTGGGAAAAATTTAATTGCAATTAATTACTTGCAAATTGCATGTGTCACAATTAACAATTATTATTGATTTGTTTGTCAATCGCGAACAAATCACAAAATAATTGTTAATTGTGACATCACCTGCAATTTGCAATTAGTTAATCGCAATTAAATCTTGCCCAACTCTGATATTATACGGCATGATTCAAAAGTGCGAAATGATTATCATTCTTTTTAGCGCCATCTTCATCGGTAAATTGGTCCAAAAAATATATTTAAAAAACTATTTGCAAATTTTGCAAAAAAAATAATTACTTGTATAAGCTGAGCTCTCTTTATTACGGTTATCAATAAAAAGCGCCCAACTTATATTGGAAATATATATACAGGATGGTGACGACATAGTGACAATAAATTAAAACACGATCCCTGCTAGTCAATCACAACACATTAAAATTATTAAATTAGGTTTACATCAAAGTCCAAATTTTCAAATTTTCAAACAAATTAAATGCGGAAATAGTCTAACTGAAACAAAACAACCTTTATAAACGTCTACCGACCTCATAGACTGACCTGTAGGTACAAGCGTGGAAACATCGCTTAGGTGTCGCTGCTTTAAGCGGTATCTTTGTAGGCGTAAAGTTAAAATAGTCAGATTAAAAAGCACTCCCGTGGCAACCTTTAAATATAATTTAAAAATATTTTATGTGCGAACTACTAATGTGATACCCAGTATGTGGTTTCAATTATTGTCATAATGTCGTCACCACCCTGTATACGTGATGGCGACCGTATTACAATTGAATCTGTAGTCCACGATCGCTTAATCAGAGTAGAGTTAAAAAGCTGTTCTCGACATGCAAAATACTAGTCGCATGAGGTAGAAAATACGTATATTTCGGATTTACCTAAAACTACTAGGTATACATCGTATCCTGAGAATATCGTATCTTGACATTATTAGCAATGTCGTCTGCTCACTTATCTCCATTCATTGTATTTATTCGCCCATTGAACAGCCATTTACATAAAAGAGACAATACTAAATTTGCATTCACAATTGAAACCAATAGTAATAACTTAACACGAGCCGGTAACAGTTAAACTGTCGGTTATGTTAACTTTAATTAAGTCGGTTGTTGAGACAATAAGTTAAGATAAGTAAACCATATGCTTTCAAATTAAAGAACTATTGTTTATGTAACTGTGTGCTATTTAAACCTATTATGGTGACCATTTGACGGGCCCGTTAGCGTGGTTGGCGCGGAGACGCCTTTCACGCTGCAGGTCGTAGGTTCGATTCCTACCCGGGACATGCGTTCGTGTGCATGAACATGTCTGTATGTTCGGAGTCTGGGTGTATATGTATATTAAGTATGTATTTACAAATAAAAAAGTAGTATATGTAGTAATATCAGTTATCTGGTTTCCATAGTACAAGCTCTGCTTAGTTTGGGATCAGGTAATCGTGTGTACAAAAATGTCCCAGGATATTATTATTATTATTTATTGTGGTGGAGAAGATCGGCGTAAAGTAGCTATTTTAGATGCGTTTCATACCTACAATGAGTGAGAGAGACGAAAGCCCGACCCATCCCCCGCCCTTTCCCTCCCTCCGTCCTACTCTCCTTCATGTCTTCGATATTGCAAGCATCTACCTATAGGCTATGGTCACTGCTTAATATCAAGCGAGCCGAACGCTTGTTTGCCGCCTTAGTTATTTTTAAAAAACCTTACCTATTAAGTTATTTATTTTCTTTTTATTTATGTTTTGTATTTTTGCTTACCGCAATAAAGTTTTTCTTTCTTTCTTTCTTTTTATTATTAGATACAATCCCATAATAAAACACCGTTGTAGTACTTCTACGGATTAATCATAAAACAAAAAGTACGAAGTACCGTCGGTAAATTAAAAGCTACCTATTTCCCCGATAGCCGCCACTACCGACAAAACGGTAAAACTTTACACATAAAACATCCAAGATATTCGCTAAAACATCTCCCGGGATCCTAATAAGCGTGAAGTAACAATGACGTTATCACAGAAATCAACGGTTTAGCCGTAAACCCAGCCGTCCTACGTCCCTAAATAGATATTTAACTGTTAGGAATTTCATCCATAGGGTTTCCTTCTAGAGATGTAGTTAACTATCGATAAATCCATAGTAATAATAATAATAATATCCTGGGACACTTTTGTACACACGGTTACCTGATCCCAAACTAAGCAGAGCTTGTACTATGGAAACCAGATAACTGATATTACTACGTATACTACTTTTTTATTTGTAAATACATACTTAATATACATATACACCCAGACTCCGGACATACAGACATGTTCATGCACACAAATTCATGTCCCGGGTAGGAATCGAACCTACGACCTGCAGCGTGAAAGGTGATCAATGTTGTGAACGGTATTGGATGTCAATGAATTTGAGTCTATAAATAGCGCTTTGGGAAAAGTTCATGAATCTTTTTAAGAACCTAATAATAAGTTTTCACGAATCCTAACGGATTGTAAGATGAAATAGATTCTCTAATTAGAAAAGCGACCACAACGCGCGAACCGAGCGAGCGAAGCGAACGTACCCCAGCACCAGCAAAGCGCCAGAACCGAAATAGTAGTTAATACAAAATTCTATTTAAAAACATTAGCTAATATTGTTTGTTGAAATCCAACCCAAGACAAGTCAGTTATTTTTAAAATATTTTTTGAATGACAATAACAGTTAGACCCTATTCATTTGACTCTATCTCTCAAATCGCTACGCCAAATACGTAATCATAGAATCATTAAGTAAATCAAAGCACGGCTGCGCGCGCGCACCTAGACTCGTCAGCTCGGTGACGGGGGGACCGGCGAAAGTTACGTTATAAATCAAATTACCGTCGTGTTATTGTCAATGTCTATACATTAATCCGTTTTGTAATATTATTTATCGGAACTTGAATGGGTATGCTTTGTCTCTTTTCAACTTGTTGGAACAAGGTTAAAATATAGAGTATTAGTCTAGTTTCGTAAGTCCAATATTGTCATGAGACATAATAATATAATAGTACATTACTGCCGCGGTCTCTAATGAGTGTGTTGTTGACCGCGTTGTTGATGGCCGAAAGCGCGGCGCAGCGCAGCTCCAGGCCTCCACAGCGTGGTCAGCATTGCAACCCTTGATGGATAAGCTAAAATAAAGGCCGAGACCAAAGGTCGAGGCCTTTATAGCGCGGCCAGCAAGGGTAGCTATGATGACCAAGCTTGAAGGCCTGGAGCGTAGCGAAGCTTAGCTAGAGGCCATAATAGCGTGGTCAGCAGTTCACTCATTAGAGACTAAGGCTTGTATAGTGCTTTACTCAAAAATGCGACTATTAGTTTAAACAAAACTAGCTAAGTGGGTATAAAAATTAATACAATTATATTTATATTTTACGAAATATATCTATAGTTGTGTATTTTCTTTGTTTACGTTTCCATGGCAACGGCACGACCAACTCGTTTTTAACCTTCAATCAGTTTTTTTACAAACCATAAACATACCTGTTTGTTACGTTTCCATGGTAACGGTCAAATAACAAATATAATGACGATAATACCGGGTAATAATACATTGTACCTATGTCTAGTAGCTCTTGCAGTACGACAAATCCGAATTTGCTCGAAGAAGGTTTGTGAAATAATGACAACATTATAAACTTTTTGAGTAAAACTCTATTTTGAATGCGACAATAAGCTATAAAATATAATGTGCAACCCTGCGTTTGTACTATAATGATGCCTCCAATACATTCTTAAATTCATAGCCAATAGATATGATATCTATTACGCATATAGAACTAGGACCAATTACTAAGGGGACTGGCCCTAAGCAAGTCGGCCGAGTGGTCGGCCTAGTACTAACATCAACATAAAACGAAGCGAGTAGTTCAACTATTTACCGGTAGATAGAACAATGAAAATGAAAAAACAATGACCACGTTTTTTTTCATACATATATCTAACTAGCTTTTGCCCGCGACTTCGTCCGCGCAGAATATAAATTAAAAAAAATCCGTTTCCGTTTTCTGGAACCCAAATCCCATATCCCGTATCCGTATCCGTATCCTGTATCACGCATCCCACATCCCATATCCCGTATCCCGTATCCGTATCCCGTATCCCGTATCCCGTATCCCGTATCCCGTATCACGTATCCCGTATCCCGTATCCCGTATCCCGTATCCCGTATCCCGTATCCCGTATCCCGTATCCCGTATCCCGTATCCCGTATCCCGTATCCCGTATCCCGTATCCCGTATCCCGTATCCCGTATCCGTATCCGTATTCCTATCCCGTATACCTTATCCCGTATCCGTATCCCGTATCACGCATCCCACATTCCGTATCCCATATCCCGTATCCACTATCCCGTATCCCGTATCCCGTATCCCTTACCCCATATCCCGTATCCCGTATCCCGTATCCCGTATCCCGTATCCGTATCCGTATCCGTATCCGTATCCGTATCCGTATCCCGTATCCGTATCCCGTATCCCGTATCCCGTATCCGTATCCCGTATCCCGTATCCCATATCACGCATCCCACATCCCGTATGCCGCATCCCGCATCCCATATCCCGTAACCCGTATCCCGTATACAAAATCCCGTATCCCATATCGCGTATCCCGTATCCCATACCCCGTATAATTTTCAAAAAAGCTATTTTTTTTTTTTTTTAAAGACACTTAATCACTAATTTTCTTAATTCTAACTACAAAAATGACGAACTTCCATACAAACTTTCATCCCCTATTTTACCCCCTTAGGGGATGTATTTTCAAAAACCCTGAAATTAATATTGTTTATCTTTTAAAAGTCACCTAATCACCAATTTTTATAATTCCAACTTCAAAAAATGACGAACTTCCATACAAACTTTCACCCCCTATTTTAACCCCTTAGGGTTTAAATTTTCAAAAAAGATGAAATTAATTTTTTTAATACGTAAAAAGAAACCTAAACACAAATTTTCATTATGCTAACCTCAGAAATGACGAACTTCCATACAAACTTTCGTCCCCTATTTTACCCCCTTAGGGGTTGAATTTTCAGAAACGCAGCAATTCAAGTTTTTTATTTTTAAAAAGGAACCTACACACCAATTTTCATAACTCTAACTTCAAAAATGACGAACATCTATACAAACTTCCCAACTAACTTTCATCCCCTATTTTACCACCTTAGGGGTTGAATATTCAAAAACGCCGAAAACCATATTTTTTAATTTTAAAAAGACACCTCAACACAAATTTTCATAATTCTAACATGAAAAATGACGAACTTGCATACAAACTTTCATCCCCTATTTAACCCCCTTAGGGGTTGAATTTTCCAAAATCGCTTCTTATTGCTTGTCTACGTCACAAAATATATCTACTATCCAAATTTCATGTCTCTAACTTCAGTAGTTTCGGCTCGGCGTTGATGAGTCAGTCAGTCAGTCAGTCAGTCAGTCAGTCAGTCAGTCAGCATTTCCCTCTTTATATATTAGTATAGATAAGGGCACCTCTTTCTTTAGTCTTTACTCTGTGTATAGAACATATGGTTTGGCGAGCTCCGGATACCGTTGTCCGTTGCGCAAAGACGCGGGCGCTCCGGTCTATTGACAGACTAGGCGCGGGCGCGCAGCCATCAACCGCACTCTTTACACCAATGAGAATAAGGCGACGCAAGTCATAGGATACTTTGCTGGTACTGATACTTCACTGGTGGTAGAAGCAAGCTGTAGCCAAATGACTGCAGTTCATATATAGGCTGGCTCGACCAATCACAGAAGATCGGTGTAAAGTAGCTATTACAGCTGCGTTTAGAGAGCAGGAAGCCCCCCCCCTCCCCCCTCCCTATGCCCCAGTCCTCTTCAAGTTGGCAACGTAACGTGCGAGCGATTCCTTTGGTATTCTTCTTCTTATCGTATGGTTAGTGGCCAACCTAGTGTCAGAGTTGTTCAAGCCGCCTGAAGGCCTCTAACAAGGCTTAACGACTGCTGCCTACATGACAACAACCGGGACCGACTTTTTACGTGCCCTCTGAAGCACGGAGACGCTCAGTTCAAATGCCCCTAAATGGTCACCCATCTCTGCCTGACCTTGCCGAGCGATGCTTAACCTCCGATCGTTTACCGATCAGTGGTTGCAACTGGCTATGAGCCGCCTTTGGTATTGCAAGCATGTAAAGGGTACGGTGACTGCTGAATATCAGGCGGGCCGCACGCTTGCTTGCCACCTTAGTCACATTAAAAAAACTTGATAAGTTTTCTGTGGTCATCACTACGAAAGACCACCACCGGTGTGTCGGACACAGTCCTAATAGGCCATTCGCCTGCACCTCGCGACATTCCTAACTGTCTATATAGATTAGCATACCGCTAGGATAAACACTAGGTCATAGACGTAAACTAAATTATACACCGACTGCGATTAAACGTTGAACCCTGGTTCAAGTTTACCAACTGCCAAGTGTTCAAGGTCTGAGTTAATTGAACCAGTTTTTAGTAACGACGGTGAGCAAATTATCATATTAAATTGTTGTTTGTATGTAGTGTCAGATACCGTACGATCATCGCGTGGCGCTATGTTGAAGACATCTTGACTATGAGATAGGCACCCTACAACCTCGTTACTACTACGGATACATGTCCACATATAACACAGCTAAGCTAGATATCATTACACAGAACTAACCAATTGACTGCAGATCATAAACGGGCTGGCTCGACCGGGGTAGTACCACCCTCTCACAGAAGATCGGCGTAAAGCAGCTATTACAGCTGCGTTTCGTACGATGAGTGAGAGAGCCGTAAGCCCACCCCCTCCCCCTCCCTCCATCCCACTCCCCTTCAGGTCGGCAATGTGCGAGCAATGCCTTTGGTATTGTAAGCATCTATAGGCTACGGTAACTGCTTAACATCAGGCGGGCCGCACGCTTTTTTGCCACCGCAGTCCAATAAAAAAAACTAAGCACGTGGCGTTAATGTAAATGAGTGGTGTACCTTTTGCATCTTAGATTTTATAAATAAAAAAGTGATACTAGCCACACGGTAAAGAGGACAACGAATTTTCCATACATTTGTCAGATTTTCACCTTATTCGAGTGGTAAATACGGTCAGAATCTTTTGTTTATTCTGTTATCAAAGTATTCTTTTAGAAAGCCAACAAAAGAAAAGTAATTATTCCTAATCTAAAACAAACACGGCACCTACTGCCCACAATGAAACTAAATATTCCCTTAATGGACGACCTACGGGCTTCATTACATTAAACGTTGACTAATTAAGCTTGGCCTCATGAATTATGAAGGCCAGGAACTGGGAGCTATGGCCGCGGCGGCATTGCGACTGAACGATACACCTGATGGCAGATCGTATCTCTTAGAAGCACAGAAGCTGTTCTCTTAATGCTGCTATTAATTAGTCGCTATCAGTACTTTTATTAAAGGGAGGGATAAAGAATAGACTACAAAATAGTATGGATACACAATGCTTGGTGAAGTATTTTATCTGACTCAGCTGACTTTTATGGGCAAAGTGAATTTGCAGAGATGAGCTGAAGTACCTACAGGGATTTAACTCAAGATTTTACTTGAGAGAACTAAATACCTGTTTCCAAAATAACTTACTACAACGACTAATTGAAAAAACTTACATATTTTTATAGAAAGCACCCCAGAATCCCCGTCCGTATAACAAGTGCCAATATCTAGAACACTGGCAACAAAGTAGGGCTACTTTGATAAACCAAGTCAGAATTTACTTTATATCTGACGACCAGTGATTTAAACCTAACCAGGATCATCATCATCATCATCTCAGCCGAAAGTCGTCCACTGCTGGACATAGGCCTCCTCCAAGGTTCGCCACAATGACCGATCTTGCGCTGCCCGCATCCAGCGGATCCAGCGGATTTTTTGGTTGTGTTCTAACCAGAATACGGTTTACAAATTTAATGCATCATCATCATCCACAGCAGGACGAGTCCATTCGTTCTAACACATCATCTCTATTTTCTCTTACCCATTTTATAAATAGACTGTTTGCTTTTCCCCGGGACTCGTCGAGGGTCAAACCTTGGCGTCATCGTTGGACACCATTGTCTACCCTGGCTTACAGGAGTAACAGTGGTGGGAGTGCGTGGCGGGTCTAGTCCCATATAATTTATAAAAAGAGTATTCCTTTTATCAGAATCTTTACCATATTATTTCTTGTTCCACAGCCAGACACAGTGCCGCAAGCCAGCATCGACATGACCTCGGTGCTGGAGGTGAGCGAAGCCGACAGCGTGACAGGGCACGCCCACAGCCTCGCCATCACGGCGCCCGAGCGGGTCACATTCGTCAAGGGCACCTGCAGAGAAGAAGCCAGGTGGTGGGCTGACGTCCTCACCGTATATCCGAGGAGCAAGGTGAGTTTAGAAGATCTTCTTTTGTTGTCAACAGTTCTACTATTGTTAGATCTTATTTACGAGGTATATGGCGTAATAGCGTTGGGTGTGGCCGCGTTCAAGTCCTCCCTCGTGCAGTTGTTCAGGCACAAGGGACTCAGCTAAGATAGAAGATAAACAACGGAGATGTAGGCAACACCAACCAGATCTACATACCCTTCTTACCCTCCCTTTGTTCCACTCCTCAGGTCGGCAACGTGCGAGCAATGCCTTTAATAATAATAATAATAATAACCATTTATTTTCAGGCTACTAGGTCCATAGATACATACCTTACAGACTAACATACATATATTTTTAAACATAAAACTAATTTGATGTTGTTGACGGCAGCTTCCCCCGAAAGCGCCTGAATACCACACCTTTCGGCCAAGTGGCCAGTTTTTCAGTGGTTTTGGCCTTTGGTATTGCAAGCATCTATAGGCCGTACGCTTATTTACCACCTCAGTTCCATAAAAAAACGTAACTGTTTAGTTAATTAGAGCTGTTAGAGCTGTCTGCATGGGCGTACCCAGCATTTAGCCTAGGGGGCAAATCACAGTGAAGAATTTCCTGTAAGTGCACCTCAGCAAAGAACGAGTAGGCAAACATAGTGTAGGGCGACTTGCGGCCAGGTGGAGTGACGACCTGCGCAAGGTGGCTGGCAAAAACTGGATGCGAAGAGCGCAAGACGAAACTTAGTAGCGTGCATTGGGGGAGGCCTATGGGATAGTAGGGACCAGGGGATAATAGGCTGATGATGGTGATGAAGTAAGTACGACTCAAATATGAGTTCTCAATGATTTTTGAAGTGAAAACTTCTTTAGCGGCGTTGTGCACTTTTCTTGCGATGGGTAAAAAATGTTAAACTCGCGTCAGGACACGTGACCTGATCGAAAATTCGTATGACGGAGTGTGCGTGTGTGTTTGTAGTACATATAAATTGTCATGTTTGTGTACGATAGCGCTATAAATGAATATTGTATTTAACCACATAAATGATAGTACTTTTATACTGATAAATAAAGCAATTCGTGTGAAATTATTCCCTAACTATTCCAAAATAATTAAAAATGCACAACGTTAATGTTCAATTTTTCACTTCTGCCGGCACTCCCGGAGTGCAACCTGTTTTTTTTTTTACAATATTTACCTATGTACATCCATAAATGTGTGCAAAGTTTTACGAGCCCCTACTGCATATCTAACACTCTCAGAGGTACTCTTACAATTATCCTAACTAGATAATGGCCACCTCCACCAACACTTATCACATCAAGATCCAAAATACGACGCTTTCAAGTGGTTAATAAGACGTGAGCCGCTTCCTGTAGCGAAAGCTGCCCGTGCGCAGACCGCCGAGCGAGTTATGAACTGCAATTTTATGGAGTATGCTAATAGGCAGCCTCTATAATAAGATGTTGGTGTAGGGCCTGTGGTCAGTTTAATAGGTACTATAGCGACTCAAATTATTATGTGCGGTGGTAATGTTAATTTTATTCCAATATTCAGCTCAAGGAATATATTTTGAAATGAATATTAGAAGCTGTAATTATATTGTAGTGAAAAATGGAGCAAAGAAAAAAAACATACAGTCGAATTGAAAACCTCCTTTTTGAAGTCGGTGAGAAATGGAGGCCAAACAGCATAGTTTTATCCTACATTGTTATTGTTTGTTATACAATTTTATGAAGGACTATTATTAACGGGGTAATACCACCCTCTCACGTAAGATCGGCGTAAAGTAGCTATTACAGTTGCGTTTCGTACGATGAGTGATAAGTCGGAAGCTCAACGCCCGGCCCCCTTCTCGTCCCTTTGTCCCACTCCCCTTCTAGTCGGCAACGTCCGATCGAAGCCTTTGGTATTGCAAGCATCTATAGGCTACGGTAACTTAATATTAGACTGGCCGTATGCTTTTTACCTACCACATTAGAAACAAAAAAAAATTTTTTTTTGGTCTGTAGCAATTATTTCTACTCAAGACTTGATAATGTCCTTTACCCAAAAACCCAAAAAAAACCTGTAAATTGACCTTCTTGACATTATCTCCATATTACACTAAATTCGCCACAAACAAACCTTCGGATTTTCCATATTAGTACCAACCGCAACAGTTCTTGGTTGCACGTCTCAAAACATTCCTCAATTCTCGTCAAGTTCTTCACGACACTGGACACGTGTGGTGACAAATGTGGCCATTGGCGTGACGAGTGCACTGGCTCGGGCTCGCCGCCCTTGAGCTTCAATTATCCTGTTTAACTGCATGCCGGTACATTGAGATTTAATAGTGGGGCTAGCTTGCTCTGAGTGTCAAGGTACTCAGGATATGAACATAGTATGCAGCTTCGAGAAAGATGCGTCGCCTGCTTTTTAGAACAAATATCAATGGTAATATGTATTATTATTATATACCTATTAATAAGCTTATCTTAAACTTTATCATAGTAGTTCCTGATGTGTAAGCGCCGCCATACACGGACTGCATTTTGCAGTCGCTTCCGACTGCAAAATGCAATCCGTGTGCAGTCGACTGCAACCAACTGCAATAGAGCTGTCACTTCCGACTGCATTTATGCAATCCGTGGCAGTTGCGTACCGTCGACTGCAAACAAACTGCAAAATGCAGTCGGTGTATGTTAGCGCTAACTATATAAACATATATTATTATGTTTCTTTCAAGGTTTAGTTGTTTGCAATTGTTTTTAAGTTACTAAAGTGGCAAGCAAGCGGACGGTCCGCATGATGTTAAACAGTTACCGTAGCCTATAGATGCTTGCAATACCAAAGGCATCGCTCGCACGTTGCAGACACGGACAGAGGGGTGGGCTTCCGGCTCTTTCACTCTTCATACGAAACGCAGCTGTAATAGCTACTTTACGCCGATCTTCTGTGAGAGGGTGGTATTACCCGAGTCGTGCTAGCCCATATATGAGCTGCAGTCACTAATAAAATAGAGCGTGTACGCTAAGACACTGAAGACGCGTGTTTCTAGTTTGTAGCCTGCATCTGGTGAGCGAGTATGTTAGTCAGTGACAATTTCTTTTAATAATTTCCTGTAGTGACACCTATCTCGGAAATGCATACATTCACGAAGCATGGTTTAGCAGCACGTAAAATGAAGGAAGTCCCGAGATTTCCTGTATTATTTCTGCTAGTAATCTTGTACTTAACTGGTTTAGATATGCACAGCTGGTAACCATTGGATACAGTTTCCTCAAGTGACGTCAATTATCCGATGGGAATTCGCGATATTCCCTGAATGTAAGATTAACACGATCTTAAGTGGTCGGGAATCCTGCCGTTTTGTTGTAAGTAGTTTGTAGTATGCTTAGAAACTGTTTTAAAACAAAGACTAGTGTTGGTTTTGTTCATACACTAACTTTAGTGCCATCATCTTAATAGTCAATAGACGTGTCTACAACATGCACATGCCGCGCGAGGCTGCTCACCCACATGCCTCGCGAAGCACGACGTTTGCCTCAGTCGCATGCCGCGCGAGGCAAATGGCGAGGCAACTGACTCTAGACAGGGAAAGGTATACCCGATCAATCAGTTTGACACGTTTGACATCGTTCTGTCTCACGACTGCCAAACTAGGCGAGGCAAATGTGAGTGCTCAGGTGAGGCAGGGCGCGCATTTGCCTCACGTGAGGCAAGTTAAACTTGGCGAGCAAAATTTTCCTCGCGCGGCATGTGACACTTCTGGACGTACCTTTTGAACTAGACGCTGATTCGTTTACCCTTGTATTTCCCAAAGGGTCGACGGAAGTGCACAGTTACAACCTCGTAAAAAAATCTCCTCCACAATTAACAAAAAATGTGATGTAAATTATACTCAAAAATCAACCCAAAACTCTCGGAGCTCATTCGCAGAATCATCACAACATGACATGATGCTAATGAGAGACGTCTACAAAAACCGGCAACTAACACATCATAGGTCACTGTCTCCTATAAAAAGTGCTCTTACAGCATCGAGGCTGCGCGTGCGCAAGAGCAGAGCGGGAAGCGGAGAAAACCAACCAATGGAATGGCTTCATTATGACGTGATTGGAAAATTAGATCCAATTAGTCAATATTGCCTGGATCTGATGGAACAATATAGGAGTAAGGTTAGACCACAGAGTAAAGACTAAAGAAAGAGGTGCCCTTATTAGATATATGTATGAAAAAAAAACGTGGTCATTGTTTTTTCATTTTCATTGTTCTATCTACCGGTAAATAGTTGAACTACTCGCTTCGTTTTATGTCGATGTTAGTACTAGGCCGACCACTCGGCCGAGTTGCTTAGGGCCAGTCCCCTTAGTAATTGGTCCATGGGTTAGACAACGCTTGGCAAGGTCCGTCAGAGATCGGTGACCATGGGTGGTCTTCGTCTTACAGAGGGCACGTAAAAAGTCTGTCGTTAAGCTTTTTAAGCGTTAGCAGTTGTTCAGCCATGCAGAGGCCTTCAGGCGGCTTAAACAACTCTGACGCCAGGATGGCCTCTAACCATTAAGAAGAAGAAAAATCTCACCACCTCTGTAATAGCTAGATACCAAATGATATGCAAGCGGGTAAAGCTATTAGTAAAAGCTTCTGCTTACCTAACTTTATAGACCAATATAAAAGCTTTAACATAAGCGTAAGCTATATATAGCAAATAATAAGCGTATGTTATTGTCTAAACCCGCTGACCGCTACGCTTTTTCAGTTTTCGTGATCTTATACCGAATTCGGAGAAACCATCGTATGACGTCACGAGTAATGGCGTGACCGTCGGCCCCAATTATTCAATTGCCAGTAATCTTCCGATCGATTCCTTGCTTGCAGCTGTGCCATCGTTCCACTTTAGATTAAATGGACTGAAGTATTTAGCACGGGATCTTGTTACTGCGAACGAAGTTATTTGGCGTGGTTAGCGCGGTGGCGCCTTTCACGCTGCAGGTCGTAGGTTAGATTCCTACCCGGGACATGCATTTATGTGAACATGTCTGTATGTCCCGAGTCTGGGTGTATATGTATATTAAGTATGTATTTACAAACAAAAAAGTAGTATATGTAGTAATATCAGTTATCTGGTTTCCATAGCAAGCTCTGCTTAGTTTGGGATCAGGTAGCCGTGTGTAAAAAATGACCCAGGATATTATTTATTTATTTATTTTGACCCTAGACTGACCCATTCAGGCTTTTTGAAACCTTTCTTCGTCAATACCCTTGGACAAAATTTCTACCTCAAAGTCATTACCAAGAAAGAGGGATTTGTGACTCTCCAAAATAGTATAATCTACTAATCAATCTCAGTCGTTCGCGGAAATTAATGTTGAAAACATGTCGGTATTGCCAATGCCATCTTCTGGTGAATAATACGCATCAATTGCTTTTAAGTTGATGGTCGAATTGCGAGTGCGATTACAGATGCGATTACAGATGTGTGAAATTCGCTGCATGTAGTGGTGCGCTGTGCACAAGTTTGCAGATTGCGATGTTAGGGGTACCTTATCTGCTAAAATAATACATCAATGGTCTAACTACAATCTTCTCCGTGTACTTAGGTACCTATCATATGTCTATCCTGTCTATAAAATTTTACTAATATTTTGCATAATTTGCCTGATCAACCTGGGTGCTCCTGTCCTTTCAAAGAGAACGTTCATATTACCGGCTTGTGTATTGAACATACTTATTTCCGGGAAGTTACAAAAGAAATTAGCGTTTTCGAAATAAATATCGGGCGACCTCGTCTATCGTCGGTCGGCTGCTTTGAAATGAACGCAGCTGCGCGATTGGCCCAGTTCGCGGCGCAATTGGGCCGGCGCGCAATTAGCGCGGGATCGGGTTACGTGCGCGGGCGCAGCTCACTGACTCACCGCGGTATTGATGGGATGAGCGGGAGAGCTTGAGATGATTCATGTGTTACCTTGCAATGTTATGCAACATGTTTACATACTCAATGAAACAATGAATATACGTAATTGTAATGTTTCGCGTCGTATTACATCAGGTTTTATAACAAACAATATCTAGCAAATTAATTTACAGTTTTTTTACAATAAATTAACGATAATTTTGTAAATACAATTAGTACAAAAACTTGTTTAAAAACTTTACAAATTGCTTCATTACCATTACCATCCGCGCGTGCCTCTCAATTAATTCTATTAACAATGTTACAAATACGAAAAAAATACTCGCAAAAACATCAAACACTTGAAATCCAATTCAATTGATACAAAGCTGTTACGGGTACCAATTAGATGGTATTTTATCATCATGCGGAAGCGAGTACTAACGCCATTGCAGTCTTGTGACCATATATGGTTCATGGGACTATTGACCATCGATGATTGATTTGTGGACATATTACTTTGACAGTTAGGTTTGAAGGTAAAAAACATTTTTCCGATAATATTTTTATCCCAATGCAAAGACATTACCAAAAAGAGGGAAACATGCGACTGACCAAAATAGTATGTCCTACTAAACGGCGTCCATGGACACAGTACGACATGGAAACATACGGCTCATCTTCTGGTGAATAATACGCATCAAAATGCCTTTAAGTTGATCGTCGAATTGAGAGTGCGATAGCAGATGTGTGAAATTTGCTGCGTGCAGTGGTGCGCTGAGCACAAGTCTGGTGATTACAATGTTGGGAGGTAACATATCTGCTAAAATAATACATCAATGTCTCAATGTAATAGGGTTAATAAGGCTTGCCGTTTGGCTACTATGCTATGCCCGCTCCTCTTTAATGCGAGGGGATATGGCCCATAGTGCACACTGGCTAAGCCCACACTGAGACAGTGCGGGTTGGCTAACTTTACACGCCCTCCGAAAGACGGGCAGGTTTACTCAAAAAGGTTCAATGATCTAAAGCGTAACTCAACCTTCAAAGCCTGGGTTCTTAACTAATGCCTCGCATCGAATCAATTTCCAACCATCCAACCTCCATAACATAACATGTTCAATTACAAATTGTAACGAGTTACATACAATAGGGCACTGGCCCTTCGTTTCGTGATAGATATTAATTTGTTTCGTCAAATTGCTCTCGATACGATACCTGTCGTAAAGGACCATAAAATAATTAGGTAGGGTGTGTAATTAAATTTCATTACTTTATGGGCATATTGATGACCCAAACTGGATTTCTTGGGTAGGCTGTATAATGCAATGTTATTCAGAAAATCTTTCTCAAGTTATAGCATGCCACAAGTCCAATGATTTTGATAACTGATTGATAGAAAGGAAAAGAAGATTTTGAGGTTTTTTACTATACCTTTAAAGAAAAGGGCGTAGGCACTAGTTATTTAGTTAGTATCGAAGATTGTCAATGGGGTGGTAAGGCGGCAGCGAGCCCATTGAGGGGCGCCGAGTGGGCGCTGAAGCCACCCAAGGGGGCAGTTTTAGATCGTATATGCGGCAATAAGGGGCGCCGATATTTTTTTCTCTTGTCCAAGACAGATGCCCAGTATAAGTTAAGAAACTTGTGTATGTTATGTATCTATAGAACATACTTCTGTTTATCTAATCGTCCCTTCTTCCAAATGTCACAGAACCCTTGATAACCCTGAAACCCTGCCTGCAGTCTCCCACGTCTATAATCGAAGCATATGTAACACATAGCTCTACTATAGTTATAATCGAAAAGGCGGGTCGTCGACCCCACGTCACCGTGGACCGGCGCCCGCGCTGTATCCGTGATACAGATAGTGTTGGAATAGGGAGGATCTATCCTTCAGCATTTTTGCTGACGCCATAGAATTCTCTAAATCTTAATATTCTCATGGAAAGAACGAGGTTATGGGAAGTGTTTGCTCGCTTAAGCCTCCTTGGTGGTTTAATCTCTAAAAAGACCAGCTCTCCTCTCAGAGCCTATCCTCGGTATAGCGAGATCATCGCACTCCCTTTTACGGCGGTGGAGAACTACACCAGTGGTTATTCTATAAGGCATTGTTGTCATTGGACGTCTAGGGTTCATCAGGGCCCCGAGTGTAATTTTTCTCGTAAGCTAACTGTATTTGTCATTTTATATAGCAAATTGAGCAGCGCCCCTAGCAGACGGTATCCACAACTTTCCATTCTCCATACGGAGCGGACAAATGTGCAGATTTTAAAGTAAATAGTTTGCTTACGAGAAAAATTACAACTCGGACACAGAAATTGGCGACAGCGTCAGGTATTTTAGCTGCCCTGGAAGCATCCAAAAACAAAGGAACGGGAGGCATCCAACAGATGCTTTGATTTAATTTGTGACAGAAAGGAACAGAGCTGTAAGAAAATAAAGAATAGGACGAACGACACGACCCATTGAATCTGAAAAATTAATTTAAAAAGTTTGCATGAATTTACGTCACAAACGCAGAACGTCATATAAAAAACCTACGCTCCCGATCTCAGACTAACATTTTCGTTATCCACATGACACCAACGTCGGAAATCGTGACGACAAGTGATGACGAAGCAGCCGCTCATACGGTTGTTAATACATGTGTACTAACTCTAGCTATAGACGGTTCTAATTCGTATCATACCATACCCTCCAATTGTGAGTGCACTTAACCTCACCGCGGCTATACTTAGCTTTTTACTTATTCTCTTTTCCACATAACGTATCGTTGAATGGAAAATCGGAGATTTTAAATGCTTTTAAGATATTTTTGCCTTGCCTAGATTATAGTTCTTATATGTTATGATTCCTTTAAATGGTGTATCTTGGTGAACCTTTGCTAAAGCGTCAATATTCTAATTATTACCCTTGCAAGACCGTTGCCCTCTAAGGCCAATTTGTAACCGATAGATTTTGCGTACGATCCTCACTCAGGCATTAATTAAACTATTGCCGTGATAACACTGTCCACGCCTAATTTAGTTTAGTTTAGTTGGTACTTATCTTTCCATTTCACGGTTTAAACTACCGCAACTGTGCACATATCCAGCCCACAATCTGTATGCACTATGTATTTACATAACACATTCACAGATTAATAATTCGTACCTTCACACCTACCATTTAGCAAGAACAGATTTACTTTAAAATCGCCATAATTAACAGCTATCTAATAATTACGAACATCCTTTTTCGTTTAGCACGATGTGAGCTACTTTTGTCTTTCTAGAAATTTAATCAATCTATTCTAATATGTATTTCCGCCTCTGCAACTAAAATACTGTTTACAACTGGACTTTATTGAGTGATCGATTCAGATATTTAAGCTATCCTCATGTCATATTTCATGGAAATCTTTACAGTAGTTTCTCTAGTCTGCCACTTTCTCATCGGCTTCCCACAAGGAGTTATTCTAGGACCTATGACTTTCCCTCTTTTTACGACATTTGATATTTTACAACATTAAAAATCTAATTATTTATCTGTATCATATTAACACCATAGTGTATTAAATTATGATGTATTACGATAAGCATGGCATATAATAAACAGCTCCAGCATCCGTTCCCACGGCGTCCTTATCACGCTTCCAATAAAATCCATCCAAAAGTCATTAGTTCAACGACCAGACTGCGCTGAGTAATTACTGCATGTAGTCTAGATCATACGTGAAAACTATTTTTATAATATATCTACTGCAGATTTACGAATACTTTACACTGCCTAACATCGTGAAATTATTAGAAAATGATAATTTACGACTGGCATTCTTTGAGTAGAATTCTGGACTCCAAGAGTCCTATGTGAATTTCATGAGCATTTAAAAAAATCCACACAGGTCTGTTTTACTAAACTTTAACTGCTTCCTACAGGGGCATAGGGCATGTATTTCCTGCGTCCAGAATTACAACTTTTTAATATTAGTAATGTGTTAATACTGTTTCAAAGTAAACTGGTAGCTTAACTTTACAACAGTGGACACAACGGTTTCTTAATTGCATAAAAGCTATAAATTTCTTAATGCAACAATATCACCATATACGGTAGTTATCACACTCCAATTGCGACTAAGTTATATGCAAATTAAGGAAAGTTTAACGTTAATAAAATGATCAATCGATAGCGCGACCGAATCGCGAGTGTGCAAGCGATCTTAATCGAGATCTCGAGTTAACGGACCATCGGCGCCGGCGCACCGATTTTATTATTGTTTTATGTTCGCAGCGATTAATTGTATAATTTGTTCAGACCAAACGAACACTTAACGATGTAGGATCAAAATACGGTAACCATGGAGCGGACTGAGTCAGGTTTCTTCTTCCTCGTTTCCTCCATTGTGAGGATCACGTCTTAGGTATCTTCCCTAAAATCCTGCGTTATAATACTATGTAATACCATAGTAGAAAGATGGGTAGTAGGTTATCTTCATACAACGCACTGCGCGGCTTGTATGTGTGCGCCATGCGTATCTATGCGTCGCGCACGCACACTCAAACAAAATCTCGACCCGGTTCGCAGTGCGAAATAATGCATGTGATGTTTACCCGTCTTTCTACTATGGTAATACTGCCATTTCCAAAAAACCTTGCGCCATGTACTTTCCAAGTTACTCTGTCGAAAAGTGCCAATTTGACTTTAGCAAGGTTAGTTATGGCACCCAGTTCCCGAAAATGGGATCGTTTTGATCCGTTTGAGACGATATAAACTATTTAATTATTTGTCATATTGTTCTATCAATGGGTGATATTTAACTGTTCTGTCCATTCGTTTAGTCTGAACACA
This sequence comes from Drymonia ruficornis, assembly GCA_947859195.1. Taxonomy (NCBI): domain Eukaryota; kingdom Metazoa; phylum Arthropoda; class Insecta; order Lepidoptera; family Notodontidae; genus Drymonia; species Drymonia ruficornis. The sequence continues at coordinate 13,530,766 of OX401908.1, forward strand.
GCATTCACTATGCTGATGATTCATGTGATGTTTTTATATTGTTTATGTGCTGCGGAGGACTAGTTTTCAATCTGTTTTTGTCGGCTATCGACCGGTTATACTGTACTCATAAGAACTTGAGCAAAAACTCAAGTATGCGTTGTCGTTTTGGTTGTCATGCAAACGCTTTAAATAACGAATGATGATGAATAAATTACGACGCTGTTTAAATGGTATTTTGCAATTTTCGTTACAATGATTGGAACATATGGAAATGGTTTGGCCTGCTCACGTCGATTTACTGTTCCAGGGAATGTATACGTTTTTTTTTCTTTTCATCATATCTTGACTCTTCAGAATCAACTGTAAATTTTTGTTGGAAACAATACCAAGAAGCATTGATTTAGTTTTAGACTAGTACCTCAAAGTAGATCGATCATACAAACTTATCAATCATCAAGACTTTAAATCATCAGTATCAGTAATATTGGATGTAGTTGTTTTAGAAATCTTTCACTAATTGGCAGATACGAGGCCTCGTTAACGTGAGACCGAATAGGAAGTAATGTCCGATGTAATTGCACGAAACGCTCTTGTTATGCCTTGTGAGGTAAGTAGACCTCCAGCTCCGCTGCGGGACCCTAGTGGGCAATACGTGTACCAGCATATAGGGATGTTTAATGTCTTACTAAGTATTGGAGATAGTGTTTCTTGTAACAGATACACTGCGCCTATATTCTCTGAAGTTATTTGTTTCTAAACGTGGGTATATTGTCTACAGGGTCGACACAAGCGCAACGCCACGTTTCCCGGAGGGCAAACGGCGAGTCTACTGCAGTCTTCAACAACTAGAAGTGAGTCATCATTGTCCTCACCCAATACTACGATAACATCAATTATTTATGAAAAATACTGCCCATTGTCCACAAATAACCCTTCTCCTAATTTAAAACCTCTTTCGGTATCTCTGATGGAGCTCTCTCCATCTTTCCCTATCTAGGGCAGTCTTTCACCTCCTATACGAGATACACGACCTTTTGTTTAATCTGGCTCATGTCACTTGTAGCGTCTTCACATCTCGCTACCAACAGATGGCACTAGTTGCACGCACCAATACAAAAATGAAGTCCTGAACCACGCAAGCAAGATTCGCGAGGCAATCAGTATATATACGAGACCCCGACAACAACCATCGGGGCGTAGCGGCCGACCCCGCCAGGCATACCACCCGCCTGGCCGGAAGATCTTCCCTTTACCGCTAAAAACTTATTCTTGGTCTTCTTCGTATTGTTAAGAAGAAGACTCATCTGGTGCGTTCGGATACCTCACACCTCGTCCGAGCGCTCATTTTATAACATTATGTCTATGCGTTCTGACGTCAAAACTGAGGGACCAGCTGTAGATGCAGCCGTTAGACCAAGAAGATTTATTTGAGTATTTGGTATTCCAGAGTACTCGGCGGACGCGTCGACTCTCCGTGACGTGGCGGACGGGTGCCAGGCCTCCAGGCCGCGGTACTGCTCCGGCGGGACCACCACGTGGCCTGGGCCTCGAGTGCAGCCCCCGCAGTCAGAGATCCCGAGCCTGGCGGCGCCTACGCCCATCGACACCAAAGGTAATGTGGCCTTTTGAAAAAGTTCACCAGAAATGGCTGTGTACTTTGACAGGCAGTTACTGTAAGCTTTATAATTACGCCTCTATACCAAAAAGGCGTAGGCAGAAGCTAAAGGTTGTAGAGCACCCAAATTTCGTCTAATATTTGGTTCTAATATAATATAATATAATTATATCCTGGGACATTTTTTACACACGGCTACCTGATCCCAAACTAAGCAGAGCTTGTACTATGGAAACCAGATAACTGATATTACTACATACACAATTTTTTTATTTGTAAACACATACTTAATATACATATACACCCAGACTCGCGACATACAGATATGTTCATGCACACAAATGCATGTCCCGGGTAGGAATCGAACCTACGACCTGCAGCGTGAAAGGCGCCTCCGCGCCAACCACGCTAACGGGCCCGTCAATAATTTATATGGTAATATAATACCGTGCACCCATGGGGTATTAGCCCTCCAAGCTTCACAATTGAGTGTGGATGTTTTCCTAAGCGGTACGTAGAAATGGATATAAATACATACTATTCTAAGATATAGGATCATACATGGGATAGGATAGTACCTAGGATAAAATCTTATTGCATATAGTACTCACGCCTGTATCCCACCGCGGTAGGTAGAGACTACTGATTGCCACATGCTACGATCCCGGCACACCTCTTTTGCTTCATCCACATTCATACATCTCTTCATACATTGCCGTTGGATTAGGTTGCTACGGACTTGACCCGTCTGGAAATATCCAGAAAGGTCAAAAGGCCAAGTAGAAATGAAATGCCTCTCTAATTGGAGAAACTCTATTAGTTAGTATCCATCGATATAATGCTAGTTCTTGATACTGTACAATAAACCATAATCGATCAGTCAAGGGATGTGAAATCAATTTATTTCGTTGTATCATACGTCTCCGACATTTCATCCAAACACACGGAGTGTAAGGTCTCATTAAAATTGATTCTGGTTTTATTTTGGTCCGCCGCTATCGAAGCCCCATTAATTGAGATCTTAAATTTATATATCAAGAGATAAATTACCTCGTTTTAATTAGTTCTTTATATAATTTTGTGGTATTTAAAAAGTAAAATTTTTAATGTTTTATTTAATAGCTCGATTTAAAAGCTCTCGCTAAAGTAGGTTATGCACGAGAAATTATGAATATAAAGCTCGTCCCTCTCCTAAAGATTATTTTTTTCTGTGTATAATATCGTCTTCGTTCATTATTGTGTTGGATTTTATAGGTACATATTACTGGTTAAATTAGTAATTCATTAATTTATCAATATCACTGATTTGATTAAGTATTATAATTCCCCTCAGGGTAAATTAAAATTGTGATAACTAAAATCATTAAACGGAGCTCATGGACACTAGTCGTTCGTGGAAAATAATGTTGAAAACAAGTCGGTGTGGCCAAAATACGGCTTATCTTCTAGAGAAACACGCATCAAAATACCTTTAAGTTGATTGTCGAATTACGAATGTGATAAAATATGTGTGAATTTCGCTGCATGTAGTGGTGCGCTGAGCACAAGTTTAGTAATTGCAATGTTAGGAGGTCCCATATCTGCTAAAATAATACATCAATGATTTGGATCTAAATCATTCTTGGCGCCGACACCCACACAAGTTACTAATCCAAGTAATAAATAAGTATTATCAAAATTATAACTGACATTCCGTCAGTAAATTAAAAATCTAAACGGTACCACCATCCATTGAAATATATCTATGTGTGTGTAACAAATTATAGATCGCGTCTAAGGTCGCGCAACCGCGGGGGCGGAAAATGACGGCGTACTTACCCGCCGTTCGGAATACAATCGATAGTATAGATGTAACTTATTGTGGTAGTAATAGGTCTGTATTTCACTCGAGGCATGTATTACAAATTGCCTACGCGTTGCATCTGATGTTGCAGCAACTACCGAACCAACGCAACGCGCAACATGCACACAAAACAGATATAAACAAATATTATTGTCCCTCCCTAAGAACAATGTGCAACCGATTAGATTTATGTATGCCGCGCCCACGCACACGGGACGCGGGGCGTGCGTGCGCGCAGATCCTAATTACCGATCTAACGGCAAAGCGCGCCCTCTAATTACTGATTGCGATAACGTTGTTTAGAAACTCGCTAATCCAATCATGTTTCTAAAATCGAATCATTTTCATCACCACACCACTACTGATCGATTTTAGTGAAAACTAGAGAATAACTAGAGTTAGCTAGCTAGTTACTGTAAGTTTCGCTTGCATTGTGGTGAGCGCTTTAGGTTAATATCTAAGGGCTATAACACACCGGGTCGCCATGGCGACGTCGCCAGTCCGTCGCCAGTGTGTTACGGGGCGTCCATAAATTACGTGAGGTGATTTTTGAGATTTTTCGAAGAGACCTCCCCCATTGGTGAGATTTCGTGAGAATTTGCACGACCCCCTCCCTTCCCCTTTAATCTCACGTGAGATTTTTCAAAAGCTATATTCTAGAGGAGAAACATGTTTTACTTAATTTAACCCAGCTTTCTTGCAATTTTACACTGTTTCTTGCGGTAAAAAAAATTACGTGAGATTTGCCGAGACCCCCTCTCTCCCCTACGTGAGATTTGGTGAGATTTTACTCGACCCCCTCCCCCCCCCCCCTAAATGCCTCACGTAATTTATGGACGCCCCCTTACCTCCCATACATTTAAATACGAATAGTTGGCTACGTTGGCTGGCGACGTCGCCATGGCTACCCGGTGTGTTAGTCTTGACCATTTTACTAAATAGGACAGCGCTTCATGACTTGTTTATAAATCGTTATATTACGTATCATTGTCCATTCAAATCACCGAAAATTTAATATCTTTTTGTCCACCAAAAATGGTTGCACGGAGGCAGTAAGAGTGCTACTTTGTTTCACTTTCGTTTGTTTTACGGTGCGCGCGCGCCGCCGAGCGTGACGGTCTGAATGTAGGTCCCCGCTGCGCGCGCATGACAAATGCTGCTGCGATTCCGATGAAAAAATAGTTTTGTCAGGTGATAATTTGTTCCATGAAATTAGCAGTCTGGTGTAACTACTTTTTTGGGTGGAGTTTGGCCCATAGTTCTACATTCCTTCTCCTTCCTCTTGTATAGGAACTAATATAAATGGAGGGAAAACATCGTGAGGAAACCTACCTATCCCTCGGGATTAGGTAATAGTCAGTTCCTGTATACACGGCGACAAGGTTCACCACCTGTCACGTTGGGTTCTGACTATCTGGTGAAACGTGGGCTTTGCGTTAGTTAATACCTCCACAATGTGGTGGTGTATGGCCACTCAAGCCTCTGACTACCCCCGAATGGGGATAAAAGTCGTGACGTTACAAGTAGAAACTTTTCTTCCAAATCCTCCTTTTAAAAGAATTTAGCCTTTCCCTGGAACTAGTCGAGGGTAAAACCTAGGTGTTTAAACCAGCACTTTTGATCCAGACTTTACAGGAGTAACGGCCAGACCTTAATGATTCCCATAGATATAGATTCCCATAGATGTAGATTCCCATAGATATAGATTCCCATAGATATAGATTCCCATAGATATAGATTCCCATAGATATAGATTCCATAGATATAGATTCCCATAGATATAGATTCCCATAGATATAGATTCCCATAGATATAGATTCCCATAGATATAGATTCCCATAGATATAGATTCCCATAGATATAGATTCCCATAGATATAGATTCCCATAGATATAGATTCCCATAGATATAGATTCCCATAGATATAGATTCCCATAGATATAGATTCCCATAGATATAGATTCCCATAGATATAGATTCCCATTTAGCTACCACCGCCGTTAGGGGGCGTCCATAAATTACGTGAGGCATTTAAGGGGGAGGGGGTCGAGCAAAATCTCACCAAATCTCACGCGGGGGACAGGGGGGTCTCTGCAAATCTCACGTAATTTTGTTTACCGCAAGAAACAGTGTAAAATTGCAAGAAAACTTGGTTAAATTTAGTAAAACATGTTTTTCCTCTAGAATATAGCTTTTGAAAAATCTCACGTGAGATTAGAGGGGGAGGGAGGGGGTCGAGCAAAATTTCACGAAATCTCACCACCACTCACTCACTCACGTAATGTATGGACGCCCCCTTATCTGTGTTTTTTGCATGTCGTGAGTAGCGTACAGTACTTTATAAAATGAACTCGCGTTTAAGTGCTCAGCAGAACAGTGGTGGTGTGGTCTATTAAATAAAACATAAAAATAATAGGGGAACATTAAACGCTGCATATTTACATTCCAGCACTTCGGCAAGCCGCAGCCGCGGGGAATGGCCGACCTTTAACGAGTGAGCGATCGTTATATTCCCAGCGCAACGAACAAAATGCATACAGTACTCGTGACAGTCTCCACTTACTGCGAATTAACTATTTAGTCTGTAGTAGTTAAGTAATATCTGAAAGGAGAGCATCAATAATTGGAGTGTGAAAACATAGGTGCCGTCCATAAATTACGTCACACGAATTTCATGATTTTTAGACCCCCCCCCCCCCTTGTCACAGCTGGTCACAATTGCGAGACTCCCCCCCTCCCTGTGTGACGTTACATATTTTTTATAATTTTCTGAAGTTTTCAAAAATTTTCGTCAAAAATTCAAATTTCGGTTTTAATATTTACATATATTAGATTTTTAAATGTGACATCACAAAACTTAGGACCCCTCCCACCCTCTTGTCACAAAATGTCACATTTCGTCGACCCCCTCCCCCCCCTTTACGTGTGACGTAATTAATTGATGGCCCCACAGCCGTTTTAGAACCAAATCAAGGTTTTCTTTCTAACTTATGGAAAGTACGCCCAGAGTTCAGTTTTCACGACTGACCACGTAGACAACGTAATTTCTGGGCCCTAAGTCGCTTAACCATTGCCATTGAGCTGCTATACTGATCGACCTCTGATTGGCTGGCCGACTGGCTGATCGGCCTCTGATTGGTCGGTCAGAATCAACCGACCTATCGGAGGGTCGATCACTATAGGAGAACGCCACAATGGCTAAGCGACTTAGCGCCTTGACTGATCTGGCGTGGCTGCCTGGGGTTGTGGACGCGGCATTGGAAGAGTTGGCATAATTACTTGGAACATGACGGACCCGTTGGCGTGGTTGGTAAGATTCCGCCTATCACGCTGCAGGTCGTAGGTTCGATTCCTACCCGGGACATACATTTGTGTGCATGAACATGTCTGTATGTCCCGAGTCTGGGTGTATATCTATATTAAGTATGTATTCACAAACAAAAAGTAGTATATGTATCAATATCAGTTATCTGGTTTCCATAATACAAGCTCTGCTTAGTTTGGGATCAGGTAGCCGTGTGTAAAAAATGTCCCAGGATATTTATTTATTTATTTATTAACACTTTGCAATACCAGAAATCTTCTGATGCCCTCTCCGCAGCTGTCTAAGACGAGACCCGCGCGTACCTCAAGATTTGCCCTGAGCTTTCAACTTGTCTATATTTTAAGCTCAGGACGATACTTACTGATGATGCTGTAGCCATTTGCCGTCATCACCATTTCTCAATCTGATTAAATCACCTGAAGATATTCAAGTACCCACCAGGGTCACGAAAACTATCCCTCTTTATTTATTTATTTAAACACACACCAACAGTATACCTATTAACACAGTGGTACATATAAAATAAAAGAAACAAACAGCTGGTCTGATAGGTATACCAATGACAGTACCTCTTTACCAAGTATCGCCTGATCTTGCAGCCACGCAGAAATATAGCCCCCCCCCCACCAATCCCCTTGCCCTTCCCCTCCCGCTGTGCCACGTCCCTTCAGGTGGGCCACCTGCGAGCAGTGCCTTTGATATTGCAATCATCTTATAGGCTACATCAGATGGGCCGTACGCTTGTAGGCCACATTAGTCACATTTAAAAAAAATCCCTGACCCCCGTATTCGCGCTATGGAAAAAAACTGCTGACTGGATTTCTCCGAACCCACTCCAGGGCAAGTATAACTTATGACGCAACAGGTCAACGTCCCCGCTAATGGACTGTCTGACTCCTAGCAGTTTTTTCTGTGCTTTTAATCTACGCTGACCGTACTTTTTTCAGCCAGTAATGATCGCACATTGAAATAAAATTGCGCAAAGAACGGCACAGTCGTTTAGACTATTTCACTTATATCATTCTGTGATACTTTTTCTGAAAAATAAAATAAAATTGTAATCTAAATTATTTGTCCAACCTACAAATGAGAGATTGTCTCATTCAAAGATGTCGTAAATAGGCATTATTCACATGAAGATGAGCCATGTTAGCAAAACCAATGCTTACAACGTTATTTTCCGCGAGCGACAGAGTCGTACTGCGTCAATGGACTCCGTTTAGTAGCACAATCTATTTTGGACAATCGCGTATCACCCTCTTTTTGATAATGTCTTTGGGTTGTCTACTATTAAAATAAAACTGAAAACAAACTTAGATAGGAAAACAACCTTCCTTACCCCGTTATGATTCCAGGATTCTCTGAATGAAACTATAAAATTTATAATTATACTGTCTCAAAAGTACGAAATAATACTTGGGGGATTGGATGAGTATCGGGAATAGAGATGCATGGTATAATTTTTTTATTGAAATTCGAACACATTTTTTCCCGCCAATTTTAAAATACTGTAATATCTCTAAAACTATGAATTATTTTTTCAAACTATTCCTTGAATATTAGTAGCTTCTACTCCTAAATGTAGTTAACACCGGTTTCTACGCCATTTGATATGTTCTAAGGCGAAACACCAAAGTTATCACAAATATTCAAAGGTCCATAACTCGGAAACTATTATAGTTACGTACAGTCGGTCTTCACTAAGCATCTACATATATACGGTATACGTGGTTTCGTTATTATTTCGTACTTTTGAGACACTAGGTATATACCCCATAATAGATATTAAATCATCATGGTAATAAAACGGCTATGTTTGTGTACGCCCCACACGCGCGAATAAAGTTTAACTGTTAGTTCATGGCTGCCAGAGGGTGGAGAACAATAGGGTTACCATCGTTTGCGCAGGACAAGACAATTTTTAATAATAACACAATAAATGTGGTAAGAAAAACATTAGACAATCTTATAATATTACCACTAAATTTATTTTCTCTTTTTTGCCAGTTTACAAAGCATTTCTAGAAACAAAAATGAATTGTAATACCAGTGCAAGTCTGTAATAACCTTCTATACATTTGGGGATAGGTACTATGTTTTTAAAAAATGCATTTCATGAAACCTACCTATCCCTCGGGATTAGGTAATAGTCAGTTCCTGTATACACGGCGACAAGGTTCACCACCACGGCCACCACCTGTCACGTTGGGTTCTGACTATCAGGTGAAACGTGGGCTTTGAGTTGGTTAATACCTCCACAATGTGGTGGTGTATGGCCACTCAAGCCTCTGACTACTCCCGAATGGGGATAAAAGTCGTGGCGTTATATTTACATTTACATTTCATGAAATATATTTTTAGTGCAAATATTTCTTTATTACATATTCGGATTTTTATCTCCTATAAAAGGTGGCAAAAAGTTCGAACACCCCTCCGTTCCACATATCAACAACTAATCTCAAAGAAATCTGAATGATGGTGACCACACGCCAGCACAATGCGTTGCGCGCGCGCAGTGGGTGTCGATGATTTACGCCGGCTTGTCTACAGCGTGCTTCATTCATATTTATTAAAGTGCGCAGTTTTTTCGCACTAAATCATTCCTGTATGATGTACGCGACAGTTTGACGTTCGGAACCATAGTTATTAGGAACCTAACCTACTGCCTTTGTAGAGAATAGTTAATGTACATACATACCTACAAAAATATTGAATATGACACCGATACCGCTTCCATACGTACTCGTATTTTAGTATTTTTTTATGACGACCGCTTGGCGCAGTGCTTCGAGCGTAGGCCGCTCGGTTCACTGCATCAGGTGGTTGAGGGCCATCCATAAATTACGTCACACGAATTTCATGATTTTTAGACCCCTCCCCCCTTCTCACAGCTGGTCACATTTGCAAGACGCCCTCCCTGTGTGAAGACACATATTTTTGAAATTATCAGAAATTTTCAAAAAATTTTCGTAAAAAATTCAAATTTTGTTTTTAGTACTTAGATATAATATTTACATACACATATTTAAATGTGACGTCACAAAACTTAGGACTCCTCCCACCCCCTTGTCACACAATGTCACATTTTGTCGACCCCTCCCCCCTTTACGTGTGACGTAATTTTTGCGGGTTCGATTCCCACTAGAGTAAAAATTCGGAAACGGCCTTTTCGTAATTTACCCTGGTCTGGATGTCACTGGGATAACTCCTAGTCCATTGTATAGTAACCATAGAACAAGCGTTGCTTAGTTTGGGACCATACAATTAGTGTGTAACTCTTGCGATATTTAGTTACGCATTTGCAACCATTTTTATTAAACATTACATGAACAAATCAAAGAAATTGGAAACCATTCAATGTGTTTTTTTAATCCTGAAAAGATGATAAATCTGGAAATCCCAGAAATCTCAAAACATGCATAATTCATGGAACTATTAACTTACCTATATATGTACCTAACTAATTTATGGTTCAAAACAAAAAATAAATAACAAGGATAAAATATTAATCTTTCATAAATGTAATTGAATTCTAAGAAATATTTGCACAAGGATTGAACTATAAAATATTTAATGTTGAGTTTTATGCGGTATCATGTATGTGTTCATTCTTCCATTTCATTTATTAATTGGCAAAATAAACAAGATGGCGTCAACGGGCGCGGGGCTTTGTCGGCGCGCGCGCATCCAACGATTCAATTTATCCCGGACTAAGATATTATATTAATTCTATGAATGATCGTTACAGGCCCTGAGGCTATCAGCGAATGTATTTCTTGTATCATTTGCGCGTAATGAAGCAATATTTCTAAATAATTATTTTATAGGAACCATATTTTATACTTAGAATTACTGATATATCGAGTAAAGTTGTACCAGCAATAATTATTTGACGTCCGCTTGGAGAGGGTTCGATTCCCGCCAGAGGCAAATTTCGGAAACGGCCTTTTCGTAATTTGCCCTGGTCTAAGTGTCACTGGGATCGCCCCCAGTCCATTGTACGGTACCCATAGTACATACAATACGTGCCGGAAATTTCCCTGGACAGAGTGGTGTGGAAGGAAAAATGGGGTCGTTGCCCACGAGTGGGACAGCCCCATAGGCCAGTTAAAAAAAATGTTAGCCGAAATGACCATAATAACTTCACCGGGTAAAGATGACTGCTAAGAGCCTCCAGCCAGAGGGGCCAGAGGCAGCTCGTTCAAGGGCGCAACTAAGGACACGGCCTAACTTGGCCTGCTGCCAAATGAGACAGGATCGTATCACTGAATCCTCTTGTATACTAATGGCGTGTGTTTGTTGCAGTATACACGGACCAGCCTGTATCATCTGCGTCTCCGCCGACGCGCGATAAGATCAACGGGGAGGAAAAGGCGCGGTCGAGACGGCGGGACACGTGGCCAGAACCCGCTGCTACCCCAGCCAATGACGATGGTAAGCCAGTACACCCGGGTGTATGTGAAACAATATAATTATCCACGGGTACCTAAATCCAGAATTTGATCCTTAGAAGTGACACTATCAGCTGTTGCAATAAAAGAGGATATTTTATTTTCAAAATCGAACACCGGATGGAAAATTATATTTTTCAAAAATCGAATGATGCAGTTTTGATTATCATTAAAATCGGCCTCGAGGGAAGTTTGAGCATTTTTTGCTATTCCCTATAGTTTCGGGTTTAGCCATCCAGCCAAACAATCACTTGTATATGCTCATGATTATCTATTGTGTATGCTTATGATCGCTCGTTAAGTGAATGCAATATTCCTTGTATATAACGAAGTCTGCTGGCAGTTCAGTGTACTCTATGTGAATGTTGTCCGTGCAGCGGCAGTGTCAGTCCGGTCCCCACTGCTGCAGCAGCAGCACCAGCAGTACGACGAGCAGCTGCGCGACATCGCGGCGTCACTCACCCGCCCGCGCTCCCGCCGCGCGCTGCCGCCCACCCTCGAGCGACCCACCCGCCTCCCACCCCCAGACCGCTTACCGGTCAGTTACATAACATAAGTAATATAAAATATAATAAAATATAACGTCACGACTTTTATTCCCATTCGGGGGTAGTCAGAGGCTTGAGTGGTCATACACCACCACATTGTGGAGGTATTAAGCCAACTCAAAGCCCACGTTTCACCAGATAGTCAGAAGCCAACGTGACAGGTGGTGAACCGATTTTTTCCCTCACCGTAACAAATATAACATAACATAAGTCTACCAAATATACTAATGAAATTAAAAACATTAGAGACTGACACAAGGAGACGATAGGAAAATAATTAAAACAGAACAGCCCCTCTAGACAAGTGGCTGACACCTACAAGTGTCGCTACATCGCCATGCTTCATGTAAGGAAATGACATAAGTCACGTGATCTACATAGCGACTTGTAATGTCATTTCCATACATTGTGAAGTCTATTTTATTCGATTAGCGTTCATGCCACTTGTCTAGGGGGGCAGGTAATAATATGATAAAAATAAGCTACAGTGGCTGGCTTATTTATCAGAAAAAAATCTAAGCCCTTAAAGTATAGTCTCTCCTCTGCAATTTTATGAATGAATTTGTCGTAATATTCTAGGCCCGTGGATCACCAGACGGCGGCGTACCACCCGAGGAAACCAACTCCAGCTCAGCGAGCGAGGGCAGCGAGCCCGCTGACGTAGTAGAGGCCACGGAGGGCGGGGAGAGCGGCAGGGTTGAACTGCCCGCGGAACGACTCCTGCACGCCAGGGCCGGGTGGCTGCAGCGGCGCGGCCCGGCGGGCTGGTCGCGACACTGGTTCGTCCTGAGAGGAGCAGCCCTACTGTACTTCAGAGACCCTCACGCGGAACAAAGGGGTTTAATGGATGGAGTGATCGACCTGAGTGGGATATCCAGGGTAGTGGAACTGCCGACTTCAGCATCAACCAATGGATACGCTTTTGAGACTGAGGTATGTAAATTATCTTCGATTTGATTCGATTTTAAGAGTGGCCAATCTTTTCTAATATTAGTTTATTTTACAGACTTGGGATGGAAAGCATATAGTGCTGTCCGCAGTGACAGCTGGTATCAGAGCGAATTGGGTGTCGGCGATGCGAAGAACAGCTGGACTGCCGGAAACCGGAACCGAAAACCCACTATCCTTAATTTTACGCGAGGATACAGTCGACCAAGCGTCTGAGTCATCCACATCACCTGTCACACCGGTCACTCCTATCACAGGTAAATCGGCACCTTTCTCATCAGACGAAGAGTACCGAACGGCGTCCGAAGGAGGCCGAAGGGATAGCGCCGACTGGGGAGACGTCGGCCCCCAACCACCCACATCTCCGCTCCTCACGAGAACGCCGATATCCAAAGTCAAAGAAAAAGTCCGCGTGCGAGGCTGTCACCCAACACCACCACGCTCGGACACACCGATGGGCGAACGGGACGAAACAGACTCCACCAAAGAAAAAGATCGCGCATCAGATGACGTTAACGAAAATGAAAAATCGAACGAACCAAGAAAGCGTAGCTACATATCCACGATCGACAAACAATCCATAGAGCTTGACGACTTGAGGAAACAACTCAAACTGGCACTTAATGACGTCACCGTCGCAGAGGCTGAAATAGCAAGGCTACAGAAACTCAAGACCGAGGCAGCTTTGCAAGAGAAGAAGATGGAGGAACTAGTAACAGTGCTGCAGAAGAAAGAGGAGGAACTATCGCTGAGGACTAAAGAGGCTGAGAACTTGGACGCGATAAAGGAACTATACGGCCAAGACAAATCCCTCTGGGAGACCAAGTTGACGGAAACGCAGAATTTCTTAAAAGAATCGACAGAACATTGCGAGCTATTAACGAGGCAGCTGACGTCAGCACAGGAGACTATTGTACAGTTACAACGAGATGTCAACGAACTGAACGAGAAACTAATAAATAGTGTCAAAGAAAATGATAGCTTGTACGCGAGAATACGAGACCTCGAAGGACGAGCGATTGCAGAATCAGTATTACCCACTAGAGAGAAGAGGAAAAGCATCGGTTCCATGAGCGACCTCACCGACATGAATCAAGATTTCGACCCTGAAACCGCAGAAAAAGACAGGCTAATAGAAGAATACGTCGAACTGAGAAGCAGGTTCCTGAAAGCCATTGAAGAAATTAAAGCGATGAAGAAAGAGCTCCGAGAATCACACAACATGTACGACGAACTTGAAATAACGAACTTGAAACTGAGAAACGAGATGAAACTCAGAGAGCAGTGCAGCAGATCAGAAATAGACCTAATGGCGGCCAGAATACAAGACTTGACGCAAAAATTAACAGCGTCGGATAAACAAGTGCGAACGCTGAAACACAAAATACAAAAAACAGAGTCCAGAGAGAAGAGACGAAGTCTGTCCTTGAAAGGCAGAGAGTCGATCACTCTAGGCAAAGAAGTAGAAGAGAAATTGACTGAACTGGAGAACAAAATCACAATGTTGGAAACTGGCGAGCCGGTACCGACGATCAATTCTCCGTCCAAAAGTACGTCGCCTGCCAAAGAAAAATCATCCAAATCTGAGAACCCGACGGACGAGAAACGAATGAAGCGGCTGGCCGCTCGACTGAGAAGGAAATCTCTGGACAGCGCCACCAGCTCCGAGCCCATGAAGATGCTAGTACGACTGAGCTCGCTAGAAACCAAAGTAGCCTCCGCCTTAGAAAATCGAAGGGATCTCACGAATTCCTGCGAGTCATTAAGCCAAGCGACGAGATCCACCGAGAGTCCGCCCTTTAACGATAGTCCAGAGAGCTCAACCGTCGGCACGCAATCGCAGAGGCATCTGCTAGAGAGGCTCCAGAGCCTCGAGAACGTAGTGATACACTCGAGGAATAAGGTGAACGAATGTCTATGCCAAATGAGTGCGATGCGAGCGGCCAAGTCTAGGAGATCCCCGTCTCCGAGCATCGAGAAGAAATACAGCATCAGATCGATGGAGAAGTGTCTGACGGAGGTCAGCAAGAGGCTGCAGGACTGCTTCGACAAGTGCGTCGTCGACTGCGAACAGAATCAGGACCAAGAAGTGAACGACAGCGTCGCACAGGTCGTCGTGCAGCTCGAGGAGCAGCTGAGAACGAAACTCCTCGAAATATCAAGACGGAAGGCGGCTCTCTACGAGGCGGGCGAGCTGACGCAGAGGAGGAACCTCGAGATCCTGGCGGAGAAGCTCGCGTACGAGGCCGTGCTCGTCGGCAGGATCCAGGAGGCGCTCGAGTCCTCCAACGGGAGCAGATTCTTCGCCAGATTGATCAAGTCTGAAATTATCGAAACTAGTCAACTGATAGATAACCTTAAGCGTAAAATTAGCGGCGAGGGAGGCGGCGGCGGCGGCACCAGGAGCTCGCTCGACTACCTCGCCAGGATACTCACCAGGAAGATCGACATCGACAGCGGGTCGCGGGAGGCGCGCGACCGGCGGCGCTCCGAGCTGATCATCCACGGCGCCGACCTGGAGGCTCTGAAGGCGTCCCAGCGGGAGGTCGCCGAGGCGGTCGATCGGTACAAGAGCGAGAAGCTCGCCGAGCTGTGCTCCGCGCTAGCGTGCGAGACGCTGAGCTACGCGACGCCCGCCGACGGCGACGTGGAGCGGCAGCGCGCCAACATCGAGGCGGCGCGCGTGCGCGAGGCGTGGGCGGCGGCGCGAGACGCGCTGGGCGGCGAGCTGGTGCAGGCGGAGGTGGCGCGCGCGCTGGCCCGCGCCGCCGCGCGCTGCGAGGGCCGGCTCGACCAGGCGCGCGCCGCCCGCCTCACGCTGTCCGCGCAGGACCGCGCCGACCTGGAGCTGTGGTGGCAGGCGGCGCACGACCACCTGCGCTGCGAGATGGACGCCGCCGTCAAGGACATCGCGGCGCGCTACCGCCGCTGCCTGGCCGACGGGCGCGCGCGCGAGGGCTCGCCGCCCGCCGACAGCCGCGCGCTGCTGCAGCAGCTGGCCGAGGCGCTGGCGCAGCGCGCGCTGGTGGACGCGCGCGTGGCCGTGCTGGAGGGCACGTACCGCGCGGCCGCGCCCGCGCCCGCCGCCGCCGCCGCCGCCGAGCGCCGCTCCGCCGAGGACGCCGTGTCCTCGCTGGAGGCGGACCCCGCGCAGGAGGCCGAGTTCGTGTACCTCTTCCAGCGGTTCTCGACCGAGTGCCGAGCGCTCTTCTCCAGTGACTGTTCGGGTAACAGTGAAGACTCGATGAAGATCGGCGAGAGCCTCGAGCGAGCGGAGGCGGCGGTGGCGGAGGTGCAGCGGCAGCTGCGCGCGCGCGCCGCGGGGGACGTGGGGGACGCCGAGCCCGTGACGTCACGCGACGCGCCGCCCGCGCCCGCCGCCAGCGCGCTGGACCGGATCGAGGCGCTGCGCAGGCGCGTCGAGGCTCTGCAAGCGCTGGTGCCCTGCCAGCACTGCAAGCAGCTGCAGGACGCACTGGACAGACTGCACGAGGAGCGCGCCCGCGGCGAGTGCGCGCTGGCACAGCAAGCGAGTGCGCTGGCGGCGGCGCGGCGCGCGCGTGCGCAGCTGCAGGCGCAGCACGAGCGCGAGCGCGCCGCCCTGCGCGAGCGCGCGCGCACGCTGCAGCGCCGCCTCGCCGCGCTCGACTCCGAGTACTCCGCGCAGCTGGAGAACTTGCGAGCCGCTTACCAGGTCAGTGGATACCACATTTAAAATGTAAGCTAACATTGCGTGTGTAACATCCAGTTTAAATAGCAAGTGAGTTATTGAGGGGTTTGCTAATACTCGCCACTCTTGGCAGACGGGTTAGCGCGCGCAGTAATTTTGTTAGTCAAGTTACATAGAACGCTGCTGCCCATTCTCTGATTTTAGTTTCCTTAGTCGCCTCCTACGACACCCACGGAAAGAAATGGGGTGGTGTCATTCTATCCCGGCACCACACGGGCAACTTTGGAAATACTTTCTGTTAATTGCGATGTGTCGGTGCGTGCAGAGCGCGGTGGCGGCGGACACGCACGGCGACGGGCTGCGCGCGCGCTACCAGCAAGAGATCGAGCAGCTGCGCGCGCTGTGCGAGAAGGGGCTGCTGGCCATGGAGTCCTCGCACCGCCGCATCGTGCGCGAGATGGAGGACAAGCACCGCGCCGAGCGCGACCAACTCAGGTACACATCACACCTATTTTCCAGAGGGAAATCTACCATGGACACCAACTTACCAAGAGGGAGAAATACTGGTCATTATAACCCGGTGTTCCGCCAATACTAACCCAACCGGCACATACTGGAACAGCTTTGCCAATCGCCTAAATATTTCAATAATTACCTATCCTGATGGTCGTGGATCGTTTGTACCTGCCTATACATGAGGGTCCAAATAACATCAGATTCCTCATTTCTAGGAGTGTTCAAATACCTCACTTACATATGTTGTGATTCCGAGTAATGATTTTTTTATATTATCTGAGAATTTTCTGCCCGATAAAATTGGTTTTGATGAGGTGTTTTGAGATATTTTTGTACGTCACTTTTTAGACCATTTTGAAACCTTTCGAGATAGTAAGAAGGGATTTTCTAGACCTCTTGTAGCGAAGGATGGCCGTTCTATGGGCAGCGGTGCTAGCTGCACACTTCTTTTTTGCGGTGTGTAGTGGTGCGAAAGGTCCCAAGGTTAAGTGGTGATGGTCTCCCGCAGGCTGGACAAGGAGCAGGCGCTGGCGGAGGAGACGCGCGCGACGCTGGCGGCGCTGGACGCGATGCGCAAGGCGCACGAGAGCGAGGTGCGCCGCGAGGTGGACAAGTTCAAGGCGGACTACCTCGGCGCCGCCGCGCACCACGGGGACCTCTCCCACCTCAACACCAGGCACCAGTGAGTCACCACCACACACCACACACAACCCACCACACACCACACACAACACACCACACACAACACACCACACACCATACACAACACACCACACACAACACACCACACACCACACACAACACACCACACACCATACACCACACACCACACACCACACACCACACACCACACACCACACACAACACACCATACACAACACACCACACACAACACACTACACACCACACACCACACACAACACACCACACACCACACACAACACACCACACACCACACACCACACACCACACACCATACACAACACACCACACACAACACACTACACACCACACACCACACACAACACACCACACACCACACACCATACACAACACACCACACACAACACACTACACACCACACACCACACACAACACACCACACACCACACACCATACACAACACACCACACACAACACACTACACACCACACACCACACACAACACACCACACACCACACACCACACACAACACACCACACACCACACACCACACACCACACACCACACACCACACCAATAAATTTCGAAATTCTCATGATCTTCTTATCGCATGGTTAATGGCGCGTGTCAGAGTTGTTCAAGCCGCACGAGGGTCTCTGACAAGGCTTAACAATTGCTGCTTAGATGACAACAACCGGGACCGACTTTTAAGTGCCCTCCGAAGCACGGAGACGCTCAGTTCAAAAGCCACTACATGGTCACCCATCTCTGACTGGCCTTGCCAAGCGTTGCTTAATCCCCGATCGTATGTACTTATACGATTAATGACTACAGGACTATGACTATGGATTATGGACTCTATTAGGCTGTGTGTGTAACGGTTGGTTTTCGTTAACAGCGTGATGTCGATTTCCAGACAAGAGATGGAAGAGATCAAGCGCGAGATCCTGTCGCTGTCGGAGAAGTACTCGGTCAAGTGCGTGGAGTCGGCGGCGCTGGAGGAGCGGCTGGCGAGCGCCACCGCGCAGCTTGCGCACGCGCACAACCACATCATGCAGCTCGACGCCAGGTAACAAGAGCAACCGGCACACCCACTATGACCAAGGGGGCTAAGAAAGCCACATAACAATTCTGCAAACGCAATGATTTTTCTGATTTCCTAGCAGAATCCCTAACAATTCCGCAAAATTTCTGTAAAATAGTCACAAGTTTTACAACATTCTTTACCATTTCACTGAAAATTAACGGAATTTATAAGGATTCTGCAAGAAAATCAGAATAATGAATTACGTTTGCAGAATTGCTGTGGGGCCTATACCCGCTGTCCATACTTTATTTCATTTTAGACAAAAAAGATTAATCTTATTTCTTCTCGATAATGATTATCTGTTAAATCTGTAATTAATTTATACAAATTGTAAAACATATGAAAGAAATCTTGATTGTTTTGTAGCTCTTAGAAATATTAATCGTTTCCTAACATACCAGACTAAACAGACTACGTTGATAATATTTCAGGAATAAACAGTTACGCGCGCACCTAATATCCGAAGCGAACGAGATGAAGAGCAACGAGGCGTCCACCCTCGCGCAGCTTATAGAGGATACTGGCTCGGTACGTACTTATTATATTTTTTAATCTTTTTTTTTACACGACACACCGAGTGACGTCACCCGCTATACAGCCTCCGCTAGAGCTTCCTTCATTCATTCCTGCCACACGCCACACGCTTGCATGCCATACATCGCACATAACAATTGTTGAAGCACCGTCGGATTATCAAATAATGTAGATTGAGTTAAAAGTTACTAGTAAAAGGTCAAATAAAAGTATTTTAGAATTGTCTCAATCTTTTGTGAATACTTTTCTATAAGAAAGTGTTGTAATAAATGTATTTTTTCTTGATCGCACAAATTGAGCTTAATTTTTTTGCGATTTACCTTTATACGCTCCAGCCTAATAATACTAATTTGAAAGCATTATAATTTAATTCAGAAGTTTTTATTTTCCAAAAAAATCTATAACATTTTTAGAACTAAGATTTTTGGTTGGTTTAAAATACCATGGTTGAGTTTCATCGATGCTATAATAGAGTTTGAACAATTATTGAAATAGCATTAAATAGAATGCTTGGGGGCCATCCATTAATTACGTCACACGTAAAGGCAGAGGAGGTCGACGAAATGTGACATTTTGTGACAAGGGGGTGGGAGGGGTCCTAAGTTTTGTGACGTCACATTTAAAAATCTAATATATCTAAGTATTAAAACCGAAATTTGAATTTATAACGAAAAAATTTCAAAATTTCTGAAATTTATAAAAAATATGTGACGTCACACAGGGGGGGCAAATGTGACCAGCTGTGACAAGGGGGGGAGGGGTCTAAAAATCATGAAATTCGTGTGACGTAATTAATGGATGGCCCCTTGGAAATTTTATTGGAAGATTAGGTTAGTTGGTGATAGGCTGGTCTGGTTTCATAAATAACTTCATTCGGGCTCAATTTGAAAAACCATCTCATTATTGGCTCATGACCGGTATGTCAACTGAGTCGCTTTCTGAGGTAGCTGCGCGGTGCGGTGACATTGGCTGAGTCTACATTAGGCGCGTGCCGTGCCCGAGCACTCAGTTTTGTCGTCTAAACGCATAGACATGTCATAAGGCCGTGGTCTCCTATTAAATGCCATCGGCCGCTTACAGCGTCACACGTACGCCGCGTCACAATGCTTACTATAGACATGTACTGTTGTGGTCTCCTTCACACGCCGACGTCACTATAGTAAAATTGTGACGCGGCGTACGCGTGACGCTGTAAGCGGCCGATGGCATTTAATAGGAGACCACGGCCTTATATAAGCGTTCGGGCGAGGCATGCGAGGCAGCGAGAGGCATCAATTCATTAAGGCTCGCGCACATTTGGGCGGCAGCCCGCCATTATATCTGCTTCGTCCCTTAATTAACACCCCAGAAATCGACTCAGGGTTTTGGTTTATCTCAAATTTGGGTGAACCGCTAGTCATACGGCTCAATTCGCGCGATCATCACTAGTAGCATAGTTCCACTGTTGAGCGCGTCGTCCAAAGAGAAAGTGATTTTAAGTTAATGATATACAGTACATTTTAGATTGACGAAAATGGGTAAAGTCGTCACCTAATTACATAGTAATGTACTCTGTGCTATACGATTTAAAGTTCAATATCGAATGCTCGATTCCGAACCGATATTAAAAAAAACTCGCCGAGTTGATCCCGAATAACACGATTTAAATAAGACATATAAAAAAATAGAAAAAGACATAGGTACAATATGTTAGACAATACTAATTGGACGGCGCGCTTTGTATGATTGCAATATGGCGTGTCGGTACATGTACGGGTGCACTAACAGCATGGGAGGGCGGAGGCGCCGCTGTGGGGGCACCTGCGGCATCTGGCGGCCGCCTGGCAGCGGCCCAGCCACTCCACAGGTAACCAACACACCACCATACCATCATCATGGTATGGTGGATTCATACCATCATCATGGTATGGTGGATTCATACCATCATCATGGTAAGGTGGTTTCATACTATCGCCTGGACAACGATTGGATTTGACGACTGCTTGGCGCAGTGGTTAAGCGTAGGCCGCTCGGCTCACTGCACCTGTTGCGGTTCGATTCCCGCCAGAGGCAAATTTCGGAAACGGCCTTTTCGTAATTTACCCTGGTCTGGGTGTCATTGGGATCGCTCCTAGTCCATTGTATGCTTAGTTTGGGACCATACAGTTGGTGTGATAGTCTAGTGAAATTTATTTATTGTCTACTTCTCGATAGTCACTCGACAGAGATCAATAAGACTAGACGCTTTGAATGCAATCGTCAAATGTTGGCTGGCGATTTTTATGTCTTGAACAAATTTTCGATTTAGAAAAAAAAAACAGATGTTAATGCATATTTTGTTAGACTAGCGGGGGTGCCCAGCTATGCAGCGTCTATAGATTATTGATCTGTGTCACTCCATTAAATTAGGTCACAAGTTATGATAGTCGCAGCCAGCATCCAGCCTATAACCACATGTTTAAATTGATATAGTGACGCGCCAATTGCTAACCAAACCAGACGTGGACGATGTGAGAATTTACACTAATTTTAGTTTCCTATTGAAGAGAGGAACCATTGAGTTTCTTGTCGGCTCCTATTGGGAGCATTACGAACCGGTGGTGGTAGACTATTTTAACTATTCATAAGCACTCGTGTTTCGTACCCAAGATCCTGTTTACCCGGACCGCACCTCTGGGTTTTAAGAATTCTATGTGCGTATCATAAATTTAACACACACACTTGCTTAAGGTGAAGGAAAACATGATGAGGAAACCTGCATGCCTTAGGAAATCCGAGAAATTTTTGAAAAACATGTGAAATCCGCCAACCGGCACTGGGGGTGCGTGGGATGACCTGAGTCCTCCAGGTATGGGACCATCCATAAATTACGTCACACGAATTTCATGATTTTTAGACCCCTCCCCTCTTGTCACAGCTGGTCACATTTGCGAGACTCCCCCCTCCCTGTGTGACGGTTTTAATAATTAGATATATTCGATTTTTAAATGTGACGTCACAAAACTTAGGACCCCAACCACCCCTTGTCACACATTGTCACATTTCGTCGACCCCCTCCCCCCCTTTACGTGTGACGTAATTGGATGGCCCCTATTGCGGGTAGGCCCGTGCCCATACGTCATTTATTATTCAAGGCAATAAATAAATAACTGTAATATTAAATAATAGTTCTCTTATTAAAACTAGCAGATTTTAGTTGCAATTTAAGTGTTTATGAATGATCGTATGTGTAGGCGAAATCGTCGAGAGCGAGTCCCCTGCTGGAGGCTGCGAGGCCGGCGCGGCCCGCCAAGATACAGTACGCGAAGACGGAGACCACCAGAAACCTGCAGCTCTCACCCGTCCAGGTAACCAACCCCTCACAACACACCGTTAAGCCCAGTACAGTCTTCCTAAGACATACAGGGTGAAATCGAAATCGTGGGCAATATTTTAAAATATGACTCATCACATTATTCAGAATATTTCGGGAAAATAAACAAAAAAATCTATTGAAAAATAAATTGCTCGAGTAAGCAAATCAGTTAACTGTTATACCTTACCCGGGTAATATATTTTTATCAATTGATTTGTTGATTAATATTCCCTAAATATTCTGAATCATCTATAGAATCCCCGTTTAATAGGATGCCCATGATTTCAAATTTACCCTGTATAATGGGCTGGTTCGACCAGGTTAATACCACTCTCTTCGCAAGATCGGCGTATAGTAGCTATTTTCCCCTCCCTCGATCCCACTGGGTATCATTGGGATCGCCCCCAGTCCATTGTACGGTACCCATAGTACAAAGCTTTGAGACTTTACGGTTTGTGTAAGTCTGGCGATATTAATTTATTATTTATTTATTTATCAACAGAATTGAAAGCGAAACAGCGCTGCTCGGTGAGCGGACGGGCGACGATAGCTCCGCTCGTAGGCATGGTCGCCGAGCGCAAGAAGCGCTTCGAGCTGTAGCCACCACGGACACGGACACGCACGTCACGGACACGGACACGCCGCGACCTACCCGCGGACACGCACCCACCACGCTCGCACCTGGCCACTCGCTTGTTATACCCCGCACACAACTATGTAACCATATAAACCATATAAAAATAACAGCACATTTTGAACTTGACTTGGCTTGAGTGAAGCCTAAGGATATTACTAAAATTATAATGAATGTGCCTTAGCTCTGATTATTTCAGAGATGTTTTTATAGCAATAATTGCTTAAAAAGGCTGCTAATTTTCGATGATGGAACGTTAATGTACTATTTTGTACTGGCTTACATTAAAAGGATATTTAAAACGATGGAAGTGACTGGTTATTTATATTTTAACCGCTGGTATCCCGCAATTCCAGAAACAGTTGAAATTGTGTTTCGCGCAGATCTGCGTTCCGGTTTCCAAAAGGTTAATGAACAGTCGCAACTGCTCTCTTAAATTACCTACTAATAAGATGCACTAGGTTGGTTTTCTAACAATGTTTTAAACGAGACTTAAGTCGACATTAATTCCGTTTTAAATCCTATGACTTTAAAATTGTGTAAAATATTTTACGTCGAGTTTACCTAAAATTGTTTCTTAACATTACTCCTAATCGAGTATAATATTTCTAATAAAATATGAGTTTTAAAACTTATTATAGATTATAATTGTTTGTATGTTATGACCAAAACAACTTTACCATAAAACTAAAGTGGCCAGCCCCTATACCCACCCACCACACATTGTATATAAACAAATTTGATTTTATTATTGTTTAGCTATTAGTTGTATGTATAGCGAAGTATATAACACAACGCGTTTATATAACGTCCACCTTTTTTCACTTGAACGAATGTATACTGATGTCTAGGTTAGTGTTAGTTGAGTTTCGGTTAGTGATGTCACTTATGTAAATTGTATTATGTAAATACTAACTTTTGCACCCTAATTGTTTGTTTTCTATGTTTTTAATCTTTAAGACGTTGTTACCAAATATTTCTTTTATATTTATGAAGTGTTTTTTTTTATAACTCGGAGTTGCAATAATACTGGACACGAGTTAAAAATGTCAATCCTGGGGATAGCTTTTTAAAATTCCTTTAGTATTTTATTACTATCATTCAAGTACCCTGTAACTCAGATTAATATTTCTATTTATTCACTAACTTACTATTAATTTATTGACAGCTATATTTACAACTGTTTTCTGTAAAATAACTTCACTATCACTAGTACAGTCCCCACAAAAATTAACATCGTTAACATGAAGTGTCATTGCACCTCCGATGTAAAATGCACTGTATTTCTTTGTTTATAAAGAGTGTTATTCATTTACGCATTAAGTGTAATGTAACTAGTATTTGTACCGTCACTTAACATTTATAATCGTTGGTATAATTTAGATTTTTTATCGGAAACGTAGGATATAAAACTTTTCTAAATTTGGAAAATGTATTTTTAGCAGATTATAAATGATTTGAATGTTATAAAAACGGTTTTATAGAGGCATATTTTATATTAATTTAACATCACCATTGACATTATGTGTAAAGCATATATTAATGTTATTCTTCACCTTGTCCTACATACATTTGCGTGTCAACTCGTTACCATTGTCTCCTCAGTTCTGGGCATTCGAACCTGTCTTCCAGCGCACGTTTATTTCACTTTGTTATGTATAGTATAACACTAATGGAACGTAGCGGATAGTGTGTAGAATTTTGTACCTTATTGCACGAAATTTTATTTATGAATGGTAAAATTTGCTCAATGTTATCTAGTGGGTTAACTGATATACCAAAACGTAGTGTGCATTGTAAGTACTCGCTTGGAATGTTAGTAGTATAGAAATGACATTAATTAACGCAAATCTTCACGGCTATAATAAATAACTTATGTTACTGAGCTCTGTACAGTCGGCGGCGCGGGCATGGCTTCGAAATTGAATGTTGATGTCTTTTAGGAATGAGAACGTATTTGCGCGGCCGACTGTACTTATTGACGTTGTGTTTATATATAACATATTATAAAATGGAAAGTAAACTTACTTAATACAATTTATTTTTGTTTTATTCAAGGAGAAACCCCACTCTTACAAAAAAATAGTCGTATAAAGTTTATTCATTTATTTATATCAAAATTTCTAAAATAAAACTAAGTAAGTACTAGGCTGAAATAAATAATGTCAAAGTAATGTCGCATATTTAACATTTTGCCCAACATAATGCTACTTTCTAACGCCTCTGTGGTAAAGTCAGTGCAAGCGACGGGTAATATAATAATACGGCCAAACATTAAACAACAATAATAACATCGATTTGGCAAGCAATAAAACTTAAAAAAATAAGCGTTTCTTTTTTCGTATTTAAGTTTTCAACACATCGGCCAGTGGAAACTAGAATTGACTATTAACCCGTGGAATGCTCAAAAAAAAAAGTCAGTACATTTTCTATTGAGCTTATGCACATGCGTATGTGCACGCATCACTCGAGGGGTTAATAAAAAATTACCGCAAAATTTACCGAGATTTTAGCTAGTTTTACAAAGCATTTTGAGACCAAAACTGATTTGTAATGCCAGTGTAAGTCCATCATAAAATTCTATAAACTTCGTACGAACGGGAGCACACAAATGTAGGTAAATTAGCAGCTCGTTTGGCACATACGCCGATCTGTGCACGTAGCGTACCTTTTAACATAATCTTAATGCTATCGTGAAAGTTTGTTGTCACCGTACATACGGTTACGTTAACGTAACGCTGCGTAAATAGATTGTGCCAGGGCTACTGGAGCTTGGTAGTCAGGCGATGTGAAGTCGCCTTTACAATCAGCACTTATAAAATAATAATACCCTAAACTGTGATGCATTGTAATAGTATAAATCAAACTAATTCTAATGACTCGCACACAAGGCTCTTAATTATGTATATAAAATAATTAATAAATGATGAACTCGTGTATTATCTGTTTTAATGAATATTCTAAGCGAAAATCTGAACAAAAAAAATAGGCATTTCAAAATTTGAGTGAAGTGCGCATTTCTGTTAAAGATTGTCGTTATAATAACCACAATTAAAAACATAGTATTTATTATTGTTTGTACATAATACTGTCTCAGAACATATTTAGGGCCAGTTCAGAATCGTCAGATAAGTCTGGCCAACTCAATTAATTTCTTGTTATTAATTATTTAACATTGAATAACTGTCAAGTTATTTTCGTATTGGAAACAACGCCTCCTGTCTGGTGTTCTAATAGACACACAGCGAGTACCTACATGCATGGTTCACAAGTGTATGAGCGGCTGGGCGTCGTCCCGCTGCCGCGCGAGGCGCGCGCGCCACTCGCTACGGTCGAGCAGGATGCGGCGCCCGTACGCCGTGTGGATCTCGCGGAACGCCGCCTTCTTGCGGCCCAGCTCGGGCCTCAGGTTCTCTTTGTCTGGAAATCATCATCATTGACATAAAACCGGTCAAGTGCGTGTCGAACTCGCACATAAATGGTTCCGTACCACCGTAGAATAAAAACGTCAAAAATATCAAGTTTCGTGTATGGGGACCCTCTTTATTTTTAAATTTTATTATATTTTTAGTATTTGTTGTTGTAGCGGCAACAGAACACACATTCTGTGAAAATTTAAAGTAACTATTAAGGTTCGTAAGATACAGCCCGCTGACAGACAGAAAGACAGACGGACGGACAGCGTAGGCTTAATAATAGGGTCCCGTTGGCACCCTTTGGGTATGGAACCCTAAAAACGAGCATTACATTATCCAATTTGCAAAGCGCTAGGTGAGCTAGTGTGCTAACATTGAATGGTTTAAAGGCAGTTAGTGATCCAATCTAGTGCGATCATATGGGCATGTCGTGCTACAGCACTAATTTAGCGCTCTGCAAATTGGATAATGTAATGCCCACTAAACTTCGCATGGTTTTTCTCCCTATGGCATCACACAACTGCAATTACTGGTGTTACAGCTGTAGCAATTGACTGCAGCTCATCAATGGGCTGGCTCGGCCGGCGTAGTACCACCCTCTCACAGAGGATCGGCGTTAGGTAGCGTTTCGTACCAGAGAGCCAGAAGCCTAAGAAGTGAGAGATTAACGGTCTTATTCGTCAATTGTCCACATACACAATTATGAAAAAGAGACTTTAATAAGTGGTTCCAAGTACATTGGGACCATCTTAAAACAATAGACTATAAATGAAATCAATCAACTTCTTGTATGCAGCAATCACAGACACAATAGAAAATATTTGTGTCTCACAGGGATCCGTGTTAAGAAACAAAACATTTCAAACAAAACTAAATAAAGGCAGATAGCATGGTGGAAGGCTGGATTAAGTACTTTATAATCCGTGCTTAGTTAAAAACTACAATAGTACTCACGGTGTCTGCTGCCCTGCACGGCTTTCCCCTCCCCCTCGGCGACCCTGTTGAAGGGGTTGTACCGCTGCCCCCGCGGCGGCACCCGCGGCTCCTCCTCGGGCGGGGTCACGGTCACAAGCGCCGCTTCAGCAGCCGCCTCAGCTGCTCAACACCATAGGAATTTGAATGTCATAAAAACAAGTAACAAGTTTTTGTCAATGTTTCAATTGGTTTCGTTCATCCTGTGTCAATTATATATGAAACCAATTGAAACATTGACAAAAAGTTAAGCAATCGCCCCGCTGGACGCCATCTTTGCTTACCAAATAGGACAAGTATAAAAAAACGTACTATAAGTACATTGCTTCAATCATCTCAAAATGCACAATGTGACAAAATGCAACTAACGGCCGAATACTCAAAGGCTACTTAAATATTTAAGTCCCACTTAGCAGTTTGAGACGTCGTTAACTGTAATTTTTTGTATAGCGCGTCAAAGTTAAGCAGCTCTCAAATTTAAGTTGCGTACGAGTTTTCAGCCATATGTCTTGTTTACACATAATGCAACCATATGAAATACTTCATGTGGTCAAAGCAGAACATCAAGTCTCTTATCAATTAACCATTACGAAACCACTGATCTCTAATATTGTCGTTGTGGTTTCCTAATTATAAATCATACATTTGTGGCAGTGGGCATGTTGTTGTCAAGAGGACTGCTAATTGACTGGTGGTTTTCCGTTGGGTTTTAGCTAGCAGACTCGGAGCTTGGTGTAGGGATAATTAGACAGGAAGGAAAAACTTGTCTCAGTTATCATGACTTGGTTTTAAATAAAATGTGCTCAGTGATTAATCTTTACATTTCAATAAACATTGATATTGTTTTAAGAAAGCAGTATAGAAATGCGGCATATTGTTCGCGATAATTTAACATCCATGTCAGCAGAAGCCTTTATTTTTCTGATGCTATGAAAGGAGTCACATTGAAAGTTAAAAAAACCAAAACTCTTTTGTCAATTTTACTTTTATATTGCTATTACCTTCGGCCTCGTCGAGCTGCCGCTGTAGGTCGGCCACCATGAGCTTCATGTAGTCGTAGCTGGCGCACGCGAGAGCCTTCATCCACGCCTCCATGGAGGCCTGTGAGCCAGTGCACAGGAAGTATGTGCGCCCCCCCTCGCAGTGGAACACTATCTTGAAACTGTAGGATTCCTCTTCTGTGAGTTCTGTTAATCACAAAGAAAGGTTTTTTATTCATTTACAATCACTTTACAAGACATTATTTAGAACAAAAATGCGCTGTAAACTGATTCTATTAATTTAGAGTAAAATATTTACAGCATTAATAAAAATATTTGCACTCTGTGTGTTGTTTGGTCTTTGTTACCCATAGCAACTACCAACCTTCAGAGGTACTATCAAGGTCAGTCCTAGTCCTTTTCCCAGGGCAATACTTTAATCTAGTCTAGGGTCATGGCTTAACACTGCCTTGCTCCGGATAGGTAATTTTTTTAACAAAAGATTCATTGGATAACTTACCAATAGTGCATCCTTCTAAGATAATGACTCCAACTGGTTCTTTGTCACCTTTTTTGTCGAAATAAAACAAAAGGTTGCCTTTCAACACGAACCATCGTTTCTGATAGTTCTTGCCGACTTCGCCCCGCATATCGAGCCACCCGTCGCGGTCCACCGGCGTCGCGGACGACGCGAAAGCGCACAAATTCTTCTCGTTTATTTTCATTGTCATTAGTTTATTTATTCATAGAAATGGTTCACAAAATCACTGGTTTTGTATTATTGTTTTATTGTATTTTGATATTGTTTAACTGGCTGGCTATTATGTCTCGTTAGATAGCTAAAAGGCACAACAGTAATAAGTTACATGATATAATCATGGAATTATTAGTAATTATACAAAAAATCCCAAAAATAAAAACAGGGAAATGAAACAATGAATTGAAATTTACGCAATTTACGTACGAAGGATTTGACAACGACAGACAGACGCGATTTGATTTGACAGCTGACAGCTGACAGCGGAATCCGCTGGATGCGGGGATGCGTGCACATAGATTTATTATTAGCAGATACGAAGCTATTGTTTATGGTATACATATTTGATGTAAATATGGACCACATTAACGAAAACATATCTGTCTCATTCTTACTCGTGACAATTTAGCTATGTAAAACAGTACAGTATATGTCATATATTTCTTTTTTCTGGAAGTTTTTGGTTAGTTCCGTCAGTAAGCCGCCTCCCTGAGGGCCTTTTTGGACCGACATATTGGGTTGTCGGCTATGGTCGGGTCACTATGGTTAGTACTTCATCTGTCATGTCAGCGTCTTATACAAATTATTTTAAATTTTACGCTGAACTGTGTGTATTTTGTGACTCTTTATTATATTATTTAGGATTATTAAGGAAAAATCAATATAGTTTAGTGTTGCGTTAGGGCATGCAGTTCTGATTCTCTAAAGAATTTCGAAGGATTGTCATTTTTCAGGTTAGTTGTGTTATTTTCATATTTAAGTGTATTTATAGTGTGTGAAAATACCTTTCGTGTACATTATATTAATTTTTAATTGAGTTCCCGTCTATAATCGTACTCTCGAATTCATATTTTCAAATAAAATAGAACTAACAAATATTTGCTATGTTTACATAAAACCGTAGTGCTGTTCTTATAAGTTTTGTTTCAAATTTATCGATACAAATTCTATTCACCTACACGTCGGGCCGCGCTGCGGCGCCGTCACCCCGGGGTGACCACAAAGAAATTATTTTTGTTTTGGAAGGTGCGTGACTGCGCCGCCTTAAATTTGTTTTATAATATTTGTCATCACTACTCACGAACATAAAGATGCGCGACAGAGATAACAAGTTGATTTATGGATAGTGAACATTTTAAATTAAATATGGGATTTGCTAAAACGGCTTAAAGAAGTTAAAATAGAGTTTATTCAAAATCTCCCGATTTCGCAAGATTTTTAGCTGATAAATTTGTCGATTTTTAATTTTACGCTTTTGCTACACTGGGCAGTGGTAGGTAGGGATGATGGCCGTGTATGCATGAGGCTCTCCACACGTGCATATTTTCGTGGTAAAGTTGAGGCGCCAACAAGGCCGAGACATTGAAATTCTGGTGGTCTCTAACGTTAAATTGCGAACCCCGAAGAGTTGCCATGTGAAAATGACTTTACTTGAGCAGCAGCGTCACTCTGCACAACCATTTTAGAGGGAAGAGGGTGAGTCGCTCCACAGAGCCATAAAATAACATAATAGTCATAAATAAAAACATAATTTTTTACTGCCTACCCCCGATTAACGTGATATTTGTGCTGCGGTCTCTTTCCCCCCTTCATGACACTTGACTGACCGACTCGTTTGGTACACTCGTCGTCGCGGTGCCTCCTGTGTCTAAAAACCTTAATCGCACGAAATCTACTCAATCCTTTGTGTAATTGTGTTGTGTGAACTGGATAAACCCAAGTGAGTGCTCTAGTGATGTGCCTGCGCAGAAGAACCTGACGATCCAGCCATACCACCCTGGAAATGCACCCGCCTCCATCGTGTCGTTAATGTACACGCTTGACATTGACCTGAGCCTTACAGATTTGTCTCCCCCCTTTTTTGCCTTATTTGATTTAGCCCAGCATAGCTGAACCCACAGATTAGAGAAGTTGACAGATGTAGTCTTGGCAACAAACGAAGTGAAGCCAGGTAGCATTATATGTGTGCGTGACAACTAGGAGCAGCACTAGGGAAACATACATTTGTGTGCGTGTAAAGTTGTGTAGTTATAGGGCGAGATTGTATTCGCTTTTCTGTTTTGTATTTGCTTTGGTGGCTTCACTTTCGTGTTCTATGCGCTCCATCTGTAGCTCCTAAATCTGTGGCTGAACCTATCTAATCAGGACCCAGCACTTTTCCCGCGACATGATCGAGTATATCGATATGGATACTATCGACTAACTAAAAGTACAACACTTTTTGCTGTGCGCCATTTTGGACGGTCGTGTGCTCGGGTTTGGCTACAGATGACGTCACATAGGGCTCGTCCTTTCTCTCTTAGGTCATTGTGCGTGCAGCGCAAGAACGGTCATTGCGGCGAACCTTGGGGGAGGCCTATGTCCAGCAGTGGATGTCTTTTGGATGATGATAAACTTCATGCTTTATGCAGTACTACTTGTATGTAACTGGCAGGCTGATAAGACGATTACTGAATGTGGGTATGGATGGATCTCAATCATCTCGTGGTGCTAAAAAGTGTGCTATAGGTATACCGCAAGCGCTGTACCGCGCCTTAGGTATGCGCGGAGAGGTGGGAGGGTGAGACGGCGAGAGCGATGACGGATGGGGGAGTGGGACGGCGAGAGCGATGAGCCCCGCCGTCTCGCCGCTCGCGTACCTAAGGCGCGGTACAGCGCTTGCGGTATACCTATAGCACATTTTTTAGCACCACGAGATGATTGAGATCTATAGCATAAAGTATTCGATCTGTTAATATTAAAGACGTCCAAGGGTAGCTATTAATTTAGAGTACTAGCTTATGGTGAGCTGTTGCTGTTGGTGAGTCGGCCAGGGCTCTCACCTTTTACATGCAGAGCCGTATCAACACTTGGTACCCAGTATCTCTGTGCTCTCCCACCCCCTCACCAATAACCTCCACAAGTGTCAGAAGCCTTTTGCGTGCCAAAGTGCCTTTAAACTTTGTGCTACCCTATATAATAAAATGCTGTTGTCAAATCCTGCCCAGAGGGCATATATTATGTAGATAACTGCAGACAAAATAAAACAGTGCTTTTTAAATATGTAATATTTTATTCATAATTATTATTACCTATTTTCACAGTTATTTATAAAGTTATATTAATATCAAGTATTATACTAAATTTGTTTTACGAATTTCTAATGATTGCTCCATTTAGAAAATTTGATTTCCACATCAATCATCAGATTTGACCGCTTACAACTAATATATGACAAAATGGTGAGGTCTATGTACAGTACGATCCCAATTCCCTAAAAAAATTGACAAATTCACAATAACAAAAAAGTAAAAAAAAACGAAATCCTAAAAATAATTCATTCAACTACGAATCTCGCTTAACAACTGTACAAAATATTACGAGTGGTTTCTTTAAAACGTGCTCCATTATACATCGGCAAAGTGGGCAAATAACTAACGGTATTCGACACTATATCGAGTATGTACAAAATGTCCTTTTACAAAACAAAATAATAAACTATATACAACATCATTAAATATTCTCAAATGCTGTAACACATTTAAAACATTTCATATTCAACTAGGCATAATTCAGTTAAGAGGCGGACGGGCCGCTGCCACGATTAAATAATTTATGCATACCTCCGCGGCGCGTGCGCTCACGCGTGTCATACAAAACCTGTACAAATTGCCTACCATCACTTGACGATACAAAAATAATAATAATTAGGTACCTACTAAGCAACAAAAAATAATTTACAATCTGATTTCTGATAATTTATTTTGTTCAATCAAAATGTAAGAAGATGATTTAAGATTTTTGATTTTCCCGAACTCAGTCCACAGAAATAAGATTAAAAATGGAATACATTAATGAAAATGAAATGAAATGAGTAGTACACGATTGACATCACGCATCGGACATAAATATATACAGTTTGTTTCACAGCACACCTCTACGCTTATGCTTTAAATATATTAAAATAGAAAATTCTCATTAAAACTACTAAACTGTCGGAGATTCGACGTATAACACGCACTTTCTATGTTGTTTCAAATGGCTCCACTTAATATTTTTACTGTTACAAAATGACAATGTCTATCTTTACAAATGCTACAAACACTCTAGGGGGCTCCTTTATATTAACTAACCGTAAACTATTGGTGTCACTAATTAGCTTCCCAACTGCGGCGGTACCACATATCTTCTAGCAAATCTGTTTATTTTAGAATCATACTCTACCGACATCGCACAGACATTATCGGCAGCTAACATTATTGAATACTTTGAACATTTTTTTAAATTTTACTATACCATCAGTGCAACGTGGTAGTTGTGTGAAGCAATATTTGAGCTTGTTCCCTCATATTAAAATTGTACAAGATTACACAAATCATGATTACAAATGGTCAATAATCTTTAAATTGTCACTGATTTCAAATTATTTATCTACAAGATTCGCGAACCAAACTCGTGCTGGAAGATTGTAATACTAATAAAATGGGTTTACAAAAATAATGGCTCAAAGGGATTCGACGATTGAAATATAGAAAAAAACACGTAAATCAGATGTGGACGACCGTCACGAAACACTTGTAAAAAATATCTAAAATACTACACATATCTAACTCCTTTGGTAATTCATACCGGTTTATTAAAATAACAAAAATAATAAAAAGAATATATTACATTATACATACAACACAACAATGTATGTTACAATTGTAAACATTGTGACGTAATTTTCATTCAGGAAAATATCTTATGGCGTCATACTTTCACTACTCTTGGCATGTCGTGAGAATGGAAAAATTTAATTAAAAGTGTTGTTAAAATAATATAATCTCGCTGTTACATATCAAGCTCAATCTATACTATTCATTGATCAAGCCTGAACATCAAAATTATAGTAACAGAGAAATAGTTGCGATTGAGATCAAAACAGGTTTGATTATTGTGAAGTAAAATAAGATTTATGTCAAAACATTAGACGCCAAAGCGGTGCACAATTCTGTTGGTACAGACCACAGAGTAAAGACTAAAGAAAGAGGTGCCCTTATTAGATATTTGTATGAAACAAAACATGGTAATTGTTTTTTCATTTTCATTTTACTATTTACCGGTAAATAGTTGAACTACTCGCTTCGTTTTATGTCGATGTTAGTACTAGGCCGACCACTCGGCCGACTTGCTTAGGGCCAGTCCCCTTAGTAACTGGTCCATGGTACAGACTAATTATCAGAGTTGCAAAAAACAGGAAATTTAAAATGAAAACTGTTTAAAACTTGTTTAAATCATTGATTTAAATCAGAAGGAATAAATCACCATGTTTAAAACATGTTTTAAATGATTAAAATAAAACATGTTTTAAACACAGTGTTTAAAACAAGGTGATTTTTTCGTAACAACCCTGCTAATTATATTGCCATCCTATTCATGATTGTAATGTTTGAGCAAGACAGAAATATTTTGTGTCACAACTGCCACCAATTGGCACCATTGTGCATGAGATGGATAGATCTTTAGAAGCATTGAACATACTTTAATTTAATTAAAATGACTGGTGACTAATGTAATTAAATATTAACTATATCGACACGAGTTTTAAGAGCAATTTATTTTATCTAACAACAACAATAATCCCATTTTGGTGTTTTGTTTTCCATCTATATAGTTTTGCCTATGCCGTTAAAAGCAAAACTTATTACTATATTTGTTTTGCGTGCAGCAAAACATTAATATTGTACGCCTACAAGGTGTCGCAATTGTCGTATACGTATAACTGAAAGCTACGCAAAATGAGGTTCTTTATAATTCTGGAACGAGAGATCAGGAAGTATAAGTTCTTGATGCGACAAGACTGCAATGGAAGTGGTTCTTCACAGGAAGGATTTGTTTTTGTATTGGGATGAAAACATATTGAGAAACAATACTGATTATGTTTGGGTATCAATGTTTTGAGAGTAGGAAAAATAAACAATTTGACCATAGGATGAAGGCAAATACTTAAAATTTAGAATTTGGATTCTAACTAATCCATTTGATTTGAACAAAGTCAAAATACATTGTTGGAGAATATAAACTCAATAAACTGACCTATTCAGTTTTAGGATTTAAATTATTAGCAAGTCTAATGTAATGGTATTGATAAATAAATATCAATCGAAAATCGGGTAAATGTTCGAATTGGGTTTACTAAAAACAATCAAATGTATATCAAATATTAGTGATCTAATTTCCCGGCTTATCTAGCTTGTTTTTTTTTTACCTTTTCTAATAGTTTACTTATAACATTTCTGATATTTTGCTTTAGAACTTTGTGAGTGGTAACATTTGTATCATCTCGCTCTGTTTAATATGTTTACTTATTTCTTCTCAATGAGAAGCTCTATATAGTAACTGCAATATTTGCCAAAAATTTGACTCTTAGTATAAGATATACAGATACTACTAGTCAACAATTCAAACAGAGAGAAATGACAACTTGCAACCAACATTTATTTTCCCCTACACCTAGTGGAGAGGACTCACCAACACCAGACAACAATAACATCATAACGAGGCCTTACACTCCCTACCATATATTTAATTTATCTAAGTACTGTCAAATCAACTAGGACACTACGCTTACGCTGCCTTTACGTTATTCTATCATTTCAACTTGTAGTGGGGCACTGGGCAGAGTTGGGCAAAATTTAATTGCAAATTGCATGTACTGTCACAATTAACAATAAATTTTGAATTGTTTGTCAATCGCGAACAAATCACAATTAATTGTTACTTGTGACACCACCTGCAATTTGCAATTCATTATTAATTGCAATTAAATTTTGCCCCACTCTGACACTGGGAATGAAAACTTTCATCTAAGTCTATTGTGTACTTGAACAGAGTAAATAATTTGTCTATGAGTGGTTGATTTTCTGATAGGAGTTTCAAGGAAATATAACATTCACTAGTAACATTTTTCAATTCAATTGGTATATTTTAAAATACATGTTTACGATAATTACGTTCCCAATGCCGCCACTACAAATAAACACTCCATAATACCAACTTTAATAACTTACATACTCAAATAAATTATTGAATAGGCAGAATAGTGATGTCCTAATGTAGTTGTGACCATTTGCCATGGACAACTTGTATTGGCGCGAGATAATTTTACACGGCAATGGAATATCCTTTCCTTGCTAGATACAGACAAGCTGAATGTAGTGACAATATTGAGGCAAACATACAATCAATTAGAGGCTTCCATCCAGGCTGACGTTGGTTGGTAATACTTCTGACACACAGTTGACACACACAAACTTCTTTGAACTACCCTTCGTTTGAGAATGGCACAACTACACAATACATCACTGCTACACTTAACGATCAATGGCCATAATCACTAAACACTTCAATATTCCTTCTCGTAACTAGCGCTACACGTGGTCGTGTGCTGCGCGGTGGGCTAGCAATCACATCACTATCTTTGAACGTAGTTAGCACGCAGCACATGGTAAGGCGAGCTAGCAGTCGCATCACTATTTTTCGTCGTTAGTAACGCGACACTTGGTGTAGCTAGGCGGGTTAGTTATCGCATCACTATTTCTCGTAGGTGGTGGCTAGGCGCGCTAGCCGAGCGCCGCGGCCGTGTGGTACAGCTGCATGAGCACTTGTACGTGCAACGGCAGGCACGAGAGTCGGTCGTGCGTGTTGCTGTCCAGCGCGAGCCACGACAGCGCGTTGTACCCCTCTAGTACGTATCTGTAACGAAAATGAGTATGTAAATAAGCAACACTTATATTGGTACCACAGATGACTCTAGCACTCTAACACTGTAACACCCAGATAAGGGGAAATTACGAGAACAGCATTGCCGAAATGTAACATTAATTCGTAACCATCGGTAGATTTTGTTGATAACATAATATTAGCAGTGCTTGTAAAAGACTAGCTATTGCACTGCCCTAAAAAAACAATCTTTAGGTGTGTACACTACGCTTGACCGGCCTCGCCTGAGCCATCGGCAGGGAGCCGAGCGGTCCGGCCGAGCGATCATGCGTTTAGTCTGTAGTATATATACCCCCAAATTCATAGAAAGTTGGAATTATAATGTTCCTAAAAATGCTTTTCAAAACCATTGTAAACTGGCTAAAATCTTTACAAATTCGGGGGTTTGTGTGTGGTATGTAGCGGTACCTGAGCACGTCGGTGGTGGTCTGCGAGTCGAGCGGGTGCGTGTTGTGGTCGCGGCGCTGCGTGAGCGAGGTGAAGTCGTCGGCGGCCTGCAGCGAGCCCGCGTGCAGGTGCAGCGCGTTCTTGAGGAAGGCGGGGCAGGCGCCGCGCAGGTGCGCGCAGCCCGCCCACCACCACGCCGGCATGCCGCCCAGCGGCGCCGTCGACACCAGGTACCCCAGCGCCAGCGGCTGCTGCAGCAGCGCACCCACTTGCTCCTGCACACAACCATTCCGTCACTACATCTCGCCCCACTACATCAAACCGCGACGACCATGTCATCATCATCAAGTTGGCGGGGTATCAAGGCGAATTGCGGTAGGTCAATCAAAATATGTACTGTGTAATCAGAGTTGGACAAAATTTAATTGCGATTAATCAATTGCAAATTGCAGGTGATGTCACAATTAACAATTGTGTTTTGTTCGCGATAGACAAACAAATTAAAATTAATTGTTAATTGCGACACCAGATGCAATTTGCAATTAATTAATGCGACTTATTGGTATGATGAAGATGAAGTACAGTTATCATATCACATCCCCTATAATAGAATCATGCCTATGCTGTCTCCAGTGGACATCCTCCCTCAACGCAGGCCACTGAAGTCGGTCTTCAGCTGTTTGTATTCAGTTTTTGACAGCCACCTTTCACTGGTCGTCATCAGGCCGTCACGGGTTAAGGCCGCCAAATACATACGGAATTCCATTTCGGAATAACGAATCGGGATTCCGTAAGCATATCACACAGATACGTTTATTTCCGTTCGGAATAATTCTGGACGCACAGGCTACCATACGGAATTCCGAAACGGAAAAAAAATACCCGTATGTATGTGATACGTCCATACATTTGGATGGATTTACTGCGTTCGGAATCCCGATTCGATATACCGAAACGGAATTCCGTATGTATTTGGCGGCCCTAACACTGGATGAAAGTGTATCGTATAGCGGTGTGTATGTATGTGTGTGTGTAATAGTGGTCGTGCTCACGGCATTGGTGTCGTCCTGGTGGTGGTACGCGGCGGGGTGGTGGTGGTGCGCGGCGGGGGAGGCGGCGGGGTCGTCGTCGGCGCGGCGCGGGCTGCCCGGCGCCCACATGTTGTTGAACATGTCTCCGATCAGCAGGTCCGTCATGTTCATGTTGTCCTCGCCCATGTCCTCGTCCATGTCCACGTTCAGGAACATCATGTCGTTGTCCTCGCCGTTCGCCATCGGCTGCTCGAACGGCATCGGATTCGACTGCGGGACGGATATAACGAAACGATTTAGAGATTTAGTCGGTGATGATTTCCCTGAGAGGGCAGGTAGACATACTGCCAATATTAAACAATATTTTTTAAAAATTTACCCTGGAAAGCAGAATTGATAGTATATCACAGCGTATACGCGTTATCGTTGGACACCATTGTCAACCCTGGCTTACAGGAGTAACAGTGGTGGGAGAATGAGGCGGGCCTAGTCCCAAAAAAAGTATGTCACTAATGAAATAAAATTAATCCTGTTGAATGATTTAACCATTAATTCATTAAGGTCATAAAAATCTGCATCATAGGCCAACAATGCACCCACGACTATTCACAAGTGCATCGTTAGTTTATTGGTTGTGGCCCTGACCTGTGTGGTGGCGGATGTTGGGAAGACGAGTATGTGCGTGGCGGTGACGTCGCGCGGCGTGTGCAGATGCGACTGGATGGAGGCCTGGCTGAAGCGCTCGTCGGGCGTGAAGCGGTCGGCCATGAGCCGCAGGCAGGAGTCGGGCTCCGTGGACACGAGGCAGGCGGACAGGATGCACGGCGCGCCGCCCGGGTACAGCACGCCGCACGACCCGCACACCTCGCGCAGCGTCGCCGACGCGCGCGACAGGTGCTTGCGCGACAGCAGCCAGCTCCATCCTGCAACACGGAACACTATACTCGAAACGAGATACCTTGTACGAGGTTTACTTGCGCTTGCAACGATTATCACACCGGCATATAGTTTAAATTAATTTATCATTTTTTAAAAATGACAACCGTTTCTTTAGGCACTGTGTCTAATGTTGTGTAACGTGAACATTTTCACTAAAATTGTAGCCTTATCTAAACCGATTAAATAAAATCAGTAAATTACATTATTTATTTCATTTTACAGAGCAGACGTGAAATTTTGTGTCAATATTGCTCATTCTGCACATGGATTATGATCACAAATGAAGTAATTGTGGGTGATTCGTATTAGAATGGTTGAGTTTGGTACGTTACCTTTGAGTTCGCCGTGTCCGATGCGTCCGACGCGTCCGACGACGAGCCGCCAGGGCTGCGCCGCCTGGCTCATGACACCGAGCGTGAAATCCATCAGCTTCGTCAGCCCGAGCCTCCGCGCCGGCCCGCTCCGCCTCCGTCGCGATCTGTACACACATGTTTTACTTTACAAATACATACTTTTTGAGTACGAAATTTGTGACCTAATCGTAGCGATGAAGCAAATGATGTGTACGGCGTAATGTGTACCTGTGCGGCACGTGTATGTTGATGGCGGCGGTGTCGAGCAGCTCCCCGCGCGCGTCGGTGGCGGCGGCCAGCAGCCAGCGCTGGTCGTGCGACAGGCAGTAGGCCAGGAACAGCACGCCGCTCTGCTCGCCGCCGCCCTGGCCCCACGTCTCCGCCACCTCCTTGAGCGCGCGCGGCGCCGCCAGCACCCACGCCGGCGAGAACAGTTTGTACGGCTCGCGGTTTTTCTCCTGTCGTAACGTATTAAACATTAGTTTGAATCATCGGTGGTTATTTTGGAGGGCATCAGTGGTCGATGGTAGCGTGCACTCACGTCCTTGGACTGCATAAAGAGGTTGGCGTGCGCGGCGGTGCCGAAGCCGGTGAGCGACTTGCCGTCGGCGTGGTGCGCGAGCAGGCGGCGCGCGCCGGTGAACACGCTGAAGGCGAGCGCGCGCACGTCGGAGGCGGGCTCGGGCGCGCCGCCCGCGCAGCCGCCCCAGCGCGCGCGCACGCTCTCCAGCGACACGATCTTGACGAGCGGCGCGTGGTGGCGCAGCGCGTCCGCCAGCCGCTTGGCCAGCCGCAGCAGCGCCAGCAGCGCGCGCGGCCGGTGCGCCGGCGCCGCGGGCGGCTCCACCACGTACACCACCAGCGCCGGCGCGCCGCCCTCCTCCCAGGCGGCGGCCGCGCCCGCCGCCGCCGCCGCCGGCTCCGCGTCCGGCTCGGCGGCGGGCGCGCCGGCGGCGGCGGGCGAGGCGGGCCGCGAGCCGCGCTCGGGCGTGGCGGGCGCGCGCGGCGGCTCCCCGCCGCCCTCGAGCAGCGCGCGGTCCACGGCGAGCGCGGCCAGCTGCGGCGCCAGCGAGCCGCGCGCCGTGTCGCCGTACGCGCGCAGGTACGCGCCCAGGCGGCCGGGCGGCAGCGCGCCGCACCACTCGTCGCGCTCGGCGGCGGCGGCGGCGGCGGCGCGCACGATGCCGTCCCGCGCCACGCGCGACACGGCGCGGTGCCGCCCCAGCCGGCACGCCTCGTACGCCGCGGACAGCTCGCGGAAGAAGGTGCGCAGCGGGTCGGCGAGCGCGTCGCAGTCGGCGGCGAGCACCACGTACGCGACGTCGCGCGAGTACGAGTAAGGCTCGAGCGCGAGCCGCTCCCAGTGGCGCAGCGCGTGCGGCGCCAGCGACACCCAGTCGCGGTCGTGGCCCACCAGCAGCGGCGGCACGGGCTGCGGCTCGCACAGGTCCTCGTTGCCGCGCCCGGCCAGCCGGTGGAACTGCCGCCACGTCAGCGGGCCCGTCACGCCGTCCCACATGCGCGCGCCGCAGCACCGCTTCTGTATCGCGTCCTGCAGCAGCGGCCGCAGCCGACGCATTAATCTGCCCCAACGAACGCGCTCTCGTAAAAACACTTATCATAAAAATACTTTTGCTGAAAGAAAATTCAATAAATGCTGTCGTTGGTTACCTGACTACGTCCCGCGAGGAGCGCGGCGCGCGCGCGCCGATGAACGGCCAGCGGTGGACCGAGCCGCCGCTGCTGGTGCTGGTGGTGCTGGGAGCCGGGCTGGAACTTGATAAGCTCGCGGACGCGACCGCCGCGCGCAACGCTCGCGCCGCCGCCGTGCCACCGTCCGTGTACCTGTCGAGTAACGATTTTATAAAAATCGATAAACGCACAGTGGTAAAACAAATTTAATAGTTGAATAGATTTTAAAAAACGACTTTTCATCAAAATTACATACACAATCGCATATGTGATGGTACCGCGTTTATAAAAACGCGGGTATTATAAAATACCGCGAGGTAATTAATGACAGGTGATGAGATGTAATGTAATCAGGGTTGTTACGAAAAAGTCACCTTGTTTTAAACGCCGTGTTTAAAACATGTAATAATCATTTAAAACATGTTTTAAACACGGTGATTTATTCCTTCTGATTTAAATCAATGTTTTAAACAATGATTTAAACATGTTTTAAACAGTTTTCATTTTAAATTTCCTGTTTTTTTGCAACTCTGAATGTAATACGGACGTTTGACGTTTGACGGGCCCGTTAGCGTGGTTGGCGCGGAGGCGACTTTCACGCTGCAGGTCGTAGGTTCGATTCCTACCCGTGACATGCATTTGTGTGCATGAACATGTCTGTATGTCCGGAGTCTGGGTGTATATGTACATTAAGTATGTATTTACAAATAAAAAAGTAGTATATGTAGTAATATCAGTTATCTGGTTTCCATAGTACAAGCTCTGCTTAGTTTGGGTTCAGGTAGCCGTGTGTAAAAAATGTCCCATGATATTATATAATACAGGTGTACTGTGTACTACTCCACCAAGCTAACTAGGAGCTCGGATGGAATGCGGCTTCGCCCGCACACCCGCCACCGCCACCGCCAGCATGCGGGTGACGTCACATTTGCCAGGCTCCTAGTTGGCTTGGTACAGTAGTGTGTAGTGTGTACTGACTCGAGCAGGTTGAGCCGGTGGTCGTCGTCGGGCGGCGGCTGCGCGGCGAGGTGCGCGGCGCGCGCCAGCGCAGACGCGTCGCCACCCGCCAGCGCCGCGCACTGCGCCACCACCACGCCCGCCACCTCCCCCAGCCCGCCGCCCCCGCCTGGCCCGCCCCCGCCCCCGCCCGGCTCCTCCGCCAGGCCCGTAATCTCCATCTCGTCCTACCAACACATACCGTGTTACCATTAAACACAATGTACACAAATCCTTTCAAGAAAAAGGTAGCGATATAAACCGAAAAGCAGCAATACCTGAGATGGTGGAACGATCTAGCGAAGATTGTCACTACGGCTCGTATTAATAAATGCATCTCAAAGTTGAGATCGATCTTAAAATGCTGTTTTTGACAAATATTCCCTACATTAAACGTCAAAACTGCATCTTAAGATCGATCTCAACTTTCAGATGCATTTAGCCTTAGTAAATGGTGATGGAAAATATTGTTAGAAATCTTGCATCTTTCGAAAGACACAAACAAAATTGTAATAAGAAATCGCGAGAACATTGCAACTACTGGGGCCTTACCACGAACTCTTATTGCGATTCAATTACAGGAACGTTTGAACGATTCAGCGTCTTTTTGTGCAATGACGTACCTTATTGTCATGACAATAAGAAACGTCATTGCACAAATGGCCGCTGAAACGTTAAAACAAAACTGCTATAAGAGGTGGTGGTAAGCCCCCTGAACCGTAAAATGAAATAAAAACCAATTCAAAAAACAATTTATATCTAGCAGATACCCCCATTATTCCCAAAACGGGATTCTTTAGAACAAAAAAAGTACTCTATTATAAATTTTCACAAATTTGAGGATTACTTTATCAGAGCGTAGCTCTATAAATGTAGAGTCCTAGGCCGCCTAGTCTAGACTCATGTGGTCAGGCTTACCTCGTAGAAGAGTCCGGCGCGGTGCGCGAGGCGACGGTTGAGGATGGCGCTGAAGCCGCACGTGCAGTGCGCCGGCTCGTCGTCGGGCGCCGGCGACGCCCAGCCCGCGCCGCCCGCCCCGCCGCCCGCCCCGCCCCCGCCCCCGCCCGCGCCCGTGCACCCCGCCAGGTACGTGGACGCGTCCGCGCCGCGGATGTTGCCCACAACCTGTACCACACAACATAGTAAAAAAAAAGTTGCAACTGTTTTTATTTACGGGACGCCGAACCAGTCAAGTGATAAAGGACAACAAAAAATTGCACTAAACCATTGACGGAAGTAAACTCCCGATGACGTCGTTGCTGCCCAAACAAACAACGAACACAACAACCTTGTTCGACGTGTACATATTTTGTTAGGAGCTAGACCATCGATATAGAAAAGGCTTAGATTCAGCAAGTTAGTCCAAATCGTGTCACCACCAAATGTACGTTAAATTCAAAAAAGTACGTTGATTTATATTGTCATACAAGCTGTCAAAAACCTCTCGCCTATGTGCGTAACAGCTGCAGTGTGGTTTGTACAAGAAAGCGAGATGGGGTGACTGCGCGCGGGAGTAGGATGG
This sequence comes from Drymonia ruficornis, assembly GCA_947859195.1. Lineage (NCBI taxonomy): Eukaryota > Metazoa > Arthropoda > Insecta > Lepidoptera > Notodontidae > Drymonia > Drymonia ruficornis. The sequence goes on from OX401908.1 coordinate 13,574,705, forward strand.
CACGAGGTCGCTAGGGACCTCTTGATGGCGAACGGTCATGCACAATGCGATACACACACTACCATAGTCGCCGTGTCGCATTTGAATAATAGTTGAAGTATAAAAGTTACTCATCTTTAGTCTTTTCTAAATAGATGGGCTAGACTAATAGTCACGTATTACCAATGTGTGTACGCACCATGGACCAGTGACTAAGGGGACTGGCCCTAAGCAAGTCGGCCGAGTGGTCGGCCTAGTACTAACATCGACATAAAACGAAGCGAGTAGTTCAACTATTTACCGGTAAATAGTAAAATGAAAATAAAAAAACAATGACCACGTTTTGTTTCATACAAATATCTAATAAGGGCACCTCTTTCTTTAGTCTTTACTCTGTGGTACGCACCTTAGGTCCCGCGTTGCAGACGCAGAGCGTGCAGCTGTCGAAGTTGTGATCGCGGAACACGTTGAGCACTGTGTCGGCGAGCAGCACGTTGACGAGCAGCGGGCAGGCGGCGTGCAGCGGGCCGCCGCACGCCGCCCGCCGCGCCGCGCCCGCCCCCGCCGCGCCCGCGCCGCCCGCCCCCGCCGCCGCCGCGCCTGCCCTACCAGCCGACCACGAGCGCCGCGACCGCGCATCTCGCGACTCCGCCGCGGGTGATACTGATCGTTTCACTCCTGTTACATAATACTACAAATATAGCAGCGTACCTATACCTCCTACGATTTTTGGATAACCAGGGTAGTCCAGGCATAGACAGATAGACGGTTTGCGAAAGTATTGCCTTTGTATTTTGTCGGCGGTTGGCATTTAAACACCATGTATAATATGACCATTTAACAAACGCCGCGCTGTCTGTAATCAGCCAAATGAAAAGCAGGATACCATAATGAGAAAATGGTTATTACGAATAAGATGTCCTTCCTAACCTAATGCCCTCAGACAAGCCGAAGTTAGAGTGAAATGGAAGCAACTGGTCAATGACCTCGTCAAAGCAGTTCAAGAAGGGCACGATCTTCAGTAAATAAGAAAACTATAAATAAGTTACAGACCTGTCCTGATGGCGTCCGCTGCAGGCTCCTCCCGCTTGGCGGGCTCTCGGTCGCGGTCGCGGTCCCGGTCGCGGTCCGGGTCGCGGCAGCGCGGGCGGTACACGGCGTGCGGCGGCAGCGCCACCGCCGGCAGCAGCTGGCTCGGCAGCGTCGCCAGCGGCGCGTACTTCGACGACCCCACGTACTTGTATATCGTCGGCGGCTTGAACACGTACGACCAGTCCTGCAGAGCGACCGGTTTCAAATCAAGTTCCATCCGCTTTTTGAGGTTATCGATGAACCTAGTGTTTTGCGTCTGAGATCGTTCAAAATAGTACCGTCTTTTGACTTACTTTTTTATGGTACTGAGGTGGCAAACAAGCTTATGGCCCGCCTGACGTTAAGCAGTTACCATAGCCTATAGATGCTTGCAATACCAATGGCATAGCTCGCACGTTGCCGACCTGAAGGGGTCGGGCTTCCGGCTCTCTCACTCACCGTACGAAACGTAGCTGTAAAAGCTACTTAACGCCGATGTTGTGAGAGGGTGGTGCTACTCCGGTCGAGCTCGGCCGTATACAATATGTTAAGAAAACCCTGTCCGACCCGAGAACGTATTGTTGGGTATCGAGATTAGATTCTATTTTTGAAAAAATCTTATTTTTTTGCATAGTAAGTGTCCCACTGCTGGGCAAAGGCCTCCCATATTTTTTTTGGAAAACCCATACCCCGTGTACATAAAAAAAAACCATAAAATGACGTCATCACATACTTTGTGGTCAGGGGTGCCGCCACACGATCAAAAATAATTACTTCCTAACGGTTTTGTCATATTTTTAAAATTTGCTACATTTTGAGGGAAAAAGGCAAAAAAAAATGGCATTTCAAATTGTCATTAATATGTTTGCTATTATGAATATTTAATTTTTATTATTTTATTTGGTCATGTGATTGGGAAACCTAAATACCGGTCTCGGGTCGGACAGGGTTTTTTTTAACATATTGTATGATCTGCAGTCAATTGGCTACAGCATGGCTCTTCCACCAATAAAACTACTGTACCGAGTATATGCGGGGTATAATGTCCGTCGGGCCAAATTCCGTAATATGAATCGGATCGATCGCAGTCTATTGTACCCATGTTAGTAGGTACATAGTATACAAGTGAGTGTATCAGTGTTGTGTGTGTACCTCGATGGCGGCGTCGGGCGGCGGCGAGCCGGCGCCGGGCGCGAGCGCGGGCGGCGCGAGGCGCAGCGCGGCGGGCGTGGCGTCGTCGGGCAGCGAGAAGCCGGGCGACGGCTGCGCGTGCGCCTCCATGCTGGGCGGAGTGGGGAACATCTTGCTGAGCTCCTCGGCGCGCGGGCACGCCGCCAGCCCGCGCCCGCACCGCGACTCCTCCACGGACTTGTTCGAGTCCGGCGGCGTCGACACTTGCAGCTACGGAACGACACACACTTATACTTACACTGCACGGTACACCGCTTAACACGTACATTGAAGGGTGCAGGTAGCTCAAGACGCTGTCATAAAGGTCTCGATCCGACAGTCTCAGTACGTACAATAAACATTACCGCTGTTATAACACAATTATAGTTATAGCTCAATTCGTAGAGCGAAAAGTTATTTCCGTGCCGAGTTATAGGTACCGATGAATTTTAAACCGTCGAATGTCTTATTAGTGAGGTGTACAAGGCGACATAAAACTAGTACGATAAAAAATAACTGTAAATATAAATCATTATAATTTTTAGAATATTTATTTATTGTATCAAACGGTTTTAGGCATAATTTAGAACGATAACCAATTTACGTGGAATTTATGTTTTCAAAGTCAAAGTCAAAAGGTTTTTATTCATGTAAGCTCATTAGAGCATTTATAAATAGTCAATATAAACAATATTTTAGCGTTACCACCGGTTCGTAATGTTGCTTCCATTGAGAAGAGCCGGCAAGAAACTCAATGGTTACTCTTTTCAAAAGAATAATTGTATACATTTTCAAACAGTAACGCTATTTTTTAATGGTTGCCAAAGTTACTCCTTATAACATCAGCTATCTGCCAGTGAAAGTCCCGTCAAAATCGGTCCAGCCGTTACGGAGATTAGCCGGAACAAACAAACAGAAAAAAAATCCAGTGTTTTTGTTAAAGTACCGTCCGTATATACTTTTATACGCATTTAGTTAGAAGCTGTTATTTTGACATTACAAAAAGACACTTTAATTTTATTTGTTTGTATAGATGTCGGACACTGTACAAACGTTAATAGTGTTACTAAAACTAGGGATATAGAATGAAGGGTGCACTCACAAGTCTTACCGTCTCATCGCCGCTGGCCGCGTCGTCCGAGTTGTCGAATATTTGGTCGAGGTCTTTGAACGTCGGGCACAGTCCGTCCGACGTGAACAGGTTCTTGTATTCTTTTGAATCTTCCTGTTGAGGAAACCGCGATTTATTGCAATGTTCGTGAGGGACTGTGCCCTCCTATTGAGAGGGACTGTGCCCGGTATGATGGTAATGAACTGACCCCTTGATACATTGTGACCAAAATACCATCGAATCGGGAATTCCGGCGTGATCATAGACCGTAGTTTTTTTTTAACTTTACACGTTCCGTATTTATTTCGTGTTAACAACAAGGGCTTGTCAAAAAATATCTACCACGAATGATGTCGCCTAAAGACGCTGCCTCTTTTTTAAATCGTAGGAAAATATTTTCCCCTCGCATTGAGGGGAGGCCCGTGCCCAGGAATGGGACGTAAATAAAAGGGCTAAGACAAAGTCGATATATTGTCACAGCCGGCCGTTATGTCTCCTGAATCGCGATATTTATCGACTACATTGGCGGATCTTTCCCGGAATTTTAGATGACGACCCACGGATCTGTGTCCCGCTATGTTGACCGTGTAAGGTCGCGTTTACGCCGTGGTCTCCTATTCAATGCCATCGGCCGCTTACAGCGTCACGCGTACGCCGCGTCACAATTTTACTATAGTGACGTCGGCGTGTGAAGGAGACCACAACAGTACATTTCTATAGTAACATTGTGACGCGGCGTACGCGTGACGCTGTAAGCGGCCGATGGCATTTAATAGGAGACCACGGCCTTAGGCGTTTTTAGTGGCACCAATCCTGAGCCTGCTTCCCTGTGAACATGGTGGCACTCACATTGTGGTCGTGCTTCTCCTGCTTGATGTGGAGGGCGGCGTGGTCGAGCATGACGGGCATCTTGGTGTGGTCGTGGCCGGCGTACAGGTCGCCGCCCGCGCCCGCGCCCAGCGCCATCTCCTCGTGGAAGCAGTTCTCCTCCGACTTGAAACGCTTCACGGGGTGCTCCAACCTGAACCACAATCAACAAAGATAACCACAAAATAAAAAAAAGATTACATAAAACAAAACATTTCTACAGCCCGGCGAGAGCAATCTTCTATCGTATCTATGAAATCTGTAACATGAGCGACACGGAACAAGCTCACGTTAATGTAAAGCTGAAGAAGTTTGGTCTGGAGGTTCTGAAGTGAAAATGTAACCGAAAAATGAACACATCCATCAAAAACTTGAAAGATACTGATGCGCAAATCGGTTAAATAATCTGGCGAGCCTAAAGATTCACGTCAAATTAGCTACTTTTGACGTGGCCGATTACTCGCTGAGAATGTAATTACTAATTAGCATGCAAACATAAATTAATGAAAAATTTTCACAAATAATTCAAGTGCCGTAAAGAGATCTAGCATACCTGTTCGCCAGGGGTACGTAGGACACAAAAGAGAATATTATTAGTCTCGGACACGTAAATTAGTGTATAAAAACTTTTCTTAAAATGAAATCAATCACACTGTGGGATAACCATTCCGGAAATATTTGCATATACCCGTGGCTTTATTTCCCACAGTAAAATTTTGTACCTGTAACAAATATTAGTTTTTTTTTTTATCGTCTGTAGTCTAGGGGCGAACACGTTGAGCTGGCAATCAGAAGGTTCCAGGTTCGATCCCCGGTTGGACATGCACCAATGGATGAATTTTCATCTATGTGCATAATTTACAGTTCGCTTACGGTGAGGGAAAACATCGTGAGGAAACCTACGTATCCCTCGGGATTAGGTAATAGTCAGTTCCAGTATACACGGCGACAAGGTTCACCACCTGTTACGTTTGGTTCTGACTATCCGGTGAAACGTGGGCTTTGAGTGGACTTAATACCTCCACAATGTGGTGGTGTATGTCCACTCAAGCCCCTGACTACCCCCGAACGGGGATAAAAGTCGTGACGTTATATTATTATTATTTAACCAATTTTATTTCAATCCATTCCGCCATAAAGAAACATAGTATGACATTGATGATGAGTGCGTAGTGTTGTGTGTGTACTGGTACTGACCATGCGTAGACGGTGGTGTAGTCGTAGAGCATGTGCAGCTCGTGGTCGTCGCCGGGCGGGTCGAGCTTGGGCGGCGCGGGCGGCAGCGCGGGGCGGCGCGCGGGCGCGGCGGGCGGCGACGCGGCGCGCGGCGGCGGCGCCGCACACGCCGGCGTGCGCGGCAGCGCCGGCTCCGGCGTCGGCGCCGGCGTGTGCAGCGACGTCGGCACTGCGCTCCCGCCCTGCACACACACCGTACACATTAATCACTGCCATATACCTACACTGCACTATAGCTGCTGATACTGACATTACTCAATACTCATTATAGTGGACCAAACTCTCTTCTCCTTCTGTCTTTTTTTTTTCTTCGTTATGGCGTCGGTTTTCGCATATGCCAGTGTCAAGTAAAACTCCTTCTGTCTTCTGTTTGTTTTAGTGTTGTATAACAAGTTGTCCCAGTTTGTGCTCCGTGAATCATTTTTATGTCATTAGTATCACCTATCGAATGTACTTAGTCGGGTCTTAAATCCCCTGAAATACAGTCTTCTTCATTGCCATCATGCTTCATACCGCCAACTAGTGATTCTAACTAATTTTGTTTGACATCAATGGTTGAACTATGATAGCCTACATACAACGAATTCTCCTATTAAAAAAATCCTTACATTTTTACACTTGGCAATTGAAATCATTGTTTTATCTATTTTTGCCTTTGAATAATGACATCTTTTAGAAATAAGGCAAGAGGCCGAAACACTCTCCTCGTGTTCCACTCCATAGTATTATGAACTCGAACAATTGGTATTCCATGTCCTGTTCCTCGAACAATTGGTATCCTGTTTGATTTGAAAGTTTGTAAATGTTACCTGGTGGATGGAAGGCGGATGCTGATGCTGGTGCTGGTGCTGGTGGTGCTGGTGGTGCGCGGCGGGCGAGGGCGGCGGCGCGCCGGCGGAGGGCGGCGCGGACACGGCGGCCGCCGGCGAGCCGCCGCCGCAGCTGCCCGGCGAGCACGCGGCGCCCACGCCACTGGCCCTGCGCACGGAACACACACACGCTTACTTTACGAGTTCTGTTAGAAATCGACTTGTGACTCTGATTTAAACGATACAATGGTATGCCCGATGTACGTGATGTTCTGTTTGGTAGATACAGGGTGACGATTTAAAACAGATTATACAAGTACAAATTGGAGGAAGTAGATAACTTTCCAACTCCTAATTTTCTTTTATTTAATTTCCAAGAGGAACAAATCTCCCCGACCGGTAGATCGTAGTTTACAGGTTTACTGGTGGAAGTTTTGGTGGGTCAAATCCCAAAAGTAAAACAATTAAATGATACCCAGAATAGTATTAACACCCCCGGACGATATTCCGTCTCTTAAGTGACCCATAATCCGTTATTATTTCTTTAGGCATATCATTTGTGTTATCTGTTCTTTATCGCCAATGTCTTTATTCTGCCATGTCATATCATGTTCATCACACACCCATTGTATCGCTTCAAATAAACCTGGAAATTCGTGCGCAGACAATACAACAGATCCCCAAATGAATGAGCCTTGCCATGAGCTGTAAGGTCGCGTGACGTATCGAGCGAGTTAGAGCCTCCAGATGAAAGGTAGATGTTATTATGTGCACCATGACCGCTTGTCACACTGCTCACTTCACCGCTTACAGGACCGGAAGCCATGAAAGATGCGATATGTCTTGAAACCACCAACAGCTTTTCGTTATTATGCCGTAAGATTTATAATAACGAAATCTCATTGGAAGTTACAATACGTCACCTCTACTTTGTTGGATCGCGACAAAGCCGAACCGCTGCCGCGTCAACTTCGATGAAAAAATGCGTTATGTTGTTTTGAACGCGCCACGTCAAAAATCGTGAAATTAGCACCAAATGTCGGCGTCAACATCAAAGCGCATTTTGAATCGATATTGAACTGGATACCAGTCTCATATTAAGGAAAATATGTTTTGTTTTGACATCCAATCAATGGAATGAATATATGTATTACAAGCAGTGTGAATGTAGTGTTATACAAATGTGTGAAGGAGAACGAAGCGACGCACTCAGTCTTGACGCACGCCGCACAGAGATCCTCACGTTCATATAGGAAACACATCTCATAATATGGTGACAAAACAATGATGAAATTGTCCCAATGTTGGCTTCCATGAGTTACAATACAATTGACAACATTATTATATTGTTGAACGGAAATCAATATGTTGAAAATAACCGTTTTAAATTCGATATTTATTTCTGCACGCATAATAAAATTGTCAAATGCGCAAAACACATCGATGTACGAACGTGTTACAAACATACGTATAATATGAATATAGTTAAGTTTTATAAAGACACAAAACATGCAATTTGTATGATAAAATGCAACATTCCTATATCATGCAATACATCTACGATGCAATAAAATAAACGATAATTACGTAGGCACCATAGCATGCATTATTCAAGCGGCATTGCATTATTTGTGGCTCGGTGTCCCTATGTAAATGAGTCAACGTTGTGTGGAAATCGAGTTTGTGTAATGGAATTTTGATATCGATTATGTAATACGACAGAGTAGATACTTCACGAGAGATTGTTACTTTAAGCTTAGAATATAATACGCCAGTTATTTTAAAGATTTTTGATACAAATCGGTATAAAAATGGGAAGGGTTAATAAAAGTCCCTTGAATAAGCATAGGGCGTATAAACACTAATTTAGCAGGATGTTTACGCCGTCAAGTGAACCTCCTAGAGGATTTTTATTACGAAATTTTATTTCTTATCCTAAGGCTCAGTTTTGTTAATGAACTACATGGGGAAAAATCACAATTAGAGACAAGAACTCAGTACCTGCTTAAGTAAAAAAATATAAATCGGCTCCAGATCTCGGGGCCTACTGGAAATTCTATCGATGTGCACCGCTGCCAAAGTTAAGGCGAAATGTTCGATTTAGTGTGTATGCGAGTATGTGCCGTCTGTAGTGGCTGGTATGTGGTGTGCGGTGGGTACTCACGCGCGGTCCGTCGGCGCGGGCGGGAGGCGGCGCGCGGGCGGGCGCGCGGGGCGGGGCCGGGCGGCGCGGCGGTGGAAGGGCGGGGGCCGCGCGGGCCGGCGCCGCCGCCACCTGCACCAACACAAGGCTAGCCGCTGCCCCTGCCCGCTGCCCCAGCCCGGAGCCCGGAGCCCGGTGCCGCCCGCGAGCGCGACGCGGCGACCCCGCACACTTTATCTCACGCCGGCTACCGCCTATCCTCCACCGCGACCCGAGGCCGTTCCGAGTGCCTTTCGTACGTTCCGTCCCGGTTAAGCGTCGCTACGGATTGGGGGGGCACGTTCAGGGGGGAGACGGGCGCGGCGAGACGCGACCGTCCCGTCGTTTAGCGATACACCGTCGGTCGGTAAAGACACAGAGAAATTACGGGAAAAGGAATCGTCGCCTCTCTAGCCCGATCGGCTCTTGAGGAGTTAATAAATCCGCGCGTCGCCCGAAATTTGAGTTGAAATTGTATGACCGATTGCGTCAAGAATATAATCCACCCTAACATAGGGACGCGAAATCCGGTGGCGAGAGACATCAGTGTGACGAGAGTCGCCGCGTATTATGACGAAGGAATTCAATGCAGAAACGACGCTATCGTATTTCTATTGATCCTTGGAAATTGACGTGAAATGTTCGTAATTTTGAGTTCAAATTCCTTCGCCATAAGCACCAATAACATCGAAACACGTGATTATTGGTGAAGCTGTACCCTCTACTGCTCATATCACTACTAATAATAATTATAGATATTGTTGCCATATAAAAAAATAAACATTCACATACATAACATCTACCTATCAACTACACCCTGTTAAATTGTTTTATTTACTACACATAATATCATACGTCGCTTATTTCAATGCGGTTAAGATTGAAATTCGCGGCGAATGACACTGTAACTCTCATTCAGATGCAAAATACAAAAAAAATATAAAAAATACTTCTCTCATACATATCATACGTAAAATATAGATGCATAACACACAATTCGTACAACTACTACTATACTGCTCCTATATACTTATATAATATTTACTAAAATACATACAGTTTGCTGTTATATGCGCCATAGAATATACAGCAGATTGACTAGATACTTTATACAATGGTGCGGTATATTAAAACGGTGGAAAGCAAGACGTTCCAAAGAATCGCAGCTTGTAATTATTGTTCAGAGTAATGAAACACTGACGTCAATTCTATCAGTACGTAAACAAACATTATTAAGAAAATGTATTACTGTCCTTGTCATGTTCGTAGAAAATGAGAAGGGCAGCGATAGTGGTGTTAAATTTTAATCGCGCGCTCTGTAGGCGACATAAGTTGTGTACACACTGGTGCTTATTATGTTAGCTACAAATTAGGACTAAACTAAACTTGACACATCTAGTATTTCTGTCTTGCTCATACGTTATAATCATGAAAAAGATGGCAATAGTTAGTTTAGTCAAGTTTAGTTGTGTACCAACATAATTAGCACCACTGACCACGCATTATATTCGACACTTTTTCAAGTCAGTCTCTTCTCTATCATATGTCGTCGTTATAATCAATTTACAACGGCTTTACAAGGCACTTTTGTTCCGAAAAATGCTCTGCAAAGTTGTTGCAAATGGATTAAAATCCCTTTTAATTCGGTGCTATAAAGTACTGCCGATAGAATTGTCATCGTTTTAAAAAAGTGTATGTGTTTCTACGGGGCATATATCGTACAAACCGCGTGTGTGTCACTACTGGCGGCGCGTGCGGCGCGTGCGGCGGTACTTACTTGGCGCAGGTGCAGGGCGTCTTGCGGGTGGGGTCCACGAAGTCCTCGCCCTTGTCCGCCGCCGAGTCCCCGTAGCAGATCTCCGCCGGCTGAAACGTTCCGTATGTTATTGAAAGGGCTACATGATACTCTCGGGCGAGCGCGGTGGACTATACTCGGATTTATTTCGGGGGAGCGTGCCCGGTGTAGTAGACTGATTTTGTTAATATCTTTAAAGGAACGGTTACCGTCTGCACTGCAAAATCGAATCATTGTTGCGATTGGTAAATTAAGGGTCGAGTAGTTGTATACATTTATCAGGCTTCCAACTGCCCTCGGCAATAACAACTACAGTTGACCGCCAATTTAGGGCACATATATAGTTCAAATGTTGTTGAGAAGATTTGTCAGAAGTCCATACAACGTCATTTTAAGCTCTTATAAATGACATTTCGTATAAGAACTGTTTGTTCTGTTTTATATCGGAAGTTCAGTCTCAGAATTCGTCCGGTTTTTCATAGACGGTTCTGTTTCCCCTGCTTCCAGTGTGGTGGTGTGTGGTGTTATGTGTTGTGGTGTGGTGGTGTGGTGTGGTGGTGTGTGGTGTGGTGGTGTGTGGTAGTACCTGGTGCGGCTGCGGCATGGCGAGTGCGGCGAGCGCGCGGTCGGCGAGCTCGCGCGCGGGCGCGCCGGGCGCGGCTCGCGCGGCGCCCGCCTCCATCTCCGTCACCAGCACGTACGGCGCCGGGTAGCGCATGCGCGTGCCGCCGCACACCACCTACGGGGACATACACACTATAAATACTAACTAAAAACCGTCTCGTTATTATGACATATAAAATAATCCATAAATGTCTATAACTTTTTCAATCTTGCCAGTTGACTAACAGTCCTGTAAAATCTACAGCACCTCTCCAACGAAAACAGCAAGATTTGACCCTCGGCGTGATCCAGAGGAAAGCTTTCGCAACGAACCAAAAGACATGCAAATGGAGTTTGTGGTAATAAAAATGTAATATAACGTCACGACTTTTATCCCCGTTCGGGGGTAGTCAGAGGCTTGAGTGGCCATACACCACCACATTGTGGAGGTATTAACCAACTCAAAGCCCACGTTTCACTAGATAATCAGAACAGCAGTTTGTGGTAGCTCTCATATAATCATATATTTGTTATAACTATGGTAAATAGCAGGTAGTTGAATAGTAACCTCGACGGCGCCGGCGCCCTGCTCGAGCGGGTAGAGCTGGCGCCAGGCGTCCAGCAGGCGCGCGGTGGCGGCGTCGCCGTCCGCCCACTCGCGGCCCGTCAGCGTGCCCTCCAGACCGAACGGCGCCAGGATCACTGCACACGCAACACACTCATTAATAATACACATATATAGTTCGCGACAGGTCGAGATGACATTCGGGTTATGTGCTTTTTGCAGAATAAAATCCGAATCAAAATTAACAGGACCCGATAAACAATTAAATCGCCCACAAAATTATGAAATTAAATTATTCTGTTGCGTTGCGGGTCCTGGTAATTTTGATTCGGATTTTATTCTGCAAAAAGCTCATAACCCGAATGTCATCTCGACCTGTCGCGGACATTACATACACTAGCTAAACAAATTCATAACAGTGTATAACAGTCGAGTTACATAACCGTGGAGTAACAGTGGTGGGAGTGTGTGGCTTTTTTTTTTCTTTGGGCCTAGTCCCAAAGAAAAAAAAAAAGAAAAACCACTTCATAAATAGCGCCAAACCATCAGACCAACTGTATAATCCCAAACAAGCAAAATTTGGACTATGGCAATCATACGATGGACTGGGAGCGATGCCACTGACACCCAGACTGGGGCGAATTACGAAAACGAGTCCGAAATTTGCGCTGGCGGGAATCGAACCCGCAAACGCCCGATACAGTGAGCCGAGCGGCCTACGCTCGAACCCCTGCGCCAAACGATCGTCAGCATATAAATTAACTAGTAAATATAGGCCAATGGAGGCGTATTTGAAGGATTTCCGTAAGTGGCATACTTTGCTATTTCGTTGTTGTATTGCACATCGATCCATACACCCTTTATAAGGTCCCTAAACAGTAATTATTTCCGACATTGTATGAATCAACAAATTAGTCATCCCAATGATAGTAGACTAGCTGTTTAAGTTCGAACAGGAAACTATCATTCAATAACTGAACCGTGATGACGTCAAATAATCCTATTCTGCGACGCGAACGGTAATTTATTTCCCGATGTAAGTATCATACGCATTTGTTATACCAATTACGTCCGACATTATACAATAAACAGAATTTGTTGACGCTTGTTCCCGTCTCTGAGATACGTATATGACAATGTAACCAATCTACAAGCCTTTGTAAGGTTCGAAGGGTTCAAATGGTCCCTACTCTTGTTTGTTCTAACTTATAGGGATCCCAAACCGCGCCATGCCATGCCGGCAGACTACCAAAAGGTATTATAAAGGCCTCTTCCTATCTGGCATCGCTCGTACGAACTCCATACAAATCTGTGTTGTACGAGCGATGCAAATTAGAACATAGCCTAGGAGAGCTGGCTCTACACTATGTGCCCTGCAAGTCAGGATATACGTTGAATTCAGAGCATAACACCAAGATTTGATACACAGTGAGAGAATTCAAAATTAGAAACCTCTCTCTGAATACAGATAGCCAGCTCCTGAATTTACGTTGATATAGACTCGTATTAATAAATACATCTCAAAGTTGACCTCGATCTTAAGATGCAGTTTTGACGTTTAATGTATGGAACATATGTCAAAAACAGCGTCTTAAGATCGATCTCAAATTTGAGATGTATTTAGTAATAGTGCCATAGTGTGGTCTTTCTCTGGGTTGCATGTGAGCCGGCAGGTAGTGTATGTATGTGCATTCAGCTGACCGTTGGCGTGTTGCTGGTTGTCGGCGGGCGGCGCTTGCGGGGCGGGCGGGGGCGGGCGCGGGCGGCGGCGCGCGGTCAGCGTGCGCACGGGCGGGTGCTGGCGCACGTCCACCGACGCACACACCGTGCTCTCGCCGTGCAGGAAGAACGCGAACGAGAACGACAGGTGCCACGGACTGGAAACAATCACAATACAATATATTACTTAATCATGTTACAAAACAACAATATTCTGTAGTATAGAACACAGAGAAAATAGACAGTAGAGATGTTCTTATTAGATTTCCCTTTGAAACGACGCTTGACAATTTGCGCGGGTGAGGGCACGGGTGAAGGGGTGTAGATAACGCCTACTATGCCATTTCAATCTACCGGTCATTAGCAAAACTACTCGCTTCGTTCTATGTCGATGTTAGTACAGGTCGAACGCCAACAGCATACTGACTTAAGACACGCCTACTGTGATAACGTCAGGGGGATAGTTGAGCCATGTGGCCGAGATGCTTAGACCCAGTCCTCTAAGTAATTGGTCCGTGGTATAGAATCAGCTCGATACAGATGTGAATGTATAAAGGGAAGAGGACAGAGTAAGGATAAATACAGAGGAGACGAAGCCGTCCAGACAGAGCAATCGATGCGTGCGGAGCGAGGGTGCGACCCATACTGGGCCTCAGTAGCATGGGACCGTCACATACTACCGAGCCACACCCATCCCCTGCACTCTGTCATTGGAGATCTGTATTTACCGTTACTCTTTGCCTTTGGCCTGCAAACTACTCAATAAAACTACCTACATAACACATATAAGAGTTCAGTTTCAATTTTGGTTCAAGATTTACAAGCTGTAAGGTGGTAGAGCCAAGCTGTAGCCAATTGACTGCAGCTCATAAACGGGCTGGCTCGACCGGGGTAGTACCACCCTATCACAGAAGATCGGCGTAAAGCAGCTATTACAGCTGCGTTTCGTACGATGAGTGAGAGAGCCGTAAGCCCACCCCCCTCCCCCTCCCTCCATCCCACTCCCCTTCAGGTCGGCAATGTGCGAGCAATACCTTTGGTATTGTAAGCATCTATAGGCTACGGTAACTGCTTAACATCAGGCGGGCCGTACGCTTTTTTGCCACCGCAGTCCTATAAAAAAAAAAAAAATCTTTCGAGATTAAAATCATTATTGTTGTGTTTTTCGGCCTATTATAGAGAACTACTTAACTGTCTTGACTACTATCTACGCATATCGCGTTATTGTATTTTATGGGTATGAAAACTCTTGCGCTGGTAAAATGTTTGAAGGGGAACGAAGTTATACTCTGATGCCTTAACGAGTACAACACAGAGATCTTCATTTTAATATAGGAAGTTGCCACCAGAGGCGATTTGAGAACGACCCATTGGGGACCGCTTCAAATCTCACTTCCATCAGGATAACATTTATAACTGGATCATCAGAATGCTTTTCGGAATTATAACGGAATTCATATGTATTAGGAGTACGGAAAGGCCGGAATAGCATACAATTTGATGCTTCGCCGCACACTTTCAGATTTTTCTTAAAACTCAGATGATGATTTCTGTCTCTGAATTCAGAGAAACATTCCGAATGTCCAGTTCTAAGTTAAGGTTACGAACGAAACGCTTGACTTTCGACAATATTCCCAGCACCGATCGACAGACGATCAACGCGTAGCAATTATACATGTAACGGCACACAAGAAACACAAGCGTGTCATATCACAACTTGTACTTTCACTATCACGCTCCGGAGAACACAGAACTGATGTTTATGGTGTAGACAATAGAGTAGGATTTGGGTTACCTTTTGCCGACGTCCTCTTCGTCGCCATCGTACGGCTGAACGAACCACTTGCCGAGTCTCACGAAGTCCCGCGACAGAAGGCACCTGGAATACGAACAAATTAATTTAATTAACTGTTTATGGCTGGATAGAGGCCTGAATCCCCCTCGCATTGAGGGGAGGCCCGTGCCCAGGAGTGGGACGTTAAAAGGGCTCATAATATTATTATTATAACTGTTATGTATTTGCGAAAGCCAATTTGCCCTCCCATTCTTCAATCGTTGTGTTCAACTTCCCTTCAGGTCGAAAAGGTGCGAATAATGCTTTTGGTATTGTTAGCATCTATAGGCTACGGCAAATGCATCAGGTAACATAATATTTTTTTAATAAACCATCAAATATTTCTCTTTCGACACTTATTAACAAAGCTTCGCCCCGCGACTTCGCCCGCGTGGAATATGTGTAAAATTAGACTATATCTTATTCCAGAGGTACGTTTCAAATTGCATTAAAATCGGTTTAGTACTTATGGAGATACGTGGTAACAAACATTCACACACACTTTCGCATTTATAATATTAACAGGATTAGTAGGGTGGGGAATATAGCATGTGTGTAGTTGAGATAACCTCCTTAGGGGCCATCCATTAATTACGTCACATTTAAAGGGGGATCTATTTTGGAACCTCCTTTATTTTATAAGGTGAAGCACCATAAAATTACCGGCAGTGCCTCTATCGCTAAGGGCACAGCGTTAGCCCATGGCTATCCAATAAGCTATACAATTTCACAGCCGAACAACCTACAACACGAGAACTGGCAACATTTTGCCACTTTACGAGTGTATCACGTTTCTTTTATCGAGACGCCATTTTGAACAATAAAATATATTGTAAGGAAGATGGTATGCGAATATTGTAGCCATGGTTAAAGAAAGTGAATGGATGTGGGATGTGGGTACTCTTGATTTTAAAATCTATGATCGGTCTAATCTTGTCTCTTTCTATAGTCTGATTTTTAATTAGACGAAGCAAACTGACAGCTATAAATGACACTGTTCTATGAATTTGAACCTTATGTGTTCTATTTATATCGAAAAGTGACATTAGCACCTGTCAGTTTACTTCGTCTAATAAAAAATCAGACTATAATTTGCCCATTTTTTTTAATAGGACTGCGGTGGCAAAAAGCTTACGGCCCGCCTGATGTTAAGCAGTTACCGTAGCCTATTAACGCTTACAATACCAAAGGTATTGCTCGCACATTGCCGACCCGAAGGGGAGTGGGATGGAGGGAGGGGAAGGGGGGGGTGTGCTTACGGCTCTCTCACTCATCGTACGAAACGCAGCTGTATTGATGTATTATTTTAGCAGATATTGTAAACTCCTAACATTGCAATCGCTGGACTTTTCACCACTACATGCAGGGAAATTCACACATCTGTTATAAACTTAAAGGCATTTTGATGCGTATTATTCTCCAGAAGATGAGTCGTATTGGGAATACGGACATGTTTTCAATATTATTTTCCGCGAACGACTGAGTCGGACTGTGTCCATGGACACCGTTTAGTGAGACATTGTAATTTGGCCAGTAACATGTCTCCCTCTCTTGGTAATGTATTTGTAAATTTCTTTGTAAACCGCTATAGTGAATTTAAACCGCGTACAGTTTAAGTTGAAACTTGTTCGTCATCACAATGGTCAGTGAGTGCTATGCAAGTAGAGTGTAGTCTATGGAATGTGCTGTCGTAGTGTGCACGACCACGAGCATGCATCGGCGGGCGATGTCGCAACTAGCTCGCCAGTTATCGATTATATCGCCACGGCGAATATTATTGTGTCACCGGGCAAATGCTACGTGTGACGACGAGTAAAACAACGGGGCCTGAGTCTGTAACAATTGTGTATTGCGAAAAAACTATATAACTAATATAAAAAAAGACAAGCCCGCTGAGTTTCTTGCCTGGTCTTCTTAGTCCTGGGGCCCTACCACCACCTCTTATAGCAGTATTGTTTTAACGTTTCAACGACTTTTTGTGCAATGACGTTTCTTATAGTCATGACAATAAGGTACGTCATTGCACAAAGAGTCGCTGAAACGTTAAAACAATATTGCTATAAGACGTGGTGGTAGGGCCCCAGATCGCGTTTCCGATCCGGCTGTAGAATTAAAGAAAAAAATATATGTAAAATGACAATTTGTAAGTGCCCCCGTAGGCCTAAACAAAATAAACATTTATTATTTGAATTTTGAATTATCTTCGTGAATTCTTCAGTGTATATGGCAAAATCTTGGCGCTAACAGAGACCGGTGGTTTCGAAATGGACAATTGTTATGGGACTAGAGGCCCAGATGAATAATCGAATCGGTATATACGTGTAATTAAATTGCTGAATGTGACGCATATAAAGTAATCATAATACTCGTTTACTAGACATAGGTATAGGGTACGTACAGGAAAAATGGTGCGTTTAATATTCAACTTGAACTTTTGGTTTTTAAACTGTTCGTTTTATTGCATGGAGTTAAGGAAACGCGGTTTAAATTCTAAATACATAATTACTATAACACGATGATACAATAAGGTCGTTTAAAAATATTTGTACGTTATGTTACAGAGATAAAGTCCAGTCTGTATAATGGCAGAAATACAAAAATAGTGCAGTTGTGTCACTATTTGTATTTTAAAACAGTTTTCCTGAAACAATATTGAGCTGATCAACTTTAAATGTCGATTATTTTACGTAGGAATACAATAATTATATACTTAATTAGGTTCAGAATAAAAGTGTAAATGTTTAACGTCAACCAAAACTTCTTTAAGTTCCAAGCGATATACTTTTTTACCTACGCCTCAATTTTAATGCATTTACAAAGCTTCATTGAGGACGTAAGTTAGGTAAGTATAATTAAGTAGAGCACAAAAGTTGGTCTCACAAAGATCGAATTAATTGATCGATAGTGTATTTTAAGCGATGCCCCGACCACTACTTGCTCGCTCCATGGCTATGCATACCGCTACAAAATAAACGTCTACGTGACTCATACAATGATTCCACTTCGATACTCGCGAGTTCGTATTGAAATCGTTACATTATAACGGCGATCATTTAATTCAATTTATGTGTACCTAAAGTAGTTTAGTTTTCTCTACATCAACTGCGTAATAGTACGAGATACGATTGAGGACGACCTTCACCCATCGACTTACCAGAGCAACCCTAGATATTATCAAATAAAATATGTTTCTGAACATATACCAATAGGGTTGCCGTAAAAATATGGTCATCGCTATGATTAATTAAAATTATAAAAACCATTTTTTTTACAATTTTCACCGATGCTTGCCAAATGAAAATTATATCAAAATGTAGGCAATTTTATTGTGAATACAGTAGTGTTGCTTGCGAAAATCTAGTCAAGAATAACGGTAGCCGGGCTTTGAAATAAAAAATTTGAAATTGAAAAATTGATTGACAGAGAAGCATTGTGCAACCAAGTACTATTTCATGCGATAGAGGAGGATGCAGTACAACAGCTGCGCGCGACGAAACCGTGCATGCTTTTAGCTTTTTTTATCCTTGACCATATTCTTTACGGCAACCCTATTGGTATATGTTCAGACACATATTTTATTTGATAAAATCCAGGGTTGATCCGGTAAGTCGATCGGTGAAGGTCGCTCTTCAGTGTATCTTAGACCATAAATGTCGCGCTCGCTCTACGTAAAATAATATGGCGACAAATTGTACAGCGCCCCTTTCGGCGACACGAGGAACGAAAAATTAGAGTCTATCAGATTTGAGGTAGAGTAGATGCTCTACCGTAGAGCTACTGATGTTGTTTAGGCATATCTGGGCTAAGACCAAACCTGGCATAACCCTTATTAATTTTCCAAATAAGTAGGCTAACTGTTACGTTTGGAGATCCCGGAGCTCCTCCGATGTACGCAAGTCGACCACCGGAGAGTTTAAGATGAAAAAGAAGAAGAATACACATACCCCAGACCTCTCCCTAGTGAGGTCTGGACATGTTCTGAAGATTTCCTACTCATCGACCACATTTATACAGGGTGAAATCGAAATCGTGGGCAATATTTTAAAATATGACTCAACACATGATTCAGAATATTTTGGGAAAACAAATAAAAAAATCTATTGATAAAAAAATATTGCTCGGGAAAGCAAATAAGCAAACCATTTAACTGTTATACCTTACCTGGGCAATAAATTTTTATCAATTGATTTGTTGATTAATATTCCCTAAATATTCTGAATCATGTGTAGAATCACCGTTTAAAATATTGCCCACGATTTCGATTTCACTCAGTATTTGAATCTATCTTCCTGATATGGTATCTCAAAACATTCACCTTATTCAAGGTGTCTACTGGTTACCGAGTAGATGTTCCTCCTCGTCAACAAAGAAGGTAGGTAAGTATTAAGTACTCAAATTCCTTAATATCCAGTTCAAAAGGCGATTGTCGGCAGTCACGCATGCTCGTGTATCACAGTGGGGGGAATGTGGGAGGGATGCGCGCGCAGTTGCATGCAAAGCGCGTTCATAACGGGAGAGATTGAGAGGCGCGGGCGCAGGTGTGCGCTCGAAGACTACGCGGTACGCACCGTGGAGTGGAATGCGTTCGTTTGCAATGTGTATGAAGGAAAACAGTTGCGAATTCTATGAGGTATAATTTACCTGATATTCTAAGGCCCGTATTTATTAAATCGATCTTAAGATCGATCTCAACTTTGAGATGCATTTATTTATACGGGCCTAAGCATGTATTTTAAATTGTTTAATACTGTCTTAATTGTAAATATAGCGTCTAAAATAATTTTACAGCGGACAAGCGGTAGATTTCTTGGATTGACTCTTGGGTTGACAATAAAAACGTTAAACGAGTTCCTCATAAAGCGTAAAAAAGTAAGCACTAAGAAAGGATATTTTCAAATTCATCCCCTACTAAGGGGATGGAATACGGGATGAAAGTTTGTATGGAACTTTGAAATATGAAAGCTGGTGTTTACGCTTTTGTTTATAAATATAATCTGCTTTGGCCTTTTTTAGTTCATGCTTTAAGGGATTAAATAGGGGGTGAAAGTCCGTATGGAAAGTCCCACCGGGCACACGGCTAGTGTAAAAATAAAATGTATTATACAATGCGTGTTATAGCCCCGCGCGTCTGCGCTGTCATCGGCACGGTCTTTGAACCAGTTTCGATACGACCCCAATGAGGTGGTCGGCTACAAAAAATACGCTCTAAATGTTGCTTGTGTATGACAATACATACGCGAAAATAAAACGATGCAAATACTATTTTCAGTCCGACAACGGAGTGTACCTGTTCTCGTTTGAAAGAAAAATCCAGGGAATAGGTACATTCTAAATAAAAATAATAACTATACTAAATATTAACTATATTATTTCATTTATATTAATTAAGAAGCCCAAAGAATTAAGAGTTTTAGACGCGGATTAATAACTTCAGATTATTTTTTACCAACATTTGGAATATTCATTTTGGTTTGTCGAATAGAAACACGGCTGTCTACTTATAAATTAATCACATTTGATACTTAATTAATTTAACTGATTTGTAAACGAGCCAATAAAACGAACGTTTGCAAACCTATCATCATCTAACATTTTGTAATTAAGTAGTTTTTTTATAATGGTTACGTTAATCAAAACCACTTTATATCCTGTAACACATGATTTTTTACACCCTGTTTAATAGCCATAGAAATGATTCATTAGATATTAAAAAGTCAGGAATCTCTGAAAGCCAAAGAAATTATTGCGGTGCGCGGTAATAGGTGGCGATACCGATAAATGGTATCGTAAAACCGCGCGTTGTCGCGGCCGGGCCCGCATCCCCGTCGTCGTCGCGGCGACGAACGCATTGTTTCTTTGACGCGCCGCCGCCAGCCGACACCCGGGGTCAACGACTCGTCTGGATTTCGTTCATACGCCGAGATTCCGTGGCGAGCCACCGCTCCGCGCTCCGCACGGGAACGCATGAGGATTGAGGCCCGATGCATGCGCTACTTACGATTACGTCACTGTTACAATTTGGTAGTGCAGTAAGTAAACTAATTATTATTGGTGTATTGTGTAATTTAATTTATACCAACGCAAGTCCGATGATAGGTAGCATTTAACGTGCGATTTGATGACTTAAGTGTGTGTTGATAAACTAGGAAGGTATTGGCGCAGATCAACATGCCTTCACAGTTGAAACGGTTATCAATCTTAATCTCAATGCGATGTACTTATACAATTCACAAGATAGACTTGATAAATCAACACAATTTTGTTTATTTTGTCAAGCATTGTTGCAAAGGTTGCAAATAAATAACCATGACCAAATAGGTACAAATACGTGTCTATTTGCTACCTTCATCTAGGTGTAGTAAAATAACATTGATTTAGAATTAAAATTACTGGTAATTTTAGCTAAGTAAGATCGATTAGAATGCACAACAGGCGATTATTGTTCCATAAAATCGTGTCTGTTTTATACTATAGATGTCTCAAGGCTACGATCTATAAAAAATATACACAGACAATAGGTATGTTCCAAGCATTTTACATAGTTAAAGACATTATTAAAATGAAGAGATTTATTTTTTAAACAGATACCTAATAGTTTAATAATGACACGGCGACAACGACAACGGATATCATCTATTAAACAAACCAGTTTAAATTATTTCACACCTTTGATTTTAACGTTAACTAAAACACGGGACTCGAACCAGAATGTAAATAAAAAATAAAACCTACTATTTATATCTGGAGCTTTAGAACGTAGAAAACGTAAACTGACCAAAAGATAATGAAATAATAATAATTGTTGGAAGTATAAAATCTAGATATTTATTACACGGTCCAGTAAGAAACGTGACGGATAGCGATTACAACGAATCAGCAGATGACTATTACGAGGAGGGCACGAGCGGCCAATGCATCAGAGGCAAAAAACGACATTAGAACGCCCCGGTGCGATGCGTCGACCTTCGCGGAACGAACGCGACGTGCGTGCGATGCGCCCGCGCACTGGCCAGGTGCAACATTCGAATTACGAATGTTTCTGGGTTCCATTACAATTGAATTAGTGACTAGTTTTTGTTGGTACGCGATGAGAATTCAACGTGAGGCTAGATTTTGCATAGTATTCTGCTGAAAGTTTCCGTTTATTAGTTTTGTGTTATCTGTTATTGGCCTGATATATCTGTCTGAACTCTGACGTCGTTTATCTGCATACAACATCATAGATTTATATCATCGCAACGGTAATACAAATAATATGTAGTATAGCACATTAGTTAATTAAATTGAAAGCTCAGTTTAAATGAGCTTCTACTTTTCATTCTAAACTTTTTATATTATAGTATTGTGCATTCTATTTTGGTTCAATAAATCAATAGTCCCATGTTTAGCAACAGTAATTTAAGACCAAGTAGCGCTCCTGATGGAATACCTTACAAATATACAGGAATAAATGATGTCTTTGTTAACTTTGCGACTGCACAAGAAGCATAACGTAAGTCTGTCAATAGGAATGAGTGCATAATAAATCGCGGCCAATTAATTCACGAGACGTATTGAAACAAACTGCGCGCGCGACGTTGACGGCCTGGTACGCTACGCATCATCGACTTCAAATTGGGTACTCGCTCAGCAATGATTAACAAGTTATTTGTTAATGCTACAAATGTTTTTCAATAGCGTTTTTGTGGTAGATTGTACAGTTTTAAACTGCCCAATGAGAAACCGCCATATTAAATGAGAAGGCTATTTTGTTTGCCGCTGATATTAACGACCAATCAAATTGTTTGCTGTTTATGTTGTGGCTATGTTGTTTTAAGGTCATAAATGGTATCATTATTATATGGTATTATTTATGGTACCTTTCGATAAGATTATGTAGGGCCTTGAACAGCAGCGAACGACATTCGTAGGACAGTCCGCTGTCCCATGATCCCTGGTCGCCTTCTGAAAATAAGAGAATATAGCATTAGACTTAGGTTAGGTTACCAAATTCAATATTTGAATTAATCATTGTTTCTCGCCATAGGCTTGTTGAAAAAATATCGATACATCGATATAAAATATTCAATATCGAAAATCGTATCAAAAACGATATTTTTTTTCAGATTTAATTTAAATAAATAATATAAATCGAAGCCGTAAAAGATTTCAACGAACAGAAAAAATAACAGTGTTGTCCATGAAAATTACTAGGTATTACCTATTGAATTGATATTGAGCCAGACTGAACTAAATACATTATTATTTTAAAATCGCAAAATCTCTGAAAATTTGACCGATATATCGATATTTTTTCATCGATATGTCGAGGTCGATATTGATATTTTAATAAATATCGATACATCAATATATCGATATTTTTTTCACTTTCGACATCCCTATCTCGCCATCAACATCGACCTTGGGGCTTACCACAAGCTCTTATTGCGATTCAATTACAGGAACGTATTAACGTTTCAGCGACTTTTTGTGCAATGACGTACCTTATTGTCATGACAATAAGAAACGTCATTAAAACGTCGTTAAAACGTTCCTATAATTGAATCGCAATAAGAGCTTGTGGTAAGCCCCCTGATCCTGTCAACGCCTTATGTCCTTGACATTGCATCAACTAAAAATGTACCTACTATAGTAAGTAGGTATTCAAAAATTCAAAAGATTCAAAATTGTTTATTTCATTTTAGTAAGTAGGTATTTAATTATTCTTATTTCATTATTTCATCAAGTCATAATAAATTGTCAGTTCGATGCGTACTGTAATAAAAGTGAATATGCATCCAAGGTCGATATGACAATGAAAATATCTACAATAGCGGTACGTTTAGCTGAGAAGCGATAAAATCGGGTTGCAGTGTGGTAAGTAACGCTAGAAATAGCTGTTGTTGCATTCGCAATAGGAAGATAAACTCGGCCTATCACCGATGCCGCGGCATAGATGCAAAACAAAAAGCGCGCGCGACGTTGCCGCTCCGCTTTGCCCCATAGGACCGTCTCTCTCTAGCTAGGGGGCGGGGCGGGAGCGACCCGTGTGACGTCACGCGGTCGCGCGGCGCACGTGCTTGTGTTTGTAGCGCGCGCCGCACACGACACACATGCGAGTTTAGTTAAGTGTCCGCTAACAATTTAATTGACATTGAATATTTTATTGTACACAAGATTAAAATATTTTTATAAAATCGTGTGATATCTCAGAAACACTTAGGTAGCCTGCAATATGTGCATAATACCTAGTTATCGGCGTATTTAAAATTTAATTTGTATCAAATGTACTCATGTGGTTTTATAACGGGTTATCGTTGAACCGCATCAAAATAATACTTATATTAGTATGACGCTATGAATTGACTGTTTAGCGTGGCTACAGCGGCGAATTTTCAGTAACGTTTTTAGGTATTGGCGTCTACTGAAGCGCTTCCAAGCATTCAGCCTTGACATTCGCGATCCAGGTGTCCGCCTGCCATCTCCCGCCGATCCTCAATTGAACTAGCGCTTCCACAATTCGCACACTAATGATAATATCAATAAAATAAAAACGCCACTGCTATTTACTTATCGTACGTTTGCTTTATCGGTTAAAATAATAACAATGGCAAGCGAGTTCGATTGAGGGAAACCGATTACGAAATATTGGCCAATAGTCCAGTAGATAAGCCAAGATTATGAATAAAACGCTTAAAAGTTTATTTTAAACCCTTGTTTAATCATTATTTTAATTGCTAAACGAGCTTGACTGGTTCGACGGTGTGTCGATTGAGCGCCTAGCCAAGGGCATCAAGTGACACGGTCTGCTGGTAACCTGACCGTAGCAAATGGAACTGACATCTTCGATACAGTAGAATGGGTTCCATTAGGATTAAACTAACAAGGAGCGAGGCCTTCTCGGTTTTACTTAGAACAATGTATAAAAGCTAGCAGTAAAAGTGTGCAAAGAACAATTTTAACTCAACAAAAACATAATGTTTCGGCCTGATTCTTTTATCCACCAAATAAATTTGGCATTTTGACAGTGTTTCCATGGAATATCAGTCAAAAGACCATGTTCATTTGGCACATAAAAGTTACCCCACGTTTCGGAAACAAGCCTTAGTAATGCTAGTAATGGAGTAAATTTTAAAGGTACAGAAAGAAATATTGAGCCGGCCGGTTCGGCACCATCGGCTCCATCTCCCAAGGCCGTTAACGCAACAAACGGTAACTGTATACGAATACAGCCACACTTTAACACCGGGCCGAGTCACGACTATGCGCACCGTGGTACCATCGCGATCGAAGGTCCACCAAGGATTTCAGCATCGATCGATGGGGTTCCATGTACGTAAAGTTTAGCCTCCAACTCCAGCGGAGTATTGGATGTTGATTGTAGGGTTTATGTCGCATGGGGTCGAGCGACATGACTTTGTGGAGTTTGTGGTTACGACGCGATGAAGTGATTTCGACATTGCTCTAATTTACATAGCCTGTTATGGTGTTGCAAACGGTTATTCCTTTCAGCATTGATATCAAGTTGCAGGTGAAGTTATGCAATTACTTTTCAACTTTCTTGTTACAATAAGTTCTGTAATGTGTTTTGTTTCGAGTCATTACATCAGTGCGATTTCATAATGATACTGTTGATATCGTCTGTTATGTGTGTGAGAGTGCACTCTTTTAAAGTGCAATAATGGGGATAGTTGAAGGTTCAAGGTCGCATGTTTGTCGCGGTGCCGGTGTAACGGCGGTGGTTGGCACCACCTTGCGCCGGGATCGATAGCAGGCAGACGTCGCGCGCCGCCGCGCCGTTACCCGCCTCTTCGCCGATGTGAACGCAGTAATCGCCACACGATTATCACTACTGTGGCCTAACTACTATTTGTTCAGTACCGGCTGCCGCGTTGCGGTTAATGTCGCAGATAAGACTGATAACAAACGAGACTAACATTGAATGTGAACTGATAACTAAATCACCTTGTCTCTAGGAGAAATAACAATGGTACTAGTTAAAATTGAATTAAAAAAAAGATCGGGAGTTGGGACGGCGATGTTAGTGAGACTCAGCGTGCCAACTGCAGCAGTAAACATGGTATTTAACGATTGGCTGGTAGACAGTGGAGCGGGAAGATTTATCGCTGACGGTGACAGCGCAACAACATTATCGGCCGGCACGTGGGCCGCGGACTGCACTCGCAGCATCCCTCTCGCACTCTATGTTCGGAACAATCTCCGTGTTCTCCGTGTCACGTCGCCCGCCGCGTTCTACCTAAAGCGGACTTTCGCAATGACCGCGGTTGCTTTAATTCTGCACTACTGTGTCAAATTGCACAACTATAATAGTAAACGCTTTTAAAGCGTTCGTTATGACAGTAAGGGCATTTTTAAAACGTTAAAAATGTACCAAATACTTTTGTATCTCCTCATATTACGTGCAAAGGTTGAAAATCCTCAGAAAACATATACGTAGCTTATAGCTAGGCATTGTTTGTGAAACACAAACATCGAGCTTCGTGCCTGGAATGGACAGTTCTCATTTCAATGAAAAGGAAATGTAAAGTAAAATTGCTTTGATAATACAGCAGCAAACATTTCCTTTTACTGGCTCGGCAGTACCTACATGCGTCTAAGTTTAAAAAGTTTTTCGGGGTTAAGGGAAATAATTCAATAAGTAATTTACCGTCCCAGAAGCATATCATCAATCTTTCCATGCCATTAACAATCGGAAAGACAGGAAAAATTCAAAATGTTTAGGCAGACGAAAGAAAAATAGTAAACAGTGACATACAAAGAGGAGCGGCGCGACATGGCAACGTCGCGTTCAATCTGCGAGCGTTTTGTTTACAACCTACCGGCCGGCCGAGGTTAAACCGCGGCGCGGCATTCTCCGAGCATGGGAGCGGGTTCGCGATACGCACACTTCTAGATGAGCGTAGGTTAACTCCGTTGCGGAACCGGTTTGTACGGCTTCTAATCGAAGGATACCTAGTTCCATTTCCGAGCGAAACAATACTCAATAGAGAAAAAGGTTTTCAACAATCGTTGTTAAAAAAGGGCGGGCGTTCGTCGGATTGAATAGGCGGATACGGGCATTTAACCCGGTTCGGCGCCGCCTGATAATGTAATTCAAGATCGTATCGAGCGTGTGGAAATCTGTCAATTCGCGCGCGCCCTCTGCTGCGGCGACGGAGCGGCCTCCGTCCCTCCCGTGCGGTGCTTGTGTTGCCGTCTCGGTCGCGCACGCCCACGTGCGCAAGTGACGTCACTCGAGCGTCGCGCGGTCGACGTCACGGACCGCCCCGCAAGCCTGCAACTGGCAATACCCCGGCCGGCATAAGCAAAATGGGAACCCTACCCAGCCCGAACTCGGTTTTAGGAGCGCGATTGAGCACTACCGCGGAGATGAGTACATCAAGACATCAAGATTGAGTAGTAGGTATTTGGTGAAGTTTATAAGAACCGTAACGTGTTAATAATAAAAATTGACAGGCCCGTTAGCGTGGTTGGCGCGGAGGCGCCTTTCACGCTGCAGGTCGTAGGTTCGATTCCTACCCGGGACATACATTTGTGTGCATGAACATGTCTGTATGTCCGGAGTCTGGGTGTATATGTATATTAAGTATGTATTTACAAATAAAAAAGTAGTATATGTAGTAATATCAGTTATCTGGTTTCCATAGTACAAGCTCTGCTTAGTTTGGGATCAGGTAACCGTGTGTACAAAAATGTCCCAGGATATTAAAATTCAAGAAATGTCTTACATGCTCGTTCAGTAAGAACAAAATTCTACTTACACAAGAACATGGAAATTAAAATAAAGTACAAGAAATTCATGTATATTTAATACTGATACCACGATTCAATGAATCATGAGTGTATCTAAATCTGAAGGTTGAATTTTTAAAGGTGTTCTCGCAACGGTGCTTTGGGGCGGGCGGATCTGCCCCGCCATCTGCGCGGCTCGAGACACGCAGCTGCATGCCGCCGGGCGCCGGCCCACCCTCTCAACAGCTTTTGTCTCTACTTTACGAACACTCATGGTTACGTCAAGGCGACTAATGATACAAGCCAACATAAATACACCACGGCGTGGTAACCACCAAACTCGTTTTAATTACCATTTCATGATATCTTTCCTTCGAATTGTATTATGTAACCCGAGTGCGAAGTCGCAATGGATCGGCAAAGATTTGTCGCAATCGACAATAGACAGTGCAATACTGTTATGGACTTATGGTGTCGAACATTACTTAACCATGGCGAATCGATAATAACGGTAATACCGAAGGCGGTCAAACCCAACGTCCGTGTTTATGTTTCAAATTGGAAAATCATAACGCTACCAATAACGAGTGGCAATAGTGGCATCGATCGATACACGGCTAGCGGGCGGTGCGCACGCGCATCAATAAATAGCCCGATCCGATGCGCGCCCATCGATACACGTCACGACGATTTTATTAATAAAACACCGAACGAAGTGCGGACGAACCGAACGTTCAACAACCCCGCGCGGGCAGCTTCTTACGCGCTCTTTACATAGTTACATCACATAGCGCGGCATGACCTGATCCACATTCACGATTGTTCTCCACGCGTCTACAATGTCGCAAAGAACGAACACTGCTGTAATTTGAATCGCGACAAAGAACACCTGAAAATGTGGAACATTCCGTCTAGTGGTGACAGTAGCACCGTTATGATCTATGGCAAAATTGCGTCTCGGAGCCGAGAGGAAGCTGCGTTCCCACGGCCTCGCAGCGAGCCCACGCAGGTTGCGAAATTCGTGTACATCGACGACATTGTAATGAGTCGGCAAAATGAGTGTTGAGACGAAGCTTCAATGGATTTTGCGCTACACAAGACGAACGATTAAGTGTAGGCTGTTATGTTTAGATGTGGTAACGATAACGGGTTGTTGGCATGATGTTAAATTAATCGCTTTTTATGTTTGAAGTAAAGATGGGATATTGTCATATAACTCCATCGTCAAAATATCGCGGTACAGTTGATAGAAAGCGGGCGGTGAGCGGCGTGCGTGCGTTTCACTCGATTCAAATCCCACAATAACAGCGGCAGTGGCAGCGCTCGCGCATTCAACCCACGCGACCCTAACTACTAATTAATAAACCTAACGGATGGTTTCCACACTCTCTTGATTTATTTGACCAAGCGGAACAATATGGAGAACTTACGGACAGAATTGATATTTCCGACGATGTAACAGAGCCAAGTAGAAAACTACGAACGCAAAACAGAAAAATCCTTCGGATGGAAAATACCTATGTTGTGTAAACAGTCCAATATTATGTAGTATGCAGACGAACGGAAGAAGCCGGCCTTATCGCTAGACCCATCACAAACAGTTCATACTCGATGAGATAATGTTTGTATGGCGATAACGACACCGAAACCTAAATGATATAACCGTTACGTAAATTTAAATTAAGTTCAATGAAATCATAAATGATCCATTCAAAAATCAATATTACGGTCTTTAGTACAAACAGACAACTTGCAGACATCAATTTTCTGAGTAGATACAAAATTAATACAACAGCGTTCATTGTAGTATTCAATATGCCCACTATCAGTGGATTGACCGAACACAAACCCTTATTTGTGGAGGGCGTATCATGGGCATCGAACGGGCGCAATGCGGGTCAACGACTGCGGCCCGACCGCCCGCGCGCGAGGTGAAACAATTCATCTAGTCCATTCGACACGGCCGCAGGAGCCGCCCCGCGCCGCGACATGGTGATCGTCACATACCGACGCCATTAGATGCACTCTGACAGATATCCTTCATACATAATGGGATTGCGGAAAGGCCACATTCGCTGCATTAGCTCCGAAGATTAGAATCGTGAGGTGATTCCGATAATAGGTGCCTTACAGAATATTCTCAGGTTTCGCAATATTGCACACAAGTATCGTTTTGTGTAAAAGTTGAGCGCCGCTCGCCACCGTGTCGGTAGCGAGGACTTGGAATAGAGAAAAAATAAATACAAAAAGTAACCAAAACCTGTTTAGGCAAGTCGGTTAAAATTTAAAACAGTAGAGTTCAGTGACAGGCCGACAACACGTAAACGGCCATCAACAGGCCCATTGTCAGGAATTCGGGCGACGAGACGACGCACGCGCATGATAGCCATTTATCGTCGGTCATTTAAATTGGCCCCGAATCCGAAATACTTGAAACATTGCGCGGTAAGTGCTTCATTTGAAATATAAAGTTTTAAATAACCTCGTCGAAGAAAATGTTTCAAAACAGTGCACACAAACCAGCTCCCGAGTAGTCCTTGAACATCTGTCTGCATAATGCCCTACACACATGCACGGGGACATGTGCAGTGAGGATCAGGTGTCGTGTCGCACTGACCGCGGGCAAACCCGGCGAAACGGGTTGCCGAGCCACTCGCCCCGACCGGCCACCGACCGACACGAGAAAGTAAAAACTAACATATTTCGATACATCAAATGCAACCGATAACGTTTGTAAAAAGTTTACGCCAATTAAAACAGATTTTAAGATCGCGGTCCGATTGGGAGTAAATGACGAAAAAGAGAAGGACGCCAAAGCCGAGACAATTCGAATTAAAGTGAACAATGTTGCATCAACAAAAAGATCTCAAGTGAGCCTCGTTACGGATAACGAGGCGTCCTCCGAGGCGTAGGAAGGCGAAAAGAAACGATTTAATTGCGTCCACAATTAGCCTACAAAACAACCTGTTGCGATCGCATTACCGAAGCGTTTAAACGAGAGGAACAAGTGCTGATTTATTCCAACAACTGGCTCCGATTTAAATTAATTGTGACGTTATGCAACAAATGATTCATGTGTGTTGAATAGAATCGAGTAAATATATTCCTGCGAGGGCCACTTGAGTTAGTTTACAGACGAAAGCCATGTTTCTTCTAGGGTGTGCAAATCCTTGGATTAAGACAAAGCCCTAGTTGACTCGCAGTAAGGTCTGGGGCAGGCTCGCTTGCATTAATCGCTAATTAGCCGTCTCTCGTTACTCTTGTGTTACAACGTCTAGACGTATTCCGGCTTTGTTACTATTTTGAGGGATTAGACCCCGAGTGGATTGGCGAAGCTTTTAGCGATTGTTGCTCTCTGACAACATGTGAGCGCGGCGAGAAATTCTATTCAACCTAGCTGCTGAAATGCAGCACGTTTAAAAACATTAAAGCTTCCAGACACTTTGAAATAGATCTACAAGTGCAATAGCAAACAATGAAAGAATGTATGATTTGTATGAACACAAACAATATCAAAATAGACGCTCGTATAAAGACAAGTCGTAAGGGACTGCACGAAAGTTTCAAAGAATAACACTAAAAGTGGAGTTCGTATTGGCCTACTCAATGAACTTGGTAAATATCTGTTGGCAAGGATCCAAAGAGCATGATGCTTACACCGGCAGATGGCGCATTTGATCAAGCGATCACCTAAGAGCACAGGTGACACGAAAGCGGTTACAAATTACATGTGAGCTCACAAATAGGTCATTATGATGCCGTCTGTGTCGTATCGTTTTGATCGAGTTGACGCCATCAAATGAGAGTTAGGTGGCTGTAACATTTTCATTGAATGCTATCATGTGATTGCCGGGGTTACGCCTTTCTTGTTTGGTGGAATTTATCACATCACATGTGATATTTTGAAAATGTTACTTGAAATTTTTACTTTATTGTGTAACATTCAAACAGATTCCTAACAGAATACAACATTGGGTTTTAGAAAGACTTATCTGCAACTTTCCTCGATTTTTTTACATGGACGTCACATTACATGTAAACTCGTGTCAATATTTTCGTTGTAAATTTAACCCTCTCCAAGAAATCGTCAGCCGACACAAATTCAGCAGAAAATCTCCGCGGTAAACACATCGGAGTCTCTGTACAACTATCATGGTATGTAATCCGAAGATGAATATCAATAACCGTGTGCCTGCGGGTTTGTACACAAATCGGTGTGTGCCGTGCGGGGGTCGTATCGATCAGCGAGAAGCGGCCGCCGCCGCTGCGGCACCGGGGCGGCAGGCGGCAGGCGGCAGGCGGCGGTGCGGGAAGCGCGCGCCGCGCCGGTAGGTGCCACTTATCGCCGTCTTCACACCTAATTTATCGCGTGTCGCAATCGCGCCGATGTTTGTATACACGGTTATGATGCTCCGCTGCCGTTTATGTACATCTTTTTATGATCGTTTATTACATGATAAAATTATATCAGTTTACGAGAGCTTTCGGATGTTACAGTGTGGTAGTTCTTGGAAACAATTCCGAATTGAGATTGATTTTGTTCAGTTTTAAATCTTCACCGAACTTAAATGCATTCTCACGTGTTTTTCTGCAATTCATTAGTGGTGGCTGGTTTAAAAACTTCTTGGTCAATAACCATTCGTTTCACTAAATTAGATTTATACATACACATACAGGGGTACTCCAACTTGGTTGGCATTGCCGTGCATTATTATAATTCCACTGTATCGGTGACTTCAATGTTAGCCAAAGGCATTTTCCTACTTAGCTGTTCAACAGTAAAGCCATTAAAATATCCAGCGGCACTTTTTTCACTCACACGACTCATATTTTCATACGAGTGCGTGTTACAACTATTTGTGTTGGTACCGAACCGTGAAGGTCGTCGGACACGTGGTCGTCGCGTAAATTAGACCGGGTGCGTGGGGCGCGCGGCACGCGGGGGTTAGGGACCAATCGGCGGACAGCGGGCGCGGATCGATAGCACGAAGCCGCGCCCGCCTCCGCTTCAGGACCCGCTAGCAATGTGTGAATAGCCGGAACCGCGCCCGCGTCACCACAGCCCTCGCATTGTTGAAGTAGCTCGGGATGAAGGGTGCGCTAGACGATAGCCTGACAGATTCCGGTTGCATGAAAAAAATGCTTGTTACGGCAAGCTATTTTATGCGTCTGGAATAAGAGTGCCATTAGCAAGGGAATGTGGAGAACTTCACTACAGGCCACTATCTCGGGGCTTATTCCAAAATGCTAAATCGAGGATGTGGCATCGGTAGACTGAGTACCTAGCAGGTGCTAATAAAATCGATTTTAATGTAGCAAACCCTTTTTTATTTCCTAAAAATACATTGCAACTCTTTGGGAAAGATTTATCAATCACCCAACTTGAAAAGTTGCATTTGAAGGAAAATGTAGATTCCAATAATTGTATGATCGGGGTTGGCAATAAAGTAGTTAGTATATTGCTGTTGGATTAATAATTAAGGTAAGCGCGAGCCGCGAGGGGTGCACCTTGACACCCCTTGAACCCGACCGCCCACCGCCCCCGCGGCTATTTGCATGCGCCGAGCGACCAGGTGTTGAGATACACCAGTAATTGGACGGTCAATTTGATTTGATCCAAATTAACCGCTTGATGTCGGAGCATCTACATTAAATTATTATTGGTTTAACTTGGGGACTTCATAATGAACTCAACTTTATAACCTTGAACAGAATAGGTACAGGATTATCACCTGCTCACCTATGAACTTTCTACGATACAACATAGCAAGCCGCTGCGATTAAATTATGTAAACTGGTACAAGTTACTAGACAATAACTAAAGTTAGTTAGTGCTTCAACACTTTAAATTAAATATTAACAGCCTAGCGAATGCTGCCACTGTAAATTGGACAAGTTTATCTCACGGCTCCTCTGGGTCTAAACATCCCTCAAGGACCTTGTAATTAGCAATTGTAGAACTTGTGTATGACCTTTATTAATTTCATTAGGGTTGGCGATAAAGCAGTGTTCCAACTGAACCCCCAGCCCGCCCATGCGGGGTGGGTATCATGACATTCCCCCCCCCGGCCGCTCCCCGCGACGCCGCATCGCACCCCCTCGACCCACGTGCCGAGCCCGAACAATGTACCAAGTGGCCTTCGGGTGCCTTCGGAGCCTAGTAATATTAATAGTAAACAAGGAGTAACGTTTACTTTTTCACTATAGTCAGCTAACGGTCTTGAACGTCGCAAAGTGGTTTGCGGAAATCGGATATTAAATAGGGGACCTAATAAGATAAAAAGTGACCCAAATTACTATTAGCCCACTATCCCAAGATTGTGGAGCTCTTCATGAGTCCGTGCTTAAAAATGGCAGTCGAAAACAATTTGACCAACTCGTCTAGCCTGTTAGAAGCTGATCACTCGCAAACCAGCAAGTTCCCTCAGCATCCCCCACCGCCGAGGCCTAAACAGATTATCCGCTGTCGCGTCCACCGCCGCCTGCGGGGTCAGCCCGTTAATCTCCGCGCAAATAGGCTCACGTACAGCAACGGTGGATGCCGCTGAAATTATAACCGACGCCGGACGATTAAATATTAAGGGAGATCCGCATGCCTGATACGCCGCGAGATGTGTTAATCTTTGTTTTTATACGGGTTATGCGTGTGATGGGATACGTTTAGGTAATTGGGATCGAGGGATACCCTTACTTTATGGTTTTACAGAGTTATTCGATATTTAGCATTGTAATTAATGCAGATCATAAGAGGGATGCAAAGATTCTACTTATAAAGGTTCACGGCTCCCGGTTATCATAAGTCCGTGATGGAAAGCAAGCATATCAAACTCGGCGCGACAATCGTAGAACGGAAATGAATCGCAAAATGATAGGGAGTCTGGTCAATTCGGGAACATGATCAATTTTGCGTATTGAAACATGT
The DNA here is from genome assembly GCA_947859195.1 of Drymonia ruficornis. NCBI lineage: Eukaryota > Metazoa > Arthropoda > Insecta > Lepidoptera > Notodontidae > Drymonia > Drymonia ruficornis. The sequence goes on from OX401908.1 coordinate 13,609,300, forward strand.
ATTTAACTGGCCTATATGTACGGGAAATTGCTGTACGTTCGGCTATTTCCGTCCGTCCGCAGTCGCCGAGCCGACGACAGCGACCTTCGTATGCACCGGCACCGGTTGCACACAAAGTGCGAATAGCCGACGTTCTGGTCCGCGCCGGCCAGTAAGCGCGCGCTGAACATTGTCAAATATGCAACTGGTTATGTTTTGAAATTATCTTAAACCAGTTTCTCCATGTGTACCGTGCACACTTAAATGAAAAGAGTGCTCTGCGATCTGCATGCAACAACACTGTTTTGGTTTCGGAAAGTGTGCTGATTTGTTTATCTTGTTTCGAAATGAAAATTCGAGTTGCTTTGAACACTCCAAATACAAAATATATAACATCATCTACTCGTACACCCTTGAAATCAAGTGCCGTATGCTCGCTATGTAATGTAAATGATAAGGCTATAACATCGCCGCGACGCGGTCGTCCTTGCGGTACCCGTTTCCATATAAGCGGAAACTGGGTGACCGGGAGAGATTTATCGTAGCAATAACGGATTTATTTTTAGCCTGTATCGCAAGTATTTCCACACGAAAATATCTTGACATCGATGTGCGAATACACAGTTAATACAAATATAGATGTCCCTCACACGACAATAGTACGCTAACATAAATTTTGGGATTGATTGATAGATGAGTTCTCAAGTGTAGTTTGGCTGCATATTAATTGAATATTGCAAACCAACAATAAGCACTTACGTAATGACAGAGTGCTATTTGCATATAGGGTATCGTGTGGATATTTTTCCATCCAGAAATAGCAAACGATCCTTATGCGCAACGACAGTATAATCTTATCAACATATGCGTATCCGAGATGTAACGATTGGCCCTTCACAAAGTTGGCAGTGTTTCAACAAGCGACATCCATATGCTGCCCATACGCAGAACACAGTAGCCATGACAGTGAGGCCGATCTGAAATCGTTTCCTTTTAGACGTCAAGGACGTGGTGGGAGGCCTTTGACCGAGCAATAGGATAGCGTTTACCATCGGCGTATTGGCATGTTAAGCTCTATAGAAATTGCGGATTATACGGGCTTCCCACGCTCGCCGGGCCAATTGTGATGGTGCGCCGCAAATAGTACGCACGACGGTCTTATTGCTTACATTGTTGGTAAACGGAAAAAATAAACCGAAAAGTAGTACAAATGCTGAGGAAGAATCTTGATTTTGATGATGGTAGCCTACATAACCATAGATATAGTTCAAGACAGTAGGTAACTATAATAACGGATTTCTTAGAAGAAAAAAAAATAACAACAGTTCTTAAAATTTTACAAGGAAAGCCACCTAAAATATTCCGTTGGCAATTTTCCACGCCGAACGAAAACGAATTCCTAACTGGGTATTGATTAGTCCAGGGGTAAGTGAGAGAAACTTCCGCGAAAGGAAGCGTTAGCACGTACCCAAGTCCATTGAGCATTTGAACATGTGTATTGGGCGGGTAAGGAGGCGTGTAACATTTACGGTTAGTTAGCACATTGGTGCGATATTACGCAACTTTTTCTGTCTGCTAGCGCCTCTGTGATATATCCGTTGGAAGCTGACGTATTGCGTTGTTTTATTATTAAGATCGACATAAGGTCAATTGCAGGTCACAATGCGGAACATAAAATAAATACAGGTGATTATCGAATTCCACCTCACATGCGCAATTGTCATCTAGAGTGGCGTGTCGTCACTCAATAGAAACGCAAGGTTGAAACAATTGAAGATGACCACGGCCACGACCGACCGCTGCCCGCTTGCGGGACACACTCCGGACATAATAGGACCCTTGTTGGACCCAAGGCACCAAGGGCCTTTGAAGACAAATATCATAGGGATGATGGAGATAATTGAGATGTTGAAAAACTGGATAAATTCTGATAGTAACATATAACAATATAACATATAACAATAATGATTCAAAATCTAAACTGAAGTGTGCTCAGTTGGAATTAAATTAATTTGTTGATAAGATACCATCATTTCAATCAGTCTCGCAAGAGAGGTTTCATAGAATAAAGTCGTGACGAGTTTTTTTTCCGGAAAACGGTTAAACAAATCATGGCGGGTGCCGTTCATCACCCGAATGGTATATTGACCACAATGTCAATGTCGCGCTATACAATTGACAATTGACCTTCGACAGACTCTAGAATATAGAGTGCGCCCGCTAGGTCTAGTTCATCTCGGTTTTAGATTAGATTAATTTAATCTAGCAGATTACGTGCCTTATTTAAATAGCCTTATTTTGTAATTTTATATTTGTGTTGTAGAAATAAATAAATAAAGCTACCGGTAGGGATAACTGCTGATAGTTATAATAGGATAAATATGGATACAACCATTAAGATGATGATGCTGGGTTTAAATAAATTATATTTATAATGTATCAAACATTTTAAAACTTAAGAAGTCGATATGAAAACATTGGGCGATGACCAAAATAAAGACCGTTTATGTAGATTTATGTCACGATCTATTTTAGTGTTTGGCCGGTCACGCGTGAACTTGCCCGCCAGAGGGCGCGACGAGGCGGTGCGCACGCGTCGTTCGATTTCAATAAAAGTACAGGAGGAAAGAAGACCTGATTATTCGAAGAACTTCGTCAACGGGCGATAGGGAGCGTTAGTCATGGCATACGTAATTTTACGACTATTTCGAATCGGATGAGACATTGTGACGATGAATGATGATTTCAAGGTTGTAAACGGAACAACGTCATCGGAAACTATGACAGAAAATGTCAACAAAAGAAAAATATAAGAAAAGCAGTACACATTTATTCTACCCGAAGCATGCTTAATGCTTATAGAAATTGGCGACAGTTTTCAATTTAACGTCGCAATTACAAGCTGCCGCAAGCTAATCACTCTTGCATGTTGGCTAAAGCTTAAACATTAACAACACCTTCTGATTGTCTTAACTGCAGAAACAGAACATTTCGTTTACTTGATACACGCTTAATGCACAGTGCAAGAGCCAAATAAAAAAGAATGTTTCTTAAAGGGTCTTCAAACTTCACGGAATTGAACATTGTCGTCCACCAAACCGTTGACATAATTCGTTCAAAGTAACACGAAAAGGCGGAATTTCGAAAACGTGCCAACATAAAACCTAGTAGAGGATTCTTTCAAAGGCAAGTTAGCACGCCGGTTTACGCCTCAATATACTCTTTCGCTCCAAGACTAACGTAAGTTATCCGCTACCCACTCCACGAACATTAAACTCCGCTGAAGATATTTAACCACCTGTTGATTTGCTAAAAGTGCTTCTAAACTAAAAATAATAATAATAATTTAGCCCTTTTAACGTCCCACTGCTGGGCACGGCCCTACCCTCAATGCGAGGGGGATTCAGGCCATAATCCACCACGCTGGCCCAATGCGGGTTGGTGGATTTCACATGTCTAAAGATATGCAGGTTTCCTCACGATGTTTTCCTTCACCGTAAGCAAGTGATAATCATATTGAAGTTATGATTCACACATAGATTTCGAAACACTACTATTTGTTTATTTTATGTCTGGGTCCAGTATGTTACTATTCGGCATCGGATAAACGAGAAACCTACCATTGTCATTTGCAAATATTTTCCGCCGTTCAAAGTTATGATGGACTTACACTGGCATTACAAATCACTTTTGTTCCTAAAACCATTGTAATCTGACTAAAAATATATCTCTAAATTTGGAGGTTAGGCTATAGGTTGTCCTTTTATTTGTAACAGTATCGATAAGTTTATCCTACTGTTCGTCGGCTATCTTACTTCTATTGCGGAAGGCAGTTCCTGCATGACTTATTAAATGTTAAAATTACATTATTTAACTTACTGTTAGTAAACCGTGTTGGCGGTGAGGGAAAACATCGTGAGGAAACCTACCTATCCCTCGGGATTAGGTAATAGTCAGTTCCTGTATACACGGCGACAAGGTTCACCACCTGTCACGTTGGGCTCTGACTATCTGGTGAAACGTGGGCTTTGAGTTGGTTAATACCTCCACAATGTGGTGGTGTATGGCCACTCAAGCCTCTGACTACCCCCGAATGGGGATAAAAGTCGTGACGTTACATTATTATTATTATTATTCTGTTAGTAATATTTACATTAACCTATTATCCTAATGAGGCTTTACTATAACACGCGCGAGAGCGTGAGCATGTCTCGCAAAAAAACTTGTTTACAAAACACTCTATCCCCGACCTATCGCGTTTAATTAAGTCAGCGAGTAAAAGGTTTACTACGAGCTTCTAGGAATACATAAAACTTATTTTAGTGTTGAATGGAGTCCCGATGTGTACGTGTTGAGGTCAAACCCTTCACCCGTGTTCAATAATATCTGTAATTAATGGTTTTAATACAGGAGTAATAGTTTAGTTTATGATCTGTACAAAGTAAGCGATTAAAAGCTGTTTATTTTGAGGACAGAAGAGAATATAATTTAGAGACACGTCCAAAGACTAAATAGCGCCCATTTTGCTAGATTTTTGTATATCGACTTCTACTAACAGGTATTATAGATTGAAATTGATGCGGTTTCTAGAGAGACATCGAGTTTTGAAAATCTTAAAATATTACCAATTATAATCTAATTCCACCAACCCGCATTGGACCAGCGTGGTGGATTATGGTCCAATTCCCCCAAAGACCACAGAAAGGGGAGGCCTTTGCCAAGCAGTGGGACATTTAATAGGCAATTTTTGTTTTTTTTAAACGAATTCTATAACATAGAAAATATACCACAAGTAGACAACATCGTGAACGATAAAGCAAGTGTAAGACCCAACTGTCTCATTGAAGGGCCTAGTAAAAAGGCTGACGAAATCGAGGTCGAATAGCGTCGCAAATTGGGCGGGCGGCGGGTAGGGCGCCGCAGTCATGGGCGGCTCGCGGTAAATATAAATGAAGATTTTCCTCGCGATCAAATTGCCACAGCTGAAATGAAATTTTATGATAACGCTCCCACCAGCAAATGGGCACGAAACAGGACCTTTTCGGACTTTCGGGAGTTTTATAAGAAAAATAAGGCTTTAGGACTGTTTCCGTTTAAAATAATTGGTAAATTAATGGTAGGTGCAACATAAAACATAATCAAGATATACAAACAAGGGTTATTAAGGAATTTGGGATGATATTACACTAGACCCTAATTGATGACATCCAACTAGCCCCACCTCGACCCTAAATTGACACTAAAACGCGGTTAAACAATTTAGGGGTCCAAAAGGGTCCCACACTGGACACTATTCAGTTATTTGGCATAGCACCTTATAATTGAGAAGTGGATTTTGAGGTCACCCGCCAAAAACCTCCCCCGAGCTTTGAATTACGTTATCTTCTATGGCACACGCGTGTTGCCTTAAAAAGCCGTCCTACAAACTTCTTAGAAAAAGATAACGAGATCTTATTCTTTTGTCACTTTTCCTCATACGTGAATCCTAGTTTAAGGAAATAGCGTAGTGGGCGTGAGAATAGTATTTGTAACGTATACTATCGATATCTAAGACCAGAGGGCCTACTCTTTTACAAACGAAAACGAAATTTCGGACGAAATACGCGTATTTCCTACTACGTTTCTCATTGATTCCGACATTTCTTACGAACGAAAATTGTTTGACGTTTAGTTTCGACGACGACGGAGACGTCAAACAATTTTCGTTCGTAAGAAATGTCGGAATCAATGAGAAGCATAGTAGGATATACGCAAATTTCGTCCGGAATTTTTAGTGATTCAAGGCGTTTAAATGGCATCTGTCTGAGCTGTGTTTTCCAGAAAGTACAAGTTAGTCTATGTCTCCGACGACTTACAATATCGCTACGGAACACTCTGAAGACTTATTCATTACGTTGATTACTCAGTCGGGTCCCCCCAGTCGGGTTCCTGCCTGGATTCCCGTCCATTGTCGCAAGGATGACGTCGCGAGATCTTAATCTTTCTGTTAATTGTCGCGACTCGCAATACAATGTCGCTGGGTTTGGTTAACGAGCTGTTAACTTGAGCCATTGTGTCGCCCGACTCCGCGAGATTATCTTCAAATTGCGTAATGCTTGTACCGTGTTGTTTATCATCATTTTTATGACAAACTGTTGGGAAACCGTAGTGCAAATTATAGTGCGGTTAAAATAAGTTTTGTGTAATAGAATATTATCTATGTCGCAGGCAAGGTCATATTCAATTTTCTTTCAAACAGGTATAGCATAGACAGACTCGAGTCGTTAACGACCGGAACTTAGCACGCTAATGATGCAGTTAATACTCACGGCTGGCGATGAGTTCGGGCGCGACGAGCCCGTTCAGGTCGGGCTCCTCGCCGTACCAGAATATCCACAACTCCTTGGCGGCGCGGAGGGAGAGCGGCGGCGGCGCGGGCGTGCTCATCTCGTAGATGTCGGGCGGCTGCGGGGCCGGCACCCGCCGCCACACGCACAGGATGTCGCCGGCGAGGCAGCGGGCGTAGCTGCTGATGACGGGGTCGGCGAGCGGCGCACCGCCCTCCTCCCCCTCGCCACCGCCGCCGCTCGTCTCCCCCCATACGAGCTTACGCCATTTTATGCCATACAGCTCCGTCTGGAAGAGGAAATTTCGGTTCGTTTAAAGATAACGGCAAAAATATTGCAATGATAGCCGAGGTGTCTGAACGTAAACTGCCTACCCTACAGCGTTTTATGGTTAAAAACATCAATATGCCGATCTAATTTTAAATTCGCAAATGCCAGAGCTAATAAAAGCTTCTTAGGTAGAAAGGTAGCTTTCGACCAAAATAATCGACCGCATATCTATACATATAATAAGAATGTAAAATTGGTCGCGTCTGTACATTCGAAATATTTGGAAAAAAAATAGTGGGGGGGACTTAGATTGACCAGCAGAATTCATTTTTATCATTTTTAGAATTTTTGTCTGTGTGTATGTTTGTATGTTTGCTCAGATTTTCGAAAGAGCACAACTTCGAATCCACCAGATGGATTTCAATGAAATTTGGCATGGATATGACTAATAGTCTAACTTAACATCTAGGATACTTTTTTTTTAGAAAATGTTTAGGGTTGCCACAGAAAATTCAAAAAACGACTTAAAAATTCTAAATGTTTGAAAGAGCACAACTTTGAATCCACCGGATTAATTTCAATGAAATTTGGCATGGATATGACTAATAGTCTAACTTAACATCTAGCATATTTATTTTTTCGTTAAAGTTTAGGGTTGCCACAAAACATTCAAAATCTACCTAAATATTCGAACACGTACAACTTCGAATCCAATGGATTGATTTCAATGAAATTTGGCATGGATATGACTAATAGTCCAATTTAACATCTAGGATATTTTTTTCTAAAATATTAGATTAAAATTTTTATGACCACACCGAAATTCTAGCCAAAAATAAGTTTTAGTTATTGAAATACGTCTATTTAGAGCGGAGCCCTACGGAGCCCTACGTTGTGTGTGATCCGACACTATTTGGAATACATAATCTTAATTTGAATAATAATAATAAATATTTTATTGCTGCGTTCTACCATCTTAAGTTTCGTTTTTCTTAACTAGATGTCGCTATACTTAAAATCAGACAATACCTGCCTTGCACCACATGTCAAAATTTAATATCTTCCTTGCTTCAAGAAATTTAGTTTTTTTATTCCTAATTACGTATAAAAAACATTAAGCGGGTCTTTGTATCACGCGGAATCTTAGACGTTAACTCTGGAATTCATCTCCACAGTACTAATGCCGTAGGGAAGCTACCTACCTAAGAAGTAAGTCTAGAGGACCTGCTGATTTTGAATTAAGTAGTAATAGAAACATAGACATTGAACTCTGAACTCCAACCCCTCAGGAATGATGCTGCTGGGTAACTGCCTGCTTAAACCATAAATCTGGAGGACCTGCTAACTTTGAATTAGCAATGTGGGTATCAAGTAGAAACTTCTCAGGCGAGGTCGCGTTTCCGATCCGGCGCTAGAATTTAAGGAAAACATGTAAAATGACTACTTGTAAGTGCCCTCCTAGGCCTAAACAAAATAAACGCTTTGACTATTGACTTATAAACTCCGGACTCTAACTTTTTAAGCACGATGTTGCGATGTGACTCTTACCTAAGCCGTGAGTCTGGAGCACTCACTCATTTTAAATAAGGAACATGGGTATCAAGTACAAACTTAAACGTACAAACTTGACGGGGAGGTGGCTGGGTTGCGCTTCCGGCTCTCTCCCTCATCATACGAAACGAAGGTAAATTAGCTACTTGAATGCCGATCTCCACCGTACTGGTCAGACTCTACCACCTTACTGGTATAGACTGGTACAGATAGACAGCCACGGACAGACGAACTCAGACTGATGCAGACTGACGTAATACAGATTAGACGATAGACAAAATTATATTTAAGGGCTTCACCGACTGGACGCGGACGGAGTCGCGGGCACAGCTAGTCAGGACTATAATTGCACTGGGACCTCGAAAGTGTTCTAAAACTGTCACTGGCAAGTGTCCAGCACTGAGGTGCAAGGTGGATTCCGCGACGCATCCGGAAGTAGAGTTGCATACATACAGTTCTTTTGTTCATGCGTAAATAGTTGTAACTTGTGAAAGCTTAGTGCAAGGCTTGTGCGGAATGAATATGCGCTATTTCTTGGCAGCAAACGAGCGGGTTGTAAAAAGGTGATAACGCTACGCGACGCCCGCGCCCTAGCGCAACGAGATTAACGCAGGCTGTTTTTGTAGCCTTAACACGTGTTCCAGAGATTAAGCACTGCCAACGTCTAAACTAAGTACCTATTTATTTACGAAGCAAAAATTGGACTTTGAATTAGAAATGACAAACATAATAATAATTACTATAAATACATAAAAAAGGAGTGTTTCATGGAAAATACCGATATCTGAACCGATAACAGTAACTGCTGTTAAGAAAACAATTATATATTACTAGCTTTTGCCCGCGACTTCGTCCGCGCAGAATATAAATTTAAAAAATTCCGTTTCCGTTTTCTGGAACCCAAATCCCATATCCCGTATCCGTATCCGTATCCTGTATCACGCATCCCACATCCCATATCCCGTATCCCGTATCCCGTATCCCGTATCCCGTATCCCGTATCCCGTATCACGTATCCCGTATCCCGTATCCCGTATCCCGTATCCCGTATCCCGTATCCCGTATCCCGTATCCCGTATTCATATTCCGTATCCGTATCCCGTATCACGCATCCCACATTCCGTATCCCGTATCACGCATCCCACATTCCGTATCCCGTATCCCGTATCCCGTATCACGTATCCCGTATCCCGTATCCCGTATCCCGTATCCCGTATCCGTATCCCGTATCCATATCCCGTATCCCGTAACACGCATCCCACATCCCGTATGCCGCATCCCGCATCCCGCATCCCATATCCCGTAACCCGTATCCCGTATCACGTATCCCATATACAAAATCCCGTATCCCATATCGCGTATCCCGTATCCCATACCCCGTATAATTTTAGAAAAACGCTATTATTTTTTTTTTTTTAAAAGACACTTAATCACCAAAATTCTTAATTCTAACTACAAAAACGACGAACTTCCATACAAACTTTCATCCCCTATTTTACCCCCTTAGGGGATGTATTTTCAAAAACCCTGAAATTAATATTGTTTATCTTTTAAAAGTCACCTAATCACCAATTTTTATAATTCCAACTTCAAAAAATGACGAACTTCCATACAAACTTTCACCCCCTATTTTAACCCCTTAGGGGTTTCAACTTTCAAAAAATATGAAATTATTATTTTTAATACGTAAAAAGAAACCTAAACACAAATTTTCATTATGCTAACCTCAGAAATGACGAACTTCCATACAAACTTTCGTCCCCTATTTTACCCCCTTAGGGGTTGAATTTTCAAAAACGCAGCAATTCAAGTTTTTTATTTTTAAAAAGGAACCTAAACACCAATTTTCATAACTCTAACTTCAAAAATGACGAACATCTATACAAACTTCCCAACTAACTTTCATTCCCTATTTTACCACCTTAGGGGTTGAATATTCAAAAACGCCGAAAACCATATTTTTTATTTTTAAAAAGACACCTCAACACAAATTTTCATAATTCTAACTTGAAAAATGACGAACTTGCATACAAACTTTCATCCCCTATTTAACCCCCTTAGGGGTTGAATTTTCCAAAATCGCTTCTTATTGCTTGTCTACGTCACAAAATATATCTACTATCCAAATTTCATGTCTCTAACTTCAGTAGTTTCGGCTCGGCGTTGATGAGTCAGTCAGTCAGTCAGTCAGTCAGTCAGTCAGTCAGCATTTCCCTCTTTATATATTAGTATAGATGTTTCAAAGATAACATGTTCATTAACATAAGAATGTGTGAAAATTATTGACCCAGGTGGCAATATAATCCAATTCGACTTCATGTACGAGTATTTGGCTAAAAATCAATGACAAACCGATCTTAGTTTTTTATCAGTGCAACCTTTTACACTCGGTTTCACGTGAATTATTGGGTAAACTCAAATAGCACGCGACAACCGCGGAGCGTGTAAGACTAAGCGCCAGGTGGTGTAGCGACCTTGCATATGCTAATATTATATCGGGTCAAACACCCATTGCCCCTCGACTGGACCTGCACTACGCAAAGCCCGCACTGCCCGCAGCACTCCTAACCTTATTTTTCATTGGAAATCTGGCTTTTTCACTTTCAATTGCTGTAACTGAATTTTAACTTGATAATATTTGAGCAGATGTTTCATTTAATATGTAAGGCGATGTATTTTAAGAGCATCGCGTAGTTTTTATGATAACGGAATCTCATTTTTAAAATGCATTCGCGTTTTGGAAATGCGTAAGTCCAGATTGAATTTGCAACCCGGCGTTCTCGGCTGTGATGCCAACTGCCCCAAATATTGCATTAGAATTGCGGCGTGTTGAATTAGAATATTTCAAGGGTTCAGTAGGTGTACATTTTAAGCACGAAGTTGCCATCTGCGGCGGAAGGGGCCTACCCAACACACCTGGCAGACGCGCGTGGGGTCGTCGCGACCGCGAGGCAAGGGGAGGAACAAGCAACGCCGCGTGTAGTGTTAACTTCCCAATGAGGGGTTATTGCTCGCAACGCTTATAATGCGACTGTTAAACGATGCGATGTTTAGATATAAAATAATACAAGCCGCCTGTTTATGGTACTTTGACTCGTGGTGAGAGGATTTTATTACGGTTTTATTGGTTAATTCGTTATGAACATGATACGCGTTATATAAATGACGATAAAGATGTAAAAAAGTGGTAAATGTTTTGGAAAGGTGCAGTGGAGGCTAAGGTTTAATTGTAGATCAAGCTGGTTAAGTAACTTGACACCGAATTCGGTCAGATATTGAGCCAAGAGGGTTATTCTCCGCTGCATGTAAGTAGTCAGATAACATTCTTGTGAGTACATATGAAAGAATGCGCCAAGTTATCGTGAATGTTGGTTCGGTCGGCGCCCGCGCCGGGGCCGGCCGCTTTCTAACGCGCCCGATGCGCCCGCGCAGCCCCGCTTCACTTTCTATTGTACGGCGACGTGACGACTTCACTTATTACAATTTAATTATGTGCAAAGATGACGGATAGGAGCCCCATCATAGGACAATAGTTTACTCGAGCTTAACCTATAGCAAATCGCCTACCACTACTAGGGCGGGCGGACTATATTATGAAGGGCATAGATAGTATACAAGAGTACTCAGCAGGCCTGAACTGGATAGAGACCGATACTATTAATACTGACAATAATTGTCTGAGAAAAAGCGAATGATTTTTAGGGGTTAAATGCTAGATCGGAATTAGCGAATAACCAAGCCATATTACTCAAGTATATAGCCTACACGAGTATAGGAGGTACAAGCTGAGCAAAGGAACTCATCAATAAAACATTGCTTAGACGAGTCGCTAATGTATATCCAATACACCCACACTGAGGTCAATGGATCACGATGAAAATTCAGAGGCTCCATACAGTATGATACAGCGCGCTGCGGCGGGATATTACGCCAAGATATTCTTCGACAAAGAGCGCACGACGGCGCAACTTTGCCCTGAAAATCTCTAGTTATTTGAATTTTAAATTTGAAACTCGCGACGGATGGCCGCGTAGCTCCGATAACACCCGGATGAAGCCGAAAGCCGTGCCTTTTCCGGAAAATTCCGACTGTATTTAGCTCTAGAGCGGCGTTACATCACTCGGTGCAAGCCTTTGCAAAGTTTGAAGTCAAATGAGAGGGCGGATTAAGGTTCTGCGGCGTTCTCTCCCTTTAATATCAGACTACGTAATACAGTCGCAGTTATTACTTAATTTCATGTAATTGTACTCTTAACTCCGTCCCTTTATCTGGATCGCCCACACGTACAATCGATGCGCGGGCGCTCCCTACGTTGATGTCTTTTGCATCGCTATATTTGGACATAGACATACGCACCGACAGACTAATTTACGCACCAATGCTTTATGCAGTGCAGTGCATTGGGTATACGTTTACTAAAACGCAGCAAGTAGGCTCAACTTTAACGATATAATAATCCAAGTGTAGCAACCGACAAGGTTCAATAAAAAAACGATTAATAAATCAGTTTCCTGTAAACAATGATCCCGTAAAGCGATCATAACCTAGAACGGAAAAAAACTGCATGTCCAAAAAAGTCGAGCACCGCTAGTCGAGCGAGCGAGACGGGTATATCTGGCGTGAGCAAGACAGCCGCAATCGCGAAAGTGAGAGGAGGCGAGACGCGGTACGGCAACGTCGCGCGGTTACGTTACTAGCGGGGTAAACAATCGAGGATGATGTGACGGTGCGCTGCGCGTGCGACCGCCCCCGGCCGTGCACTTCGCTACTGCATTTTTGACGTGTGACGTCACTAGATACGTTTTGTTTTCGGGGAGGGGGGGGTTAACTAACAGCTTCAGTTACCTGTCTGTGGATCGAGTCGCTATTTACTATGACTGAGCAACGAACGCGATTTTGATATTAGAAATAGAATTGGTCAACTAAAAATAAGTGTGTTTGTAAACAGTCTGCAAAATTATATTTCACTCGATGGTGGAATGGAGTCGTGTAGGCGAATATTTCGCGTTTAATAGCACAGTCAGTGTACCGCACGCGGCGGCGGCATCTCGGCCGAGGTGGAGTGCCGGCCACTCGCTCGTCCACTTCCGCGAACGTCATCGTTATCATGGATTGCGCGTGTTGAACTTATGTCACATAACTGACATAGCTGTTGCTATGTGACCTAATTTTGTCTCGTACTCAACCAAATAAAAATCTAGTTAGTGTCGACTGCCAAGGGCAGTATGTAGACACGAGAAAAAACAGTAGGTAAAACGAATTCCTAAGTTATGGATTCGAATTTAAGTTATTTCTAGTACAAGGTCAAACTGTACCGTAATTTACAGAGCAATTAAAAAATATGTGCCACTTGAGCTGATTAGATTCAGAAATATTGAGATCAATGATATTTAAGTATGTGAATGATGAAGGCGATAATTCTTTTAGCACAGTAGAAAAAGATCATTCTGTTAATGCTTTAGGAAAGATAACTTTTGATTCCACTGCACCAATTGATTGATAAAAACGTGTTTTAATTGACTGACGTCAATCATATACACTCAAGAAGTACTGGAAGTGATAATAAAAATTATTTACAGAAAGGTTTCATAAACAATACATTGCAATAAAACTTTATCATAGCGAGACGTTAACAGCAAACAAAAACAGTTACCTTCCACAATGATGTGGCCCATACAGAGACCAGTGTAGTACGAACCGGCAAACGACGATATAACATGGACCGTGGAGACCGTGGAGTGGGCGGTAGCAAACTGCTACACACTTACCATTTTGTGTTTCTTACTCTATCTCACGCACTAGCGCTGAGTGGGACGGAAGTTTGAGCGCGTTACATTTTTACCAATGTTGTCATGATAAAATTATTACCTTTGACCCCAGAGATTTGTATAGCACATTAGCGCGTCGGTGCTCGGTTTACGTATTATTATCTCAATTGTTTCTGATCACGATTGTCAATAACGGCAAAAAAATATTACATAACTTCGCCAGAAAAGGAGATGGCCCAAATGGCCCAAAAAAGAGAAAATGTCGTGTAATATCTCATCGTCGGCTTCAGTTTTCCAGGCGTAAGGCATTCGTTGGAAAAAAAACCAACCTTATGCCCTTTTTCACATTGCTATCAATGTCAACTGTAACTGTAACAGGTAGGCAAATTAAACACTATTAGAGATAATTTATACTCAAGAGATTTACGGGAGGTAACTAGAAGGAAAATGCAGTGGATGTTTATAAAAACGAGATTTACATTCTCGGCGGTGCCACTGGGCTTGTTTGCCACAAGGGCGAGGACGAATGAATAACGAGACACGTGACGGAGATAATAGACGCCATTTATGTACAGCTAAATGAGATAGCCAAAATATTACTCAATAAACATCATCCATTTTTAGAGCGAGAAATCACAATGGTTGGAAATATGAAAGAATACAAAAAACTCCTTGGTGGTGTGTTTAAGGAAAATAACCTGGATAACACCAGTCCTACAACGAAATTCTACCTTGACGAAGCTGGGACATGGGCAGAAGGGTTCAAGTATAACATGTGAGTCATAAATCAATAAATGAACCTAAACGACAAATTCAAAAACGGCAAGAAAATAGATTAGTAATTTCGCTAACTTAACAAGTATCATATTGCATGCGTTGTGGTATTAAAATGGCATTGTTATGCGGCAAACACGTCAAGAAGCACGCGCCATGGATCGCTTTAGAGGCCACATCGGCGCTTGCGCATGTATCTACATTCGCACACCAAACATCTATGCAAATTGAACGACATCGGCATTAAAACTTTTGCAAACCGGTATACAAAGAAATAAATATCCCCACACAACACACCTAATGCATTGTTTCTAAGCGAGGTATCAAGTTAAAAAATACTATCTGTCTGTGGAGACTTCTAAATGGCTTAGTATTGTTATTCTTTTCTACCTATTGTATCTTCTTAGCTGTTAGTCTTCCTTAAAACTAAATAAATAAATACAGTATCAAAAAAATATTTCTGGAAGTTAGCCGAGGCCAGCTTTTATACCAAGTAACAAAAAATAAAGATGGTTTGACTGATCCAATGCAAGGAGAGTTTATTGTAAATTAACCTTCAAGTCGTCAACTTCATGTTAATATGCAGCCAAACTTATACAAAACTTTCTACGCTATTAAACATTTAAAAGTTGGCAAGCATGCATGACATCATACGATTGCACGAACGAATTTCGGCTCTACAGTGATTCAAAATAATTTCTAACTGTATTGTGTTTATTGACCCAGTGTTGGGCACTGGCAATCTCTTTTCTGATTTCACGCTGGCTTAATCCCAAATTGGCATATTTCACTTGCTGTTAAAAAATCATGTCTCCAAGTGCATCAGGCTTTGGATCTGTATTTGTCTGTTTCCTGATCTCTTGGATTTGTTTGCTTTTGAGATGATAAGATTTTGAATGGTCCAAAATATCTTCATGTTTTAATACTATTATTCAGACAGGACACATCACAGGTAGTTTGTTTGTAAACCGGCAACTCGAGGTCGACGGCCACGACGATAGGCGCAGTGGACAACCTCAGGAAGGAGGTCGGGACAAGAAATGGTTACAAGATCATCAACTGTCGAAAATAGCTGCTGCAGTCATGATTTAAAAATATTGGATTTTGAATTTAACAACTACGGAAGAAAACAATCTCGATTGATATCGAAGCGAACTTTATTGACTTACTCAATTTTAATGTCTATAGATAATTTTATATGGCCATTAAAACCTCAGAATGTCTTCAGCTTTGAAGGATAAAGGGTAGGTAGTTAGGTAGGCTGTATGTGTTGCGGTGCGCTACGTTTGAAACGGTAAAGGCGCGCGCCAACTGCGGTCAACGAACTCACCAACGGCCTTACGTCTAGTCTAGAAAGAGGGTTTGCCCTAATTTTGGGGTAATAAATTACATCTCAGTACGACGCTGTCTAGGTTAAATGAAAATAACTTTCGTAGTAGCGTAGTAGCAAACAAACACTTGTAAATGAAATAACAAATAATAAAGAAATGATTCATGTCAAGCAAGATGTAGACAAGCACTTTTAATATCGAGAATGAAAACACAGTCGACGATATGGCTCGTATGAGCAGACAGACCGAGATTCCGGCATGAAACCTGAAAAGCTTTATGCACACAAAGGACTTCGCTAGGATATTGTACTCAGCGCAGGTAGTTAGACACGAGTACATTCGCAAATACAGCTACACGTACCGGGAACTTGATGAGACAGATAATGCAACAGAAAAAATACCATCAAAATGAAAGCAATGCGGAATTCTCAGACAACTAAAAGAATCACTATAACAAGGCGTAGATTTGATAAATCCAACACACAAGACAGATGTACACAAAAGAAGAAGTCATATATCGATCCCCAGTCCCTCCACATAGAAGATCATGGCAAACTTAAGAAAGAAGTATTTCTTTTCACTTTGTTTGGCACCGTTGCTCAAAACAGCTACGGCGCACACATGCAAAAGTATTAATGTTTATGTAGAAATCGACAATTTATTCGGAGAGGCCAATCTCAGCTGCCACTAACTATTGTAAAACAGATCCAAGCCCCGATGGTGTCACATCTGTTAGTTCCGTCTCTTTTATTCACTAGATCGGCATACCTTCTCACGCGTTTGAAACCTCAGCCTCTATGGTGACACGTAAATACAACTCCGTGCACTATTTAGCAAGTGGAACACGACAAATACTAGAAATCCACTTGGAGGTTTTTTCTAACATCGTTAATGGAAACTTCTAACATAGTAAATAGTAATTGTATCTATCCTGTACAAATTGGCTACAATTTAGATTGTCCTTCGTATTATGCGTCATGCAAAACTTAAAATTCAAGGGGGATAACTAGTGGACTCTGACAACAACTTTGAATAAAATATTAATCAAGTTGATCAAGTGGCGGCGAATAGAAACATCCGACGATAATAGATCGTTGAATTGGATTGCAGACGAGTTCTCACCTTCGCAAGTTGCCGCGATGGAGGCTTGGGAGGGAGGCGGACAGGGGAGGGGTCATTATAGAGTGAAAGCGTTTTAAATTTAATATTGTGCCCTCAGAGTTTGCGTTCGACCGAGTTTCCGTCACGAAGAGGCCCTTGTTTACCAATTGTCTACAAAACGGCGGTTGCGCAACGCAACATAGTTCAAATCTGTTAACAATCTAATTTGTCCTAAACTATATAATATTGTTGAACGTTTTGCGCCACTCTCGGTACTGCATTGTATGTTGACAGTTAATTTTGTTACTGTCTCGCAAACGGGGTCAATCTTGCAAGTCGATACATCGCTAAACGGTTGTTACGTAACAATTTTAATTGTAGTTGTTGCACAATTTCATGAGGTAAACAATATTTTTGAAATATAGTGAAAGTCGAGTCAAGACTCAGTAATAGTTACATTGTTTTATAAATGCTTGTAATTTTGTTTAAATGCCAAACTTGACTATAGCTTGTTGCTGTTATTAGCACAGTTAGTTATGTATTACGACTGTAAATTCAACATCGCAGTTAATAGCCAAGTGAAACTTGTTTTCCGTGAGTTGAGGGCCAAAAACATGTGTAGGGCCAGCCAACAAGCGCTTTCGTGTGGAATTTGGTATCTGGAACACAAACTTAACAACTGTTTTGTATTAAAATATAACTTTTCACGAAGAAAATATCCAAGAGCGAGTCTTGATAGGTTTCTTTTCGAACAATCGAGAGTGCCAAATGCTTTCAACATGCAGTAGATATACGCGACACGTTGTGTCTTGTTTACACAATAAAAAATATAGGTCAGTCACTCAGTACTTTCACGTTTTCACCCACTCGCGCCGGCATACAGGGGATCGCTGAATTACGGAGTAAAATTACTCGTGTAGAAATAACCTTTAGCCGGTAAAAGCGAAAGTGGAGCACAAGGCTAGTGAAGACTTGTTTTTATCGATCGATATAACGCAGAAACGCGAACAGCAGTGTGTTTTCTCGTCTAATGATCAGCTAGTTAAGGATTCAATTTACAAATAGGTACAATGGTCTGTTTTAGGAATGATAAAGAAATATTAGCCTATTACAAATCCGCTGAAAAAGCGGCTGTAGCCTAAGGGCGAACACGTTGGGCTAGCAATCAGAAGGTCCTAGGTTCGATCCCCGGTGGGGCATGCACCAATGGATGAATTTTCATCTATGTGCATAATTTACAGTTCGCTTACGGTGAGGGGAAACATCATGGAAACCTACCTATCCGAGGTATATATCGGGATTAGGTAATAGTCAGTTCCTGTATACACGGCGACAAGGTTCACCACCTGTCACGTTGGGTTCTGACTATCTAGTGAAACGTGGGCTTTGAGTCGCCTTAATACCTCCACAAGGTGGTGGTGTATGGCCACTCAAGCCTCTGACTACCCCCGGATAAAAGTCGTGACGTATATTAAATTATTTTTTCATTTTATTTTTCAAAACCATGCAAAATATGCAATCTGGACATAATTTCAAGTGAAGCATGTGTCGCACAGGACGGGATCCCTGCACGAGCCGAGCGACCGACGCGGCGAGGCATCGAATCTGGAACGGCCACAGAGCGCACTTCTGTTATCTTGACCCACATATCGTGACCGCGGTCGCGGCCGGCCTGCACTGTCGCTATAATGGCGGAAGACATTAATTGCCTTCTGATGGAAAACGCCGCGTATTCGAAAGGGCAGAAAACATATACCCAGAAACTTGTAGTAATACAAATGATGTAGGAAATCTAAAACCACCTGAAAGTCATCCGGGAGTACAGCAGGCCTCCGGGATAAAATAGAGAACACCTTAGCGTAATGCGTCATAAGTTTAAGTATAGTAGGAGTCAAATACAGAGGATATTGTTAACAAACAAACACCTAATTAATTATTCTGAGATTATATTATGACTGAGAGAATTGTAAAACGCTAATAAAAACGAAAGCGAAAACTTTTTCCTCGAGACAGATGATCAAAACAGAACCTTGACCCAGAATGTGCTGCTCATAATAAAACAAGAGGAAAAGGACATCACGCCGCCTGTCAGGCCGCATCCACTCATGAGCAATCGAGTTTAAGACTGATTTCAATAATAATCTACACATTCGACCTTCTGGTGTGTAATATTTTAGGATATAATTAAAATAAGATCACAATTCCAGTATGGTAAAGGTTAATCAGGCTAATGGAGTTATACATAATTGAGTTTTATATGAACACGAGCTTCAAATGTGATTTTTATATTAAAATACGGAGTATTTTGTATTGAGTTTCCTTGCTGTAAGGTCGTCCAGTATTCACGAGACGTGTTTACTCGAAAACTTATATTAATTCGATACAATAATTATAGTGTTTACCGTAGGAAGAAAGGCTCCAACCATTTAAAATGTCACGCGTCCTGAACCGCAGCTGAGCTGACTAAATCTAATTGCAGGCTTAAAATTCACTGGCCAAACACGGCATCTTGACTAAAGCGAGATGGTAGATTTTGCAACTGAAAATCTACTTAACAGATATTTTGATAATCTAAGCGACAGCACGTATGACGATAGAAAGGTAGCTTTTGCAGCAAAATGTTGTAGGAATAGTGTCTATCAAATAAGGATAAATACCTATAAGAAGATAACATCGAAACGTCAGCTAGCTCACGTCATCAGCTCACCTTCCCTGTGGATACTAGGCTTTATTGGCTGAAGATGTATAGTAAATAAAATAAAAGTACCTACCAATAGCTATTGCAATATGTACGACGAAGGATGAAGAAAAGCGGTCCAAGGATAAGTCCTTGACCTGAAGGTAAGCCTTCAGTATAGTAAAATGTCGCGGTAGCGATATACCTACTTGATTGTAGTATCTTTGATGTATTTACGTTATCATGCAATGCATTCTGTCGCGGCTTTCATGAAAAGTATATAATGACAAGCAAAATTGTTGTTGATAAAAAAATGTACAATCTTTGTCTTTATTTCTTCTCGTGGCTCTGACTTCAGTTCGGTCTCTTGCCACGATATTTCCGTAAGGGTGTTGAAATAACCTCGCCACCTTCTGCTCGATCGGTCGGCCCTTAGTCTTAAAATACCTTCCTGATTTCCTTCATTCTAACACATTGGCATAATATAACTTGTTGTTTCACGGTGCAAAACATTAACTGGTATTTTCCAGTCTGAGGTCAACGAGATAAACGCTGCATGTCATTCCTTGATAGGTAACCGCGTCAGATAATCATTCATTTTATACGAGAACGCGCGTGCATTTTTCCTTCAATTGGGTTTCAGACGAGTCATTTAATTTATTGATGCTTGACGATGATCACGATTTGGCTTTTTATTATAGTCGACAAATTTCAAACGTCAAATCCATGTTCAATTTTATTCAGTTACCCAATGACGAACTCCATTACTAATAGCTAGACACAACAGTGTATGTTGATGCATTTTCCGTGGCGCTGATTCCAAACAAATTATTTATACGAATACAGAAACATTCGATACAACTGTTGAAGAAGCGTGAGATAACGCCACCGCAATTGTTCCCTTATCGGCCGTGATAATGACGTAGCATAGCGACCATTGGTTGCGATATAAACAACTATATTGGTCGCAAAATTCATACCGTAGGTGTTATTTGGAACATATTTTGCTTAGGGCTTTTCAAGGGCGAGAATAATGTTTTCTATTGACAATTTTTGATTGCAATTTATATCTGCGATTCTTCTCATGCAACGAACGAAGACAGTAGTAACAGACCGTACTATTTAGATGAGTGATATTTTTAGTAGTTTCTGTGCTCACTGTTGTAGCACATGGCCGGAAGGAAAGTAGCCACAATCTGGCGATTTTATCAGCTGGTTCTTGTTTTTTCACACTAGAGTATATGTTTCGTGAATATTTACATGACCTTATCGTTTTGGTGACCATTCTTTGTCATGTTAGTCGTAGTTTTTTTCTTTCATGCTATAATTTGTTGCTTGGGAGGCAGGATAATTTTGCATCGTGACATTTCAGAAAGTATTTTTGAACCTCACACTATCTATCAACTTTGAATTAAATAAACTACCTATACTATTTTATATTTTGTCGATTACTTAATTGAATTGTTTCCTTAGCTAAATTGTACTATTATAATCCAAATATATCATGATATGTTATTCTAATCACGCACACTGTGTTATTGCGACCGATTGTTGTAATATTCACCGATCTCGCTCAGACCTTGATACCGTGTGACAGTGATAACGTATCAGCTGATAGATAACGACCCCCGCGACATAACAAAGCTGGTTTTTAATTCAATTGTAGTTAACCATTAATTAACCATTCCTGAACTTAGATTAGGATTAATGTAAGAGGAATGTTGGAGTTCTGTTTTATTTTGTCACTCTTCGTAATCATCGCTATCTAAACCTTACACGATGGATATTTCTCCTTCGAACTACGCCAGTTCGATTACCCCGTTCTGACACTTTTGACTTTGCTACTAGTCATATTGTCTAGAAAAGAGAGGGCTACGATCTGCGTTTGAATATATGTGCTTTTGACAAATGTGGCCAGCATTTATTGTCATCAACTGGTGCACTGAAACTTGTAGAAGTTGACTTGCGCTATCGATATCGATGACTTCTGCAATCAATTCCTTCTACTAGAGTGAGCTTGCCGCGATTGTTTACACGGCGCAATTGATTGCGGAAGTTTTGTTGCTAGTCTAAACATAGCTTACGACTTAGGTTATCAATCTACAGATACTTTCAGTCATCTAACTGTCACGTCGTTTCAGCTGGATAATTGCAATAGGTTCCTGTAGGTAGATAATTCGTTCCACTTTACTGTCCTGACTTAGCGAGTCCAATGCTGCTGACGTCATTGTTAATAATATACTTAGATATTTAAGACAATTTGAGTGCTATTAAATTGGAATGTACCCATTTACATGCTCACTGAGTGTAACGTGGTAACAACGTGCGTTAAGAACGTAATTAAGATACGATAAACCGGATTTAGTAACGTCGTCAACTCGCAGCGGCCCGCTTCTGTGCACGAGAACACTACCTCTGGTGTTCCTGTTATTCACGACTCTTCTGACCCGTGAAACAAATCAAGCGTTCAACAGCCGAAAGGTCACAACAGTCACCTCTGTTATCATTACCGCATAAATAACTCTAATTCATAACAATAAAGTTCAAATTCTTACAGATGTGATACCGTCAAGTATAGCACCGATTTCCTAAAGGCAGGTAGGAGTTTTTTCGGCGACCTTCGACGCTTTAAGAAAGCACGTTCTGGTGGGGTATAATTGGTTGCTTATTTACAAGACATCGCTTCTGTTCCGAATAACGAGATTTTATAGTCTTTCCAATAAGATGAAAGTGTAAATGTCCTGTGTGCATTAGTGGAGTCGACGGACAAACTGCGAGGATTTATGATAGTCTCGTACAATTTTACGGCTTCTAAAAAGCAACAAAGCATTACAAAATCATTACAAGTAGCTGTAATTATAAAGTTAAGCATGTTGACTTTGGCTTTTAATCGTAGTCAGTGGTCTTTGGCACTTTACAACTATTTTAATGGAACTGCTTCGAGTACAGATAGGTGTAAATTGTTATATTTTAAGCATTTAACAGACAGCAGCTTAAATAAGTGAAGTAATTTGTATTATCATCCAGAATCTACTTGAACTTAAAAATTTGGAGCAAACTATCAACGGTTGGTGGTATTTTCCTGGAACAGGTATTATCTACCTAATGAAGGCATTTCTGACGAAATTTTGAAACAATAATACAATCTTGCCTAGTAGGGCAAGTCAGCGAAAATTCCGCTAAGCATGTTTCGAAGCAATATGACCTAGAAGGCGGAGGATTCATAACACTGGGGATATGAGCATATTCAGGATGAAATTGAAGTCGTGCTCTGTATGCATAGAGGGCAAAGGGGTGTGAGGGGCAGGGTCGTGGGGGCCGCGGCGTCTTCGTCAGATGCCATGAATAACTTAGCGTTGAATTTCGTCACTCAATGGAAATCACCACTGTATGGCGATCCAAGAAAATGGGATGCATTTAAGACCATTTTAGGGCATGTATATGACTCAAAAATTGCATCGTTATACTAATTTCCGGCACTCAGTCGTTCGTTACCGAGTTAATAATTATCGCCAGGTCATTACTTTAATGCCAAGGGTAAGTAATGGTCATGACAAAGTCGTTTTTATCATTTACTCGTAGGTACTTGTGAATGTACTAGATTTATGGCGACATACCAAGCAGGAAAATAACAAAGACATTCGTCAACTAAATATACGATCAGAGTGCGCGCAAGCTGAGCCTGGGCGGAGGCCCGCTTATGGGAAAGTTACAATCATTACAACCATTCATAAACGGTTGAATGAGCGCAAGACGCCTGCGCAGCCGGTCGAATGCGCGCGCGCAGCGACCCCGCGAGCCTCGCGACATCTGTGATGTTGCCGCGCATACCTATCAACATAAACACCTAAATAACCCTTAACATTTCAGAATTTTAGGGGAGCTAATGATAGTATGATTCCAGGATGATTTATTTCAGGTTTTTTTTGGGCAATGCGAACACATGTATGTACAAAAGTGTAATGAACCCGACCGCGACACCTAGAAGCCCCCGATGCGTCACCGGCACCGCTCGCCTTGCGCTGTGGACGAGAAAAATTTCCACGCGACTAAAGTAGCGATGTCCACAAACGACGCATAAATAATTAGACAATAAGCAGGCAGGGCAAGAAATCGGTAATTTGTATCGCGGCGAGATAGGCGGAGCGCAGAGGGAGACGGGTGCAGGCAGGCGCGCGCCGCCGCGGAGATATGGCAACGCGTCAGGTAGAAGTGGCGCCCGTGCTGTTCTCGCTCGCTTCTCGCCGAGGACGACCGACCGCCCCGCCGCCCCGCGCGACACCCACCCACCCGCTAATCCTCACCCGAACACAATCTGATAAAATTCGCGCCAGCTATGAACATTACGCAAAGCTACTCAACACTACAACATCGCGATAATGAATGACCCGACGGTTTTTTTAGCACGCACATAAACACATCTGACGATGTCTCGCCATCGTGTAGCGTTATCGAACGGTGCGAGGCGAAAAATGTAATAAGAAAGTTATTTCCTCAACCTGGCGAAACTAGTCTCGCGAGCGTATTACGGTCCGCGTTACGGCCAGGTGAATTCAAAATGACCTCTATGGGCCGGTGGCTTCTTGTGGCCTCGATCGCCGAATGCGTTGACATTTTGTTGGTTAGCAACATGACATGACTCCGTGTTGTAGCGAGAAAGATGCCAGGATGACTAACGGCCGGCCGTCATTAGCCGCCTAAACATTATTTGTCCCATAGGAAAACTTTTAACGCAAAAGATTGATTCGGCGGTTGTAGCTCAATAAGGTGATTTTTGTATATCAGCGTCCAAATAACGATAATCAGATCGACTACTTAGACGTCGTGGACTCAATATTATTTAGGAATTCGTAAACATACGACAAGACACCTCGGAACAATAGCGCACGGTACTAGCAACACGTAAATCGTAATGATTTCGAAAGAAAAGTACATACGAGTTCTTTCATCAATGTAAAAGTGACTTACCAAGGCGAAGAAGTTTGTGTGGCAATCCTCGAGACTTGCACCGTTTGTTTGGTGATTTTGATGCGTCATGGTAGTCCAGGGCACTTCATTTTCAATTCACAACACTAAAAACAGGTTCAATCCTAAAGAAACCACTCAAAATCTTAAAATCATCACCGACATTTAGTGAAGTTTTCACCTTTCAATGGCGACTGGAAAATGGCGGATAGGAAACAACAACCCAAGCCGACAGTGCTGCTTGCGGCAAAAGTAGGAAACTGGTTTCGTCCAGAAATTTATTACGTTTCATTCTACGTACATAATCAGTTAAAAATAATATGTATAATAACCTTGTTCCTACAAAATTATCTAAAGTTGTATCTTGTTTGTAAAATTTAAAAATTAACACAAGCGTCGTTATAATGCAATGGACATAAAAAAAAAATGCTTATAGTTTTAAACTATTCAGGCACCTACAACCATTCGAAATATAAAAAAAAAGAAAAACGTGTAATGGAAAATTTATTTTTAGCAATTAGCTGTCAAATAATCACGGAAATGCAATTTTTATGATTTATTTACTAAAGTATAGCCAGAGATTCTCTCAAAATAAAGTGAAAACCCTAAAAATAAAGTATAATGAATAACATTTACACCAGCATGTTACGTAATGTATTATTTACATTACCTCGCAAAAATTTACAGGTTATTTTGGTTATATTTTTGTGTTTCCTTTCAAATAATAAAAAACCATGAAATACATTGTAATTCTTTATAATTTTACAGATGATATCTGTGAGAAACAAGCAGAAGAAGCTTCCTAAAGTAGATAAGAAGCTTCAAGCTGCTGCAGAATCCCTAGCTTCCAGAGGGTAACCATTTGTTATTTATTGTGCTTTAATTTACTTTTGGATATCATATCTTAGAGAATATTCTACTGGGAATGTATATATTTTCTGAACAATGCATGTCAGGTTATAAATCCCATAATATTGTTACAGTTTTCTAAGACCAAATAAGCCATGGGATCCTCCGGCAAGTATTGATGAGACCATTCTCAAGATATGCACCGATAACGGCCTGAAATCTGACTCAGAATTTGAGACTCTTGAAACCAAGTTTGCAGTACTGAAAGCATGTTACGAAGCAACTGGACACAGTGTCCCAAATTCATTATTACATACTATTGAGAGTGTTGGTGAGTTAACAGATTTACATCATGAATATGTTACCTAATTAATTTTGAAAACAAAGACATTACCAAGAAAGAGGGAGACATGTGATAGTCTAAAATAGTATGTCTTACTACGCAGAGTCCATGGACACAGTACCTACTTCTCAGTTATTTATGGAATATAATAATGGTATTGCCAATATGGCTCATCTTCTGGTGAATAATATGCATCAAATTGCCAAGTTCTTGAATTGCAAATGTGATAACAAAAGTTTTTTTTATGTGTGTGTGTGTGAATTTTGTTTTGTCGTAGGTAGTGATGCACTGAGCACAAGTCTGGTGATAGTAATATTAGGAGGTACTATGTAATCCCAGCTTTGGAGTATTTGTAATAGTTTACTTTTCAACAACAACACAACAACACACAACAACAAACACAATACACAAGGTTCACCACCTGTCACGTTGGGTTCTGACTATCTGGTGAAACGTGGGCTTTGAGTTGACTTAATACCTCCACAATGTAGTGGTGTATGGCCACTCAAGCCTCTGACTACCCCGAATGGGGATAAAAAGTCGTGACGTTATATCTATCTATCTATTTTCCAAATAATAAGATTCCTCAGAACAAAAGGATAGCAAGGAGATTGAGGGAGGCCATCTCAAGTTAAATCAATATGTTCTCATTAAAGTCTCACTGTATGCTGTCTTACAATTACAGATGATCTGCAACAGTTCTACAGCACTCCAGTTGACACAGCATCACCATTTGACGCACTGAAGAGAATGGAACTGCCCAAGAATCTTCATGTGCAGCCAGATTATGTCAGATTCCATCCGGGTTAGTAACTTTTCAGGAGAATTCCTTTTAGAATCCCCATTGAAATTCACAGTATCAATACAATGAATATGTGTGAATTTAGCCTATTTATTAGTATGTTGTTATCAAGCCTATAAAGTAGCTATCACAGCTGCGTTTCGTATGATGAGTGAGAGAGCCGTGCCTTTGGTATTGTAAGCATCTATAGGCTACGGTTACTGCTTAACATCAGGCGGGCCGTAAGCTTTTTTGCCACCGCAGTCCTATAAAAAAAAGCCTAATAATCTTTCATCTTTGTCCAACCAAGGCAAAGTTAGTGAGACAATTTTGACGCTTTTGGGTGCAATGTGGAAGCCCATGACAGGAACTTGTGGAAAGGTAAAGGGAAGACCTTTGCCCAACAGTGGTTTACACATAAAGCAATGCAATAACCACAGAGTAAAGACTAAAGAAAGAGGTGCCCTTATTAGATATTTGTATGAAAAAAAAAGTTTACTATTTTACTATTTACCGGTAAATAGTTGAACTACTCGCTTCGTTTTATGTCGATGTTAGTACTAGGCCGACCACTCGGCCGACTTGCTTAGGGCCAGTCCCCTTAGTAACTGGTCCATGGCAATAACTGATATACATCTTGTTATGTTTTTCAGATAAAGACACCATGTTTGGTGGGGTGTCAGCTTTTCCCAAGTCTTCCACCATTGTGACCGGTTTGAAGACCAGGAAGAAGTATGAGGGCTTCAATGCTAAGAGATCTTGGCCCTAATTTAAGTTGTACTGTATGTAGTTGTTGATATTAATAAATGTTATTTTAGAAAAGTATGCCTGATTTGTTTATTATTGAGAAAATCATTACTTATCATCATCATTATGTATCTGACTAAACTACCAGGAGGAGTGAAGTGACCATATTTCTATTCTACTTTCCACCACTAGGTACGTTATTATTGTTATACACAGTTTTTTTTCGCATTTAGCGAAGTTTATCCTAAAAACTATACATCCCAGGGTTTGCAATAGGTAGCTGTGCTGTGTGAATTAAACTTATTTCATAATAATCCGCTCCATAGCCGCTAGATAGATTCTCTTATACAAGTCGTACGTGAAGCATGTAGTAGATTAGATAGCATGTATTCTACTATCTAGGGTAGTAGCTACCGCATGTACGTGGAAGATGTGAGCACGGTGGTAAAGCAGTTTGAAGCTGAAGCACAAAGTAACAATGCCATTACGTAACTTAACGTAGCGATACTCATGGTGTGATAGTCATACTCTTTGTGCGTTACTCTTTTAGAGCATGATATCATTTTGTTTCCTGGTTTTAGTGGTTTCCGAACGAACCATGATGATGACATAAATGACAGTTCGTTGACTGACACTGACGGCTGACTGTGCACGTAAACTTTTTAGGTTATGTTTTATTAGGATCTATCTCAGTTTCTATTATTTACCTAATTAATTAGAGAACAACCGAAAGAAATTATGTGAATACCCAAATATGCACGCCTTATTGATATTGTTCTTCATATGTATCGTTATTTACTCATGTGTGTCGTGGTAAGTAGCGGAATATAAGATGATACCGCTGTTCTTATTATTGTTTTGTATTTTGTTTACTATTTTGGTAACATTCGGTGTATTTTTAGGCTCTTACCCACGTTACTGGCATGGCTGTTCATGAGAAAGTACCACATAAAGTTAAAAATAGGCAGGATCGCTGTACCGAAGCTTATCCTGAAGGATGTTAGCCTGTCTAAAGATAGGTATTCAATCGTGAGTAAATATACAAAATTTCTAAGCCTTATTCATCAAATATAATCAATATAAATAGGAATATGGTCGGTGGTAAGACTGAAACTGAGACCTAACACTTGGCAGGGGTCCTGTTTAGCCGTTGTTTAGTGTATTGAGGATAAAAATAATGTATGTTATATCCTATATAAATTACCTTATTTATTATGTAGGTATTTCATACGTAAGCTGTGTGTATAATAAATTAACAAACAAATATAAACTAGTACTCTTGGGCCCATAATACAGAACTCCTGTGCCTAGTTTTGGTCGCATTAAATTCTTGGTTTATGAACAATCTATAACAGTATAGTTATTTCGTCATACTGTGTGTATTATCGCAAATTGTCCCATATGCCAAGGTTATTAGAGTCACAGCACTCATCATCATCAAACAAACTAACTATAATTATTTATATATGCTGAAGTTAGTTAGGCACTAAAGATTTCCCACCAAATTTATTATAGAGAGTTTACAATGCTTTCACTAAGCATTTCATGGAACAAAAGTGATTTATAGTGCCAGTGTGAGTCCATATACCAGTATTACTCCTATAAATCCTCCATATAACTTTCTATAAATTTGGGGCTTTCTATAATTTGTATTTATCATCATTCAAAATGATTGCAGCACATCAATGAAATCTCATTTCAAAGCAGTTGCTTCAACTCTGAGATAAACAAACTCGTGTCTGTCGTCATCCGTGGTGTGGAGATCACTAACAATGTTGAGGAGAAGCGGAGCGTGGTGGTGGAGACCATCTTCAAGCCCCTGCTGTCCAAACAGAACTCCCTGTCGAGGGGGGAGGGGCTGGAGGACGGGCCCTCGGGACTCACTGACCTGGAGGGTAGTTTGAACAGACTAGCACAGAGGAAGCTGTTGGATTTCAGATACAAGAAGCTACCGCATAGTCTAATTATGTTTGCTCAGGTAAATATTGGTCTGTACATGTGCATGTTCCAACGTCTGCATACTACTTGAGAAATGATGGGTGTATAAAACTCAGTAACCTCAGCGTGGATCATACTAAATGGATAGATGTATGTAAACAGTATCAAATGTCAGGTTGTAAATAGACCGTGGTTAGATGTTCTTTTACATTTAGTTTACCTGAATGATAATTGATGACAATTGTTATTTTAACAAATCTTTACTAATGAGGGCTACAATTAGTGAAATGAGATTATGTCTTTCCTTCTATGCAAGTGATGTAAACAAGCATAATGAGTTTTATTATCTCCATACAATAAACTAATATTTTTTATCTTCATTTGGTGAAAACTAATATTGTATATGAACTGAATGTAATGTGGGAATGCTTGCTAAACCTCATCCTCGAAAGATTTCTAGTGACCAGTCTTTATCCAGTTCATGGGCATCCACATATTCAATGGCTCTGTCACCATCCACAACGGAGCTCGGGAGCCCTGGTCTCTGATCCTGACGGCGGCTCAAGTGCATGCGGACGGTGCGGCGGGCGGCCCGGCGCGAGCCCTCGTTTTCTCCACCAAGCTGGTGGATGCTAGGGTCCGTCTGCTGGAGACGGGAGAGTGCTTAGCTGAAGCTGCCTGTAGTCTCGTGGTTGAGGGGACCGTGAAGGCTGATGGACCTTTGAATGTGGAGGTAAGGATCCACCAACTGGATCCCTAAAACACACCAACTGTCTAACTAACCTATGATCGCTTGAATTCTACTCATCCCAGTAATATTATAAATGTGAAAGTTTAGATGGATGGATGAATGGATGGACGGATGGATGTGTGTTACTCAATCACGCCAGAACGTCTGAACAGATCTGGATGAAATTTGGCACAGAGATAGATTATTGTCTGAAATAGCACATACTTTTTTTTTGTAAATTATGCGCGGACGAAGTCGCGGGCAAAAGCTTGTTGGAAATAAAAGAGTTTTGATGCATATTATTAACCAAGAAGATGAGCCGTATTGACAATATACCGATATGTTTTGAACATTATTTCCCGCGGACAACTAAGTTGTACTGTGTTACTTGACTCTGATTAGTAGGACATACTATTTTAGACAGTCACATGTCTTCTTTCTGGGTAATGTCTTTGTGAAAAATGATTTATTACAGGCAAGTAAAGTCCATAGGGGATTTTATGTGATAAGTAGCATTCTAGCAGGAAGAACCATTCGAGATCGCAAGCGAAACTGGATTATACAATATTGTTAAAGTTAGAAATGTTGTGTTATTTTCGCTTTAGAGCGCCATCACACTGGCGGTTGTTGAGCGGATTAGTATAAGTGTGAGTGAGACAAGACGATCTAGTGCGCGCACTTACACCCACGCGTTGATCAACAAAAACCGTTCGCAATCCGCTCCCAAACCGCCAGTGTGATAAGGCAGTAAAACAGCCTATTTCTTTTAGAAAATCCACGCAATAATCAGCAACACGACAGTGACGTTCCAAGATGAGATGTACCAGTTCATTCGGCGGCAGAGGAGACACAGGCACACAGCTCCCCGGCCGCACATAGACGACGACCACTTAGCCACGCTCATACCGAGACTGTCGCCTGTCATACCAAAGGTAATCACTATAAAAACCAGAGACGTGAGGAAATCCCGAGATTACTAAAAACCTCAGGCATCAAGCAAGGTTGTGTATGTGAATATGTCACAAAAAGTATCAAACAAGGTTGTTTATGTGATTTAATAAATCCATATTCTCTTTGTAGACAATGTTTTTTAGGTACCCAAAGGGTGCCAACGGGAACCTATTACCCGATACCTAAGCCTACGCTGTCCGTGTGTCCGTCTGTCAGCGGGCTGTATCTTACGGACCGTAATAGGAAGATACTTGAAATTTTCACAGAATGTGTATTTCTGTTGCCTCTATAACAAAAAAATAAATAAAATTCAAAAATAAAGGGGGTCCTCATATATAAAAACTTGATATTTTAGACGTTTTAATTCTACGCTGGTACGAAACCCTTTATGTGCGAATCCGACACGCACTTGGTCGGGTTTTCTAGTAAAATGTACTGCTATGTTTTTCATTTTTTTATTCAACTAAGGCGGCAAACAAACGTACGGCCCGCCTGATGGTAAGCTGTTACAGTAGCCTATAGACGCTTCTAATACCAAAGGAATCGCTCGCACTTTGCCGACCTGAAGAGGAATGGGACAGGAGGACGGGAGGGTAGGGGTTTGGGCTCTGACTCTCTTATAACTACTTTACACTAATCTTGGTGTGTTACGAATTCTCAATGAGAATCAATATTAGGTCAACAAATCAACTATGAGTATAGTATGTATGTAGTAGTTATGAGGTGATTTGTTGACCTAATAGTTTTGAAATCATCGAAATCGGTCCATCCGTTGCGATTTTTTAACACATTTTATATAATGTGCGACATGTGCGTGCGACGTCACACGGGACCGTCAGTTAGAAGGCGCGCTGTACCCGCGCCGGCCCGCGCTGTGCCCGCGCCGCCGTTCATTACAAAGCGCGCGTGGTCCAAATGACGTCACAGTAACCGCGCGCGAAAGTCGCTAGTAATTTGGTCACCACATCGTAAATTTTTGTCGTAGACTAAAAATGTTTGCACTGTATGCTGTGGATTTCTTAGCTCTATAAATTTGCGTTATCAACTAAATTATTTACGGAAACCCATTAGTACTAACTTGTTCTTTACAGATCTTCAGTTTAAAGATAGATACGACCCAGATCCATTGCACGGACAAATGTACGAATACCAACTTCGAAATGTCACTACAGAGTTTACAAGTAAGTCACAAACACAGAACTGTGTGACACCAATTACATAAGAAATTGGGACAATCAAAATTTCGGGTGCGGTAACCCATGTGGGTAATGCATTTGTTAGGCGGGCGAGGGTGTCCACCTATGCGGCGTCTTTGGCTTATTGGTCCGTGGTTAAGCAATTTTTTTTCAACAGGCGGCAAACTTTTACGGCCCGCCTGATGTTAAGCAGTTACTGTAGCCTAGAGATACTTGCAATACCAAAGACATCGCTTGCTGGGGGAAGGGAAGGGAGGTGGGTAGGGCTTTTAGCTCTCTGACTCATCGCACGAAACACAGCTATAATAGCTACTTTAAGTCGATCTTCTGTGAGAGGGTGGTGCTTCCCTGGTCGAACCAGCCCGTAAATGTGTTACAGCTTGGCTGCACCACTATGAGTGCAAGCATAATTGCCATATTATTATAAGATCTATAAAGGTGTGTATCTATACAGGGTGAATTTGAAATCATGAGCATCCATTTAAATTATGACTCTACAGATGATTCAGAATATAATGGAAAAAAAGAACTATTAATAAAAAAATATTGCTCGAGTAAGCAAATAAGCAAACCATTTAATTGTTATACCTTACCTGGGAAATAAATTTTTGTCAATTGATTTGTTTATTAATATTCCCTAAATATTCTGAATCATGTTTAGAATCACCGTTTAAAAGAATGCCCATGATTTCAAATTCAGAACCTGTATAAGAACATAACTATCATACAATGTTGGATATAGTGATGTCCTATCCAGGTGAACTCTAGGTTCAGCGCAGCGTCAGCGCTGACGGACGAGCACGGGTCTGAGGTGACTGGGCTACCGCAGGTATACGTCGCCTTCCAAATGGACCAGTACCAGCTCGCCACCGATAAGGAGAAACTATTGTTTTTGAATAAACTCAAATTAGATGCCAAGGTAATGTTTTTGACTTACAAAGCGTTTCATAAACTGTTACAGTAAGATAAATGATAATTATTTTTATATTTTTTATAAATGGTAGACTATATGCTTAAAAGTGACACGTACGAACGTTACGTATATGTTCTATGGTGGTGCGGAACCGTTTATTTGCGAGTCCGACACGCACTTGGCCGGTTTTCTTAGTTACGTGTATCATGAACATAGATATTTTAATTAGAAGAGACGTTCTTAGTAGATATCTCTTTGAAACAACGCGTAGTAATTTGCGCGGGATGGCGCGGGTGGTGGGGGTTAAGAAATGCGTGGCACCTATCTATCGGTAAATAGCTGAACTACTCGCTTCGTTTTATGTCGATGTAAGTACGTAGTTTAACTTTTTGCACTAGATGTCACAAGTGTATGATCATGAAAAATTACGTACAAATGGACGCCATCTAGTGACGAATATAATTATATTTGGGATGGGAACGTTGGCAAGACGTCTGCACAGGACGAACGCCAACAGCACACTGACTTAAGCCACGCCTACTGCGATGACGTCACCGGCCGAGTTGTGCGATGTCTAAGCAAAGCGGTCGAGCTGTTTAGACCCAGTCCTTTTAGTATTAGGTATGTGATCATGAATAATCATGGGCTTGAATACGTCTGACCTAATGCTCGGGATACACGGCGACACTCGACACTCGATACTCAGTGTATCTCAGTATAGAAACACCGCTACTAAAATTGTAACACGGTGTCGCGGTGGTATACACACGCAGACACTCGATGTATACACTGAGTGTACACAGCTTAACACCCTGTATATTTTAAATTTGTCAATCTGTTTTCTTTTTAGCTGGAAAAAGGTGTACTCAACTTGTACTTGATAATAAGCACGTTGAACGTAACATACGACCATAGCGACGCGTTCAAATGGTACACGTCACTCAAAGAGAAGATCAGGAAAGCGAAGCCTTTGCAAATCAAAGAAGTGGAACAACGTATGTATTCTAAACCACCAAGCCAACTAGGCACTCGGGTACAAATATCAAATAATCATAAGTCAATGATTCCGCAGTCATTCTACCACGTAGTGGGAGCTACTGCCACAGGAGTGCCCAGGCATTGGCCCAGGCTCACTACGTTGTGGACAAGGTGGACAGACGACCTAGTGAAGGTCGCGGGAAACCGCTGGATGTGTGGCACAGGACCGGTCGTTGTGGAAAACGTTGGGGGAGGCCTATGTCCAACAGTGGACGTCTTTTGGTCGAAAAGATGATGATGATGATTTGTTTGTAATTGGAACAAAGTGGTAATAATATTAATAATATCCTGGGACATTTTTTACACACGGCTACCTGATCCCAAACTAAGCAGAGCTTGTACTATGGAAACCAGATAACTGATATTACTACATATACTACTTTTTATTTGTAAATACATACTTAATATACCCAGACTCGGGACATACAGACATGTTCATGCACACAAATGCATGTCCCGGGTAGGAATCGAACCTACGACCTGCAGCGTGGTTGGCGCCTCCGCGCCAACCACGCCAACGGGCCCGTCAAGGTGAAACATGATTTTCGGGTTCCCCAAGAAGTTTACTAATTTGTCAGTAAAGTATCCGCCACTTTACTGATAGGGTTTGGGGGGTAGAAATAAGGTAGAATTAGGAAAAAATTAAGAGTATACTGATGTTAGGCTCCAAAGGGCTTGTACCCAGGGGCCGTAAAACTAACCTTATAAAAAAGGGCATCACGTGTTAATGAGTCCCTTTTGTTTAGCGTCATCGGCCCCGGCGTGGGTGGGCCGTATATTCGCGGCGTGCATAGTGCAGGGCTGCGCGGAGCTGCGCGCGGTGGCGGCGCACGCGCGCCTGCCGCGGGACTGCGCCGCCGGCTTCGGCTGCAGCGGGGTCAAGGTCAAGCTTGACCAGCTGCTCGAGACCAGAGGTCAGTTCACACCACATAGGCAAGGCTCGAGGCGCTCGTAGCCAGCTGCAATCACTGACCGGTAAACGATCGGAGGTTAAGCAACGCTTGACAAGGTCAGTCGGAGATAGTTAAAAAATATTGTTGTATACTGCAAGTGCGGTGCCGCGCCTTGGGTATGCGCGGGGAGCTGGGAGGGTGGGACGGCGAGAGCGATGAGCCCCCGTCTCGCCGCTCGCATACCTAAGGCGCGGTACGGCTCCTGCGGTATACGTATAGTCTGAGACT
Source organism: Drymonia ruficornis (assembly GCA_947859195.1). NCBI lineage: Eukaryota > Metazoa > Arthropoda > Insecta > Lepidoptera > Notodontidae > Drymonia > Drymonia ruficornis. Next base: position 13,644,709 of record OX401908.1, read on the forward strand.
AGGATTAGAAATTCAGAATAAGTATTTTTATCGCGATACGTATTTTGAGGTTTACTTTTTACATTAAATTTTTTTAAACTTGTGATTTTAAAGTAGCACTGAGCGCTTTAATTTGTCGGGTTTAACTGAGAGTGTCACGCGGCATGGGTCCGAGTAGTCGCGAGGCTCCTTACTCAGTCGGTATATGGCCTATGTGTACCTAGATCGTCAGTTCAGTTCTTTGATGAAGCAATGTGGTAAGAGCTGTACCCGTGTTGTGCAGAGTGCGGGCAGCAGTGGTCGGTGGCGCGCATGGTGGTGGGCGGGCGGCAGTGGGGCGCCGAGCTGCTGGTGGACGGCGGCTGGGCGGGCGGCGGCGCGGCGGCGCTGGCTGCGCGCGCGCCGCCGCCGCGCCGCCACCACGCCTGGGGGCAGGCGCTGCTCGCCGTCGCGCTCGTCAAGTGGGCCACGCACGGACCCACCGACTCCAAGGTACGCACTTACCCATCGACTCCAAGGCACAAATAAACCCACCTACTCCAAGGTGCACTAGGATGTAACGACTCCAAGGTACGCATAGACGTACCGACTCCAAAGTACGGAAAAATCCACCGGCTTCAAAGAAAGTACAGATCCGCCGACTCCAAGGTGCGTAAGGACGCATCGACTCCAAGGTACGCATGGACCCACCGGCTCCAAGGTAAGTACGGACCCACCGACTCTGAGGTGCTTAAGCACGCATCGAATACGAGTGCGCACTGACCCACCGACTCCAAGGTCCGGGAGGATGCACCGACTTCAAGGTACGCATGGATCTATCGGCTCCAAAGTACGTATGGTCCCACCGACTCCAAGTGCGATGCTCCATAGTTCCGATGGTTGCCTCGCCCATTCCTGTATTCATTGCTGTTACCCATTAACATTACCAGTGCTACTTCAGATCCTCTAATAATAAAGATCTAATTACAATACCAACTATAACTTCTCTATAGGTAGAAGCAATGATAGACTGCCTTCGCCTGGAATGGAGCGCGACGGTCGCGAAGACCATACTCGCGTTATTCGAATGCCTCAACCAGTACAAGGCGGCTACTACTCCCAAGATAGACAAGGCTTCCGACCATGACGAGACGCCTTCGAACATCGCGCTGAACGTGGCTCTATCCCACATCAACCTGTTCTTCATAGTGAGTGAGGATATGTGTCTGATGACGAGGATCGACGCGGTGACCGTGGAGAGGACGGTCAGCAAGTCTGGCGCGGTCATATCTGGACTGAAGGTGGTCGATATGGTGCCTTATAAGGGTACGTTTGCATGGATTGCTGCCTAGTTTTTATCTAAGTTTAGTAATGTTAAGCCAGTGGCTGATAAGATACATCTATTGTCGTTAGGGGCAGTCTGAAAGCTGAAAAAAAGATGAGAACTGATCTAATCTATAAGTATCTTAAGTACCCATAAGTTGAGTCTAAAGGAACAGACGGTGGTTACTTCATATAAATATCGACAATTCGCCAAGTTAGGATAGACTACTTGTAATCCTCGTGACGTGGCGCTATGCTACGCAAATCAACATAACATAACATATACGTCACGACTTTTATCCCCATTCGCGGGACCCAACGCAAACCAAACGCAAATCAAGTTATAGAAAAATGTACTGTATGACTATGCAAATTGTATAAAAAGTGGTTTAACGACGTAACACCTGTAAGACGGCACTTGGTAATAATATAGATAGATAGATATTCGCTTTTTGCACATAAAACATACATTGTTATGTTATAATAGAATAAAAATATAATTTTGTGCACATTATACGATCGCAGGCTGCGATTTCTTCCAGGCAACCTTTGTATGGAGGATTTCGATGGACAAAACAACTATGCGATACTAAAACTACAGATAGTAATATAGGTATACCGCACGTGAGGTACCGCGCCTTAGGTACGCGAGCGGCGAGACGGGGGGGGCTCATCGCTCTCGCCGTCCCACTCCCCCACCCGTCATCGCTCTCGTCATCCCACTCTCCCATCTCCCCGCGCATACCTAAGGCGTGGTACAGCGCTTGCGGTATACTTATAGTAAATGTAGTGCTATCGATATTCTGAGGTACGCTTTCTTTCAGGTAACATGCATTGCCAAAGGTCTGACGAGATCCCCACCAGTTTCTTCCACATCAGACTAGCCAGGATAGAGCATAGTCCCTCTAAAGACCGACACTCAGCGCTATTGGATTGCCAGTTCATCGAAAACGTCGACTTAGAGTGGAGCGCTAACCTGCACCTCAAAGTCCTAACCCTCGTTAGGGACGTCACGGGCTTCAAAGAAGAGTTATGGTTAAAGAGGGAGAGAGATGGAGCTATGAACGCGCTGGGAAGTAAGAAAGGGAGGGAGCTAGATTGGAGAGTCTCGTTTAAGGGTGAAACTAATCTAGGGTTGTTGTTGTCGAAGGATAACAACATGTTGTTTGCTACCGGTAAGAAAATTACTATCTATACTAATATTATAAATGCGAAAGTAACTCTGTCTCTCTGTTACGCTTTCACGACTAAACCGCTAAACAAATTTTGATGAATTTTGGTATAGAGATAGACAGGACCTTTGAGCAGAACATAGGCTACTTTTTATCCCGGAAAATGTCAGGTTCCTGTGGGATTTTAAAGTTAACCCGGACGAAGTCGCGGGCAGAAGCTAGTTGGCTATAAACAATGATGTTTGACGACATCCTTTTTATGTGTTTAGCAGCCAAATTTTTGTATATTGGCGCAGGTTTCGGGTTCGATTCCCGCTAAACGCAAACTTCGGAAATGGCCTTTTCGTAATTTATCTTGGTCTGGGTGCCACTGGGATCGCCCCCAGTCCATTGTACGTATCTATAGTACAAGCATTGCTTATTTTGGGACCATGCAGTTGGAGTGTTAGTCTGACGATATTTATATTTATTTATTTCGAACCCAAAATACAAAATGTGCAATATTCAAATTTGCCATTGATAAAACTGTCATACTTATTTTTGTCAGATGACATGACAATGGCCTACGACCACGAGTCTGGTCTCTCGATCGTGTGGAGCAAGCTGAACATGATCCTGAACGGAGACGAGATGGTGACCGTGGAGGGGTACTCCATGGAGCGGGTGACGGACGACCACGATGTGAGGGTCGAGAGGAAGGCCAACGAGGCCTTCACGCTCATGTGGAATAAGGTCTGGTAAGTTGGTTGAAATTCGATTACAATTTTACACGACTGCCCAAAAAAGGAGTGTATATGTCTTCAGGGTTCATGTATGTATGTATGATCCTTTATTCCACCATAACGTTTAAATGCCTGAACAGATTTGAGTGTATGGGGTATCGTTAGAATTCTTACATCATCCCGGGTAACACACACTAAATTTTCTTCAATTATTACGATATGGGTATCAAAATAAAAGGCCTTGATAAGCACATTCCAAAACAATTTACACAACATAATTTTACATAGTTAGACATTACTTTAAAGAAAATATGAAGCAGTTTATTAAAATCCAACACTTAAGTTAGCCGTATGACATTACTTCCCAGAATTCGTTCCTTATTAGCGACACTGCCGAATGGTGTAATAATACAGTGTGTGTTTTTTTTCAAAATCAACGGGTTCACTTCCTGGCCAGGATTATTGATATTTAAAAAATCCAATGATGCAGTTTTAGTTTTCATCAAAATCGGGCCCGAGACTCCTTTGAGTACTTTTCGCTATTCCTCATAGTTTCGGATTTGGCCATGCACGCCTACTTGAAAAATTCACCCTGTATACGGTTGTGTTTGGCTTTTCTCGTAAATTATAAGGGGGAGCATAGAATAAGGGAATAAGTAAGTTTCGAATGTCATTCACCCCAGGTCCGTAAACGTGGACTCAGTGCGCGTGATATTCCCGTACAAACATCGGTTCGCGGAAGCGGTGCAGGGCGACTTCGTGTCCCTATTCAAATGGATCAAACTGGTGCACGGCATCCAGAAGAAACCCTTCACGGCGGACAGTCCGCTGCCCAGCGATTTGCATATCAAGGTACTAGACCTTACGTCTTGCGTAGTTAGACCACTTTCAATACAGTTCGGTACAGTCATAAAGACCATTTTACTGTCTTCTTATCGTATGGTTAGTGGCCAACCTGATGTCAGAGATGTTTAAGCCGTTCGAAGGCCTCTGACAAGGCTTAACAACTGCTGCCTAGAAGACAATAACTGGGACCGACTTTTTACGTGCCCTCCGCAGCCCGGAAACGTTTAGTTCAAATGCCTCAGAGATGGTCACCCATCTCTGACTGACCTTGCCAAGCGTTGCTTAACCTGAAATCGTTTACTGATCAGGGATTGCAGCTGGCCATGAGCGTCTCAACTCATTTTACTGAGTGTGCTTAATATAGTTCTAGCGTAATTATTTTTTTGTTCTTTAGATCGAAGAGCTTCTAATAGAAATGAGCGACGATCCCTTCGAAGTTAAACTGCGTGATAACTACGAGCTTCTAGAAGATGAGTACAAGGAGAGTCAGAAACGGCGGACCATGCTTGATGCCAAGGTAACACAATTACGAAGTTATGCATTGAAATTTAATTATCTCTCCCAGAACAAGCATTTTGACTGACTTACTTAATTTCAGTCATGAGGTGAGTGTGAGTGTGTGAGTACTGTGGGGCTAATAGTGACACAATGTAACATTGCAGCAATTCTGTAAATGCAATTCATTTTTCCAACCATCCACCAGAATCCTCAAAATTTCCGTGAAACGGTCACGAATAGCGTAAAATGTGTGACTATATTTTTTTGCGAAATTGCTAAGGCTTCCCATAGAGTAATTCTGACTCTATGAGGAATCTTTAGCGATAAAATAGACCTGTGTGTCGTGTGCAGGTGCAGGAGCTGTGCAAGCCGCACCTGTTCCTGCCGGCGGGCAAGGTGGAGGAGCTGTACGGCGCGCTGCGGCACAAGGACGCGCAGATCTACGTGCAGCGCACGCGCGCCGCGCCGCCGCCGCGCCGCCGCCTGCTGGCCTGCGCGCTGGCGCGCCTGCGCCTGCTGGCCCTGGCCGACCCGGCGCTGCACGGGGCCGCGCGGGCCGCGGCGCGCCTGCGCCACGTGGACACCGACACGCCGTGGCCGGACGAGGGCGTGGAGTTCGCGACGCTGTGGTGCCGCGCCGTGAGCGTGGCGTGCGCGCAGTGGCAGCTGCTGCTGCGCGACTTCCCGCAGCCGCTGCTGCGCATGACGCGCCTGCGGCTCTGGGGCACGCTGGGGGCCGCCGAGGGCGCGCCGCCGCCCAGGGGTATACTATACCATACTACATACTACATTCAGTGCCAGCTAACTAACTAGTCGCGATCTTCAATACATACAATATGTTAAAAAAACCCTGTCCGAGCCGAAACCGGTATTTAGGTTTCCCAATCACATGACCAAATAAAAAAAAATAAAAAAAATATTCATGATAGTAAACATATTAATGACAATTTAAAATGCCAATGTTTTTTGCCTTTTTCCCCTCAAAATATAGCAAATTTTAAAAATATTTCACGTTACAGTAAGTAATTATGTTAGATTGTGTGGCGGCACCTCTGACCACAAAGTATGTGATGACGTCATTTTATGTTTTTTTTTTATGTAAACGGGGTATTTGTTTTCCAAAACAATATGGGAGGCCTTTGCCCAGCAGTGGAACACTTACTATGCTAAAAAATATAAAAAACAGTTTTCAAAAAAATAAAAAAAAACATGAAAATTTTCACAAAACTAGAATCTAATCTCGACACCCAACAATACGTTTCGGGTCGGACAGGGTTTTCTTAACATGTTGTATAAGAACCATTATTGATCGACGATTTCTGACGACATCTTGGACCAATCACGTGACCCAACTGCCACGGTAAAGGCAAATCTGACATAGCTATCGTATTGTGTCATGTACTATACCATGATCATCATCTCAATGTGGGGTGAAAACCTTCCAAACTGTGGAATATCCTCTTACTGGCCATAATAGAGCTATGACTGGTACCTCCCACCTTGAGTTGTTCTCCTACGGGACACCGCTGCATGGACACCGCTGCATGAATGAGCAGCTGGTCGCACCCCTGCACCCACGCAGTCTTAAGAGGAGGAGTCAGCAAGCGTTTTCCACTCAAGGGAATTACACACCCAAAGATAAAAAAATCACCCAATGAAAGGGCCTCTTCCATTCTCGAATTAAGAAGGAACTCATGGAAATATCCCCCCCCCCCTAGCGGTCCGCACGGTGGTGGTGGATCAGGGCTCGCCGTGGGGCTCGCGCGAGCTGGAGCGCAGCATGATGCCGCTCAAGTGGTACTACGACCTGTGCTGCGAGATGGCCGAGTACAGCTACGCGTTCGGGCCCTGCTGGGAGCCCGTCATCGCGCAGTGCAACCTCTGTGAGTGCATTACATTACTTTCCTTCACCTATAGGCTTTATCTAGAATTTAGAGGTTATCTTGAGCTAGTGACGCACCCTAACGCTTATCCTTAAATTATAGAATGTTATGACGGACAAACATTACAAATCACTTTTATTTCTAGAGATGCTTTGTGAAATCATTGTAAACTGGCTAAAATCTCCACATATTTATTTTAAAAAACTGATGCTTTTTTATATCCTTTCGATCGGTATCATAAAAATACAGGATGTGTTTTTTACACATTTGAACATATCACCGGTTCGATACCCGGCTCAAGCAGATGTTTTATCAAAATTTTTCAAATGTGGTGTAATACTCATTGTTGAAAAGAAAGGAAAGTTTTCTTTAAGCAAAGTCAAGTACCTTAAGTATTTAAAGTGAACCCTTCTTTGACTCGTTCGATTTTTCCACCCTGTATATCATGCTCTCTACTTTAGACTTTGAAATGTTATATTTGCTGAAGCTAATTCTTTGGTAATTATGCAGGTTTAAAAGCGTGATATGACTTCATATTGTGGTGAAATTCCTATGAAATGACACACCATATTTTGTGTAAAGGTAGGCTATCTCGCTATTTGCACTGAGCACACTGTTGGCGCGCCGTTATTAAAACATATATTTTTATACTGATGATGACTTAGAATGGTCTTGCGCATGGGAATGGAAATGGTGTGGCGCCCGCGTTGCATCAACTTCGTATAAATTACATCTTTCCCTTCTTTCCATTCCTTTCCCCGCAGCGTTCGACCAAGTGTCCCGTCCATCGTTAGACCCGTCCGCCCCCCTCGCGTGGTGGGACAAGGTGCGTCTGCTGATGCACGGGCGGCTGACCGTGCACTGCGCCAAGTTCACGTGCCTGCTGCACGTGTCCCTGGACCCGTACAACACCACGGAAGAGATGGAGGTCACCTGGACCGACCTCGTGCTCGACTGGACCAATGGTCAGTAGTTTAGGTTGTTTTTAGGCTTTTTATGTGACGAAGGTAGCATGTATGCATGTGTGTAGCACAGTCAATCCACCGGGAACCGCTAATAAATGGTTATATGTTCGCCGGGACGGCAGTAGCCCCTTGCCTCTTGTACCCCGCACGATTGCTCGGTAATGACCGACCGAAGATTCGGTTTCGGCAAGTTTCGCCAAGTTTCGGCACAAAAATCTAGTTTCAGTGTCGGCAAAATACCCACCGAACCTTCGGCCGCACCAACACTGCGTTCGTGAATTATCGCGCATCACTCGGTTGATTTCGGGAGATTTCGTGTCTCGTGTGTCACCCGCCATCGTCAGCTGTCAGCTGACGAACCGTAATAGGTAGAGTTGAAATTATTACAGAAGTATTTCTGTTGCCTCAACAACAAATACTAAAAATTGAATAAAAATTAAAAATAAAGCGGGTCCCCATACAAGAAACTAATTTATTTATTTCTAATTTATTTCTTTGACGTCAATATTATATATTTTACGATGGTACGGAACCCTTTATGTGCGAGTCCGACACGCACTTGGCCGTTTGAGACGTCGTTAACTGTCGTTTTTCGTATGGCATGTCAAAGTTAAGCAGCTCTCAAATTTCAGTTGCGTACGAGTATTCGGCCGTAAGTGAATAAAATAAGCCAAATTTCAGTAAACAATAGATTTTTAACATGCCGGAAAAAGTTTTGGTTTCGGCCGAAACTGAAGCAGATACCGAAGATTCGGTTTCGCTTTCGGTAGAAAATCCTGTTTCGGTCGGACACTACTAGACGGCTTCGTCGGCTCACTGTATGTTAGTTTCTTCCACGGTGGGTGTGGTGTGCAGGCAGGCTGGGGTTCCTGGGCACGCTGGACGTGTACGTGCGCACGGCCAGCAAGTACGACGACTGCCGCGTGCTGCGCGTGCCGGCGCTGCGGCTGGCCGTGAAGCTGCGCTGGCAGTGCGTGGCCGACCCGCGCGACCACCACGCCGTCGCGCCTTGCGCGCCCACCAGGCTGCCGGAGTACTCCAGCAACCAGGTACTACATGCCACCACCACTCTTGTATGGCCATCTCGGAAACTACTCAAGATTTGGTTTAAGGGGTTAGCGCGGTGGACGTACCTAATTCGCATGTTGTTTCAGGAACACGACTCGTACAGGGCGTTCCGTTCGCAAGGGCTGGACCTCCATCTGACCATGGAGACGAAACCCGTCGACAAGGACGAGGGTAGCGGGCCAGTGCTGCTGTTGTACGGGAGCACTCTCAGGTATACCTTGACTATAAGTACTGGGTGTAAAGGCAACTTTTCACTTGGCCGCGTTCAGGAGCTCAGGGTGCAGTTGTCGGTTGTTTTTTTCACTCGCTGGAAGGTACGGAACGACTACTCGTTGTTTCATATTTTTATAACTTCAAAACTATTATGGTTTTTCGAAGATGTAAAAAATCTTCTACCATGTAGATATAACGAATCAAATTATTAATTAAGGAGTCAAAATAAGTTTTTTTTTACATTTTTACATTTTTAATTTTTTTTTAAACAACCGTCAACTGCACCCTGATTCCCTGAACACGGCCGAGTGAAAAGTTGCAACCGGAGCGTAGCCTCTGAACGCGGCCCAGTATCAGAGTAAGGTCTTCTAAATTCAAATGACAGTTTTTTTATAATTATGGCTAATATGGTGTTGTTTAACAGATGGTTCGAGAGCCTTAAACTGATTCTGTCGGGCATCACGCGACCGACGCGGCGCGGGCGCATCTTCAACAACGTGCGCCCGCGCAAGCCGCAGCTCTCGCGCCACTACCGCAACGTCAGCGTGTCGGTCACGCTACACAACTTACAGGTATAAATGTCACCTTGTTATACTGTGCTACTATTCACTGATCCTTTAAGATTTAGGTATGTGTTTAGCCATTTAAGTTCGTGGAGATCTGAGATTCTGTACAGGTTGTACTGTACTGTGTCCCATCAACTGGCAGGTGTTCTACTGGTCGTCGTCGTCGCTGCAGCGCGGCATCGAGATGCTGGGCGCGCGCGTGACGTGCGGCTCGCGGCACCGGCTGGCGCTGCAGCCGCCTGGAGACGGGCTGCTGCGCCGCGCGCGAGCTGCCTGGACCACGCTCTACATGAACTGCGACCTCAACGACGCCGAGATATGGCTCAAGACACTCGCCGCCAACGACGACGCTGACTCGGACGAGGTACGTCACCTTGTTAGGCTATTTCACGTCAAGTAAGATATATATTTCAAGTTTTTGGCTGCGTCAAGCACAGGAAAACCCTTGCCTAGACCTCTGACATGGCGTAACCGCTCTCTAAATTTGAGTTTTTATACGCCCTCCGAATTTTTACATACTTCAGTTAGTTTAATGGTGAAACAATCTTTAAATGCAAAAGTGTGTTTGTTTCTTCGTAATTTTGTCTGTGCATCGCGCAAAAACGGCTGCACGGATTTTAATAAAATTGAATTTAGAAGTCTCTTATGCTCTGAAATAACATAATAGGCCTCATTTTTATGCCAAATTTACTTGTGGACGGGGTCGCAAGGGAATGCTATTTCGGTATTGATATGGTGGGTGTGCAGTACTCGGCGCTGAGCTCGCGCGTGATGGAGAAGTGCTACTGCCTGTCGGTGCGGCGCGTGTCGTACGGGCGCGAGGCGGGGGCGGGCGCGGCGGGCGCGGGGGCGGGCGGCGCGGCGGGGGCGGGCGCCGCGCCCACGCACCGCCTGGCCGTGCACGACCTGCGCGGCGCCTGGACCAAGCTCAACAGAGACCTCGCTTTCGCGCTCATCGACACATACATCAAGACACAGGTCGGCTAGATTAGCATAACGTGCCCTTTCAGTATTCATTTGTTTAGGGGTTTGCGCCTGTGAAATCGCCAAACGGGTCCAATGGAAGACCAGCGCTGGTTCTTCAACCAGTACATGCTGAATTGGGTCCGTTTGTGGCGAGTACAATCTGTTTATTATTTTTTTTGTACATGTTTTTCGTATTTATTTTTATTATGCTTGTCGCAATAAAAAATTTCTTAGTTCTCTTAACATAAATATTCATGCAAAATATGCTGAACATCTACTGTGAATAACAATAAAAATCTGAACGCGTTATTCTTTTAACAAATCAATGTAAAAGAAATGCTTACGGATTATATTTTTCATGTATATATTTCATCTGCTCTACTCTACCCTATATCGAGTAACAGGGACAAGAAAATTAAAACGACAATTTTTATTTTAAAAACTGAAAACAAGGAATGAGGTGTGCGTACAAATTCCCCGAGCTGCCACGCCTGAACCATCAGTTATGACATTCAATCAGCTATAATTTGACTCTACCACCAATAAAAATAAAATATAATATCATCAAAATAAATTTATTTTGTTTGTGAATATTGGATATAAGAAGTATAATAGTCTAGCGGTAATTTCTTTCATTAGCAACTGAAGAAGAATCTGTCGACGAAAGCTCTGAAAGAGGAGGAGCAGCCGAACACGTCACCCCAACACCAGCGCGAGGCTGACGTCATATCACCCCCACCCGTCACTACGCAGGTTTGTAAACCAGCTACATCATCTATTATTGTTTTAGCAAAGCGAGTGTCGTAGTTAGCAAGCAACTACTAACAAAACAAATATAAATGAATGACGTCTGCTGCATAGTAGAAAGATGGATAGTAGGTTATCTTCATAGAAACGCACCGCGCGCGGCTTGTATGTGTGCGCCATGCGTATCTATGCGTCGCGCACGCACACTCAAACATCACATGCATTGTTTCGCACTGATAACCGGGTCTATATTTTGTTTGACCGCGCGCGGTGCGTTTCTATGAAGATAACTTACTACCCATCTGTCTACTATGTCTGCTGTGTCTGTAGTATTGCCAACCCATTTTATATGCATCTTTTTTCTTTACACATTTCATGATGACATCCACTGGCTTGTCGAGATTTGTGTTTGCACGGGTTGTTTGAGACGGGTGCACGGACGTGTGTCCGTCGCGTGCGTCCTTCGCATGTGATCATTACGTGCGTGCGGCGCGTGTGTTACGAGCGTCCGTTGCAAGTGGTTTTCACGTGCGTCCGCTGCATACATCTGTCATGCGCGTCCGTTACTTGCGTCCGTTTACTTCAGTCGAGCGTCTGCTGAAACAGTGGAGATCCTAGGGCTAGTAGTTGTAATCGGTGCGTGGACTGTGTCAGACGAGCAGCGGGTCGGGGTCGGGGGCGGGGGCGGGGGCGGGCGCGTGCGGCGGCGGCATGCTGGCGGCGCTGGTGGCGGAGGCGGGCGGGGAGGCGCCCGTCGTGTTCAGCGACGAGCTGAGCGGCGCCGACGCAGCGCCGCAGCACAACCCGCACCGCGCGCAGCAGCACGCGCTCGACGACGACAACGCGCACACCGCCTGCCTCAGTATGTACACACACACACGTACATACATACACACGGACACGCATATTGCGATTTTATAACACATTTTGGCGATTTTTTTAAGCGACTGTGTAGGGGTGAACAGGTTGGGCTAGCAATCACAAGGTCCCAGGTTCGATCCCCGGTGGGGCATGCACCAATGGATTAATTTTCATCTATGTGCATAATTTACAGTTCGCTGACGGTAAGGGAAAACACCGTGAGGAAACCTACCTATCCCTCGGGATTAGGTAATAGTCAGTTCCTGTATACACGGCGACAAGGTTCACCACCTGTTGGGTTCTGACTATCTGGTAAAACGTGGGCTTTGAGTTGGTTAATACGTCCACAATGTGGTGGTGTATGGCCACTCAAGCCTCTGACTACCCCCGAATGGGGATAAAAGTCGTGACGTTACATAACACATTTTATGTTATGTGCGGCCATTCACTACAAAGCGCAAGTGGGCCTCGTGACGTCTCAGCAACCGCGCGCGAACTTCGGTAGTAATTTGGTCATAACTTCGCCAATTTTTGTCGTAGAACAAAACATTTTGCACTGTATGTTATGCATTTCTTAGCTCTATAAATCTGCATTCACAACGAAAATCGTTACGGATCTCCATTTTAAAAAAACACTGTATATTTGTGTGTAATGGTATATTATGTGTACGTGTATGTTGTCAGTCGAGCTGGTGAACTCGCAAGTGGTGCTGAAGGGGTGCGAGACACGCGGATACGTGATCCTGTGCGCGGCCCGCGCGGAAGTACGGCAGCGCGTGCGCCGCGCGCCCGCCGCCGCCGCGTGGAGCGGCGCGCTGTCCGCCATGCAGTACTACGCCACCGTCAGCGCCGCCGACCGCGACCAGCTCGACGGTCAGTCACACCACACACCATACAATGAGAATCAATACTAGGTCAACAAATCAATTCTTTTTTAATTTGTTGACCTAGTATTGATTCTCATTTAGGTTATTAATTTTGACTTCATATTTGAGCAATAGAATTCAAAAGGTCGCTATTAACGGTGAAAAATCACCAGGTTCTGTAGTCTCTATGGGCGTTCCTCAAGGTTCAATACTGGGACCATTCTTGTTTCTTATTTATATAAATGATTTGCCATATCATGTGGGCAAAAATCACGAGATTGTGTTGTTTGCTGATGATACTTCTTTATTATTTAAAATTAAAAGACAGCTTCTACATTATGACGATGTGAACAATGCACTCGCTAAAGTCGTAGGTTGGTTCAATGTAAATAATCTTTTGCTCAATGAGAATAAAACTAAATGCATAAAGTTCTCGACACCTAATGTAAGACAAATAGGAACCAATTTACGACTGAATGGTGCAGAGTTGGACGTTGAGGAGTCAACTGTCTTTCTGGGAATTACCATAGATTCCAAATTGCAATGGGGTCCTCACATTAAAAAACTTTCAAGCAAGCTGAGTTCTGCGGCATATGCTGTTAAAAAAATTAGGCATTTAACTGATGTAGACACAGCTAGAATTGTTTATTTTAGTTACTTCCATAGCATAATGTCGTATGGCATACTGCTTTGGGGGTGCTCTGCAGATTTAAATTCTATATTTGTACTGCAGAAAAGAGCTATAAGAGCTATTTATAACCTAGCTCCTAGAGTCTCCCTCAGAGAAAAATTCAAAGAAATAAATATTCTAACTGTGGTGTCACAATTTATCTATGAAAACCTAATTTATGTTAAGAAAAATGTCAACAACTTTGAAAAAAGGAGCGATGCTCATTCGATAAATACACGGAATAAACACAAGCTATCCGTACATGTAACTCGTCTCCACAGAATAAGTAATTCCTTTGTAGGACAATGCATACGCTTCTACAACAAACTTCCTAAAGAAATCCGAGATTTGCCTGTTAATAAGTTTAAAACTATAGTTAAAACTAAACTCTGTCAAAAGGCCTATTACAAAATCTCGGATTACTTGGAAGATAAATCAGCTTGGGACTGATCGCTCAAATACCCTTTGTTAATAACAGTGTCATGTTAAAGTGTAGCGTGTCTTGCCTTGCTTATTTCGGAAGGCAGCACACTGGAGCTATTGTTTACCAAATTACATTGTATTAAAATAAGTAAATGGCGATAAAAAAAAAAAACAATGTAAAAAAGACAAGCCCGCTGAGTTTCTTGCCGGATCTTCTCAGTCGAGGTCGCGTTTCCGATCCGGCAGTAGAATTTAAGGAAAAAATGTAAAATGACAATTTGTAAGTGCCCCCGTAGGCCTAAACAAAATAAACGCTTTGACTTTGACTTGACTTTGATTCATAACCAACACAATAGTTAAAACTAAGCTTTCTTATAAATATAGTTTTGAAATCATCGAAATCGGTCCATCCGTTGCGATTTTTTAACGCATTTTATATAATGTGCGGCATGTGCGTATGAAGTTACACGGGACCGTCGGATTGAAGGCGCGCTGTACCCGCGCTGGCCCGCGCCGGCCCGCGCTGTGCCCGCGCCGCCGTTCATTACAAAGCGCGCGTGGATCAAATGACGTCACAATAACCGCGCGCGAACTTCGCTACTAATTTGGTCACCACTTCTTAAATTTTTGTCGTTGTCCAAAAATGTTTGCACTGTATGTTATGGATTTCTTAGCTCTATAAATCTGCATTCGCAACTAAATTCGTTACGGAAACCAATTGGTGTTCTAAAATGTCATAAGTCTGAAACAACTTGTGTTATATCGTCTAGAAAACATCCAGTGGGTGTCCGTGGAGGAGATAGAGGAGAAGTGGCAGAGCGCGGAGATCAGCGCGCTGCCGGACGTGCCGCGGCTGGTGGGCAGCGGCCACTCCGCCGGCGTCGTCATGGGCCGCACCGTCGGGCCCAGCGCCGACGCCACCCCGCCCCAGGTACCCGCTACACTACACATACACACTGTAGTAGGCGACAGGTCGAGGCGACGATCGGGGTATGAGCTGAGGCGCGGGGGAGGTGACACACCACATACCCGCGCCGAGCCCGCGCTCTCCTAGCCGCCGCGCTGCACGAGTCCGCATTATCGCTATCGATAGTTATCGATTTCGATCTCGCTCACATTGTTCTTTGTTGTTGTGTATTAAAATGACTTGGTTCGCTTCCTCGTCACGTGTTGAAAACAGAAAAACCAATAATTCATTCTCAAACACGAGAACTAGCCAGAAAAGTATTAAAAAATGTGACATTGAACGGAAAAACAATTAATATAATAATTACCCTGTGAGTAAATTATGAATAAAACATTTTTATATTTTACTCATAAACCTTAAAAACCTTATTTAATTAATTTTGTTACATTGCAAAAAAATATCGATATAAACTACCTAGTACATGATGCCACATCACTAGAAAAATGCCATCTCGACCTGTCGCGCACTATACACATACACACTACATACACTATTGAACACAGCACATGGATGGAGGAGCGGTGGCAGAGCAAGGCAAGCCAATCAGCAAGCACTGTCCCACTGCTGGCCGAAGGCCTGACCTTATCTCCTTAAATTATTTGAAATGTAATTTATTGGAGAGTTTTGATTTCTAAGATTTACCCTATTGATTGGTGCATTTTAGCTTTAAAATAAATGTTTCTTCATGATTGTAATGTATGAGCATTATTTTTGATGATGTCAGATTCAGTTCAGTCATATGTTGTAGTCAACAGATTAAATCCAGCAAGTCTGACTAAAAACCAATAAATGTATTTTGTTTTATTTAATATCTCAACAGGTACCGCACCTACGAATGTGGCATTTAGGTTTCCAAACAGTGTTTCCAACAACAATCAATATTAGTAAACATCCTGCATTACTCAATTGGAAAGCCATAGACTTGGATACATTTCTTAAATTTCCCAAAAAAATTACGTAAGTGATTCATCGGTTTTTGTTCTGACGCTCCTCAAATATAGCGTGATGAACTAGGACCCGTATTAATAAATAGATCTCAAGATTGAGATCGAACTCAAGATGCTTTTTTGACAGATGTTCCATACATTAAACGTCAAAACTGCATCTTAAAACCGATCTCAACTTTGAGATGCATTTATTAATACGGGCCTTAGTGTGTATTATATTGTGTGTGTGCGTTTCTGGGTGTGTAGCTGCAGCGCATAGTGTCGCGGTGCGCGTGCGAGTTCCACTACGTGTCGCACGAGGAGGCCGTGGTGGAGGGCGGCGCGGGCGCCCACGGCGACCAGCAGCCGCCCTACGACTCCTTCACGCTCATGCACCACGACCTCAACGTCTGCACCAACTCCTTGCAGGTCTCTATTACTTGCTATGACTCGCGCAATCAGATCTAAATAAAATTCAACCCATTTTTTGGATCGTGCATCGAGCAAAATAGGTTCATCTTGTGCGTGGACATTTTGAGCTGTGGAGCACGTGCCGAGTATTGGTAGCACAGCCGATCACGACAAGACAAAACGCGAGACGAATCGATTTTGTCCTAAACATTAAGAACTGAAAAGAAAATACTCAGTGCAATATAATTCATGTCAAAAGTCTTGTTTTGGCGCGTGTACTAGCCCTGCTTAATGAATTCGTTAAATAAGATTATCCATACTAACTAAATAAATAAATGCTTCACTCAAATTATAATGAGACCCCAACCTTGGTTGTGTGCAGTACGCGATGTTGCTGGACGTGATCAACAACGTGGTGCTGCACGTGGAGCCGGAGCGGCGGCGCACGCTGGAGCGGCGCGCGCGCATGCGCTTCCAGCTGCAGCTGCACCAGGACCAGGACCCGCGCCACCTCATACACAACCTGCAGACACAGGTATTTAAGACTGGACAGGCACCTAACGAGGCATGTTTGGAGGCTATCTCCTCTTAGACGAGTGGAGTAAAAAATTTGAAAAAATATCACCGTATTTATTGAACCCTCATCTTTCAAAAATATTCAGGAAAAAAGTGCTACATGCTCTTTTACTATGTGAAAAAAAGTATCAAAGTGAAGCTGTTTTCGTCTTAAAATTTCTATCTCCTTCTAAACGGCTTGGAATTTTTAATTATTTTTATCACCAAAAGATGGAGAAAATAAGTTCGCTTTTGGTGATGCAATAGTTTTTCACGTCACAATGAATGATTTGCGATATTTTCGCAACAAAAGTGGGCGGGGTTTGTGCGCTCTCAACCAATCCAGACGCCCAAAACGCTCGGCCGGGAAGCGGGGCCTTAAGCGTTCTACACATCACATCCACCGGCTCGGGAGTTTGAACCCAGGTTTGGTGTGCAAAACGCTTTACAGATCATCTCGAAGTGTCAGCACGGCTGCATTCCTCAAAGTACGCTGAATCCCTACAGTATGATATGAAGTGTGATTATGTGATATGCTCTTTGTATTTAAAAAAAATCTCGAGCTCCAATATTTTTGTGATTTTTAGTTAGTTTAAAATGTTGTACAAAGCATTTCTAGTAACAAAGGTGTTTTGTAATGTCCAAGTCCAACATGACTTTCTACAAATTTAGGGGTTATAGTTTCAAGCAATACAAATGCACAAGTAAAACTCCCAGGTGTCAGATGTGACTAGTTTTTTAGTAATGTTTCCTTAAAAATCGTTAAAATTTTATCCAGATTTTTACAAATTAAAACAAAACAAACAGCCACGCATTGGGGCAATCAGGGTAATTTTAAGGTCATATTGGTCACATTTCGATGTATATCAGGATTCACTACATTTTTTTCTCGTAAGACCGCCATCTTATACTAGGATATTTACACATGAGTAAGCTTTGATGGAAAACGTAAACTCGTACCGAATTAAATAGAATTTACCGGCGCGGAATCGCACTCGAGGATACTATACTACCGGGGATTGCGATTGACTCCGCAATATTATTATTCGATATTTGCATTGCAAAAAGTCATCGTTATCTACAATGATCGTTCGGTATTCGATGCGTCACCGATTAATTTCACGCTCGATTATCAGGAAGAAATGTACTTGTCATTATATTGATGTGTCATAAGTATTTTTTGAGTTACTTGTTTGTGCAACAGTTGAACGCTTGAATGAATAACTGTAATCTGAAATACTGACAATATCAAACGGTGAATGGTGCCTAAATTGTATTGATGTATTATTTCAGCTGATATAGTATGGTCAGCAACGAAACTCGCTCAAAATTCACACTTGTACACTTTTGTTTGGCATCAATTCCATTATGTTTTATGCCGGCCACACACATAACGATATACTCGCGCAAGTCTAACTTGCGCAAGTATATCGTTAAGTGTGTTGGAGGCTTTACCGATTTGAAATATTAAAGCTGTAATCGTGCGCCGCGTATTTGGCGCTTATCAGTAGCGCAACCCATGCAAAGTTTGCAAGATACGGACGCATGGCGCATTCGCCAATCTGCACGCACCTTTACTTGACCCCTGGTTATTTGACCACTAGGTGAGGGAATCCCTGACGCGGCTCCGTCGCATGGAGAAGGAGTACTACCTCAAGAACCGGTCCATGACGGGCAACGACCCCGCCGCTTTGGACGAGCTGAAGAGCTTGGATGACCAGGTTCGTGTTAACTGCTGTGAGAGACTTAGGCCTGTATTAATAAATCGATCTCAAGATTAAGATCGAACTTAAGATGCTGTTTTTGACAGATGTTCCATACATTAAACGTCAAAACTGCTTCTTAAGATCGATCTCAACTTTGAGATCAATTTATTAATACAGACCTAAGGGGCCATCCATTAATTACGTCACACGTAAAGGGGGGAGGGGGTCGCCGAAATGTGACATTGTGTGACAAGGGGGTGGGTGCGGTCCTAAGTTTTGTGATGTCACATTTAAAAATCTAATATATCTAAGTATTAAAACCGAAATTTGATTTTTTTTTCAAAATTTTTGAAAATTTCTGAAAATTATAAAAAAATATGTGGCGTCACACAGGGAGGGGGGGTCTCGCAAATGTGACCAGCTGTGACAAGGGGGGGGGGAGTTTTCTAAAAATCATGAAATTCGTGTGATGAAATTATTGGATGGCTCCTAAGAGGTCGGCGCCGCGTCTGCTCCCCTTAAGTTGCAGCTGTCCTGGGCGGCGGCTTCCACTTACCATCAGGTGGACCGTCTGCCAGTGTGCCATCCTGTGCCCAAAAAGCTGTGAGAGACATTTTAAATACCGCCAGACTAACTAACACACCCACTGTATGGTCCCAAACTAAGCAGCGCTTCTACTATGGCTACCATACAATGAACTGGGGGCGATCTCAGTGATACCCAGATCAGGGCAAATTACGAAAAGGCTGTTTTTGAAATTTGCTTCTAGCGGGCAACCACTAGATGCGGTGACCTAGCGGCCTACGCTCAAACGGATTGTTTGATGTACTGGTGCCAGTTCGTTTATTGCTATAACGGGCCATCAGTGTGTTGGTGAACTCAGCCCTTCTTCTTTGTTCTTTTTAATTGTCCTCTTGTAAGCGGTACTTTTGGTTTTGCAAATTTAATTTAGTCGCGATATGTTCGCAACATTTCTTATGTTTCACCATTCGGTTAGTTCAGACGGAACGGAAAATGCCCGAGCAATTTACCGGCTCCATTGAAAATAGGACCGTTTTACCATAGCCTAAAGAAAGCGCGCGACCGAGTCGCGAGCATGCGTGTGTCGACTGTGATATCCATACATTTTTCTACTTAAGGCTATGGTAATATGGTTTTCAATGGAGCCAGTAAATTGCCAGTATAAGCGACTGTAGCCTAGCGGTGAACAGGTTGGGCTAGCAAACAGAAGCTCCCAGGTTCGATACCCGGTGGGGCATGCACCAATGGATGAATTTTCATGTATGTGCATAATTTACACTTCGCTGACGGTGAGGGAAAACATCGTGAGGAAACTTACCTATCCCTCGGGATTAGGTAATAGTCAGTTCCTGTATACACGGCGACAAGGTTCACCATCTATCACGTTGGGTTCTGACTATCTGGTGAAACGTGGGCTTTGAGTTGGTTAATACCTCCACAATGTGGTTATGTATGGCCACTCAAGCCTCTGACTACCCCCGAATGGGAATAAAAGTCGTGACGTTACATTCATTCAGTAAATTGCTCGGGTATTTTTCCGTTCTGTCTGAACTGACTCATTGGGTGGTGACGCTGAGGGTTTGGTGTGAGTGTGTGTGTTGTGCAGGTGAACGAGTGCAAGGAGTGCGTGTGGTCGCTGGGCGAGGAGCTGGACGCGATGGTGCGCGCGGTGCGCGAGGCGGGGCGCGCGCTGGCGCCGGCCGCGCGCGGCGAGCGCGGCGAGCGCGGCGAGCGAGCACCGCACCGGTACAACGAGATCTGCTTCAAGAGCGCGCGCTGGCGGCTCACCGACGCCGACGGACAGCTCGGCATCGCCGACCTGCTGCTCACCAACTTCCTGTCAGTACATTCAGCAATCAACACTCTACATTACATTACAATACAAACCTTATGTCTAGGCCTTTATAACTAGGTCGATTGGCAAACTCGAGCTCAGACCCTGTATTTTTTAAATTTATTTTTCATCACTCATACGCGGAAAGTAAGTCGAAAGGTGCCTGAAGAGCCGACAGAAGGTGATACTTTTTAGGTCAGGAAAATTCGTTGACAGAGCAGGCACAATCGTATATCCAGATATACGATTATGTCCGCTCTGTCAACGATTCTGTCAAATTATAAAAAAAATACGAGTTCTATTTTCACATTTCTATTGAACCATGTTCCAACCAAAGAGAATGTAATAGTTCCAACCTTCTTACAACCACTCAAAAAAAACAAAATGATGGGTAAGCGGCGATCCGATCTTCATTTATTTTTTCGAGCTGTAGAAGTATAGGGTCCCGTTGGCACCCTCTGGGTACGGAACCCTAAAAATATTTGTGATTTTAAACGGTAGAACCAGTTCAGCGTAGATGAAATAGCAGACTTATCGAGGCATATTATTTTATTTGTGATGCAGGTACACGAAGACGTCGCGATCAGACGACTCTGTGGAGCATCAGCTGGAGGTCGGCTACGTCCGGGTCAAGAACCTTTTGCCGAATGAACCCTTCCCTGAGGTGGGTGAAAACATTCGTTTTACTTGAATGGCAGTAGAGCTCTCACAGAAGATCGACGTAAAGTTATTACAGCGTTTAATGTGATGAGTGAGAGAGCTGGAAGCCCAATTCCGTACCCTGCTGATGCCCTGATGATGAATTTTTGCCCAATGGAGACCCGTAACGAATTTAGTTGAGAATGCAGATTTATAGAGCAAAAAAATCTATAATATACAGTGCAAACATTTTTGGACTACGACAAAGATTAACGAAGTTGTGACCAAATAACTAGCGAAGTTCGCGCGCGGTTTTTGTGACGTCATTTGGGCCACGCGCGTTTTGTAATGAACGGCGGCGCGGGCACGGCGCGGGTAGGCACGGGTACAGCGCGCCTTCAATCCGACGGTTCCGTGTGACGTCACACGCACATGTCGCACATTATATAAAATGTGTTAAAAAATCGCAACGGGTGAACCGATTTCGATTATTTTAAAATACACTGGACAGCAAAGAAAACGGGTCGGTTAGAAAATCTTCAATATCTCCAAAAGTACCTGACCTAGCTTTATGAAATAAAGACTAAATTAAAGAATATTTTAATGTGCTTAAATGAAAATAAAAAACCTGCCAAGTGCGTGTTCGACTCACACATAAAGGGTCCGTACCACCGTAGAATGAAAACGTCAAAATATTTTTAATTGCAGATTTTCTAACCGCCCCTTTTTCTTTGCTGTCCAGTGTATATTGATAAGAAAGCTCAGTTTTAACTATAGTGTTGGTTATGAGTTGATTTGTTGAGCTAGTATTGATTGTCATTGTGGTGGTGGGCAGGTGCTGGTGCCGCAGGAGCCGTCGGGACGGGCCCCGCTGGCGCGGCGCGCGGCGCTGCGCGTGTTCTGCCGCGACCGCCCGCCCGTCGGCGGCATCGCCGTCAAGGAACACTTCGAGGTCAACATCGTGCCCATACGCATCGGTACGCATGCACTTTTTTTTGACATTTGAAACGATTCAAAAATCGAAGCTCGCACGAAAAAGATTATTGCGTACACTTTTGAAATGATTCGAAGCCCAAACGAAACACATTATTGCTTTCTATCGGTTTCATAATAGCTGTCCTGGAGAAGAAATCCAAAAATCGTAACTTTAACCGTATCTCTCCTTTCTCTTTTAAGCCCGCCTCATACATACGGAATTGCGTTTCGATATATCGAATCGGTGATTCCGAACGCAGTAGATCCATCCAAATGTATGGACGTATCGCGTTCGGAAACCCCTATTCGATATTTCGAAACGCAATTCCGTATGTATGTGGCGGGCCTTACTGGATATCCACAATTTTGTTTTTCTTTTAAAATTTAATATGTGAATAGTAATTTTAGTGATCTACGTATTGATTGCTAAAACTCGATTTACTTCTCTACTGGTATCCAATTGGATTTATGTGGACTACATATTATCAACGTCCATCTTTTAACATAACTGTTAGTTTTCCTCAAAATAAAATAATTATGACCCAAAATATGAGAGAGAAGAAGAAATTTCGAAAGACATGTGAAATCCACCAACCCACACTGAGCCAGTGGATTATTGGCCTGAATCCCCCTCGCATTGAGGGGAGGCCCGTGTCCAAGAGTGGGACGTTAAACGGACTAGCATTATTACGACCCATGACCTGGGGCCCTACCACCGCCTCTTATAGCAGTATTCTTGTAACCTTACAGCGACTTTTTGTGCAATGACGTACCTTATTGTCATGACAATAAGAAACGTCATTCGCTGTAAGGTTAAAATAATACTGCTATAAGAGGTGGTGGTATAGGCCCTGAACATCGCAAGTGTGTGTCCACCAGGCCTGACGAAGAAGTTCTTCAACACGATGCTGAAGTTCTGCTTCCCGGAGCGCGACCCCGACTCCATGGAGGAGGGGGAGGAGGAGGAGGGCACTCTGCGTCCCGCCTCCGCCACGCTCGTCTCCACCGGCTCCAAGAAGATCAAGAAGAAGGGCAAGGACTCCAACTCCAACTTCTACGTCAAGAGGGACAAGAAGGATAAGGACGATGTCGAGAAGATGAAGGTATGTCCATTTGACAGTTAACAGTGAGGCCCGCCACATACATACGGAATTTTCCGTACGGAATTCCGTTTCGAAATATCAAATCGGGGATTCCGAACGCAGTAAATCCATCCGTATGGACGTATCGCATTCGGAAACCCCGATTCGATATTTCGAAACGGAATTCTGTACGGAAATTCCGTATGTATGTGGCGGGCTTAAAACAGAACAGTCGTTGCCCGGGTCCTGGTCGACCCAGATAAAGGTGGAGTGATGACCACGACTGTTATCCTGACTCCAGATTCTAGACGAATGGCTGAATGACGATTTTTTGGACGAATTCTAACGACCCCTTGGAGCAGTGGTTCGAGCGTTGGCCGCTCGGCTCACTGCATCGGGTGGTTGCGGGTTCGATTCCTGCCAGAGGCAAATTTCGGAAATGGTCATTTCGTTATTTGCCCTGATCTGTGCGTCACTGGGTTCGCCCCCAGTCGGATGCTTAGTTTGGGACCATACAGTTGGTGTGTGTAAGTCTAGCGATATTTATTTATTTAATTAAGGCCTGCCAGAGTGAGGTCTATCTAACGTCAATATTTGATTATGTGGATGCTTTTATCGTATATTTTATTTGTCACAGGAGCGTGCAGAAAAGAACAAGCTGTTCATCTACATCAAGATCCCGGAGGTGCCAATGAGGGTGTCGTACAAGGGCAGCAAGGAGAAGAACTTGGAGGACGTGCGGGACCTGCCGCTCGTGCTGCCCACGCTGGAGTACCACAACGTGACGTGGACCTGGCTCGACCTGCTGCTGGCCACCAAGAGCGACACCAGGAAGTGAGACACCCTTATGTTAATTAAATATGAAATTGAATATAAGTCACGACTTTTATCCCCATTCGGGGGTAGTCAGAGGCTTGAGTGGCCATACACCACCACATCGTGGAAGTATTAAGCCAACTCAAAGCCCACGTTTCACCAGATAGTCAGAACCTAACGTGACAGGTGGTGAACCTTGTCGCCGTGTATACAGGAACAGGAACTGACTATTACCTAATCCCGAGGGATAGATAGGTTTCCTCACGATGTTTTCCCTCACCGTAAGGAAACTGTAAATTATGCACATAGATGAAAATTCATCCATTGGTGCATGCCCCACCGGGGATCGAACCTGGGACTTTCTGATTGCTAGCCCAACCTGTTCGCCCCTAGACTACAGTTTTAGTTACTTTCAAAACTTTGGTCACAGAAGATGGATAAAGAAGATGGATAAATAAGAGGTCTTAGGACAGGACAAACTCGAAGTGGGTTCGGAGGTGTATGGGACGGTCCCACCGCGCGATTGCTCTGTCTAGACAGCTTCGCCATACTTCTGTATTAATCCTTACTTCGCTTTGGTGTTCCATGAAGGAAATAATAATAATAATATAATAATATCCTGGGACATTTATTACACACGGCTACCTGATCCCAAACTAAGCAGAGCTTGTACTATGGAAACCAGATAACTGATATTACTACATATACTACTTTTTTATTTGTAAATACATACTTAATATACATATACACCCAGACTCCGGACATACAGACATGTTCATGCACACAAATGCATGTCACGGGTAGGAATCGAACCTACGACCTGCAGCGTGAAAGTCGCCTCCGCGCCAACCACGCTAACGGGCCCGTCAATGACGATAGTGATCGAACGAACGAGTATTGTATGGAAAATAGAGTGACAGTTATACGACATTTTTATTCTCAAGGCAGTAAAAACTGTAAAATGTCGGTAAAATATCAGATGTTTTCTAATTTATAAAAAACTAGCTTCAGCCCGCGACTTCGTCCGCGCATAATTTAATTAAAAAGTAGCCTTTGTGCTATTCCATACTATAATCTAACTCTGTGCCAAATTTCATCCAGATCCGTTCAGCCGTTCTGGCGTGATTGAGTAACAAACATCCATCCATCCATACATCCATCCAATCTTTCACATTTATAATATTAGTGGGATGTATACCATTTAATTATTTTCTTGATAATCATCCAAACCCCCAAGTATTACTTCTCACTTTTGAAACATCCTGTAGAGATATGCAAGTAATGAAACATTATGTACAGGGTGATAGTATCGCAAGCCATCCGGCAGAAGCTGCAGCTCCACAGGCGAGCGGCGGCCGCGCCCGAGCCGCTAGAAGAGGACAAAGCTAGACTGCTGCTAGGCGAGAGAACGGTAAGGCAATACACATTATGAACCAAATTTTATATCACGATATTAATTTTCAATTTAAAATCTGATTCACTTCTAATATTTTTGAGAAAACTTTAACCCCCAAATTTATAGAGATATTAGCCAGGTTGCAATGATTTTTAACATGGACCAATTACTAAGGGGACTGGCCCTAAGCAACTCGGTCGAGTGGTCGGCCTAGTACTAATATCGACATAAAACGAAGCGAGTAGTTCAACTATTTACCGGTAGATAGAACAATGAAAATGAAAAAACAATAACCACGTTTTTTTTCATACATCGATCATAGATATACTAATAAGGGCACCTCTTTCTTTAGTCTTCGTGGTTTTTAAAAGCATTTCTAGGCACAAAAGTAATTTGTAATGTCAGTGTAACTCCATCATATTTTTTTCTAAAAATTTGGGGGTAAGCCTTTAACTTTAAGTGGGGGAAACTTTAAGCCCAGCAGTTAAACTATATAGTTAAAATTAAACCGTGTATCCTTATTCAACCATCGCTTTCTAGGTCGCCGAAAACAAACCACAGAAGAAGAGTACGCCGAGCGTTTTCAAGTTCTCCAAGTCGTAGCGTGACGCGTTAGCATTTACTTAACAAAATCAGACTGTGAGTGTTGCCAACTGCGACTGGGTCAGATTTAGCGACATTTTAACATAAAAGCGCAAACTATTGAAATAAACAACGGGTTGCACTCCGGGAGTGCCGGCAGAAGTGAAAACTTGACGCGAGTTTAACATTTTTTACCCATCCCGTCTTACGAATTTTCGATCAGGTCACGTGCCCTGACGCGAGTTTAACATTTTTTACCCATCCCAAGAAAAGTGCACAACGCCGCTAAAGGAGATTTCACTTCAAAAATATTATGGAATTAAGTTAATAAAGACTCTGACCCCCACATCAGACGGAGATCGCGGGCAGGGCCTTATAGCGCCAGGACAAAAAAAAAACAAAAGCGCCTTTTATTTTTTTTTGCGGTGGTATAGCCAACCTTGACTGCAGTTTAAATAAGGGCTGGCTCGACCGGGGTAATACCATCCTCTCACAGAAAATCGGCGTAAATTAGATATTTTTTCTGCGTTTCGTACGATAAGTGAGAGAGCCGGAAAACCCCCCTCCCTCTGTCCCAATCCCCTTCAGGTCGGCAACGTGCAAGCGATGCCTTTGGTATTGAAGTATCTAGAGGCTACGGTAATTGCTTAACATTAGGGGGGCCGAAAGCAAAGAAAATAAAATGTTATCTTATCTTGATGGTAGTAATCTGTAGGTGCGCCGTTTTTAAACCGACTTAAAAAAAGGAGGAGGTTTCTCAATTCGACCGTATATTTTTGTTTTTGTTTTTTTTTTTTTTTTATGTGTGTTCGCGGATAACTTCGTCGTTTATGAACCGATTTTGATGAATCTTTTTTTGTTGGAAAGGAGATATTCCAGCGGTGGTACCATGATAAGGAAACCAGGATCTGATGATGGCATCCCAGAGAAATCGAGGGGAACCTTCGAAAATCGTAGGGGCGACTAGTGCGTTTGTAATTTTTTTCATTAACTATTTTAAAGCACTACTATTTTATGAAGGTCTGGAGTCGATCTGATGATGGAGCCGAAAGACAGTCGAGGGAACTCCTCAACGATTTACAGCAATTACCTGGTGTTTGGGCTTGATTAATTTGTATTGATGAGAACTTTACACCTAGATGGGTTGTGACTGTAATTAGGGGTCTGATGATGAAGACGTAGGACAGTCAAGGGAACTCCTCAACGATTTACAGCAATTACCTGGTGTTTGGGCTTGATTAATTTGTATTGATGAGAACTTTACACCTAGATGGGTTGTGACTGTCATTAGGGGTCTGATGATGAAGACGTAGGACAGTCAAGGGAACTCCTCAACGATTTACAGTAGCTGCCTTGTGTTTGGAATTAATTCATTTCTATTGATGAGAACTTTGCACCCATATCGTTTATAAGTGCCATTACAGGTCTGATGATGGAGACCATAGACAGTCGAGGGAATTCTTCAACGATTTACAGCAGTTACCTTTTGTTGGGCTTACTTCATAAGGTTCAATATGCCAAAATGTTCATTGGTATGGCGCCACTAAAAATCGTGAAAAAAAATTATTTTTATAAAAAAAAAACCGACTTCAAAAAAACCTGATGCACTAAAAAGCCTGAAATAATATTTCTATTACCACCTCTGCCTACCCCTTCGGGAAAACCAGACGTGATGGTGTGTTATCGAGTATTTGAAGTCGGTGCCAATCTTGGTATGCCAAGTCTACCTACTATAAAAGTAAGAAGATAGATTGGCACCGACCCCAAATACTCGATAACACACCATCACGTCTGGTTTTCCCGAAGGGGTAGGCAGAGGTGGTAATAGAAATATTATTTCAGGCTTTTTAGTGCATCAGGTTTTTTTGAAGTCGGTTTTGTTATTTTTTTTTGCTTTGCATTCGTGATTTCTACTAAAATACTTAACATCAGCGTTGATTTAGTGTCAACAACTGACATTTTAAATTCTGTCTAGCGACATTTGCGTTAGTCCAGTTGGCAACACTCTGTATCGAATAAGACAGTAGTCGTAAGAGGCTAGAACAAAATTATTGTTATATGTTTATACGCTTTATAAATTAGCTTTTTAATTATTATTTTTTGGGAATTATAACGGCATTAGGCGTATTTAGCTTGCATAATAATAATATATTTTACTTACATTTGATGCTTATATTTACGCATAAAAGTCTCTCGTTAAGAGGCGGCTCGCGCCCAAGAAGTAGGCCGAGTTCACCAATACACTAACGGACCGTTAGAGCAGTACCTAATCTATTGTTACCTGTACATTAAACAATTGGTTACTGCTGTAACGATCCGTTAATTTGTTGATGCTGTATATTTCTCATAGTCGTTATATGTTACTGAACAATACATAAATATATCTATTTTAACAGTGCCTAATGCCGGTTAAGAGTGAGAGAAATGCTATCTATGTCAGTATTTACCACTTACTCTAATCACTATTTATTGAAAACAAAAGTTCTCAACTGCGTTTGTCGGTCGTTTTGTAGTTAGTAATCTCAGAAAATACTTAACCGATTTTGTTCTGTTCGTTAATTCCCAAGTTTATCAATGAACTGAGAACGTAGCTTTGGCAATTTGTTAGTTATGAATAGGTCGATGATTGAAAGACGTTAAAATAACTTAGTACTAAGGGAGTTCGCCAACACATTAACGGGCCGTTAAATCAGTAACTCATTCTTTGATATACTGGTAACAATCGATTCCTAATAACGGGCCGTTAGTATGGTTGAACAATTTTTTGCATCTCATGTTGTTTTGTGATTGTTAAGTAAGGTACATGATGCATAATTATAAGAAATGTTTAGTTTCTAAGACACACAGACTAAACATCCTTCGGTCTCCATATTACGAATAACTTGCAACAAAATAACTCCGAAAAATGTTGCGGGGCGGAAGCGGAGCAACGCCATTATGATTGGTACAGAGTGAAGGCAACGCATTGTGATTAGTCTAACAAAATAGATAATGGATATTTATTTATTTTACTTTATTTATTAAGGTTCACCAACAGTTGATAGTTGATATTGATTGGTCCATCGTAAATCTTATACAACTTATTGAGCGTTTGTATTTCGTTTAAAATGCGGAGCCCAAAGGGTGCTAGGTCCGTAGACAACAGAAAACCATAATCAAAGTGTTAGCTTACTATACAGGATGTTCGGTAAGACGAGGGATGTATTGAAGGATGGTATTCAGTATTCGATTCGTATTCCAAATAGGTATGTAAAAAACAAATCCATAATTGTTTCCCTAATTTTCCAATAAAATATTAATGAAAAATAACTGCATAAAATGTGAAGTATAAAGAGAAAACTGATTATATCGGTACACGTTTAAATTCCCTTAGATAAGAAAGCTCATATTCGCTCGCCAGCCTAAAGGTAGGAGTTCGATGGACGCGGCAGACGGCAGACGTCAGTCGGTCTCATACAAATTGTGGCGATGACATGTGTCGCGACGGCAGACGGCATTAAAATTTCTATGAGACCGACTGACGTTTGCCGTCTGCCGCGTCCATCGAAATCGCACCTTAAGGTGATACAAATGTTCAACTGGGTGGGTCTAAGTAAATGGTTTGATGAAGCAGCTGGCTTATGTGCAATATAAAGTATACAACATTAAACCTCATATGGTCGGGAATAAAATGGCTTAGCCGATTTACTTTAAATGTTACCTAATTTTGTAGAAATCGATTTCAAAATATGAAATTGTCAACCTTAATCGTAAATGTTCTCCATAGCAACTGAACAGATTTACGTGAAACCTATACCAGAAAAATTGTCAAGACTTGTCTAAGAATCCGTGGATCCAGGATTTAATATTAGTCATTTTATTTTAAAAATAATCAATAATAACCTTAAATATGCGACAAACGTCATGGGTCATCATGACTTGGACTGCAAAATGTTCGTCGCAGATCCGCGATGGCGGCCTCCAAAGCTGGACGTGCGCGCAAATTTTTGCGTGAAATTCGTAAAAAAATTACGTCTTCTTAGCATTTTATGAATTAAATCACGTTTTAAATAGTTTAAATATAATATTGAACATAATTTTTAGGATATTATATGATTACAAATATTTTAAAATTAATATTTATGTCAGTGACGCGTTTTGTTGTCATCATAGATTATGAATAATATAGAATGGTGAATAGGTATATGATTAAAAAGCATAATCGTCCTCTAAAAACCGCTTACCTACTTTCTAATCTTATTGTCTTGCCTAACAACAACAACAGGTTGGGCTAACAATCAGAAGGTCCCAGGTTCGATCCCCGGTGGGGCATGCACCAATGGATGAATTTTCATCTATGTGCATAATTTACAGTTCGCTGACGGTGAGGGAAAACATCGTGAGGAAACCTACCTATCCATCAGGATTAGGTAATAGTCAGTTCCTGTATACACGGCGACAAGGTTCACCACCTGTCACGTTGGGTTCTGACTATCTGGTGAAACGTGGGCTTTGAGTTGGTTAATCCCTCCACAATGTGGTGGTGTATGGCCACTCACGCCTCTGACTACCCCCGAATGGGGATAAAAGTCGTGACGTTACATTTCATTTTTTCATATTTTTTGTCTTGCCTATGATATCTTTTTATACCACTGAGTTGCTAGACAAACTTGTTTTTTTTTGGCGGGAAGTGGCGAAGTGCAACATTGAAAATCTATATTATTATATGTAGACACTTGACACTGGCTATATGCGACAAGAAAAGCCAAGACAAAAACACATGCGTACGGCCCGCCTGATGTTAAGCGTGTTTCAGTTGATGTTATTCATACTACTTAATATTAGTAATACGAAATTATTTTTGTTTGCTTATTTTTAAGTTGGACTAACCACCGTTTGGTGGGGTAGTACCACCCTCTCATAGAAGATCGGCGTAAAGCAGCTATTACAGCTGCGTTTCGTACGATGAGTGAGAGAGCCGTAAGCCCAAACCCCCCCCCCTTCTCCCCTTCCCCCGTCCCTTCAGGTCGGCAATGTTTACTATATGTTTAGTTTTATTGAGCATCAGGATTAAGTTTGGAGACCGGAGTTCAATGCTCTACATTACTAAACCATACATCAAATAAACATCACAGCTTCTTAGGGATGGGTCCAAATTTAATAAGTCACTAAATTTGCAGTGCTAAATTTATTTAGTGTCATCACCTGTTAAATATTTTTTTAGAAATGTAACGTCACCACTTTTATCCCCATTCGGGGGTAGTCAGAGGCTTGAGTGGATATACACCACCCCATTGTAGAGGTATTAACCAACTCAAAGCCCACGTTTATACAGGTGAATTTTTCAAGTGTGCGTGGATGGCCAAATCCGAAACTATAAGGAATATCGAAAGGTACTCAAAGAAGTCTCGGGGCCGATTTTGGTGAAAACTAAAACTGCAACATTGGATTTTTGAAAAAAACTAAATTCGTAGCCAGGAATCGAACTAGTTGATTTCGAACTAGTTGAAAAAAACCACTTACTATATTATTACACCATTCGATAGTGTCGCTGATAAGGAACGAATTCTGGGAAGTAATGACATACGGCAAACTTAAAAAAAACTGTGTTTTTTAATAAACTGCTGCATATTTTCAAGTTGACTGTAATAAGTCATACGTACTTTACCTTGTTCGAAATTATGCTCAATATTTTTATTTATTTACCTTCGCAGCGCAGTCATCTTCATAACATTATGTTATAATTACAAATTTTCAATCATTTTTGAACAATTAATCAGTTTAGGTTTAATAGTTAGGTAACTTAAGAGAAATAAAATACTATTTTGTTTAAAATTAGCTCTTTCCTTAAGTTTACCGTAAAAACAATATTCGTAGCCAGGAATCAAACTAGTTGATTTAGAATAAAAAACCAAATACCGTATTATTACACCATTCGATAGTGTCACTGAATAGAAACGAATTTTGAGAAGTAATTACAACTTCTCAAAATTCGCATGTGTGTGTGCATAATTTACAGTTCGCTGACGGCGAGAGAAAACATCGTGAGGGAACCTACCTATCCCTCGGGATTAGGTAATAGTCAGTTCCTGTATACACGGCGACAAGATTCACCACCTGTCACGTTGGGTTCTGACTATACAGGGTGAATTTTTCAAGTGAGCGTGGATGGCCAAATCCGAAACTATGAGTGATATCGAAAAGTACTCAAAAAAATCTCGGGGCTGATTTTGATGAAAACTAAAACTGCATCATTGGATTTTTGAAAAAACAATAGTCGTAGCCAGGAATCGAACTAGTTGATTAAGAATAAAAAACCACATACTGTATTATTACAGCATTCGATAGTGTCGCTGATAAGAAACGAATTTTGAGAAGTAATTACAATTTTCATCAAAATCAGCCCCGAGATTCTTTTGAGTACTTTTTGATATCACTCATAGTTTCGGATTTGGCCATCCACGCACACTTGAAAAATTCACCCTGTATAGTCAGAACCCAACGTGACAGGTGGTGAATCTTGTCGCCGTGTATACAGGAACTGACTATTACCTAATCCCGAGGGATAGCTAGGTTTCCTCACGATGTTTTCTCTCGCCGTCAGCGAACTGTAAATTATGCACATAGATGAAAATTCATCCATTAGTGCATGCCCCAACAGGGATCGAGCCTGGGACCTTTTGATTGTTAGCCCAACCTGTTCACCACAGTCGCTTGCAGTGCAATTGTTATCCCGAGATTCGAGTCTTCATGATTTTCCCTGTTTTCGGAACAATACACACTTAGGTGTTGTAATTATTATGTAATTGTTCCGAAAACTAGCAAAGTGGAAGCTCGAAGAACCCCAGCGAGACAGTGGAGCACATCTTGCTTCATTGCCCTGTATTTGCACGCCAAAGATATGATGCACACACAAACATAATAAAAATTGTACGGAACCCTCAGAGCACGAGTCCTACTTGCACTTGTCCGGTTTTAATTTGTAATGAGTAGCCCAAATACAAATTTTCATATCTCTAGCTTCAGAAAAATTGGGACGCCTATACAAACTTGCAGCCCCTATTTTACACCGTTAGAGGTGAAATGATCAAAAACGCTGAAATTACTATTCTTAGTTAATAAGAAGCCTAAATACAAATTTTCTTGTGCCTAGCTTTAGAAAAATTTGAACCCCCATATAAACTTCCACCCCTTATTTTACCCTCTTGGGGGTAGAATTTTCAAAAGCGCTGAAATTACTATTTTGTATTTGTATTAGTAGCCTAAATATAAATTTTCATGTTTCTAACTTCAGAAATGAGGGAATTCCATACAAACTTCCACCCCTTATTTTACCCCCTTAGGGTAAGAATTTTCCAAAATCCTTCCTTTGCTCTTCTTTTACGCTATGAAAGGTACTTACTGTCCAAATTTCATGTTTGTATCACCAGCGGTTTGAGCTGTGCACGTTTTGACGGACGGACAGATAGACAGACGGACAAAAAGTGATTCTATAAGGGTTCCGTTTTTTCCTTCTGAGGTACGGAACCCTAAAAACTCACAAAACGAGGCGTTTTGTGGAGCAAGTATTTTATTTTTAATTATACCATATATTATTATTATCATGGAGCTGCTCCAGACCCATGGCTCTGGCTTGAAAATCTTGACCTTACATGAAAATTAGTATTTCGGCTACTCAGCCTACAAATACAAATATTCATGTCTCTAGCTTCAGAAAAACTGGGACTATCCATAGATACTTTCTCCCCTTAATTGTTGAATTCTCAAAAATCCTTCCTGTGGTCTTCTTCTACGCTATAAAAAGTTACAATTTCATGTTTCTAACCCAAGCGGTTTAGGCTGTGCACGTTTTGACAGACGGACAGATAGACAGACGGGCAAAACAGTGATCCTATGAGGGTTGCATGCATGCCCGGCATGCGTTGCATTGCCACTCCATCCGTCCGTCATCCTCCATCAATCCATCAGTCAAATAAGGGGTAACCTTTTCCAAAAATGTGCGCGTACTAGGTCGCAGGCACAGCTAGTAACTAATAAGGATTAGTACTACTTTTATTTCAGTTATTACCCGATGTTGTCAACAATTTTTCTTGTTTGCAGTTATTTAGAATTTTAAGTTGTTTTAATTTTACTTATTTTGTCCTATAATATTAAACATTTAAATTATGTACTAGTCTTTTTTTAAGTAGTACTACCTATTACCCAGTGTTGGGCAAAATTAAATTTCAGAACAATTAAAAATTAACAGTTAGTAAGCTTTTATTTACTATATCAACAAAATAACAATAAAAAAGATTACAAAGAAAAAATATCCTACCCACCTACCTATTAATAAAAATGTAGTACTTAAATTGTACTTAAGATTTAGTGAAAATTTTCCTTTACGAAGTTACCCTTATACGACTAAATAAAAGTAGGCAAGATACGAATTTAGTATATGAGTCACTTCTGTTTTTGATTTATCATGTCGTCTTTTTGATGTATCGTGGCGTATCGAAAATTCTAAATTCAAAAAATTCAACTCGCGGTCCTTCGACATTGTTTGAGCAAAAAGCGGTCAACCTCGAGCTGTCAGTTGCAATGGTTCCAGCCTTAAGGGTGGCCGTTGCGAAACTTTTCCAATATTTTTGTAAAGTTTTCTCTGTAATTTATTAGAGTATTTTTTGGGTATATATAATTTTTATTTGTTACATGTAACCATGAATTTGTCATTGGTTTGTATACGGCTCTCGTCTTACCACACGCTGTATAGTCTACACAGGTAATAATTTTGTACAATAGAGTTTATATTATTGGTTTATGTACATACTGAGATCTGACCCTGCATATAATTCAAAATTATCAATTCAAAATGTATTATAAATGTGTGTTATTTTTACATATCAATATTATTTTATAATATATATACAATATGTTTAAAAAACCCTGTCCGACCCGAAAACGTATTGTTGGGTATCGAGATTAGATTCCATTTTTGTAAAAAAAAAAATTGTTATTTTTTTTTTTAATTTTTTAAAAAAAAAAATTTTCATTTTTTTGGCATAGTATGTGTCCCACTGCTGGGCAAAGGCCTCCCATATTTTTTTGTAATACAAATACCCCGTTTACATAAAAAAAAAAAACATAAAATGACGTCATCACATACTTTGTGGTCTGAGGTGACGCCACACGATCGAACATAATTACTTCCGGTAACGGTGTTGTCATATTTTTAAAATTAGCTACATTATGTGGGAAAAAGGCAAAAAAAAATTGGCACTTTAAATGTTCATTAATATGTTTACTATCATGTTTTTTTATTTTTTATTATTTTATTTGGTCATGTGATTGGGGAACCTAATTACCGGTTTCGGCTCGGACAGGGTTTTCTTAACATGTTGTATGAAAGACTTGTAAGCATGTAAGCTTTGTAAGTGTTTAGTTTGAAACGCGTATTCCTTTCTAAATAAGTTTGATAAGTTTGAATTGTCGCATTTTTTTTTTTAAATTATTAATCGGTAATAGCGTCCAGCTAAAAAAAAAAACTAAGCCCTGCATCTATAGCCAAGGGATAACTTGTTCTTAAGTAAATAATAAGCAAAAATCCTGTCTCACAATCCCTTTTGACAAACTTTCCATACAATATGACAATATTCTACAGAGAATTTGTCAAAGAAGGATTAACTAACAAGATTTTTTGATTAGAATTTACTTAAGAATAAGTCATGACTTGTATAAACAAGTCATGACTTGTTTATAGATACGAGTGTTAATATGTGTATACGTATAAATTCCTTGGTGTTAACGCTCAAACCTAAAGACCGATAGTAATAAAATGGGCATATCGTTAATTGTATGCAAATTAGCATGTGTCAGATGTGCATACATGTGTCCGCCATTAAAAATATATTGGGAAGTGAGCTCATTCTGTCGGTCGTAAAGCAAACTACGTTTGTAAAATCTTAATCATGCTATTTGTAGCATGATTAAGATTTTAAAACAAAATAAGTTTAAAAACTAAAACCCGACTACTGAAAAATCGCGCTCTAAAAATATGAAACAAGAAAATATTCGCATCTAGAGGATAGCCGTGGTTCGTGTTCATATGCCATTTGGCCCTAAAGGACCTACACGGACCACGGCTATCCTCTAGATGAGAATATTTTCTTGTTTCATACTTTTTAGAGCGCGTTTTTTCCGTAGTCGGGTTTTAGTTTTTAAACTTACTTTTTTGTAACCCTATGGTTTTCATCACTACTAGCTTCTTGTATACAAAAATACAAACATTGTTATTTGTTACTTTTAGATGTCTATGGGTGACCGGTGACATAATACCTATGATGTAGATTGGGCTACAGCTAAATAACCTGTTACAAAAATCACCAGTTACTCGTTCGTCGCGTAAACAGTGATTCGGTGAATTAGCTCGTAACCAGTTAATGTAACCGGTGACGTGAAATAACGCTCACGCCTACAGGAGAGGGTGTGTTGGATGTTTATTATTGTATAGAGGGCGGAGGTCCTGCGAAGGTTATCCTCTGCTGCAGACCATTTAAGTTAAGCGCCATCAGCGTATTTGCAAAAGACGAAGCTTGCCGAATCTTATAATTAAATTATTTCTTAGAACTCACGATATAAAATCTTATAAATAAAGCACTAAATATAAAAGGTAAGCTAAGTATTATTATTTAAGCACAAAGGTACTGAAACAGTATTCGTATATAAGAGTTTATTGATAAGCATTATCTTGAAACTACTCGGTTATTTTATAAGTACCATGTATGTGCTTAATGATAAGTGGAAAACGAACTCATTATTATATAATATATTTGTTTATTAAATGTTGTAATTATGTACAAATGTTTTTTATTTGTAAGCAGAGTTGCAAAAAAACAGGAAATTTAAAATGAAAACTGATTAAAACGTGTTTAAATCATTGTTTAAAACATTGATTTAAATCAGAAGGAATAAATCACCGTGTTTAAAACATGTTTTAAATGATTAAAACATGTTTTAGACACGGTGTTTAAAACAAGGTGATTTTTTCGTAACAACCCTGTTTGTAAGAGATTTCATAAAAGGTTAATTATTGCCAAAGACGTTACCAAGGAAGAGATAGAGACAATGTGACTATCCTAAATAGCATGTCGTACTAAACGGAGTCCATAGACACAGTACGATTGTATCATTCGCGGAAAATAGTGTTGAAATCATGTCGGTATTGCAAATACGGCGTAACTTCTCGTGAATAATACGCATCAAAATGCCTTGATTTCAGTCGTCAGATATGTGAATTTCGCAGCATGTAGTGGTGCGCTGAGCACAAATTGGTGATTGCAATGTTGAGAGGTATCATATCTGCTAAAATAATATATCAATGATTACTACGTAGTGTTGATGTCACGCTCCGAGATGTCACGGTATTTTTTTACTACCACTACCGTACACACTTATAATCTGTTTTTTTTTTTATAAATAGTAGTCGTAGTAGTAGTAGTAGTAGTAGTTATGCGATTTGTTTAATGCTAAGAATGATTTTTAAAACGTCACTTGTATTGCTATAATAATGATCATAGAAGAATGTTAAAAAAGT
This sequence comes from Drymonia ruficornis, assembly GCA_947859195.1. NCBI lineage: Eukaryota > Metazoa > Arthropoda > Insecta > Lepidoptera > Notodontidae > Drymonia > Drymonia ruficornis. The sequence continues at coordinate 13,681,917 of OX401908.1, forward strand.
GACAACTCATAAACATAATCGCGCACAGAACAATCAATGACCGCATTAGTTTTACGCACGCATAGAAATACTACGCGCGCGGTACTGCCAACGAAACTTCATGTTACGTGGAAAAGCGATGCGAAAACTCACTAGTCACTACTGTTTTCCGACTATTTCCACCGGCTTTACTCACCACAGCCTTCAGCCCACGACGGCAGTGATCAGTCAGTACCGCGCCGGCCGCCGACTCGACAGGTCGTCCGCACGTCGCTAACGACCACGAACTCCGACAAAACTTCGAACTCGCGAATCATGAGGACGAATTATGTAATAAAAAAATATTAATAGTGATCATTGTTATTTTTTTGTAATTGTGCTGTGACACGTGTACATTAACGATGGCGTTGTCGTTGTGTGTTATGTTGTGCGTATGCGCATGTGCTATGGGGTTCAATGTGGACATACCGTCAAGGGTAGTTTACAGGGGTAATCAGAATTCTATGTTTGGATTTACGGTACAATCGCACGTCGATGGAGACAGGAAAATGTAAGTAACTATTTATTTTTTTAATAATTTTAATGGTTGTTTTTTTCCTAGGGTTGATTTTCAGACTACTTCCCTCAGATTATTACCGATATTTATAGTCCAGCCATTTATTGAAACTACTTTTTAATCGACTTGTATTTTTTTTGCATAAATTTCGTTGAAAACAAGCGATTATTAATATCGATGATCGTCAGTATTATTTATACCGGTGGCGCTAACGCGGTGTTTCCACAAAACTTGGCGGATCCCGCGCTACTCGTTGCCATCGGCAGATATCCAGAAACTATGAATGAAACATTGTTTGTACAAGTGCTTGCCAACAGAACTTGTAACTAACGGCCTTAACAATATTACACTGTTGTAATCAGACATGGTTTCTAGACTAGAAATTCATTTAAAAATTCGTCAGGTTTTCCTACTATTTTCTCTTTCCCATCGGTTATAAATTTATAGAAAGGTAGGAAGCTACCTACTTAGTTTTTTGCTGATCAAAAATCCTTTGTAAAGTTATTGTAAAGAGATAAAAATGTCTGTAAAGCTAAGGGTAAAGGTTTCAGGTTTCAGGCGACGTCTTGACTCTACCAAACATTAAAATCGATTCATTGTCGTAATGTAACAAATTGATGGACGAAGCACTTATATTTGTGTTGTTAGCGTCTTTTTAAACTTATCCGCGAAACGAAACGACCTTCTGTATATTGTGAGTATGAATCATACGAGTCTATTTACCGAATAGATCTTTTGGAAGGTCATCTTATATCCACCGACATTTTTGCTGTCCGTACGTATACCTACCTACTTGGTTGGTTTTATTTGCATTATTCTAATGAGAATTTAAGTAGAGTTTCGTAATATGGGAATTTACATAAGATGTGTATGATAGACTGTAGAGACTGAAAAATTAAATGTTATAGTAAATAATAGGGTTACTCTAAGCAAAATTATATTATACGCGATAACTCTAGCTAACCTACACATGCGCTGTAGGTACACTTTACGGATTATTTTATCATTTCCCGTAAATTATTTGTCATCACAATTAGTAATCTCGTTTCTAAAACGAGCCTATTTATTACCGACACACAGGACTTATCTACCGGTATATTTGAAATCGAAATATTTGTCCTAAATATTTCGAATACATAGATTATTATATAGTCAAGAATAACTGAGTAGAAATGTATATTTTTTTAACAATACATTTCGTCTTGCAAACCTGATACACATACAAGATAGGTAATATAACACAGTTTGTTATGTACCTATTATTTTAAAGGTTATTACTTGACCGAGGTTAGCAGCACCTTCGCGTAGTTTATCGAGATGACATCATCGGCCGAGAAGCTGACGGCGCGGCGGCGCGGGCGCGGTGCGGACCGCGAATTTTTGTGCACTATAGTTCTCGGTTGATTGAAATGATTGTGTGGGCTTGGTGATTGGCTGTGGGTTACATGTTTTCGTTCTAATCACTAAAGAACCTATAGTTAGAGACTACGTAGGAATCAATTCTTGATCCGTCACGACTCTACCTAAAACATTTTTCTGTCTTCACCAAAACAAACGGTAATAGTGGCGATTTAAAAAAAAAAAAAAAATTGTACCTAACCAATAAAAAAAATAGATAATTTATAAGTGCCCCGGAGGTCTAAACAAAATGAACGATTTGATTTGACTTTACTAAAGATAAGATATCGCCAGACCGTGTACTATGGCTACCATACAATAGACTGGGGGCGATCCCAGTGACACCCAGGGCAAATTACGAAAAGGCCGTTTCTTAAATTTTTATCTCGCGAGAATCGAACCCACAACCACCCGATGCAGTGCGCCGAGCGGCCGTCAATTTAGATAACATATAAGATTTCTAATAAAATAAAATTAGGTACATCTTAAAGGTTGATTATAAAGAGTTTCTCATAATTTAAGATTGAATGCAAAGGCTGGCTAAGTACTTTCCGTCCAAGAGTTAATTAATGATTTTGATAACAAGCGGTTTGTAAGTTGTAAATAACTCACTTATAATCCATGGTGTGCGAAATGAATCACATGTAATTAAACTTAATGGTTTTAAGTTACATGAACCAACTAATTGCTTCTTATTCAGGTGCGGTAATTAATAATCGGCTCACAATCTGTTGTTGCGTTATAAATAATTATAATTTGGCTGCTTAATTGGGTGATTTTAAATGATATTTTAACGGTACGGACTTTTTAAAGGCCGGCCACATACCGGATGCGTCAGCACTTCTTTTGTATCCATAAATTGCAAAAAATGTTACCCTGTATTTGTTTGCGTACCTAGTTCTTTGCAGAAGAGTAGGTATACGGAAGAGATGTTGGGCGCTCAGTTTATCGCGCTATATGTACCTACGTAACATTATAAAACCTCAAAAATATTTCCCAGGATATTGATCGTACACTTTTACTATCTACAGAACTCTGAATCTTGAAAAAGATGAGTAAATTATGATCTAAGTAACTCACAAAACGAGTGCATTCATAAACATTCCGATAATAGAGATAAATGGTCTCTGGTATCCCTAACGTCACACTTTAAGCTTTTTCGTTTATTATCTCTGACACCACCCACCCCATAGACAATGGAGACGCAAATTTCGTACCGGAAACACGTCACATGTGCAGCACATGCGCGCGCGCATACGAATGCGCCCTTTTTAACATTTTTTTTCTTTAATTTAGTCGTGAATGCGGCTATTTTAGTCGCGCGGGGTGCGATCCCGCTTTCCGCTTGATTTATGGTTACTCTCGTTTACAAATAAAGTTTTTTTTTGTACAGTCGTCAAAAAAAACTCTTGGGAATTGGTAGTGTTTGTCTTGCTAAATGTGGTGGCATGTGAGCATGGTTAGGTAAGATTCTTTTGTTTTAGGAGGCATTAGTTTTTAGGGTTCCGGTTTTACACATGTTGCCACAAAAATGTATTTAACAAAATTCAAAATTCATTTATTGTTTGTCACAGGTGTAGAATGGTGTTATAGATGATGTAGATGTAACGTCACGACTTTTATCCCCATTCGGGGGTAGTCAGAGGCTTGAGTGGCCATACACCACCAGATTGTGGAGGTATTAACCAACTCAAAGCCCACGTTTCACCAGATAGTCAGAACCCAACGTGACAGGTGGTGAACCTTGTCGCCGTGTATACAGGAACTGACTATTACCTGATCCCGAGGGATAGGTAGGTTTCCTCACGATGTTAATGAATGGTGTTATAATGTATAAGATATCGCTGTATCATACCTCTTTGGTGTACAATATTTATATTTATATGTAGAGCTACACCAAAAGTTGTTGCGACATGGTTCTGAAAAGTGGTGTATAATAGACCGTATCTTGAGAGTACATACTTGAGCCGGTCATAGCCAGCTGAAATCCCTGATCGGTAAACGATCGGAGGTTAAGCAACGCTTGGCAAGGTTAGTCAGATATGGGGGAATATTTAGTGGCATTTGAACTGAGCGTCTCCGTGCTTCGGAGGGCGGGTTAAAAGCCGGTCCGGGTTGTTGTCATCTAGGCAGCAGTCGTTAAGCCTTGTCAGAGGCCTTCGGGCGGCATGAACAACTCTGACACCAGGTTGGCCACTAACCATACGATAAGAAGAAGAAGTCCTACTTGATTCGATTTCATTTATACGGAACCATTGTAGGTATTTGTATACTCTCCTTCATTTCAATACATACAAAGTCATTAACACAGTCGCGGAGTCAACACAACAAGCGTTCTTCATCCAACTAATGGTGCAGATAAGTAATGAGTTTGGAGATGCGCGGTGCGCCCGCGCAGCTGCTCCGATCCGTGTTTTATTGATTATTGATTGATGTTTAATGGAACCTCTATCGTGTTTTACATTTGTGGCGTGTTTTTGTCATTTATCAAGCCTTTTACACTTCGAAGATTCGAATGTGTAAAAAATCTTTTGATACTTTTAGATTTTTTTATACTTCAAGGGTCTCAACACTCAAGGGCTCTATGTCCCCCTCCCCTTCAGCATCTATCTGTAGTTAGAGTAGGAAACTGCCTAACATCAGGCGGACCGTACGCTTGTTTACCGCCTTAGTTATTATAAAAAAAGCAAGTCAACACTAAAACAGCATCACACATCATTATCATAGGGAAAATATTCCAAAAAATGCGGCGCTATCTCGCAATGCGTTGGGTCGGTGGGTTATGCGTTCGTACGTTTGTTAGCGATAACCTCCGGACCCTGGCCTCCGTGTTATCGTCGCACCGGTCCCCGTCATGACGCTCCAAACTGGTATTTTTAGATGCATCTTTTCAATGAGACAAAATGCTCATTTTCGTATTGGAGATTCTTAGAATTTGTACTTAAACCTTAGAACGGGACTGTGTTAGCATTTCTCTTTGACAAAATGACGATCTTTGATTGCGTTTTAAAATCATTGGTTGGTACATTTTTCAGAGAATTCCGGAGCTCTAATTTACTTTTTTTTTTTTTATAGGACTGCGATGGCAAAAAAGCGTACGGCCCGCCTGATGTTAAGCAGTTACCGTAGCCTATAGATGCTTACAATACCAAAGGTATTGCTCGCACATTGCCGACCTGAAGGGGAGTGGGATGGAGGGAGGGGGAGGGGGGGTGAGCTTACGGCTCTCTCACTCATCGTACGAAACGCAGCTGTAATAGCTGCTTTACGCCGATCTTCTGTGAGAGGGTGGTACTACCCCGGTTGAGCCAGCCCGTTTATGAGCTGCAGTCAATTGGCTACAGCTTGGCTCTACCACCTTCAAGGTAGGTAGGTAGGTTCAGCAGTTTAGCTCTTAAAACTTTGTGAAAGTGATATTCTAATTTTAAATTCATTAACGGCAAATTATGTAGGTAGGTACGTAGGTACTCTCCTTAATGTCGAATTCATATAATAATTTTAGTTTCCGGTGGTCGAATTATTAAAAAAATGCACAATCAAGTGTGTATTTAGGTCACACAAGTCAATCAAGTGTGTATCTAAATACACACTTGATTGTGCAATTGATTGTCATCGTTTGGCGTGCATTAGATTATGTTGACAATACAACACTTGTCATGCCATACGACTTCGGCATAAAAAACTTAAAATTGTATCTAATTAATGACAACTTGTATCTACAGTACACACATACGAAATAGTCTCAAAAGAAGCTCCAGCGAGTGTTGGCGCGCCTGCGCCCGCGCCGGCGCAGATCCGTGACCTCATTACTAATATGGCGCCCGCGACGACCTCACAACGTTGCGTTTACTTTGCGCGGCTACTCTTGCTGGCATGCTCGGTTTTTTAACTATCGTTTCAAAACTATGGTTAATTTTCATAATTACTCGATTAACTGGGGTAGATAGATACATTCGTGAAAAAAGTTTTAGCCCAGTGTATGACATGCGATTCCTTGTCTATGTGCATACAAACAGCACCTTTTTGAAATGGGGCTTAGCCCGCCACACACTCCCACCACCGACTCCTGTACGCCAGGATCGACAATGGTGTCCAACAATGACGACAAGGTTTGACCCTCGACGAGTCCCGGGGAATAGCTTTGTCTGTTTGTTCTTGGAACCCGCACGAATTGAATCAAGAGAAAGGGTAACAGGAGTTGGAAGAACATTATCCACTTTCCGTTGTAAAGCGAGGGACAAAAATAACAGTAAAGTCTGATTGCCACAGAAACAAGACTGTTACAACCATGGTCCAGTTACTAAGAGGACTGGCCCTAAGCAATTCGGCCGAGTGGTCGGCCTAGTACTAACATCGATATAAAACGCAGCGAGTAGTTCAACTATTTACCGGTAAATAGTAAAATGAAAATGAAAAAACAATGACCACGTTTTGTTTCATACAAATATCTAATAAGGGCACCTTTTTCTTTAGTCTTTACTCTGTGGTTACAACTAACAGCACCTATTAAGTATTTACTTGGAGGAGACCTTGCCTCCAGAAACATTTTACACGGCGCCTAAACTATAGCTTCCACGAGACAGCCTTATCCTAGTGTGGAAACCGCAGGCACCTACGTTCTTTCTCACTTAACATAGTTGTCAAACCCTACCATATATCACTAGTTTTAAGAATGCAGTAAGTGTCTACTTAAGTTAAATGTATTTAATAAAGTGAAATACTAAAGGACCGTTCACAGCTGTGCATAAACTCTGAATATAAACTACAACTTCTCCGTGGTCACCAATTTAACATTCATTAAATAGACCTTGCATGCGACCGCGCAAATTGACAGTTTAAAGTTAATTGCACACTTGTCCCAACTAATAAGCACGATGACTTTGAACTTGATAATGTTTTTCGTATCTATAATGAGGAGAATGTACCTATTTAGGTATATGCATAGGTACGAGATGCCATAGCTAAAAGCCTGCGACGCTAATAGGGACACTATGCAACATTGCAGCAATTCAAAAGCAATTATTTTTTCCGACCCTCCAGCCGAATCCGCAAAATTTCCGTGAAACCTACACGAATGGCGTACAATTTTACAGAAATTTAGCGGAATTACTGAGGATTCCTCAGAAAATCTGAAAAATGCATTGCGTTGGCAATGTTGCCTAGCGTCGCTATTAGCCCTGCTGCACTTCTCAAGTCAATAGTATATGATGACACATATTGTATTGAGTACCAAAATTGGATAACTTGAATCATGCCTCATAATCCAAGACTCATTTTGATGACTATTTTCTTAAGAATACCGCAATTTAAATTACTTTAAATGATGACGTCAGATTCAGGTCAATGTTGCAATCAAAACAATATTTTCCCCTTAAACGTGTAAAGTTGATGAGTCTTATTCCGAGTAAATGGGGTCTCCTTGACACAGAATCGGCGCGCGCGCACGTTGCCGCGCTGACTCCGTGGGTGCGCTTTCGTTACAAGGTGATCTACGATCTACGCTTTTAGCATGTTGAAAGGATCTAGTCTAGTAGTCTAACCGTAGGGTTTCAGTTCATTGACACTGCTGGGACGTTTTTAACTTTCGCACGATATCTACCATTTCGAAAATGGTATTTTAATAGCTTATGTAGCGTCTGTTTAGTAACCATATGACGGGCCTGTTGGCGTGGTTGGTAATTCCGCCTATCACGCTGCAGGTCGTAGGTTCGATTCCTACCCGGGACATGCATTTGGGTGCATGAACATGTCTGTATGTAAGTCTGGGTGTAATTATGTATATTAAGTGTGTATTTACAAACAAAAAGTAGTATAGGTATGCAGTAATATCAGTTATCTGGTTTCCATAGTACAAGCTCTGCTTAGTTTTGGATCACGTAGCCGTGTGTAAAAGAATGTTCCAGGATATTTACATTATTTATTATTTTATTTATATTAAAAATGTTGGTTAATTTGGGATTTGATTGCATTTGCCTTGCAACAGCTAGGGTTCGTTGACTAGTTCGGTACTACTTACAAAATGGAAATAAATTGTAATGAATTCACGTCCTAATGAGTAAGGTGTGGTAGTGTTTATTTCAATTAAAGAAATTGGTAATTGGGATTGGAGCCTCAAAAAATAAGCATTTTTCAACATCTGTCGCAACAGCTTTATGACTTGATAATAAAAGCTCACGCGCAATTAAGTACTCGGAATTATAAACTAATTATAACGAAAGCTTGAACATTAAATGTCAGTAGTATTGCTGCCTCTCACCGTGTGCTTATAGCGTGAATATAGCGAAGTGTCGCAATAATGCTCTGAATTCGTTTTCCACTTTCACTTGTAAATAAATGGCAGATATCTTGTTAATGATTATCGATTTGGAGCAGAGTATATTGGTTCGATCGTGTGTCATAAAATCTTTTTTGTGTAGTAATTATCAGAGTAAAATTATCCCAATGACTTTCTTTTAATATAGGTACTTTAAAGCATTAAGTATAAACTGAATCATAAGTAGAGTCATAATTTAAATATAGCCGACAACTTCCAAGTCACCCTGTATTATGGCTGCTATAACCACAGAGGAAAGACTAAAGAAAGAGGTGCCCTTATTAGATATATGTATAAAAAAAAAACGTGGTCATTGTATTTTCATTTTCATTGTTCTATCTAACGGTAAATAGTTGAACTACTCGCTTCGTTTTATGTCGATGTTAGTACTAGGCCGACCACTCGGCCGAGTTGCTTAGGGCCAGTCCCCTTAGTAATTGGTCCATGGCTATAACCGATAGAGTCCCGCATTCAACAGCAATTAAATGTAGGGCTAATAACTAAGTTAAGGGTACAGTTTCTGAGAACCAAGAACAAGAAAGCGTCCATTCACTGCTACAAAAATCAAGTAATGTTATGTAGTTGACATTGGTTTAACGACAAGTTTACGATCTACTCATTGGCTAACTCGTAGCTAAGCAGTGTCCGTAAGTGCTTTAAATAGAGATTAGTAATGGTTATCTGTGAGGAAGCGTTATGTCATCCGTTGCTCAACGCTGAGTCAAGGTGACACAGACGCGGGCAGGTGAGGCGAGTTTGTCTCCACCGTCATCTTATTTTATAATATGTGCCTTGTAATAAGGTATCGAAGTGCAAAGAATCTTAAAGATTATTACAAGATATTGATCATAAAAAAGACCCCAGGAGGTTTCATAAAGTGAGAAGGTGCGTTCATCAAAGGTTTAGCATTATCCTGGCTATAATAAAGCCAATGATCCCCAAATGAATAGAAAGTTACAATGGACTTACGTTGGCATTACAAATCACTTTTGTGCCCAGAAATGCTTCTAAACCCGTTGTAAATTAGCTAAGAATCTCTATGGCGGTAAGTCTATGATTAAAGCTACGGATCTGCTAATTATGTTTTTTTTAAAACGTTTTTTTCAAGTTCTACATATTTTAATCATGTAGGCCAAAAAATAGCACTGATAAACAGCTATGAACATACCTACTTACAATACAACAATGCCTCATCGCAGTGCAGTTTTACAATCAAAGGATAGTCCTTATTTGTACTCTGAGGTCGAACATTGTGTCATGTTTGAAATGTAAGAACTATTATAAAACTAATAAACTCAAATTTGTATAGGATCTCTTTTGGTCCTTGTATTTAGTCCTGATAATTAGTTTAGGTAATAGCAGTGGTAGCCGATTGGTTAAGCACGCGTCTTGCGGGCTTAAGGTCTTGGGTTCAAACCCTGGCTCACACCTCTGGATTTTTCGAAATCTATGTGTGAATCATAACTTTGATATGATTATCACTTGCTTGCGGTGAATGAAAACATCGTGAGGAAACCTGCATGTCTTTAGACATGTGAAATCCACCAACCCGCACTGGGCCAGCGTGGTGGATTATGGCCTGAATCCCCCTCGCATTGAGGGGAAGCCCGTGCCCATCAGTGGGACGTTAAAAGGGCTAAATTATTATTATTTTAATTAGTTAAATGTGTCAGTGCTTAGCCTGTTCTGAAAAAGTTTCTTTAGACTCTAGCCTGTTTGTAATGAAACTAAAAGTCTGAAAGTAGAGCTGTGGCGAATTGTGCCTTAGTTTGGTTACTTACTAGTTATAAAAAGTACCTTCATGAAATTAAGAAGACTCTAGTTACCACCAGGATGATTCCAACAAAAGCAAAAAGACATTCTACAATCAAATAAACAATACCGGATATATGGTCACCACCGCGGACCGTCCAGATGGCGCCCTCGCCGCGGCCAAGTGCAGGCTTTGTATGCGCGTGCGCACGCAGCGCCGGATGCGCGCGCATAACCGGAAACGCCATAAAATTAATACATAATTGTTATTTAAATGCAATCAGTAGGTCTTAAGGCGGGAATTCGATTATTACGCCCTCAATAACGTCAATAGATTATTTGGTGTCAATATAAATTACCGGATTATAGTCTGCTAAAGTTTGTCGCAACTGGTAATGAAGATAATCCCACTAATATTATAAATGTAAAAGTTTGGATGTATGGATGGATGTTTGTTACTCAATCACGCCAAAACGGCTGAACGGATCTGGATGAAATTTGGCACAGAGATAGATTATAGTCTGGAATAGCACATAGGCTACTTTTTTTTTATTATGCGCGGACGAAGTCGCGGGCAAATGCTAGTGGATTATACTTAGCGCACAGTCGCGGGGAAGATCCAGTACTTAAGTAATAAACATTTTAGCGGAAAAGAGACGATCATCTAGCCATGCCTATGTACAGTAGTGGACAGTAATATGCTGCTGATGATGATGATGATGATGATGATGATGATCTGGCCAGGCGCGTGGTATGTCTAGCGTGGCCCGCTATGCACAAATGGTTTTTGTCGGGGTCTTCTTTTTATAGCGATGTGAATCTTGATACCGCGATTCAGGATTTCTATGCAGAATCGCATGTTGTACTGGAGCGTACGCTCAGCGCCATCTATTGGCGGCACCGAGAATATGTGAGGTCGCTACAACATCAAATAAAATAAAATTTAAATTAATTATAAGCTACATTTGAACTCCATCAGGTAATGCAGTATTAACAGTAAACTAGAACAAGTGAATATATAAACAAACTGATAGCGTTATCGCGTAAACATTGAACTTTTAATTGAAATTAGGGCGACGAGCTCTTGAATGTTAATTTGTTAGTTTATTACTAACATTTAATCTACTATTAACAATTTAACATTTTATCTACTAAAAACTAATGAGTTAAGTGTAAATAATCGTTAATACATACGTAGCCCCTTCAGGTCGGCAATGTGCGAGCAATGCCTTTGGTATTGCAAGCATTTATAGGCTACGGTAACTGCTTAACATCAGGCGGACCGTACGCTTTTTAACCACCTATCCTATAAAAAAAAACTACGTTAATGTCAGTACTCAGTAGGTACCTAGCGCAAATATAATTAAGGCTTTTATCATTGATGTATTATTTAAACAGGTGTGATACCGTCATACATCGCAAATGAACTTATTAAACACGTAAGGCATTAATTACCAGAAGAAGTACCGTATTGGCAATACCGGCATGTTTCCAACATTATTTTCCGCGAACCACTGAGTCGTACTGTGACCATGGACTCCCTATAGTATGACAAACAATTTTGGACAATCACATATCTCACTCTTTTATGTATGTCTATATCTACGAGCCTACGAGACCTAATTCCTGTCTTCTTGCTTCTAATACAAGGTGCCAATACCTACTACTTCACCAAGCCAACTAGGAACCTGTCAAATGTGACGTCACCCGCACAAAAAGGCGGTGGCGGTGTGCGGGAAGCCGCAGGCGGTGGCAGGTGTGCGGGCGGTATGCGGGCGGGGAAGCCGCATTCCATCCGAGTTCCTAGTTGGCTTGGTGATGTAGTACTAAGAATATTTTGTTATCTATGGGACGTGCTAACACATTAGAATTGGTCATCAAACATGATCTCACTAAGCTGACAAATGATGATTCATGGTCTTGACGTATCACTAATTTAAAAGGCAATTCGTTTATCTACGTCATCTTAGAAGGAGTTGTTGATTTAGCAGTGTAATAATAATATCCTGGGACATTTTTGTACACACGGTTACCTGATCCCAAACTAAGCAGAGCTTGTACTATGGAAACTAGACAACTGATTTTACTACATATACTACTTTTTTATTTGTAAACACATACTTAATATACATATACACCCAGACTCGGGACATACAGACATGTTCATGCCCACAAATGCATGTCCCGGGTAGGAATCGAACCTACGACCTGCAGCGTGAAAGGCGCCTCCGCGCCAACCACGCTAACGGGCCCGTCAAAATGACAAATGAGAGTCGAAATGACAATATTTTTTAAATGTGACTATATAAGCGTACGGCCCGCCTGATTAGACTATAGATGCTTGCAATACCAAAGGCATTGCTCGCACTTTGCTGACCTGAAGGAGAGTGGGACAGAGGGAGGGGTTGGGCTTCCGGCTCTCCCACTCATCGCACGAAACGCATCTGTAATAACTACTGTACGCCGATCTTCTGTGAAAAGGTGGTACAACCCTGATCGAGTCAGCCTATTTACGAGCTGCAGTCAATTGGCTACAGCTTGGCTCTATCACCAATTCTATGAAATAATCTTTTGTGGTTTGTAGCGGGGAAAGTGAGACATAGTATTGATTGATTTGTCACGGAAAACCCCACCGTAGGGCTCGCGTGACTCGCGACTTAAATGCAACGTACATAAACGTAAATTACTACAATTATAGTTATTGAATGATTAGTAATAACATACCTAGGTGCACGACCATGTAGGTATGTTATCACAAATCATTCAATAATATAATATTAGGCCTTTTTAACGTCCCAGTCGGGCAGGGGCCTCCCCTCAACGCGAGGGGGATCCAGGCCATAATCCACCACGCTGGCCCAGTGCAGGTTAGTGGATTTCGCATGTCTTTCGAAATGGGTTAGATTTCCTAAGACATACAGGTTTCCTCACGATGTTTTCCTTCACCGTAAGCAAGTGATAATCATATTGAAATTATGATTCAAATAGTTGTTTCGGACTATAAGGCAAATAGGGAGAATGAATATATTTTTAAAGATTACTAGTACCGTGAGGTTTTCACTCTAGTTAGGGCCTCGGCAGACTTGCTACTTTTAGCATCGGCGATCGGCGTAATTTATGCTGCGTCTCGCTCGTTCGCGCTCGAAGAAACGCGACGCAGCATCGATACGTCACAAAATCGCCGGTCGCCGATGCTAAAAGTAGCATGTCTGTGGAGGCCCTTAGTCGTGTTAACCCCTCAGTCACAGAGGAAGGATAAATACAGAGGTACGAGGACAGAGCAATCGTGCGGTGGGTTTGAGGATGTGGGTGTGCCTTAGTATAGGACGGTTACCTCAACCTAGGCCTTGGCTAAATTCTTGTGCTAGGCTTCGTACATTAATGGTATATTATCCAAGATGGAGACAAGAATCAGTTTTGGTTTCGACGCGGTTCCTCTATGCATTTAGCTATTTCCTTAATCTGTACATCTCCTATTGGTTTTTCTATACCACAGAACAAAGATAGGTACAGTTATAATTTCAACGTATCTTTGTTCAATGATCTACAAACGTTTCTGATGTGATTGTTTCCCAATGATCTATTAGTTTGGCGACAAATGCGGCCATATGGCCGGTATGCGCGTGGGCAGGCCATTGAGCGCCGCGTGACGTCAGCGCCCATTCACCGACCAACTACGGCGACGGACGTTTGCAGGCTTTATTTGGACCACATGTGTTGGACGAATGTTTGTTGAGGCTCCACTGCCGTTATTTTACTTGACCAGAACAATAGTCCTAAACATTTGTGTCACATTGATATCTACAATGCATTTCTGCGACCCTAGTATCCAATCCAATACCCAGACCAGCACTGGTAGCACAGCCGGATGTGACAAGACAAAACGCGAGATAAATCGATTTGTCACATTCTCTCCTATGCATGAGAGAGAGCGATTTGGTGCGACATAATGCGTGACAAAAGTCTTGTGTTGGTGTGTGTGCTAGCCCTTCTGAGCAAATTATTTAAGACCATTTCCATTTATATATAATGGGAATCGAACCCGCTATCGCCCGATACGAGAGCTGAGTGGCCTACCGTCGAAATCCTAGGATCGTCAATTCGTATTTGTTTCGATAACGAAATAAATGTTACTAAGTAAATGCTTTACGTTATGGGCAACCAAAACTGGATATACAATTAATTTGTAAAACTGGTGTATCTGCTATATATTCAAGGTCGACAAGTTTTAAAATTGATCACATACCTCGCTACTTATTTATTTATTTCATAAACTATTATTATCATTACAGGTTTCCATACCCAATGCGATAATAAAAGTACACAGCAGTTAGTTATACATCAGTTATTACATGCATGACAGACAAGTAATTGGCCAACAGATTGAGGACTGAAAAAGTGGAAATGTATAAATCTTTTGAAAAAGATATTTCGTGTAGAGACGGAAGAGAAGGGGAGATCGCACGGAGCCTTGAGAGACTCCTAAAGGGCTAGGCAAGTGGCTGACGTCTACAAGCGTTCCTTCAAATCGCTACGCTTCATGTATGGAAATGACATAAGTCACGTGATCTACATTACTACAAAGCAACTTGTCGTTGATCTACATAGCGACGTTTGACATTTCCATACATTGTGAAGTCTATTCTATTCTATTCGATTAGCGTTAATGCCACTTGTCTAGGGGGTTCTAAGTAGTTTGTTACAAAGTCTCGGTCTTGGACTATAAAGCGATGATTACACAGCACGAGCGATACGTCACGGTAACGTTACGCCATGCGCGCGCGCACGCTGAGTCAGCGTTCCCAGAACAGCGTCTCCGTGAATCAGTCTAGCTCACGTTTGTTAATGAAAACATTGCAATCGTCATCTTATTTTGTGGAACTGCTGTTTTGAGAATAATGGTCATCCATTTACAACTTAACGGCCCGCTTAATGTTAAGCAGTTATTGAAGCCTATAGATGCTTGGAATACCGAAGGCATCGCTCGTAAGTTGCCGGCCTAAAGGGGAGTGGGATAGAGGGAGGGGATGGGGAAGGCTGTTGGGTGTCAGGGTTTCATACAATTCTTGTATTGATGAGTAAGATACGCAGTTGTAATAGCTACTTTACGCCGATCTTCTGTGAGAGGGTGGTACTACCACGGTCAAGCCATTTTGCAATGTAGCCTATCTTGTAAAGTGTTTATAATAGAGATCATTTTAACAGCTGGCAATTAACTTTTCTAGGTATTTTAGTTTGTTTTCATTGTAATTCATAAGATGTGTCAAGGTTACGATAAGAAAATTCCCATGGTTACTCTGTGGCTTTATTTCTAGGTAACCGGTAAATCAGTGTGGGTACTATGCACTATACTATGAGTCACAACACGTGCTATAACGTTTGCTATGAAAACACCTCGTTTGTTTCCATTGCGAGGCGTGAGATGTGTCAAGGTTGTATGGGAAGATTGGATGATGACTATGTAGTGGGTGTTAAAATAGATCTTCGTAACAATGCTTATTTATACAGGGTGGTGACGACATAGTGACAATAAATTAAAACACGATCCCTGCTAGTCAATCACAACACATTAAAATTATAAAATTAGGTTTACATCAAAGTCCAAAATTTCAAATTTTCAAACAAATTAAATTCGGAAATAGTCTAAACGAAACACCGAAAACGTCTACCGTTTTTATAAACGTCTACCGACCTCATAGACTGAGCTGTAAGTGCAAGCGTGGCAACATCGCTTGGGTGTCGGTGTTTTTAGCGGCATCTTTGTAGGCGTAAAGTTAAAATAGTCAAAATAAAAAAGCAATCCCGTGGCAATACCTTTGAATATAATTTAATAATATTTTATGTGCGAACTACTAATGTGATACCCAGTATGTGGCTTCAATTATTGTCATGATGTCGTCACCACCCTGTATATTACCAGACTAACACACCAACTGTACGGCCGAAACTAAAGCGGGCATTTCATTATCCAATTTGCAGAGCGCTAAACTCACTGCATCGCGTGGTTGCGGGTTCGATTCCCGCCAGAGGCCTTTTCTTGATTTATCCTAGGTTTCACTGGGATCGCCTCCAGTCCACTGTATCGAAGCTATAAAGCATTGCTTAGTTTTGGAAAATAACCGGCCAAGTGCGTGTCGGACTCGCACATAAAGGTTTCCATTCGCGTTTTCCGTAGCATAAAAACGTCAAAAATATCATGTTTCTTGTATGGGGACCCCCTTTATTATTACATTTTATTTTATTTTTAGTATTTGTTGTTGTAGAAATACACATTCCAGAAATACACATTCTGTGAAAATTTCAACTCTGTAACTATTACGGTTCTTGAGATACAGCCCGCTGACAGAGGGACAGGCGGACGGACGGACAGACGGACAGCGTAGGTTTAGTAATAGGGTCCCGTTAGCACCCTTTGGGCACGGAACCCTAAAAAAAACAGGTACGGTTGGTGTAAAAACGGCAAAGTGGCGGCTACCGTGGTGGTCTGTCCATCCGCGGTGAAATCGGAGCGTGCTGCGCCGGCGCGGGCGCATGTAACTCGACACCGGCCCCCAAGATTTATGGTCAAATTGGCCTAGTACCGTAATCTCTGCGGGATAGATTGTCTTCTTCAATCAATATTAGATTGGATAATTAGTCTACAGAGTCCTACAACTTCTGATTTGTAACTGTTCACCATTAAATCATGGGAGATAACTTTAAATGTTTATAATAACACTCAGATATACCATGTTAATGACCTGTTATCACTAAATGTTGAGTATGTGGGTTGCGAATTAGTATTTTTTAATTAATTTATTCGTAACGAAGCACAACATTATTTTTTAAATTAGAAAAGTATTGTGTTTCGCTACGTGTAGACCTAATTAAATCAAAATATTTATTTGTATAAAACATGGTAAATTAAAGGTGTTTTACATAGTCTGTGCAGCATCCTTTGTCAGGTGAATAATGACGTATTAGCGCCCTATCGCACGAGGCAACGATGGTTGCGCCACCAGCGGGTGATTCGATAGCCGACACCGAATTGGTTGCGTTACCAAGCGGACACCAGGTGCGATATCCTCCATACAGCTCTATACATTTCGTTGGTGGAGCGACTGGTTGCGCTACAACTGGTGTCCTCGTGCAATAGGGCGCTTAGGCCCATGGGGTAGGTCCATAGAGTTAGTAGTAGGTAGAGATGGTAGAGTATTTTTTTCGTTATATTATTATTATAAGTATAGTTCCGGTCGCTTTATTATCGTAACGTCATTGCGCACACTCAACTTTAATCTTTTACGATAATAATAATTATGTTGTCAATATTAATTATATTATAAAAAAAAAAATCTGTAATTAATTATACAAAATGTTTCATAGATCGCCAAATTTATAGAGATTTTTGCCAATTTACAATGGCTTTACAATGCATTTCTAATAACAAAAGTGATTTGTAATACCATTGTAAGTCAATCATAACTTTCTATAATTTTGATGTAAGGTTTTGACATTACTAGCACCAATAGTACCATTAGCTTCTCCAACTAAGCTAAACCCACGCTGGTGCTAGCAGCCTACTCAGGTGAATAATTTTATGGCTAGGATCAAACCTGGAACCTTTCAGTTACAAGGCCGGTCCCAGGCTATAATTCTCTATTACAAAAATCTATTTCTTTCCTCCCACCGCCTGTATTACTCAACGCGCCGCGCCCGCGCATCAATGATATTCACATCAGACTCACCTCGGCACCGATCTAAGTTTATTTTAGACTATTACGTTTCACTAACAGTAAGCACGTGTACACACACAGCGAACGAGAGCCACCAAGTATGTAAATACAACTACATTACGCCTGAAGGAGTGTCCAGACCAGTAAAGAAGGGTAGAGTCGTCGTCCTATTGGACTAAATCCACTTGCAACGCAACGTCACGACTTTTATCCCCGTTCGGGGGTAGTCAGAGGCTTGAGTGGCCATACACCACCACATTGTGGAGGTATTAACCAACTCAAAGCCCACGTTTCACCAGATAGTCAGAACCCAACGTGACAGGTGCTGAACCGTGTCGCCGTGTATACAGGAACTGATTATTACCTAATCCCGAGGGATAGGTAGGTTTCATCACCACCAATCCACCGATTGGATTGTTGGTTTCAATCCACTTCTTACGACTAAACTTGGTATCAATTTGTAAACTACCGCGGCTACTGTCCGTTCACAGTTATTTTACCTCTGACGTTTCTCATTTTATTTATGTAAAACGCAAAGTCAGCCTTTAAACTTGGCCTTTGAGACCATGAACTGTAGATTAGGCTTTATTCTACAGCCTACATGACTTATAAAAACCTAATATCGACTACGTTTTCAAAAATAAATAAATAAGGTAAATGTCAGAGGTAAAATAACTGTGAACGGACTGTACTTGTCTACTTGTCAACTGCCGAACTTATCAAACTGTTTACCCGACGCGAGTCAAGTTAATACTTGTTAACTTGTATCCTATAAGCTTACTGACGTGACGACGATACCGTAAGAATACCTTATCCCGGGACTCGACCTTATTGCCTTCGTTAGACATTTCTGCAGATCCTGGCTTAGAGAAGGTCTACCAGGGCTAGCATACGTAAGACAATACTTGTGTCACGCTTTATGTCGCTCTCTTTCTCTCTTGCTTAATGAGACAACATCGATTTATCTCGCGTTTTGTCTTGTCACCGCCGGCAGTGTAGGACTAACAGTGGTGGGAGTGTGTGGCAAGTTGTCCCATTAAAAAGAACTCTCCCATAGCATTTGCAATGTCTGTACGAGCCAGAATAGCGCATGTTGAGTAGTGGTAATGCACGCGTGTGCCGAGACCGTGAGCATTAATTGTGCGATCCAGTTGATGATGTAAGCAGACGAGCCGGCAGATCAATTGTAACGTAAGGTTTGTTTTGGACCTTAATGA
Source organism: Drymonia ruficornis (assembly GCA_947859195.1). Classification (NCBI taxonomy): domain Eukaryota; kingdom Metazoa; phylum Arthropoda; class Insecta; order Lepidoptera; family Notodontidae; genus Drymonia; species Drymonia ruficornis. The sequence goes on from OX401908.1 coordinate 13,700,844, forward strand.
TTAGAATATACCTATAGTTCGCGACAGGTCGAGATGACATTCGGGTTATGAGCTTTTTGCAGAATAAAATCCGAATCAAAATTAACAGGACCCGATAAACAATTAAACTCGCCCACAAAATTATTAAATTAAATGATTCTGTTGTTTTGCGAGTCCTGGTAATTTTGATTCGGATTTTATTCTGCAAAAAGCTCATAACCCGAATGTCATCTCGACCTGTCGCGAACTATACTTGATTCTCGAAATTCTACGCAGGAGAGCACAAGTAAAAGCTAATATTTAAGCGCAAAAGTTTGTTAGAGTTGGAGAAGGTAGAGCGAAACTGTTGCCAATTGACTGCAGCTCGTATAAGGGCTGAGTCGGCCGAGGTAGTACCACCCTCTCACAGAAGATCGGCGTAAAATGAAGTAGCTATTTTATCTGAATTTCGTACAATGAGTGAGAGAGCCGGAAGTCGAACCCGCCTCGATATTTTTTTTTAATAGGCCTGCGTTGGCAAAAAAGCGTACGGCCCGCCTGATGTTAAGCAGTTACCGTAGCCTATAGATGCTTACCATACCAAAGGTACCGACCTGAAGGGGAGTGGGAGTCCCTTCCACGTATACTCGTAAATTCGCTACAAACATCATGGCCTATTCAGTACCGTAGCTGTCAATAGCCGGTGTCTAAACTGTAAACTAACTAATAACCGGTGGCAAGGTGATGATGACTTTGCCACCTGCCATCTCGTTTGGCAAGCTCGTGCTGTTGACAGACATTTGCACCTTTCACTGTTTGTTAACGCGTATCAACGGTGGCTAGTTAGCATCCTCACACGGAAGCTCTTTGTTTCAATTGTGGTGATTATGCCACTTTCTTTTTGGCAACTGTACCGTGAGAAAGCTGCTAGTTTTAGGTGCTAAGGGCCTCCGCAGACTAGCTACTTATAGCATCGGCGATCGGCGATTTTGATGCTGCGTCTCGCTCGTTCGCACTCTAAGAAACGCGACGCAGCATCGAAACGTCACAAAATCGCCGGTCGCCGATGCTAAAAGTAGCTAGTCTGCGGAGGCCCTAACTGGATCAAAGTAGAATACACAACACAACAATTATTATTTTACGAAAGAGCTTTTTGAAACTGCAATGTAAAACTAGGGAGTATTTGCACTAGTATTCCTAGTTTTTATTGCCAATGATGGCACACTGGCGGACCGATGGTAAGTGGAAGCCGCCGCCCAGGACATCTGCAACTTAAGAGCAGACGCGGCGACTTCGCATATAACAACCCACCGCTTTTAGCGACGAAAGTATAGGCATATGTTTGGTTTTCATATAAGCCACTATGAAAGTACATTCCTTTATTCCGACTCGGCTTACAATGACCAACCGCTTTTAACGACGGAATTTCACAAACAATTGTCCTGTTACAACGACGATAAGCGTTGTAACCGGACATTTTTGACACGTGCGGGTGATGTGGTGGTGAAAATGGCTTCTACAAAACGAAAAACATTCTTAATTTTGATCGTTTGGCGAGTTGTATTAACCGTTTCAAGAGTAGACACATTGTTTCGCCAGAGAAATTGCTGGAGTCTTTGTCCTTTTAACAGAGCGATGTGACCGAGTGGCAGGCAATCCAAAGTTTGGCCTAATGTGCGCGCAAAATTTTGTGACTATTTCTATTATCAATATTAAATGTAAATATGTATCTACATTACGTATGTGATTATTTTAATATAAAACAAAAATTAAAATTGACAGTTCGTTTAGTACGACTTCCGGTTAGTACGACGTAATATCACCGGTCCCTTGGCCGTCGTTATAACCGGATACTACTGACTTTTAAACATGCCCTTTCATGTGCGAGTGCAAAGGAAAGTCTTCGGGAGGGAAATACTTTCTACAGTATTGCCAGTTTATAGTGTCCCTAAATACGACAAAATTTGTCATCTAGCATCTCTTTAACTGCACAAACTCAGGAAACCAAAAGTAATCTAACACAAAAGCTGAGCTGTCTTAGAAAGATAGATAGATAGATAGATAACACTTTATTGTACACCAGTCAAATACATAAACAACAATGTCAAACAAAACAAGAAACAAAAACAGTGTACAGTGGGCGGTGTTATCGCAAGCTGCGATCTCTTCCAGACAACCTTTGGATAGAGAGGATTCCATGTTTCAAACACTGTGTGGTAGCGGTGTACCTACTATAATGTCTAGTGTCTAATGTGATGTCGGTGTGTCTAGTGTCTTAATTTCAGGCATCGATCATAAAGGGAGCCCACCTTACGTAGGCGACCGTACTATTATCACTTCACACAAAAGTGCCTAAAAGGAAGGATCCGTAGCACGTGCGCGCGCGCACCGCTGTCGGGTGGGAAGTGGCGGGGGACAGGTGGCGAGTGATTTAATTAAAAACTTAACAGAAATATACCGCCGACGAGTCTGTTAACTGCGCACGTAATTAACCGGCTCCCTTCCTGCCCACGCCGGCTATATTTAGATTCATTATATTCCCGTGAAAGGGGAACACTTTCCTGAAATGGGGAAATATTTTTGAGATACCCTAAAAATTAAATTTTGTTGAAGACGTGTTTTAAATTAGACTGTCAAACACCTTTAAAATTATATTCTTGGCTATGTTTACTCATAATAAGTCCATGAGTACCTTACTAGTACGAGATACGCTTAAGGACGACCTTCACCCATCGACTTACCGGAGCAACCCTAGATTTTATCAAATAAAATATGTTTCTGAACATATACCAATAGGGTTGCCGTAAAAAATATGGTCATGGCTATGATTAATTAAAATTATAAAAACCATATTTTTTTAACAATTTTCACCGACTTGCTTGCCAAATGAAAATTATATCAAAATGAAGGCAATTTTATTGTGAAAACAGTGTATAGTGTTGCTTACGAAAATCTAGTCAAGAATAACGGTAGCCGGGCTTTGAAATTAAAAATTTGAAATTGAAGAATTGATTGACAGAGAAGCATTGCGCATCCGAGTACTACTTCATGCGATAGAGGAGGATGCAGTACAACAGCTGCGCGCGACGAAGCCGTGCATGCTATTAGCTTTTTGGTTTTTTTTTCTTTTTTTATCCTTGACCATATTCTTTACGGCAACCCTATTGGTATATGTTCAGACACATATTTTATTTGATAAAATCCAGGGTTGATCCGGTAAGTCGATCGGTGAAGGTCGCTTTTCAGTGTATCTTAGACCATACTGACCAGAAAATGTCTAAAGCAATAGAATAGGCTAAAGTATCGAACGACAAATCAATATACACCTTTAACTAGGTAGGTGGAGGTAGAAAATGGTTCATTTCCCACGGTTACCTACTCATAAATAGAACTTAAGACACGAACATAGTCAGTGGGTATTATATGTGTTCATAAATATTTAAACTTTACACAAAATAAATGCTTATTTATCGACTTAAACGCAACTTAGAAAAATAAAGTCATCGATATGACAATAATTTAATAGGGAAATCTATTCCGATTCTAACCTCATTAGCATGCTATTTATATCCTCTATAACTATATTTACATAAGTAATATTATGTCGTAAATTATAGGTATTAAAGTTACACTGTAAAATGTTGTTCTTAATTCTAATAATCTAATAAGTAAATATTTTCTAATCAGATTATGAATAATAAATATGATCTAAAGTAAATCGGCAGTAAAGAGAATTATGCCGTGTTATTTATTACAAATAGTTAAACACGAGATAAATAGGCACGAGGTATGTCAAAACTTACAAGGTTCAAAATTAGTTTAACATGTCTGTAACAAGACACTACTTACGTAACTATAATTTTCAGTTCTTTGATTATTCACGCAACATGTCTACCAAAATGACGACCAACTTGTCTAACGGCTAATGCTGGAGTCTAACAAGTAAATGCTACACTCACCTTTGTTTTATGCTGATCATGATATGTATTTGTAGATGGTCAGGCAAAATGTATTTATTTATTACATAAAACATATGCCCCCTTATTCATAGAGATTTTGCCCAGTTTGCAATGGTTATGAAAGGCATTTTTAGGAACAAATGTGATTTGTAACTCCACTGCAGGTCGATTATAACTTTCTATGAATAAGGGGGTATGTTTATAATTGGTATCGTAGCGAGTGACTGTAGCCTAGGGGTGAACAGGTTGGGCTAGCAATCAGAAAGTCCCAGGTTCGATCCCCGGTGGGGCATGCACCAATGGATGAATTTTCATCTATGTGCATAATTTACAGTTCGCTGACGGTGAGGCAAAACATCGTGAGTAAACCTACCTATCCCTCGGGATTAGGTAATAGTCAGTTCCTGTATACACGGCGACAAGGTTCACCACCTGTCACGTTGGGTTCTGATTATTAGGTGAAACGTGGGCTTTGAGTTGGTTTATACCTCCTCAATGTGGTGTATGGCCATTCAAGCCTCTGACTACCCCCCAATGGGGATAAAAGTCGTGACGTTACATTACAATTGGTATCGTACATAGCCCCACAAAACCGAGCAGTCGGTTTGACTGTGGGATCGAGATTTGGTTAAAAGAGACTTATCTCTTTTAACTAAATTATGTTCAATAGGTACATAACAGATAAAATCATTATAATACTTTAAAACAATCACTAACATGTCCAAACTATTCTAATGAATGTTCTTCCTAATTAACGACTTTTTAATAAATCTTATGAAGGCAGTGTGGCTGTGGATGTAAAGGCCGGTGCACACGGGTGGTCCGGCGAGTTGACGCGCTGAAACGATACAATAAACAAGCTAGTCGGGCGTGTGTGCACACCATATATTACCATAGTTTAGCCATCGTAAACGCATTATGAATTGGGGGGTACGGCGTGGGATGCGAGCGATTATGAAATGGAGCAAAATAGTATACTGGGGCCTTACCACCACCTCTTATAGCAGTATTGTTTTAACGTTTCAGCGATATCTTGTGCAATGACGTTTCTTACTGTCATGACAATAAAGTACGTCATTGCACAAATAAGTCGCTGAAACGTTTAAACGTTCCTATAATTGAATCGCGATAAGAGGTCGTGGTAAGCCCCCTGTACTGTAAAATATGGCCATAGTTCAAAAATAGATTTCAAGTTGACTCACTACTTGTCAACTCGCCAACTTGAATCGTGTAAACTGGACATTAGACCGCAGAGAGTGAGGTAGATACGGAAAATCTTCTAATAAGTACATAGATTTACTAGATACCACCCTACTAAGAAAAACCATTTCCAGAAATGAGGCAACTTATTTTCGACGCGGCCTGTCAGTTTCATACAATGGTTGCTGTCAGATGTACTGAAGTACTCAAAAATTTGAGCATTATCAGTTGCCGCATTTTATTAGTGCGCATGCTCCATCTAGTTGGAGCGCCGCGGAAACTAAAATTAATCTATGAATAAGTACTTATTTGAACTTCTTTCCATTTACCTTGATCATCATATTGGATGACGATTGGATGGTAAGGTCTAGAAATATTTTTAACTATTCATTATTACCAATTAATGTTCTTACAAGAACGGAGTAAACCAATTACACGAGTTACCATAGAGAAACAATAAAATGCCTTGGCCTTCGAAAATCTGATAAAAAAGCGCAAAACCGAGTACAAATCGCTAGACTCTCCTTCCTTACACCGACTCTATAACTCCATATTAATCCACTAATTATTTAGTGGGATCGGCTAGGATCTGTGTTGATCTTAAATTTAGATAAGCCGGATAAAGCTCCCGCCGCACGCTGTCGTGTTAATATCCGTATTTAGTGCCTCACAGTACTGTAAATTAATGTTTAGTACAGCTTATTTAGCGGTAAGTATATTTAAATTATGATGTTATTTAGCTATAGATTGTTACAGATTAATGGTTGGGTATTGATGCTGATTCCGTTGTGATACAAATCAAACTTGACTCTGTATTGCCATCATTCTCATGCATCGTCGTTACGAAAGACAATATATGTATTTGTGGCATCAGTTAGAAATTTAATCTATACTTACTCTATTTGTACTTGCCTAAATATAGGTTGCTGTTTAAGTACATTTAAAATGCGTACCTCTCTTGCTTTATTTGGATTTTAAGATTTGCTAAACATTAAAATTTGCATAGAATATGAGCAAACAATTGAATTTAAATAATACCTACCTACTCACCCATGTAGGATTATAAAATATAATGTCGTACGAACAGTACCTTCCCCTACGCAGTCGGTTAAGGCTCATTGAGCAACCGAAAGGGCACTTTAAAACTTGTACAGAAGGCCGCCCGCACGCCCACGACATTGCCAATGATATTTCAATTCCAAGTCCATATACCTCCTACACATTATCTTTTGATAAGTAAAGTACCTGATATCGTCAAAGCTATCGTATGAGTACCTATACGAAAAAGAATTGTGAGTAAAATTAGGACAACGAATAAAATCTTAGGTAGGTACATTTTTTTTGTCGCCATTAACCTACAATTTTGGTTGACAATTCAGAGGGTCAATAAACCTTTAGTTTTGGCTTCGAAGATGACCATTTTGCAAATTAGTATGCGTGCCGCGAATTTCCGCAAACCACCTGATTCATACGACAATATTACGGTGTATTCGACCCTATGGCAACATCCTATACGTTATATACTGAACTTATAAGGAAACGTATTCATTTGCCGCATTGATGTAGTATTTTAACAGATATGATACCACCTAACATTGCAATCACCAGACTTAAGCTCAGCGCACCACTAACTGCAGCGAAATTAACATATCTGGGGGCTTACTACAAGCTCTTATCGCGATTCAATTACAGGAACGTATTAACGTTTCAGCGACTTTTTGTACAACGACGTACCTTATTGTCATGACAATAAGAAACGTCATTAAAACGTCGTTGAAACGTTCCTATAATTGAATCGCAATAAGAGCTTGTGGTAAGCACCCTGTTATCGCACTCGCAATACGATAGTCAACTTGACATTTTGATGCGTATTATTCACCAGAAGATAAGCCGTATTGGCAACAGCGACATGTTTTCAACATTATTTTCCGCGAACGATTGAGTCGTACTGTGTCCATGGACTCAATTTAGTATGACGTACAATATTTGGACAGTCACAGGTCTCCCCTTGTCTTTGATTTGCAAACTGATACCTATTTGGCGACAAAATTCTGAAAAACTACCATTCTTGATTCCAAATTCAAATCAGAAACCACCGATATTTGGAGTAACAAATACTAGTTCTTTTTATTAGGTATTCTTTAGGTAGTATTAGGTATTCTGATCCACTCTCGCCGTCCTTATTTCACTCATTCACACATAATAAACTTAACAACAAAACAACTCTGTAAACACGACAGCAACAACATTTCCAAAACTCTTAACAATCAATCTTTATAGTCCCACAGACGCTACACACAAACAATTCATTGACGAAACAATACAAGAGGCATGCGCGGGCGCAGTATCAAATAACATACGACGTAACTTGCGCAAGATTCGTTTGATCTCAAATGCAAATGGCGGTGAAAGTCCCGCGTAGGAAGCATTTTTATTAGGACCTCACTGAGTTTGATTTGCGCAGGCGTGATAAGGTGTTATATGTAGAGCGAGTTAGAATGATTTAAATTATATTTAATAGTTTCTTTTCTAAGAGACAGGACTCTTTAGTAAAGCTGAAACATGGACCAGTTACTAAGGGGACTGGCCCTAAGCAAGTCGGCCGAGTGGTCGGCCTAGTACTAACATCGACATAAAACGAAGCGAGTAGTTCAACTATTTACCGGTAAATAGTAAAATGAAAATGAAAAAACAATGACCACGTTTTGTTTCATACAAATATCTAATAAGGGCACCTCTTTCTTTAGTCTTTACTCTGTGAGCTGAAAGCAGTAAAAAAATCTTTTTTTGAGAGATACTACACCCACACCACTTGGATGCGTGGTATCGTATCCCACTAATGTACTTGCATCGCGAGCCTTCCTACCGCGCATGCACGTGGAAACTGTGGAATTATCTCCTTTCTGAATTATTACCTTTGCACTTTAACACGGGGTTCTTCAAAGTGCATGTTTGCAGGTCCAGTGGCCACTGCATCTGGTCCCTTTAAGTTGCAGATGTTCTGGGCGGCGGTGTCCACTTACCATCAGGTGGTCAGTCCAGGTGCTTTCCTAGGTTATAAAAATATATTTGCATAGCTCTATTTCCGCATCACTTCTCCTTGGGAAGAGAGAGACGTCACTAATATTCGCAACACATTTCAAGTGTGTCGCCCGCACAGGCTCCCTCTGCGTCTTGACTGATTGCCTCAATGAGAAGATTGCAAGCGATCCATTAACCACAGAACCCATGGGATTGGCGACCGGCACGTGATCTATATCTAAATAAATAAACACATACTATCGAATCTCCGACGGATTGAAAGACGTCATTTTCAAAATCTTTAGTTTCAAAAAATTTGGTTGTGGAATTATCTATATCATTAAATACCTCTGGTATTGTAAGCATCTTAGCTACAGCAACTGTTTAACATCAGGCGGGCCGTACGCTTTGCCGCCTTAGTTATTATAAAAAATGTAAGTAAGTGACTTTACCTGTTTACATTGAGTCAGCCATCGTTATGAACGCGTTCGTCAAAAAGTTCAAGTCAATCTGGGTACGGTTTCAAGTTTCAATCACAGTTGAACGATTGAAGACATAGAAGCTGGGTTTTTATTAATACCTACGAAGCCACGCAATGCAGAAGGGGTGCACCATTTCCAACTTCTGATGACTCATTAATGTTCAAAGGCTAGTTAGTTATGAATGTAATACATAGATACATACATACAGGTACATAGATTTATAAAAGTATCGCGCGCGTGCCTTTAGATATCGCCCTACATAGAAAAAATTGTTGCCGCATTTTACTAGTGCGTAGGCTCTATCTAGTAGAAGCACCCTCGCGGAGACCAATCATTAATCAATTATTCTCTTTCTATTAAAAAAAATAAAATAAAAATAAAGGCATATCCATGAGTTTCTGTAGTCCGCACCTGTCGTCGGCTCGTTCACAAAGCGTTATTTTGCATAACTAAAGAAAGATATGGATACGCTGTTCAGCGGCCGATCGAGTATGCAAATAGCTACGTGAATCGTATTCCGACGTGCTTGTTTATTTGTAGTGCACTGTACTAAGAATTCAGTTAGTTATACCTATCTGTAATAGGTAGGTATGCTCTGATTAAGAACAGTTTTAATTTTGTTAAGTCCCCTGTTTGATAAAGAATTCCTCTCCGCACATGAGTAAAAATAACATCGAAACATCTCCATAGTGAAGCTTATTGTCACCTTTTAGGGCCACCACAGACATGCTACTTTTTGCATCGGTGATCGGCGATTTAGCGACTGCATCGCGTTTTGGCGACTCTCTGCGTTCGATCCCAGTATCAAAATCGCGCGATTTTGCGACTGGTCGCTGCATTTAGCTTCTAAAAAGCGACTACATCGATCGCCGATGCTAAAAGTAGCTTTGTGGTGGTCCTTAGGACATATATATTTGGTAAAGTGTGTTGTAAAGTTAAATGATGCATAGGTAAACCTTATTACATACGTATCATGCGGAATGATTCGCCGATTCTTTACTCATTACTCAAGATGTTGTTATCAGTCGCCTATTGTTCTTTGTGTGATGCAACGCGGTGTATCTCAATTGTAAACATGTTATAATCTGATAACACTGCAGTGTTGGTGTTTGTTCAATCTACTTACACGGTGTGTTGTTAGGAATCTTTTTATGAAGGAAGTTTGAAGTCTGAGGCATGGTGCTATATTAGACAATTTTAATTTCTAAAAAATCTCACTCTTTTCTAAATCGGTAGGTTTTGTTTCTAAAATTTCTTAGAATTTTATCTAGGGGTTTCTTAATTTATACAGGGTGTTGGGTAAGACGAGATACGTATTGAAAGATACACTTTTTTGTACTAATTATCCAATAAAAGAAAAAATAATGAAATATGAATGCAAAAGATGAAGTATGAAGGAAAAACGGATTAAGATAATTTACACGAATAAATTCCCTTTGAGAGACAGTTTTGAAACTTTTTTCGATATTTTTGTTGAGATTAACATGTAATTTATAAGTGTTTTTTATTAGGGTTCCGTACCCAAAGGGTGCCAACGGGACCCTATTACTAAGCCTACGCTGTCCGTCTGTCTGCCTGTCCGTCCGTCTGTCTGTCAGCGGGCTGTATCTTACGAACCGTAATAGGAAGAGACTTGAAATTTTCACAGAATGTGTATTTCTGTTGCCGCTACAACAACAAATACTAAAAATATAAATAAAGTTTAAAAATAAAGGGGGTCCTCATACAAGAAACATGATATTTTTATTCTACGGTGGTACGGAACCCTCTATGTGCGAGTCCGACACGCACTTGGCCGGTTTTTTATCTTCTTCATCTACGTACGGTAGTAATGGGCATATCAATCAGGAGTGGGTAGCGTCCAGTAGGGTACTGTAACATTTGGCACAACTGTACAATTCGAGCCGCTAATTGTCGCGAGTTAACGCCGCGCCAGACAAGACACGTCATGCTGACGAACACGTTACTAATAATGGTTCATTGTACAATTATATAGTAGAGATAATGTATTTGTAATCTGAAGAATCATATTTGTAGGTTTAAGGAAAATTATATTAATAATTTTAACAATAGACCGACAGTGCCGAAAATATGTTTTTAAAACAAAAAGTATTTAAATGTTGAGTCTTGACATGGTAAGACGCAGAAAGAAAAACTAGTAATTAAAATTAAATAAGACTTAGTTATAGTAGTGACTATAGTAACATAAAGAAAAAAGAAGAAAACATGATGAATGAGAAAAAAAAAACTTAACTAGGAACTAAAAGTTGTTTTAGCGTCTAGTGTCGTCGTGTATCCTTAGCATAAGGCTCAAGCCAGGAAACTGAAGGACGCACGCTATGCATAGGAACATAATTATGTCTATTAAGCTAAGCTATCGATGAGAAATCGACTATCGACTTCAAAAAACCCTGGAGCACTAAAAAGCCTGGAATAATATTTATTTTACCACCTCTGCCTACCCCTTCGGGAAAATCAGGCGTGATGGTGTGCTATTGAGTATTTGGGGTCGGTGCCAATCTATCTTCTTACTTTTAGTAGGTAGACTAGTTGTTATACTAAGATTGGCACCGACTCCAAATACTCGATAACACACCATCACGCCTTTTTGAAGTCGGTTTTTGTTTTATTATAAAATTAATTTTAAGATTCTTAAGGTACGTTTATTATGAGATACTTGATCTTAAACCTTTTCTGTGAATATAAAAAACCCTAAAGTGCGGGCCTGGGAATGAACCTGCGTCCCACTCATATTCTCTACCTCTGAGAACCTCAAGCCCGCGATGATTGATGCGTACAAATGATTACAATGAAGTGCAGTCATTACAAATACTTATCTCCCGAAGATCACAGCATCCACATTAACTAATAACAAATGCACGTCTGTATGTAATTGATGTTCGTGCGGCGATCTATTGTGTATGGATGTATGGCTTTTGTATGGTACAATAGTTTCTGATGAACCTGTTTCATCATGGGGAATGGTGTGGTGAAAATTACTGCGGTTGGGACAACGATAATATTAAAATTATGAAATGCTTTGAGACAACTCCAACCTATCAGGCTGTGCTGGCTATTAAATATAGTGCGGCCGACGAGAAGTGATACGAAACTTTAATCATGTTCGGGTTCAAATCGGTCACCGGTAGGGGGTTTATTAAATGAAGGGGAAACGTTAAAGATAACGATTTTATTTAATAATCTATTTGTTTTCGTATCGCTTCTCGTTGTCCATGGTTTACAGGAAACTTTGATGAACAAGTCTATGATAAACAGGCAAACATAAAAAATCAATACCTAGCTAAATAGTTACATGCAGGGGGCTTACCACAAGCTCTTAATGCGATTCAATTACAGGAACGTATTAACGTTTCAGCGACTTTTTGTGCAATGACGTACCTTATTGTCATGACAATAAGAAATGTCATTAAAACGTCGTTAAAACGTTCCTATAATTGAATCGCAATAAGAGCTTGTAGTAAGCCCCCAGGTTATTAAAATGATAACAACTCAACATAGGTACACTCAGCAACATAGTGTCCCCCGGGGGTCGTATGAAATGAGGCGATAAAGGCATTTCCTCCTATAAGGGAGGGGCGTGCCGCGGCCAATCGGCGCCCATAGAACTCCATGTAATGTTTCACGCCAATTTTCCATATTTTGTTACTTTGTGTTGATTTTATGGTGTTCTCTGTTGATAGTGAAGTCTTTGTTATTTTTTGATGTACATATTTGTATCAAGAGTAACAAAACGGGTCAACATGAGGGAATTTGAGCCCGTATACCTACTATAATAATAATAATAATAGCCCTATAGATTAGGCTTTTTCTGGTTCCGTCACTATTATTTTCTATCGTTATAAAATAAATATCGCCAGACACTACCGGTATTGACCAAAACTAAGCAAAGATTGTGCTACGGCTATTTACAATAGTTATTTACGCTCACTCATAAACAATTACAATGGACTGGGGGCGATCCCAGTGACACCAGACCAGGGCAAATTACAAAAAAGTCGTTTCCGAAGTTTGCCTCTGGCGGGAATCGAATCTGCAAACACCCGATGCAGTCAGCCGAGCGGTCTACGATCGAAGCACTGTGCCAACCGGCCAGCGTATTGAAAAGTTTATTCCAAAGCGACGCCTGCAAATGGATATCAATTCACTTTAAATCATTTAAATATTAAATGTGAATTGCTATTTATATGTTAGCATAGACATAGAGTATCATCCTGAGTAAAGCCGTCGTTAGACACTAAGTACCTAGTCGGGAGTTAATATTAAAATATACATTCAAAACATCCCATCCCTAACTAAAAAACTACACTTTTGCGTATTCATGTTACTTATCGTGAGCTCATTGCAGTAACATCTCTAAAAAGAACTCGGTGATACAAAAAGACAGGAGTGAGAGGCAGCAGGTGGCGCATGCGCCTGGCAGCGCGCCACATGTGACTCACACCTGCCGGACAGTCCTCATTGTGGCCTGTCCTGTAATCACCTGCATTAACATATTTATGTTGCCAACTGTACTTGGGATGTTAGTACTACGTGCAGAATACAAACACACTTTCACAATATACAGAGTGGTTTAAAAGTACGAAATAATATAATTAAACGACATATACGGTAGCTGATATTTAGGCTCGTATTATTAAATGCATCTCAAAGTTGAGATCGATCTTATAACGCTGTTTTTGACAGATGTTCTATACATTAAACGTCAAAACTGCATCTTAAGATCGATCTCAACTTTGAGATGCGTTTATTAATAAGATGCTTGGTGAATACAGACTATACGTAACTATAATAGTAAATGAGTTATGGGCCTTTGTGGTACTACCCCGGTCGAGTCAGCCTGTATATGAGCTGCAGTCAATTGGCTACAGCTTGACTCTACCACCTTAGGGCTGTATCACACCTGGTGACGGGTTTGGCGACCGTCGCCGAGTCCTGTCATATTTTGACATAATTCAATACGAATTATTGGCGACGGTAGCCAGCGACGTCGCCGGCCACGTATCCAAACAATTGGTATTACCTGTCAAATTCAATACGAATTCGTTGGCGACGGCGGCTGGCGACGCGCTTGGCGTCCCGGTGAGATAGAGCCCAAAGGGAGCGTTGATACAACGATTACGTATATTTCATAAACTTACTATGTACGCTACTATAAAGATCAAAGTCCATATTTTTACAACAAATCCATGACACGAAGGTGGGGAGCAGAAATAGTCCCCTTTCCGGCGACAGGAATAGCCGCGTCAACGACGCACACGCACCCACGGGCGAAACTTTGTTATTAGAAATGTGGGTATTCCCGTCGTGTCGGGGCAAATTTCTACAACGACTGCCTTTATAATTGAGCTACTATGTACTACGTACTAGAGTAGACATCACAGACACACCACTGAGCTGTGCTATTCAATTGCGGTGCTTTCGCCGCACTTCACTCAGACGTTCAACTATTCTATCACCCATTCGCGCTCTACCTTCCTGCGTGTAGCGCATGCTATCTGACTCCTCTAGTACGTAGTACATAGTAGCTCAATGGTCGTAATTTGCTCTAGTCTGAGTTTTACTAAGATCGCTTTCAGTCCATTATACGGTAGATAAAATGTAGTAGGCAACTATGTTTAGATTAAATTAATAGAGATTTTAGCCAATTTACAATGATTTTAAAAACCATTTCTAGGAACAATAGTGATTTGTAATGCCAGCGTAAGTCCATCATAACTTTCAACAGGTTCTAAAGTTTCTATAGTTATAGTGGCCATACCATACCATGAGTGGATATCATAGAACGGATGCAAAGCAATCAGCGCGCCCATCCAGCCATGGGCCGCAGGAAACGGGTCAAGCAGTCACACGTCGGAGCGACGCTGGCACCGCGCCAGCACGCAAATACACCGGGGTTCAATCCCGGTCGGGTACCTCGCCAAATCGTATTTCTATACGATGACTCACACGATGACGTTTAGCGAATTGTGTTTGTTTGTGTTGTGATGCTATGGCAACTAAATTTTAATTCTGACTAAGAAAAGATAGAAAGTAAGAACTCAAAAGTCTCGAAAGTGAGGCAAGTCACATTTAATTAAGTTGGCCTCCTACCAGTAGGACTAGGAGGGGGAATCTTCGTCCCAATAGTCTTACCGAAAGTAGCACAACGGTGGTGTTACTCTGTCCCATTAATCTTACTATGTCAAATCATAGATCTAACATCAGACAGCCATGTTTTCAGCCAAGAAAAGTTAAAAATTGCTAGCCAACCATTATGGAAGTACTAGGGTAGCAGAAGAGAGCAGAAGACTGCTTTAATCTTGAGAAGAACTAGCTAGAGGTAGTAGCAATAGCGTTGTAAAACAGAGGGCCTACTCTTTTACAAACGAAAATAAAATTTCGTTTTTGTTTGTAAAAGAGTAAGCCCTCAGTAGCGGGGAGCTCTTACTGTTTCTACTAACTAAAGATCTCCCTAATACCACTTTTCTTTGTCTCCAGGATCCTAGTGGGTGCTCCGGAAGACCAGGTCTACCCGATCCAGCAGTACAACGTGTCGCGGCCAGGGGCCGTGTACCGCTGCGAGCCCGGTCAGAGGAGCTATGCTGGCGATGGGGGCAGGGCACTCGAGAGGTGCTCGGCGATGCAGTTCGACAGGAACCCTCGTGAGTAATAGCCACCTAGTCCTCTGTTCTACTGTGCAGCAGATTGATCTTACAAGTTCTTGACTGAAGTTGTGTTGTTTTTTTTTTGTACTAGCTAGAGTCTCAGATCAACAAGTGTCAGTATTGACCAAAAGTATGGATTACTTTTTGCGTTAAATATTTTAGTGACAGATCTTATTATTTCTTTGATAAATCTTCTCTTCTTATTGTATGGCTAATAGCCAATGCCAGTGTCGTTCAAGCTATCCGAAGGCCTCTAAAATGGTTTAACGACAGCTGCTCCAGATGACAACAAGATTAATATAAGGTGGTAGAGCCAAGCTGTAGCCAATTGACTGCAGCTCATAAACGGGCTGGCTCGACCGGGGTAGTACCACCCTCTCACAGAAGATCGGCGTAAAGCAGCTATTACAGCTGCGTTTCGTACGATGAGTGAGAGAGCCGTAAGCCCACCCCCCCTCCCCCTCCCTCCATCCCACTCCCCTTCAGGTCGGCAATGTGCGAGCAATACCTTTGGTATTGTAAGCATTTATAGGCTACGGTAACTGCTTAACATCAGGCGGGCCGTACGCTTTTTTGCCACCGCAGTCCTATAAAAATAAAAAATAAAAATAAAAAATAGCTAATTAACGCCGATTTTCTGTGAGGGGGTGGTACTCACCAGGTCGAACCAGCCCATATATGGGCTGCAGTCAATGGGCTACAGCTTGGCTCTACCACCGATGCAATCTAGTCTGTATCAATCAATATAATCTTGAAAATTATCGCAATCCAATCCAGAAATGCGTCATTTTCATAAAACTCTGGGACAAAAAAGATGACATTATCGATGATCATACTCACATGCCATTGAGAATGTATCCACACAAGGGGTCCCATACATTGAATAGAGCAATAAATAATATTATAAAACTCGGTATGGCATGATAAGAAACAGTACGCTCGGTATTGGCGAATGAATAATAAAGGTGGATACTAGGTGGTACTTAGGCCGTGGCCACACCAGTAGGGTGGTTCGAGCCGCCTTCAGAACGTCGAAGGGCTCCGGAATCTCCTGCTGCAGCTACTGCGGTCTCTACCTCATTAATTCAGTTCCTGATGCATCACGAGTCGCGACGTACTACTCTACCAAGCCAACTAGAATCCTGTCAAATATGACGTCACCCGCACAACAAGGCGATGGCGGTGTGCGAGCGGGAAGCCGCAGGCGGTGGCGGGTGTGCGGGCGGTATGGTGGGGAAGTCGCATTCCATCCGAGTGCCTAGTTGGCTTGGTGGAGTAGTATGTGCATTATGAGGCTGCGCGTGCGCAGATCCCACGGCACCGAGATTAATAGTGGCCGTCATGGCTTTGTTTATGGTATTCCGTATGGAGATTCCGGTGATGGGAACCGGTCGTGGATTATCGAATTCTGATCGTATCGCGGCTGGCATATCATGTCCATTTTTTCAGTTGTCGAGTTTGTAATACCGTAGTAGGAACAGCGCCACCAATTTATCGAGCTTGGTGGCAAATAGAGGAACTACATGCATAACGTCACGACTTTTATCCCCATTCGGGGGTAGTCAGAGGCTTGAGTGGCCATACGCCACCACATTTTGGAGGTATTAACCAACTCAAAGCCCACGTTTCACCATAGTGAGAACCCAACGTGACAGGTGGTGAACCTTGTCGCCGTGTATACAGGAACTGACTATTACCTAATCCCGAGGGATAGGTAGGTTTCCTCACGATGTTTTCCCTCACCGTCAGCGAACTGTAAATTATGCACATAGATGAAAATTCATCCATTGGTGCATGCCCCACCGGGTATCGAACCTGGGACCTTCTGATTGATAGCCCAACCTGTTCACCCCTAGGCTACAGTCGCTTAAATAGAGGAACTAATATTTTAAATAGAGAATTGTCATATTTTGACAGTCTTGTATCGACGCAGCGATGCTCTCAGCGAGCCAGACAAACTTTTGCACTGTTGCCTCGCATACCTCGCCCAAGGCCTCACGTGGCATTGCCTATGTCTATGCGTACCGACGTCAAAACTGAGTACTCGGGCGCGGCTTGCGTCTGTTGTAGATGCAGCCAATTTTAGCTTTAAAATCTGGGGAATTTTGACATACCAAGTCACTTAATCTCTCTATATTTATTTACAAGAGCGAATGAGTAAATTGTTCACTTGATATAGACGGTCGTGTTCGTAAGTTATTTTTAATATTGAGGATCGATTGCCAAGAGTCTTTATTTTGCATTTTACTGGTTCATGGTTCTCAATGTAATTAGGCATAGAAAGACCTAGACAAATAACAGTACCAAACCTATATTTTTTTCTCTGTCCGGGCGCTATCTGGCCCGGCCCGCGAGTAAACCTCTGACTTGGCGATCAGAGCACTACCTAACCAATTTAGGACAAGACTGTACACAAGAGTGTAATATACAATGATGTAGTCATCACTATACTAGTGTATAGTATAATATAATTGCCATTGACCCTACGTCCAAAGAGATCCCCCTGCATGTAGCGTATCGTGACGTTACCGTGGTGTCGGGCTGCGCACGCGCACCTGATTTATGTATGACGCGCTCCGCGTAGCGCCACCGCGCTTTGTTCGCAGATGGATGGACGTAATGCTTCATGTCAAGTGGAATAATGTCTCTTATAGTGTAAAGGGTCTTCAGAAATCTTTATAGCGTGTTATAAGGGTGCTTTAAAAGGATTGCAGGCTACCACGACGGCTAACATATGGCTCGACATAATTAAATGAGGTTTACGCAAAGTACAACATCTTTTGAGGAAAATTGGGGTTATGCATGGAGAAAACATGCGGTATTTTCTGCGTGAATGGGCACGTCCAGAAGGAACGGGCGGCCGCGCACGTGCAATCATTTTATGACATTTTGTTTACGTGGCCAAACGTTAAAACTGTTTGCTCGGGCGACCCGCTCGCCTCTTTTAGACGCAACCAATCAGCCACTACTCATCCCATCGCTTGCGTCTTTAAATCTTGGCAAAAGAATGCCAAAATGCAAATTCAGAAGCGCCATTCTTGCATCGAAATGTAAATAAATTGCCCTTATCCGGTACCCGCACGGTGCCATGGATTTTACGACGGACAGGATGCGCGCGCATTAACGGTGCGCGTGAGTCGATTGTTAACCCACATCGATATTTTTAAATCGAGAAAGTGGATCGGGAGAATACTTTGAGTGGTTTGGAAATGTGCTGGTGTGATGACGTTCGGACGTAAAACCGGACGCGGCCGTCGATACAGTGTTTATAGGGTTGCGGTGTTACATTAGACGAGGGACGTATTTATACAGGGTTATTGGTAAAACACTAACAACCTTGCAGGGGCGTATTACTGACATCATAAACAACAACTTTTGTGCTATGACTTTAATTTTTTTTTACAAAAAATCACACTCTAAAATGTCAGTAATACGCCCCTGCAAGGTTGATAGTGTTTTACCAATAACCCTGTATAACCCCCTATGCACACGCTTATGAGACGACTACGTTTACGATCCGTGCGCGATGGGCCTTAGTTACGTGTACGGGGCAATCCATAAATGACGTCTCATGTAAGGGGGGGGGGGGGGGTGAGGGGGGACGATGAAGTGTGACATTGTGTGACAAGGGGTGAGAGGGTTTCGTGACGTCATATTACAAAATCTAATCGTTGTATGTTTATTAATTTTTCAAATGTTTGTTTAATGTTGATTTTTACAAAAAAAAATGAAAATAATTTTTTTTCGGAACTGCTGTTTTCATTAAACAATTTCTAGATGTAAAATTGAAAAAAAGCGACGTCACAATAGGGGGGTGGGTCAAAAAATAATGAAATTTGTGTGATGTAATTTATAAATGGCCCCAAAGAGACGATTTGGACGCACACAATTTATAAATGAAGTGACATTAATTCCTACATGTTATCGGTAGCTATCTAAAATCTAGACAAAAACAATAAATCCATGACTCACCGCATTGACCGTGCCATAAATTCTTCGACCGGTGAACTCACGCGCAACTTTCGCTCCGCTAATTCACTTGTGACCTATAACCTGTGCTTATTGGATCACACTGGTTAGCTGTTGATTAGCGCGCAAATCGCGGTTGCAACTTGCGCCGGCGCCGGCCACGTAGAAATCATAAGAATTAGTCCCAAACTTCCATTCGTTCATGAATTTTCATCTATGTGCATAATTTACAGTTCGCTGACCGTGAGTGAAATCATCGTGAGGCAACCTACCTATCCCTCGGGATTAGGTAATAGTCAGTTCCTGTATACACGGCGACAAGGTTCACCACCTGTCACGTTGGGTTCTGACTAACTGGTGAAACGTGGGCTTTGAGTTGGTTAATACCTCCACAAGGTGGTGGTGTATGGTCACTCAAGCCTCTGACTACCCCCGAACGGGGATAAAAGTCGTGACGTTACATTTACATTTTTTGTCTTCCATTAGTCTAAGATCAGCGAAGCAAGGTTTCCTTTAATCTAAGCCAATTGTCACCAGTTCTGATACTACTTCCATCGATGGACTGCCATCATCAGAGCCGTATGCTCGTTATATCCGTAAGTTAAAGCTGTAGCCTATAGATGCTTGAAATACCAAAGATATCGCCCGGGCGGGAGGGGGTTGTTGGTGCAGCAATGCAGCTATAATATCTACTTTACGCCGAACTTCTGTGCCAGTGCAGTAGTTTCATTTATCAATCAATTAACCATCGACAATCAACCGATTGCGACAGTCGACACGCGCATGGTGTCCGTGGGCAGTGCGCGGGCGCATGTGGGCGCGGTTTACCTGCGCAAGCCCTGTTTTGAATTTGTCCAATATTGAATTAATAGCCAGCTATACTGGCTGCTGATTCAATATTCAAGTATGGTAATACCTGTATTCATAAGGTATTTTAATGTGGGTAAAAGTTATAAATTGTCTTTTGGAGGTTTTGTACCTATGGGTACATAAGGGTTATGTTCTATACTTGCTACATCTACAGAATTAAATATAAATATCGTCAGACTAACACACCAACTGTATGGTACAAAACTAAGCAACGCTTGTACTAATACAATGGACTGGGGGCGATCCTAGTGACACCCAGACCAGGGAAAATTATAATTACGAAAAACCAGTTTCCGAAATTTGCCTGTGGCGGGAATCGAACCCCGCTCGAACCACTGCGCCAAGCGGTCGCCGAGTATTTTTGTTTTATATACTTTTTTTATAATCGAAACCTCAGTCGCTCAATTGATTGCTCAATGAGTGTGAAGTATTCCGTAGTACCGGAAGCTGCGCACGATTTCACAGCGGGAGATAACCAGGTTCAGCCGATAACCCCCCTCTGTCCCGCTAATATAGGGAATAGGGATGATTGATTGCTTATTGATAACTACGGTGTTACAATAGTAGCGATATTATATCTATTGTGATATAAGTTGATTTTATGTAATTGAGAATATCTATAGACTATAATAGCCCCTCTAGACAAGTGGCTGACGTCTACAAGCGTTCCTTCAAATCGCTACGCTTCATGTATGGAAATGACATAAGTCACGTGATCTACATAGCGACTTGTAATGTCATTTCCATACATTGTGAAGTTTATTCTATTCTATTAGCGTTCATGTCACTTGTCTAGGGGGGTAGGTAAAGGTACTTATACATCTGCGCAGTTGATTGTTCTGTACCTTTTTTATGCGTCGTAACGGACAGAATGATAATAATCAAATGTGTCATTTTTTATTTAATTACGAAGTTAACAAGTTTATAGACTTTTGGCACTTTTTAATAATTAACTTGTCTATCTAAACCACAGATTAGACCATCAAATATTTAACCAACTAATATTTGTTTTTTTTGAATATTTTTAATCGATATCGATACAAGTGTCACATGCTTATAATACTTTATTACAAACAGTGTTGTATTTCACAAGCACCGTTGTGATCGGCGACTTCAGTAAACACTTGCCGCCGACTTTTACTCTTATCAGACACATTTACCCTTATCAATGTTACGTGTTATCATCTCTTCGTGAGATCGTATACCTACAGTTATTCTAACAATTTAAATTGATGTCGCATAGAGATGTGTACACATGGAAAAATGATAAATTTTTTGTCACAGAAATTCGATACCTAATTACGAGGTAGGTAGTTAATGTCACAATATTTTGTAATGTGTGTACGGACTTTAGTTTCTCCGTTCGTTCTTCTTCGTAGGTAACTATTGATAAAAAAGTAAGTTTAAAAACTAAAACCCGACTACTGAAAAATCGCGCTCTAAAAAGTATGAAACAAGAAAATATTCTCATCTAGAGGATAGCCGTGGTCCGTGTTCATATGCCATTTGGCCCTAAAATACCTACACGGACCACGGCTATCCTCTAGATGAGAATATTTTCTTGTTTCATACTTTTTAGAGCGCGATTTTTCAGTAGTCGGGTTTTAGTTTTTAAACTTACTTTTTATATTATTATTTTGGAGTTATAGGTAACAATATATATATTTTTGAAATGTGCTCATCAAGCTCTTTCATTTGATACCCCACACGGTTTTATTAAAAAATGTTTTTTTTTTAGTTCATGACATTATGTCCTCTAGAGGGCGCCATATACAATTTTATGTGACGTCACATAGCCTATAACCAGCGCGCCATTAAGCCGCTTCTAACGATACCTCATTTGTCAAATTACTACAAGTAGTTTGGAAGTTAGGTGGGAACAGACGCACATACATACATACATACATACATACATACATACATACATACATACCGGTCAAAATCATAACCCTCCGCCGTAGTCGGGTAAAAACGGAGTGCAGTCCTATACAAGGAGAGAACTAATAATGTTATCGTAACTGCCTACTATAGCTATATCAGAGACTTATCGATACGGCGCTGCCTACATCACTATACCTACTGAAGGTATACTTAGTATTCTTCTGGCATCTCCGGTATATATTCTCGAGCCCAGTGTTACCTGATCTCTCTGGTGCATATTCGCAATACCAAAACCAAGACCACCTAATTATAGCAAGACTTAGATTATAATCAGTATTGTTCTTGCTTGAGTCTTTCAGGATAGAAGCCCAACCCCCCTCCCCCTCCCATCATCCCACTCCCCTTCAGGTTGGCAATATGCGAGCAATGCCTTTGGTATTGTAAGCATCCATAGGCTACGGTAACTGCTTAACATCAGGCGGGCCGTAAGCTTTTTTGCCACCGAAGTCCTATTAAAAAAAAGGATCTTTCGTGGTCTTGCGAAAATACAAGACTGGAATAGATTTTGGGCAACATCAAAATGTAAATTCCGTTTTTTCTTCTCAGACAAAATGTTCAAATTGGTGCGTCCAGATGCATCGCATGCCTCGCCCGAGCACTCATATCATGACATTATGTCTATACGTTCTGATGTCCAAACTGATTGCTCGGGTGTGGCATGCGCCTGATGTAGACGCACCAAATCAGATATATCAGGAGCACAAATAAAGCAAGTAAACATAGTCTGCGCGCGCGCTCGTCTGCCGCACGATCCACGGCTCACGATAGATGCGCTCGTGCGCGGCCATCTGTCGCGGGCCAAATAGACAACGGCGCTTGCGCACATGTGTGCTGTATGGAAACATAACTTCGGCAAAAGCATTGTTAGTTCATTTAAATATAACATCACGCCTGTGCTCTCTGAAGAGTTAAACAGTTTGGTTCAAATGTTAATCTAGGCTAGTTAGCTAGCTAGTAGCTAGCTAGTAATTTAATCGTAAGCTTAGAGTATGTTAGAAGACCAAGGGGCTTACCACCACCTCTTATAGCAGTTTTGTTTTAACGTTTCAGCGGCCATTTGTGCAATGACGTTTCTTATTGCCATGACAATAAGGTACGTCATTGCATAAAAAGTCGCTGAAACGTTAAAACGTTCCTATAATTGAATCGCGATAAGAGGTCGTGGTAAGCCCCCAGTAGGTTTATTCATGAAAATAAGTCTTAAGCAAAATTTCGAGGATACTTTAGGACAATTAGATAGGAGATGATACGTACTGATACGGAGATGTTATAACGCTGTATCTGTGTTGCGTTGTAGCTCCTGAACAGCTGGACAGATCTGATGCGTTTTGTTTTTGATAGCAGTTTCATTCAAGATATTCTCATCGTGGGGGTTTTAAACTTTCGGGCCCGCTAAGGAACCCTAATAATCTTCTAAATATATAAGAATCAAAGTCCTGACTGACTGACAGACAACGGACAGCCTAAACCGCTGGTCGTAGGGACTTGAAATTTGGAGGGTGTATTCGTCTTGGTGGGTAGAGGTGTACTAAGAAAGTATTTTTTTAAATTCAACCCCTAAGGGCGTTAAATAGGGGAAGAAAGTTTGTATGAAGGTTCGATATTAAATACTTCGCGGACGAAGTCGCGGGCAAAAGCTAGTATAGCATAGAGTATTCAATCGTCATTGTAATAAAGTACAACTTTATATAGACCCAAAATTAGCTGTCTCGGTAGTATTGTCACAGGTTTATTAGGCCTCGGTGTGGGTTGTCGTTTGACAGTGTGGGTGCACAGTCGCGCGTGGGTTCGACACCCGGCTGACAACACGTTGATTTGTCAATATTGAATTACTTTTGATTATTGATATAACATCAAACGTGAATAGAAGTTGCGGTGGACCGAGTCTTTTATTTGGTGACATACAAACTACTTATAATATAGATAGATGATAAGATTTGGTGCCTGACAGAGTAGGACAAAGCTATATACAGGGTGAAATTGAAATCATGGGCATCCTTTTAAATAGTGATTCTACATATGATTCAGAATATTTAGGAAATATTAATCAACAAATCAATTGATAAAAAATTGTTGCCCAGGTAAGGAAAAACAGTGAACGGGGTTGCTTATTTGCTTACCCGAGTAATATTTTTTATCAATCGATTTTTTTATTTGTTTTCCCATTATATTCTGAATCATGTGTTAGAGTCATATTTTAAAATATTGCCCACGATTTCGATTTCACCCTGTATATGGTAAAACTAAACTATTTATGTCGACTATTAATAAGTGCATCATTCAAACTACATGAATAAAATATTAAGACTTGACTTAACGAAAAAATAAGTTAACGGTGTTTTAATAATAATGAATGATGTCTTATTTTATTTATTCGGTTGCTTTTCTTTTGAAGAAAATCTGAATCATTTTGTTTTTGTGGTTTTATGTGAAGTCATTGCACTGAATAAATTGTTATTACTCGATGCAAGTGCACGTATTTTTTATTCAGAAATAAGTACCTACCTAAGTTCATAGTATACCTACTACAATGTACCTAATAAGTACATTAAACTTAGGCCTCGTTCACTCGACAATGCACCCCACGATTTTAGAGAGATTTATCCCGAATACGGTCAAATTGCATCAATAAAAATATATATAGGTAGTAGTTATTCACAAATACAGATATAGGTACTCTACCCGGAAAATAACCAATAAAAATACAATCGTTGCGTTAATAATCACCTCCTATTTAACGATTAATCGTTACTTCCTAAAAGGCCGGCATTCTCGAATTTGCCGCGACAAACGATCCGCTAAGCTAAGGTATTCGCTCGCCCACGCTTTTAGCAGGGTTGTGCTACACTGATAGTTATTTCATCGCTTGGATATAACCCGAAATTTATAGAAAGTTAGGATCGACTTGCCGTGGCTTTACAATCACTTTCGTTCCTAGAACTGCTTTGTAAACTCATTGTAAGCTGGTTAAAATCTCTATAAATTTGGCAGATAGAGCACTACGTTAAGGAGGAATCTAGTTAAAACATACTTTAGTAATACGGAAATAAATAACCCTGAGTTGAGTTTAAGCTATAGATCCTTCTGAAACAAAAGCATACCATATTTAACCATGATGGTTAAGTTAAGACTGTAGGTAATTTTAAGTCAGTTAGTAGTTGGTACTCATCTTAGGCGGGTTCCAAAGTAATACAGTTGTTCCCAGGACTCGTAGAGGGTCAAATCTCGAAAGAAACTTCTGATAATTCTGTGACAGAATGTGTAGTGGGCAAGTTCAAGTTTCTAATAAAAAAAAACTTTATTTCTTATTACATAAACTTATTACTAGTGACCCTTACACTAGCCCTAGCCTGTATCGTGAGGGTCTAAATTAGGGATTACTTTTTTCATCTTATAGTTTCTTTATCTCCTCACCTCGCTTAGCTTGCCATGGAGAGTAACCTCAAAACTAGTATGTAATGTTTGGCTAACAGCGAATCAAGATGCGTGGGTATATTTCGTAAATGAGCGACTTCCGGCCGCATACTTCTGTTCACAAGTGTTGTGCGTTATTGCACCAATCACAAGAGTGTGCTGAAGTTTTGGTAGAATTGGGAGACAAGTGGTAGTGTATGGTAGAAAGTACTACTCTAGAGTAGAGAGGAGCCGCGAGTCGTAAGAACTTGTGCTACGCGAGCTGATTATTTTTACCCGACCGCCCCAGAAGGAGGGTTGTCTTTTATTATTTATGTTACCATTGAACTTATAGTTTTTTTTTTCTGGGCATACATATCCAAACCCGTATAGTGAATAGCAAATTCACATTGTATAGTGGTATACAATTTAAAGAACCTAATTAATTTAAGATTATTTTAAGAGCTACTTCAAAGCGAAACGCAAATAACGGGCTTCCTTTTGCAATCCGACCCTGCTTCCGTTATATCGAGTGACCAAGAATAACACGATCTAGGGCCGGATTCATAAAGTCATTCTAATGACATTGGACAAACGGCAACGCTTTTTATGTGAACGGTTGATTTTCGGTTGATTCTGACCAACCAAATCAAACCAAATCAAACGTTTTTTATTCATGTAAGCTAAATAAAGCATTTAAAATAGTCAAAAAGAAACAATATTTTAGCGTTACCACCGGTTCGTAATGTTGCTTCCATTGAGAAGAGCCGGCAAGAAACTCAATGGTTACTCTTTTCAAAATAATAATTGTATACATTTTCAAACAGCAACGCTATATGAGCAGGCAGGCATTACAACATTGTGAATAGCAAAGTACAGAAATTAGGTATTGAAACAAAATAAAATCAGAAACCAATCAGAGAAGTCGGTCAGAATAGCAACAAGCTACAGTGGCAGTTTAATTTCCGTAGCTTATAAATGCTTGCAATACCAAAGGCATCGCTCGCACGTTGCCGACCTGAAGGGGAGTGGGACAGAGGGAGGGGAAGGGGGTTGGGCCGGTTCTCTCACTCATCGTACGAAACGCAGCTGTAAAGCCCTTTACATTAGTCAAGTAGGCGACCGAGTCGAGTCGCGAGCGATAATAAGCAGGCGAACTCGACCAATGTAAACGAAAGGGCAAGTAAACTGGGCCGAGTACTGAGCGAGTCGAGTGGTCTCGCGCGGAGCGTAGTTGCTCGGCTGAGTTGTTCCCCCACCGCCTCTTTTACTCGACTCGGTCTGTCTACTCGCCCTGTGTAAACCGTCGACTCAGTCCGAAAGCGAGTCGAATGTATGTATTCACCAATTGGGCCCAGTACTTTTACCAGAGGTTACTGGGCCTAACTACTTTACCAATGTAAATTGTGGAAGACGAGTCGAGTGATGCCCGAGTTACTGGGCTCAGTTTGCTAGGCCGAGCTGCTGGCGTAATGTAAACCTAGCTTAATAGCTACTTTACACATTTACTTTACTTTATCTCTGAAGAGATTTATTTATATCAGGCTAAAACTTGTGCTATTGTAGCTAAAGAAAACAAAATAAAATAAGTACCACTAATAATAAACACTTAACAGCTATACCGTTAAAGGAAATAAATATACAAGTAACGAACAAAAAACCGTCACAAAGAAACATTAACTACATTGATGTAATATTTCAGCAGATATGGTATCTCCTAAAATTGCCATCACTAGACTCGTCAGGGCCGTATTTAGAGGTCTGGAGGCCCTGGAGCAACAAAAGAGTGGAGGCCCCCTGGCCTCTAATTATTTTACAAATAAAATGAAATATTTTATTCAGTCTACTTATTAAATAAATAATATATTGTGTCCATGTGAAATATATTTATATAAACATAATAAAAAGACAAGAATTATTGGACAAAGGTCAAAGGCAAAGGTCTTGTCGTGACGCTTTTGGTAGCTCTGCTGCAAATGAGTCATACTGGCAATACCTACATTATGTTTTGAACATTATTTTAAGAGTGAGTCATAGTGTGTCCATAGACTCCGTTTAGTAGTACACACTATTTGGATAGTCACACATCTCCCTCTTTCTTGGTAATGTCTTTGCTAAATCACTATTTATTCTTAAAGTGTTAAATAATGACGTCAACATAACCGGTTCGTCACGCTAATCGCCCAACTAGTCGGTTGTTTTGGCCAAACTAGTTTTAAAAACATTTTATGCATAACGATAACCATAATGAATGGAGCGTTTGAATTCAAACTTTAATAATCGAGACATACAGTTCAATTTGCAAGTTAATATTGTCAACGGTTGACGCGTTAT
This sequence comes from Drymonia ruficornis, assembly GCA_947859195.1. Taxonomy (NCBI): domain Eukaryota; kingdom Metazoa; phylum Arthropoda; class Insecta; order Lepidoptera; family Notodontidae; genus Drymonia; species Drymonia ruficornis. The sequence goes on from OX401908.1 coordinate 13,728,636, forward strand.
TGATAAATTATTGAGATATACGTTAGATATACGTTGAAATGATAAAGTCAGGTATTCTCACGGGTTTTGAAGGTTATTAAATGACATTTAAATTCAGATTTTAAAAAGGACACATGTAGATTAACCCATGGACCAATTACTAAGGGGACTGGGTCTAAGCAACTCGGCCGAGTGGTCGGCCGAGTACTAACATCGACATAAAATGAAGCGAGTAGTTCAGCTATTTACCGGTAGATAGATGCCACGCATCCCGGGAAAATGATCACGCGTTGTTTCATGGAGATATCAACTAAGAACGTCTCTTCTAATTAAAATCTCTATGGATTAATCTACTGCAGTAAAATAACTCTAAAAAGTTAACTTATGGCCAAATACTGAACCGAAACGTTTCTCAATTGTTTTAGTGCCACTCACAGAGTAAAGACTAAAGACAGAGGTGCCCTTATTAGATATATGTATGAAAAAAAACGTGGTCATTGTTTTTTCATTTCCATTGTTCTATCTACCGGTAAATGGTTGAACTACTCGCTTTGTTTTATGTCGATGTTAGTACTAGGCCGACCACTCGGCCGAGTTGCTTAGGGCCAGTCCCCTTAGTAATTGGTCCATGGTGCCACTCAACTATTTAACTACGACCGCTTGGCGCAGTGGTTAAAGCGTAGTCCGCTCGGCACACTGCATCGCGGGGTTGCGGGTTCTATTCTCGCCAGCGGCGAATTTAGAAAACGGCTTTTTCGTAATTTGCCTTGGTCTGGGATCGCCCTCCATCCATTGTATGATAGCCATAGTAGGTACAAGCGTCGCTTAGTTTGGGACCATACAGTTGGTGTGTAAGTCTGGCGATATTTGTTTTAAGGCGGTAGAGCCAAGTTGTAGCCAATTGACTGCAGCTCATAAACGGGCTGGCTCGACCGGGGTAGTACCACCCTGTCACAGAAGATCGGCGTAAAGCAGCTATTACAACTGTGTTTCATGCGATGAGTGAGAGAGCCGAAAGCCCACCCCTCCCCCTCCCTCCATCCCACTCCCCTTCAGGTCGGCAATGTGCGAGCAATGCCTTTGGTATTGTGAGCATCTATAGGCTACGGTAACTGCTTAACATCAGGCGGGCCGTACGCTTTCTTGCCACCGAAGTCCCATAAAAAAATAAAAACTTTATTTTTTTTATTTTTATTTTTTTTTGCTTTAAGAGATTTGCAAATTCCATTGTATGTTACCAGTAACCGCAACGCCCTAATTCGACTTTTGACGTTAACATTGATGCCCTTAGACCGCAGCGTACAGCTACACAACCACAATTAGGGCAGAAAATAATTAATATTTCATCAGACTACAACCAAAGGGAGCGTCTAAAATAGGCGAGCGGCGCACCCGAGGAGTGTTAAGATGTCGGAACGCTTAGACACAATGTCAGAATTAATGTCACGGGCGCGGCAGCTCGGGACATGTACACGCACCCATTTCCGTATCGTATGCCTAGTTTCCGTCCTCACGCTAGTTCTTAGGGCCTCCGCAGACTTGCTACTTTTAGCATCGGTGACCGGCGATTTTGTGACGTATCGATGCTGCGTCGCGTTTCTTCGAGCGCGCGAACGAGCGAGACGCAGAATCAAAATCGCCGATCGCCGATGCTAAAAGTAGCAAGTCTGCGGAGGCCCTTACTACTACTACTTACTTGCTTAGTTAGGTACCTACAGTTCGTCTTTTATTTATAATTTTATCAATCCCTTTATACCCGACTACGGCAAAGCTAAATGGAAGGGTCATTTCATAAATATATGTTCCTTTAAAAATATCTCAGATTAAAATCATAAAGATTCGCCATCGACTCCCGACATCAAAAGCATCGGGCTTGTATCCCTTGCACTCACTCAAGTGTCCGAACATCCGATTATATCAGCCATTGTACCGAGTATTGTATCGAGTACTCGATACCGAGTGCATTCGATTGTAACCGCATTAAAATCGAGAGAGCATCGAGAGCAGCATTAACGCGTTGATAAAACGTAAATCAATGGGCGGGTTGTTTGTAGGGTGACCAACCGCCTGTGTGTAAAGAGGATTGTCCCGATGTGTTTAGTGTAAATAAGACATTGGTGCAGATTTTGTTGGTATACCACTAAACTTGACTTAACTAAGTGTATTGCCATCCTTTCCAGTATCGTGATCTTCATAATGAGATAGCAATATTTTTGTCGTGACAAATTTAGTCTTAGTTTGTAGCCAACAAAATAAGCACCACTGTGCAATTTGTTTAATCATATTTTTCCCCTAATGGCCTCTTTCCATTCAGTCAGTTTAATCATTTGTGCTGTGTACACAAATAATTTTTTTCTAGCAAAATGTTATCTTGACGTTATTATTTGACGCAGAAAGAATCTTATGTCAAACAACAGGCACCAATGTTCCTACAATCCATAAAAACGTTTAAATTCTTGCTACGCACCGGCCTAAACATTTAGGTAACAGAAATACTTTCATATATGACTTGAAAAGAATTGTTGGACAATTGATTATAAGTAGGTACTATAGTGGCATTCCCAGTTTATCATAGTCACATCAACATTATCGCGGTGGTATCTAGGCCGACTTTGATGCGCGTTCCCCCGTAGCGCCATTCATTTCGTCTACTCGATGCGCAGACGCACGGTTCAACGACCCTAGCACATGCTACTTACAAATGTTCTTTGTTTTTAATTATCACTTGCAAGTATTTATAGTTTTTGCAAATGTCGTGTGTAATGAATCATGGTAATTAATAATTAGAGCTAAGTATTACTAATTATTATAATGGTCTTTGACGTCAAGTTGATTAAACTATTTGGCTATAAGTACAATGTTTTGTTATAGATCTTCATGTTTATTTTTGTAAGATACGTACGCTGAGTTACTTTCCTACCGATATTCCTGTTGCTAATATTTAAAATTTCATTTGGAAACTAGATTCTGTATTAAAATGACCTTTTAAGTTAAGTTCTATTGGTCTTTTATAAAAATCCCGAGCCAAACCTAAATTATTGTGACAATTACTCACACATATTCAAAGAATCTGTTTGAGACCCTTAAGAATTTCTATTAAGTCATCAAAACGATAGAGCTTGTCCGATAATGCACTCAAATAGCCGGTGGTATGATAAACTCTGCGTTTATTGCTTGTTGCTTTACATGACTCACGGTTTTACCTTTAAGGCTAGTAAGAGTTCAGAGCAATCTGAATAGACCACCTTGAAGGAAGAGAGGTTTTAAATTCTACTTCATTAGGAAGACGCGCTCAGTGGAGTCACTGTTATTATTATTTATTTAATTACAACTTCAATTAAAGAGTAATTAAAATTATTTGGCATAATATTTGTATTTATTTGGAAATTAGGTACTTATTAGGGATAGCGATTCATTAAATTTATTAAGTAGAGACAAAAGTATGATGACAAGGCTTCGGGCCTAGCTGATAAATGTATTTGTATAACACTTTTTAATGATATCACTATGTTTAAGATTTCTTGCCTTATAAAAGGTCGATAGCTCTATTCGGTGAGGGCTCCAACCATTATATTCAATGACTCCAGCATCTAACAAATATGGATCTATCATTACCTTTCTAAAAGCATCAACCATAATGAGTATCCATCAATCTGGTCGCAATTGGCCGCCCCAATTGGCCGAATTGGCTGCACCACTTGTCGCTAATTGGCCACCTAAACAAGTGGTTGATAACGTCCTGCGCTCATTGGCTGATTGATTGGTGCTTTTGCTTTTAGAAGTTTGGACAACGCATTTTGGTAGAGTAATTGATTCTTTATTTGTAGTGAGGGCTCACCGGATGTTGGTGTCACAATATAATTTTGGATGCTGATGAATGTTGGTTGAAGGTTCGTTGTACTGTATCGTAGGTTGTAAAGCTTTGAGTAGTTTCTTTATTTTAAGCGAAATTATTTCTAAACCGATATCGAAGTGGACTTGATGTATCCTATCCTAATATCTTACTTATATTATGCGAAAGTAAGTGTGTGTGTATGTTTGTTAACACGTATCTCCATAACTATTAAACCGATTTTAATGAAATTTGAAACGAAGATAGTGTAAGCTTTGGAATAAGACATAGGCTAATCTTACACATCAATTTCCACTCGGGCGAAGCCGCGGGGCACAGCTATAATCTAATAATTATACACGGGTACTTACCTAATTCTTATTCATTAGTACAATTTGTGTGTTAAAGATCAAATAACTTTCTTATCCATACCCACTTGTCACACGATGAGTACACGTTACGCAATTTCATGTCCAGTTATCAGAATCCCCATCTGTCTTGTTCAATTACAGAATAAATATTGAACAATTGATTGGAACAGGGAATTTACGTGGAGCGTATGTTTGTGCCCACTTGACATCGTCTTTACAACGGGCTGCGAGTACACACGAGTTCACTGTTTACTTGGAGTGTGTCCATGATTACAGATTATTGGGAGATAATACTTTTAAGAATCCCTTATTCAGAAACAAAATTTTTTTGTTTGTTTATTCGATACCACCATTAATTCATGAAAAAAAATAGCAAAATTTGCAAAAATAAAATAATATAATTTGATTGATTGTAAACAATTTCAAATGCATTTTAGATTTTAAGATATTTTTATCGTGGCAGATACGTAGTTATTGTGGCTATCCATAGAAAACTACATAATAATACAGTCTAACGTAGTCATCAAATCATTTTAACCAACAAATTCTAATTATACACCTTTCGTATATAATTACTTTACAATTTTACACCTCGTGTGCGCAGCTGCTTCTATTCCCCCCCACCTTTAATTAATAGTGCCGATTAAACAACACGAAATATCATAGTTTATAATTTCCTCTTTGTTTCCAACTGTCTGTTCTCATAGTAATGTATGTAATTAGAAGGGCTGCACCCTTTCCGATGATGCGTGCCAGCTAATAATGAATTGGAGATTTGATTTATTTTGAATGTTATACAGAATGGAATATGGTTATGACATGAACTTGAAACGTGTTAGTAAAAAATATGGTTTTATATTATTTATTCCTCTACTTATATCTAATAAATTATTAAAAAAAATAGTTTTACAAAAATAGTTCATTAAAAAGGACGAAAATTTTAACAAAAAAAAAAAAAAGAAAAACAAAACACTAACTAAAGACTACAAAAAAAAATGTTTGCACTCCCTAAGTAGGTATTCTGGTACGAAATGTAAGTTCATGGTGTATATTGGTATGGTATTATATAGTGTCTATTTATTGATGTTCCTACACTTCGAGCGGGAATTTACATGTTCATTGGACCGAATCATTGCCGGGTGTCTTTGTTTTCTATTTTACGGTTCGCTGCAGGTATGAATATGAGGGGAGCCCTCCATTACTATTATTACACAGTTTTAAGGTTATAAAAATGTTATTTGATGTCGGTGTCATTGTTTTTTAAAAGAATAACTCCCCTTTTCACGCTAGACAGGTCGCTTTTGAAGGGAGTCCACACCTTTCAAATTAAGGCTTAATTTATGTAAAATAAATGCAAGTATTCAATGGAATTAGATACTTCCCTATTACATGGAGCATATAAAGGTTATCAACGAAAGAGTAGACATAACTTTGTCATATTTTTGCTTGTAGAATACCGATTAATATCAACAGTATTAATATCCAATTTCCAAAAATTCAACAACTTTATTATTGAGACATCAATCACTTAAAGATTTCCCCTGAAAAAATATAACCAGCATCAACGGCCACTTCGGTCATCAATTTCGTGAAACCAGATAACGTCTGCGTTTGGTCATCGGCCAATCACATTAGACTCCACGTCTATCACAACGTTTAATTACGAGCCCCATAACAGTTAAGAAATTGACGTCGTAACGCATAACGTCATAATGCAAACACAAAAATTACTGTCATTTATCTTTGTTGCTGTCATTATTAAAAATCGCGTTATAATCTTTTTCAGGCAAGCTGTAATTTTTACTGTGCGTTTGTTCCATCACGACTTATACGGTGAACCATTAAGGGTATCGGCAGAGATAAAATCGAAGTTTCCGAGCTGTATTTAAGTTGTAAAAACAAATAATGGGTGGGGTTAGCGGATGCATGTGTACACACAGCTAGAGATATCGTTGCGTCTGATATCATCTTGATTTATTGATGATGAAGTGATCATTGGTAGCCATTACTTTTATCTTTATCAGATTTCTGCCATCTTCCATCAAAAAAGTTGCAGTACAGTAGCCCGATTCACGTAACCAAAACCGTAACGATGTCACAGCGATATAGTCGTTGATAGGCTTTTCGTGTTACAAAAAGGCTATAAACGACTATATCGCTGAGACATCGTTACGGTTTTGTTTACGTGAATCGGGCCACAGGACCTAAATTATGATGAATATTGTCATTATAAATTGAATTGTCTAGTGGTTCTTACTGCAACATCAAATTATTTTCCATTGACTCACAATAAATGACAGTGTCGTAAAACAAAATGCATCTACAATTAGTAAGTGTTGGATCCTCATACAGGCCATTAGTTCGGTCGGATGCGTAAGTACACCAATAAAACATAAAAAATACGGTGCCCGATATGCAGTAGCGGCTAACGAGACAGACTTGTCATTGTGACTGTACGCTTGTCGACAGAGAGTAATCGCTCGGAAAATTGACATATATAAATTTTAATATCTTGAGATATGTTTTTTTCTCGGTTTGGTTAATTGGAACACTGTTCGTAAATGCCTACGATGTAAATATATATCATGTACGATTATATGTCACGGTTTTTATGTTAGTTTCAATTTAAATTCGTCACAAGTTTTAAAGTAGGTAATTGGTTTTTTAATCGCTATATATATTTTAGGTATAATTCTTTGTAAAATATCGTTTGCATTACTACAACTTGCCAAGCAGTCATTCAAATTGTAATTCCAATAAACGTAGCATACAAAAAATAACTAAGATAGATGATTTGACAATAAAGAAACGAAAGCAAAGAGGTAGTCTTGGTATTTTTTGTAGATGCCTAGATATATTTTTTACCCTTTTTAACATTATAAACATACCATAAAGAAAAACTATTTGTACTCGACAGTACCTATACACGCAATCAGTTTAAAAGCCTAACCCCACCGTGATTAGGCGCCGGTGCGGGGGGCGGCGAGGGTGCGCCTGGCGAGGGGGGGGGTCGGTCAGTCCGGTCATTAACTCATTAACGACTGTTGTCATTACACTATGTCAAACTAATGATGATTTTGTGCTAATGTCCTGATACTAAGTTTGAGTGATGGTCACCCTAATTTTAAACGTGAGGAAAATCATTGTTGTTTTTTCTAAATTTTATAAGTAGCTAATTATTTTAGAATCTATAGGCTCTTTTATCTAGCTAGATACTACCTACATGCATTTTCATAGTTTACACATGTATATTTGATACCTGAGGGCCTACTCTGTTTCAAACGAAAACTTAACTTCGGACGAAATTCGCGTATTTCCTACTACGTTTCTCATTGATTCCGACATTTCTTACGAACGAAAATTGTTTGACGTTTAGATTCGACGACGACGAAGACGTCAAACAATTTTCGTCCGAAATTTCGTCCGAAATTTCGTTTTCGTTTGAAACAGAGTAGGCCCTCTGATGGTAAATTTCGGAAATGGCCTTTTCGTTATTTTCCCCGGTCTGGGTGTTATTTGGATTGCCTAAATTGTACTATACAAACAACTGGCGTAGTTTGGCAATATACATAGGTAAATTAAATTGTGTTATTTTAATTCAGAATTTCGTGATTAAAACAGATTAGTTTTTCTTTTTAATAGAATTATTGCTGTTCGTTCGCCATTATTTTACAAAACCATTGCCTCTTCAACACAACTAAACCTACATTTTACACATACCTATCCAAGATTAATCGCAGCTATCTTATCAGTTGGATTCTTGAAACACGAACAATTAATATCTCGTGAAACGGGCCATTCTGTTCGGTCATTACTCAAAGCCCGCTCTTCTGACCGAGAGGGAATAATTAAAAATGATGATGGCTTTCACTTAAATATTAATTATAGCTGTCAGAATTAGGTTCTGACTTGAAATTATGGTACAACGTAATCTCAATTCAGAAAGTATCTATTTATTTTACGGCAAATACTGTTTATTGTTTAATAAATCCTACTAATATTATAAATGCGAAAGTAACTGTGTGTGTGTGTGTGTGTGAATGTTTGTTCCCACGTATCTCCATAATTACGGCACTGATTTTAATGAAATTTAAAACGTAGATAGTGTAAACTCTGGAAGGAGACATAGGCTAATCATACCTATAAATTTCAACCCCTAAGATGGTTAAATAGGGGATGAAAGTTTGTATGTAGGTTCGTCATTTTTGAAGTTAGAATTATGAAAATTTGTGATTAGGTGTCTTTTAAAAAATAAAAATTAGTAATTTCAGCGTTTTTGAAAATTCAACCCCTAAGGGGGTAAAATAGGGGATGAAAGTTTTGAATGTTATTTTGCATGGATGTTTGTCAGTTTTGAAGTTAGAATTGTGAAAATTGGTGATAAGGTTTCTTTTTATATATGTAAAAAAGAATTTCAGGGTTTTTGAAAATTCATCCCCTAAGCGGGTTAAATGGGGGATGAAAGTAAGTCATTTTTGATAGTTAATAATTGTTTTGGTTTCTTTAAATAAAAATAATAATAATTACAGGGTGTATGAAAATTCAACCCCAAAGGTGGTAGAATAGGGGATGAAAGTTTGTATGGGAGTTCGTCATTTTTGAAGTTAGAATTAAGTATGAAAATTGGTGTTTAGATGTCTTCTTAAAAATACAAGTCGGTTTTGGGATACGTGATATACACCGTGTTTATGTTAATTTGCTTTAACTTCGACATAGTGCTTGGAACATTACCATAAATGGGATGAGGGATGCGGGATTCGGGATACGGGATCCGGCAAACGCAATCCGGGATCCGGAAAACGAGATCCTAGATACGATATCCGGGATCCGGGATCAGAGATACGGGATCCGGGAAACGAGATCCAGGAAACGGGATCTGGGATATGGGATCGAGTCCGTTTTTTTGCAATTTAAATTTTGCGCCGACGAAGTCGCGGGCAAAAGCTAAATAAGTGTATGTGTCTGTATGTGTGAATGTTTGTTGCCACGTCGGTATCTCCATAACTACTAAACTGATTATAATGTGTAACGCAGATAGTGTAGGCTCTGGAATAAGACAGACTAATCATAAACATCAATTTCCACGCGGGCGAAGCCGCGGGCACAGCTAGTATACAATAAATATCGCTAGACATACACACCAACTGTATGCACAAACTAAACAACGCTTGTACTATGGCTACCATACAATGGACTGGATTCGATCCCGGTGACACCCAGACCAGAGCAAATTACGAAAAGGCAGTTTCCGAAATTATCCTCTGGCGGGAATCGAACCCGCACTACCCGATGCAGTGAGTACCAACCACAGAGTAAAGACTAAAGAAGTGCCCTTATTAGATATGTGTATGAAAAAAAACGTGGTCATTGTTTTTTCATTTTCATTGTTCTATCTACCAGTAAATAGTTGAACTACTCGCTTCGTTTCATGTCGATGTTAGTACTAGGCCGACCACTCGGCCGAGTTGCTTAGGCCCTGTCCCCTTAGTAATTGGTCCATAGTACCAACGCCCGTCCAAGTCGTCGGTCGGAACGGTCGACCAAGTTTACTGCGATTATAATCGTTTGCATCAACTTTGTTTGCTTAAAATACTGCAGTAGGTACACCTACATTTCGCGGGTGGTATTTTAGTCTCAATGAGGGCGAGCTTATTACCACTATACCTGGCACACTCCACCTCATTGCGAGAGGATTCGGGGTAAAGTCCACCACGCTGGCCCAGTATCGGTTGGCAGACGTCACACGTCTTCCCAAAGGTTTCCATCGCCGTTCAGCAAGTGATAATCATTACAGAAAACGACCATTCTGTGTATTCCTCTTCTTCGTTTCGTATGGTTAGTGGCCAACCTGGTGTCAGAGTTGTTCAAGCAGTCCGAAGACCTCTGACAAGGCTTACGACTGCTGCCTAGATGACAACAGCTGGGACCGGCTTTTGACGTGCCCTCCGAAGCACGGAGACGGTCAGTTTAAATGCCATTAAATGGTCACCCATCTCTGTCAGACCTCGCCAAGCGCTGCTTATCCGCCGATCGTTTACTAAGCGCTTCTATATTATTAGGTATTAGCGTCAGGCTAAATCATCTCGAATGTACGCAATGGATACTGCCATAATTTAAATATAAACCCCATCTTTCATCACTGCCATTTCCAATACAAAATTGATTCACCGAAAGACGAATGGACGACGCACTGAATTAAGTTATTACACACGATCCTTCAAGCCGTCGTATTGAATTCGTTGCTGCAATTCGCTGCCAAATATGGCAGGTAGTGGCAGCCGCTGGACAGAAAAGAGCAGTACATTGGGATATAATTTTCGTGGCTGGAAATACTTTTGATTTATTGCTGTTGAGAATGAATTTTCGGGATTTAGCGGTAACGACTGAGCACTATTAGGTATATGGTAATACTGAGCTTGGCTTACATGAATAGGTAAAAGTTTTTTTGTACGTTAAAAGGTTGTAGGTCGTAATTGCCTTTCAAGTCAAAAATCTTGGTAAAACAATATTTTACTATAGGTAGAATATAAGTCGTGGTTAACATAGCTATTCGTCATTAAAATACATAAATATCTGTTGTTGCTATTTTGTAAATTAATTAATTATGAACAGTAAAATTTTATTTGTATAATCAGGCAAGTTATCGATGTGGTCATTTAACCTTTTTATAACCGAATATGTTCGCAGGCTTGTGATTAACACCCATAACACGAGATGCGACATTTATTTCCACGTTTTTAATGTTACCACAAAATAAATTGCCAAAATTTAATGTTAATTCTGAATTATGAAGGTACGCCTTTATTGGTTTCGGCAATAAATTATCCGAAAGGTTTTGAAAAGTGGCTCGCGGTGGGACGCATCAGCATCGCCAGTTCCGCGCTTTCCTCGATGATTTATGAAGCTGCTCATTGAGTATGCGATCAGATGGCCACTTAATCGTGCTTTAATCTTGAGATTGTGTTACAAATGTGAGAATATTCTTTTGGCTATAAAAATCGTACTTATGTCTAAGGGACACCGCAGATAGGCTATCGGCGATTTTGCGAATGTAGCGATGCTGCATCGCGATTTGGCGACTCTCTGCGTTCGGACGCAGCGACTGCTCCGATGCTAAAAGCGACTAAATCGCCGATCGCCGATGCAAAAAGTAGCGTGTTTGCGGTGGTCCTAAGATTTAGGGCGACAAATGCTTCATAAATCTTGGAAGACATCTACTACACACTTACTGTGTGGTTCCAAACGAAGGAACGCTTGTACTATGGCTACCGTACAATGTACTGGGGGCGATTCCAGTGTCAACCAGACCAGGGCAAATTACGAAAGGGCCATTTTCAAAAATTTGCCTCTGGCGAGAATCGAATCCGAAACCCACTCGAAGCAGTGAGCCGCGCTCGGCCTACGCTCAAACCACTGCCCCAAGTAGTCGTCAAAATATAATGATCAGATATTAGGGCCTCCGCAGACTAGCTACTTTTAGCATCGGCGATCGGCGATTTTGATGCTGCGACTCGCTCGTTCGCGCTCGAAGAAACGCGACGCAGCATCGATACGTCACAAAATCGCCGGTCGCCGATGCTAAAAGTAGCTAGTCTGCGGAGGCCCTTATCAGCTTGTTGTATGACTGAATGATTTGTATTTAATGACGTATATGTTTGTGTACAGGTAACAACGAGGATCGTCAGGGTCGTCAGATCGACCAGAAGTCGCACCAGTGGTTCGGAGCCACTCTCACCAGCACTGGCAGGAACGGCGCTATTATGGTGAGCACATTTATATCTATATAAATTATATTGTTTTCTTAAGTACCAGTAAAGAAAAGGCCCAGAAGAATATGGTGGGATGAGATGGACTCCTACTTGACGGATTGGTCCCGGGTAGCCATAGACCGGAGCAAGTGGAAAAATAGAGGGAATAACTTTTCTCTGCAGTGGGACAGTACAGACTAGATATAAAATGAAATGAAAAAAAGTTTTTTTTTCTAATGTGACTAAGGTGACGGGTGGCCGATGGGGCCGAAAAGTTCTCGAGTGGCGGCCGCGCACCGGAAAGCGTAGCGTGGGTAGGCCTCCCACAAGGTGGACCGACGACCTGGTGAAGGTCGCGGGAATCCGCTGGATGCGGGCAGCGCAAGACCGGTCATTGTGGCGAACCTTGGGGGAGGCCTATGTCCAGCAGTGGACGTCTTTCGGCTGAGATGATGATGATGATGAAGGTGGCAAACAAGCGTACAACCTGCCTAATGTTAAACCCTTACCGTATCCTCTAGATGCAATACCAAAGGCATTGCTCGCACGTTCCCGACCTGAAGGGAAGTGGAACACAGGGAGGGGAACGGGAAGGGGGTTGGGCTTCCGGCTCTCTCACTCATCGTTTGAATCGCAGCTGTTAAAGCTACTTTAACCGATCGTCTGTGTGAGGGTGGTAGAAACCCGGTCGACATACCCCATATATGAGCTGTACTTACAATGTACAATGGAGATACAATGTTACCTACCCCGTTGGTCTGAATGGTTCAGTATATTATCGCGATGGGATCGCCATGGATAGGCGCCATGGCCTCGTGTACTAGTGACCTATAAAGTTTATGGGGCGTCTTGGCGCGCCCTTCCTGCTGCGCCCGTCAACCACGCTGTCACCTGGGCATCACGCTGATCGCTCTATCTTTGCTCAATTAGGGATATGACGTCACGTAGGCAAAGATTAACTCTAGGATACAGAGTGTCTGAAAAGTACGAAATAATGCTTGGGGGTTTGGATGAGTAGCGGGTACATAGAATAAAATGGTATACAAAAATGTTTTATTGATGATGATGAGATGTTTATTAGGTACTCAATTAAGCAAAAACGGCTGAACGGATTTGGATGAAATTTGGCACACAGATAGTTTATAACCTGGATTAAGACATAGGATACCATTTATTCCGGAAAAATGTAAGGTTCCTGTGGGATTATCAACAACTAACTACAGGACGTTCAACGAAGTTCGTTCAGCAAGTCAACGCGGACGAAGTCGCGGGCAGAAGCTAGTATATAATTTATAGGTGTAGTTTTATATTGTATATCCTAGAAGTGTCAACGACCATAATTAATTAATTATCTTGTCACAATCTAGACCAATTTTATTATTTTTATTCGGGACAATGTTTCAAATTCTAATAAAATTACAACAGAATATCTCCTAGAGTTTTCGTAAATTTTACAACTTGATTAGTTTACGTCAGATGCACAACAATAACGTTACAATAAAGTTAATAAACTCATCACGTCGCAAGACGTTTACAACGTGCACTAATAAATCTGACATCGCCAACCCAATCACAGTTTTATCGGGCCATAAACAATAGGTGTCAAGGAACAACTATTAATCCGGCCACCCGGCCACCCGGCCACCCTATCGTTGACATTTGGCAAGTGGGTCGGCCCAAGGCCCCATCATCCACGGGGCTGGATGCCATTAGGGTACGAGGTCACTTTTACGATTCGTGAAAGGATTGCCCGTTGCGAAAATAGATGCCGGAAAAGTTTCATTAGGGCGAAAAGATTTTAAGAGCTATTCATTTGGCGAACAGTCAGATTAGATTTTATTTATGTATAGGATTACAGATCACACTTAAAAAATCTCTGAATATTATTTTTCACAAAAATTCCACCTAAATTGTCGTCGTCAAACATGTGGACAAAACATTAAATAATTTTTGGTCATAAATACTTTATTTTTTTTATTGTTGCCAGTCGGCGTTATTTTGTATTTGTTTTCCTTATATCCCCGTAATAGTCCCATCATCATAGTTATAGTCGTAGTTTTGTTTTTTTCCCACCATAAAGTAAACATCTAAACCCCATAAAAGGTGTTGCGTATAAAAAGCGTGAAATCTAATAATATTACTCATGCATTTAGTATTGTCAGACGTGGTTCGCTTTCAGAACGCGTTTTTACGATTCCATATTTGAAATCAGTCAGAAGACGCGTTCGGCGAAGCGGGCGGAGAAGAACGAGGTAGTTTTTGCCCCTCTCTACTTAAGGAGTTGGAATTTTTATTTCGGAATGCCGAATTAGTGCAAAAAGCGGACTCTCCCAGCGTCGCCCGAGCAATTTGTTTAGGCATTTTGTTCCATTTGCACTCGCGAGGTAGACGCGTTCGGAATGTATAATTGTTGGACCATAGGCCGTATCGATAAATACCATTGCCATAATTATGACTTCGGTATGCGATGATCTGTTGAAAGGCTTTTTGGCGGGATTGTTAAAAGAATAAATATATCTTTAACTTCGTATATTTTGTTTAAGTGGTAGATTAATTAACTCAGTCTGTGAAGACCACTTGAGTTGGGGTGTTATTAATAGTTTAATATATGTAAAAAAAAAACTGGGCTTCGAGTCTCCTAACAATTGTCCATTGCAAAACCTCTAGTGAATTATCTTCGTGAATTCTTTATTGTAAATAGGACTGCTAACGGATGGCCGACAACATGTCTAAGAAGAAATAATTTACGAAGATTATATTAGGAGATTTAAGACCAGTAGTTTAGCTATGGACAATTGTTAAGAGACTCAGTGCCTTGTTCAATATAAAACCTCCTCTATGTAATTAGTAATTCTAATTAAGTCCAGTCAATATCAATTTGTAATAGCTGGCGTCTCGTGAAGTTTTTGCGTGTTCTTACAAGGAAACTGATGAGCGCTTTGAGTTATATTATTTTGTTTTTATTCGCGTTTCTATTCTTTCTCACGAAAGGAACGCACTTCTAAATGAAACAAAATTAAAAAAAAGTTAGGTATACGGAAGATATTTTTCCAGAGAGTTCTTAGGGCCTCCGCAGACTTGCTACTTTTAGTATCGGCGATCGGCGATTTTGATGCTGCGTCTCGCTCGTTCGCGCTCGAAGAAACGCGACGCAGCATCGATACGTCACAAAGTCGCCGGTCGCCGATGCTAAAAGTAGCTAGTCTGCGGGGGCCCTTAACCAGCTTATTGTAATCTGTCACAGACAGTAAACGTATGGATAGGGCATCAATATGGGATAGGGATGTCAATTTCATTCGCCGTCTTCTCATATCACAGCAGACTGACTTCGAAAAGAACAATACCTACTATAACATATTATGGAATAGGTACCGGACCTATTCCATAATATGTTATCCCTTAGCAGGTATCCTACTTTTATCCTACTAATATTATAAATGCGAAAGTTTGTGTGAATGTTTGTTACCACGTATCTCCGTAGCTACTAAACCGATTTTAATGAAATTTGAAATGTAGATAGTGCAAGCTCTGGAATAAGGCATAGGCTAATCTTACACATCAATTTCCACGCGGGCGAAGCCGCGGGGCACAGCTAATAATGTTATAAATGTGAAAGTTTATGTGTTACTCATTCACGCACAAACGGCTGAATGGATTTGGATGAAATTTTACGCATAGATAGTTTACTACCTGGTCTAACACATAGGATATTTTTTACCCCGGAAAAAATGATAACTTCCTGTGGGATTATCAAAAAACTACTAAAATTACTAAGTAGGTACAGGACGTTCTAATTGCAACGCGGACGAAGTCGTGGGCAGACGCTAGTAGGTAGTACATTATATATGAGCTTAAAGTATTCTTAGTAAATATCAGTAGGTACGGCACTGATACACTCACGGCTGACAACTAAAGGAACGTGTTATGTCTAGGCATTGTTCCGAGATAGGCGCCGAGTTGAATATTTATTGTTCTATAAATATGGGGAATTTATTGAATGGGTATTACCCAGATAAAATATGTATATAGCGCGTCCAGTGATGGATGTATAGTACGTTTTTTTATACTTGTCCTATTTGATAAGCAAAGATGGCGTCCAGCGGGGAGATTGCGTAACTTTTTTGTCAATGTTTCAATTGGTTTCGTATATAATTGACACAGGATGAACGAAACCAATTGAAACATTGACAAAAAAGTTACGCAATCTCCCTGCTGAACGCCATCTTTGCTTACCAAATAGGACAAGTATAAAAAAACGTACTATACATAGTTCTACGAAGCACCTGAAATCCGTTGCATGCGTTAGGGCCTCCGCAGACTTGCTACTTTTAGCATCGGTGATCGGCGATTTTGATGCTGCGTCTCGCTCGTTCGCGCTCGAAGAAACGCGACGCAGCATCGATACGTCACAAAATCGCCGGTCGCCGATGCTAAAAGTAGCAAGTCTGCGGAGGCCCTTATGTGCGTACCGACCAATAGGTGACTCGTATCTTCTTAGATTCGATTAAAAGGATAAAATAGTCAATTTTAAAAGTTGTCGCTTCACTAGATCAGCTCCCTTCGAAGGAAGATTCTGGGCCTGATCATGGCCCAATACGCTGTGCAAGTACTATTTAGTTCTAGATAGTAGGTACTTACTTTACTACAGGTTATTACTACTTATAATAACTAAGTCCTTAGAATTGTTAAATTTTCACAACACCATGTGCATAAAGTTTGAGCTAACAAATTGTCCGGTGATTTGTCAGCGTCGGATGCTTTGGTTCTTGCTGCGCGCGCGCCCCTAATATGGCGGCGGGCGGCTGACAGCTACACCCGTCTGTTTCGGAGCCGCGCCATGTATAGAACGTTTCTTTTATTGTCTCCATTTGCTGGGAATTTTATGCGACATTTTCGAATTGCTTTCTTCATTTTCGCGGTTCTTGTGTAGCGGCGATTTTCGCTTTTATGTCCGAAATGTCCGAAAAAATATGTTTTAATTGTTATTGTTTGTGGGTCGGCAGTGCTGTTTGGGCAGGCCACCTGTCTTTGATGCAGTCGTGTAGTATTTTCTTAACTTACTAGGTATAATTGAAGATCGCTTGGTGCATTGGTTCGGGGTTAAGCCGCTCGGCTCACTGCATCAGGTGGTTGCAGGTTCGATTCCCGCCCGAGGCTAACTTCGGAAACGGCCTTTTCGTAATTTGACCTGGTCTGGGTGTGACTGGGATCCCCCAGTCCATTGTATGGTAGCCACAAGGTACTATGCTGGTATGCTTGTACTAACAAGCTTTGCTTAGTTTGGGACTATGCAGTTGGTGTATAAGTCTGGCGAAATTTATAGTTTCATAAAGTTTTATTACCTCGTTGCTGCAATTAGTACGAAAAAAACATCTACTTATTAAGAAGTTTAGCTTCTAGTAATAGGTAGGTAGGTAGTTATGTTAATAGTCAAAGAGCATTGAAAATAATGAAAACGAGATGATTATTTTTGTATTTATTTACACCATGCAACTGAAATTCATTTTATAAATTTATTTCCATGTGTTCAAGCAAGTAAATTAAAATGTATCTATTGCAAAATTAAACCTTCCTTCCTTATCAATGCATTTAACTGGCAATGCATAAATTATATTTATTTTAATTAATTTCCACTAAGGGCCTAAGGGTCGCCGATGCTAAAAGTAGCTAGTCTGCGGAGGCCCTAATTAATGTTTTAATTGTGAATAATTTAATTAACTCGCAATCGACGCGGGTCGGTACGGACAGAGAACGAACACCGTCATTAATATCACGGTACTTAAGTTCACATTAACGCTAACAATAATGAGATGATATCGGTCGCGCACTAACCCGGAGGTTTCTTATAAAAAGTAAAAAATATTTGGAATGGTTCCGTATAATAAAAACAATTTAATTAATTTATTTAATTTTATGTAATCCGATTGGCCAATTACACGGACTACTGACTGTCTGGCTGACTGGACTGACTACTAGGACTTAAAATTATAACATAACCCTCCCTTCTGGGTAGATGGGTAAAAATAATAACAAAATAATAACTAGGCATGCATTTTTCTCGCAAAACTTTAAACATACTATGGCAGGAAAGCTATTAATATGACAAATACTGAACACATTTTACCTCTACGCTTTCTGTGGTAGGTATACAGGGTGTCCCACAACTGTGCCACATGAAGGGAAAGTATCATAAATACTGTAGATAGAGAATTTTACTGAATGAAAACTTCATTTTTATTTTGAAAACAATACGAACTGCATTCAAAGATTTTTGAAAAGTCACTTTCCACATCATAATGATCAAATCTATCTAACAAACCTGGTAAATCTGACTTTTCAAAAATCTTTGAATGCAGTTCGTATTGTTTTTAAAATAAAAATGAAGTTTTTATTCAGTAAAATTCTCTATCTACAGTATTTAAGGTACTTTCCCTCCATGTGGCAAAGTTTTGGGACACCCTGTATATGTACCTATGTATTTTGTATGTTATTGGTCTCAAATAGTACCTATTACGGATAAGTAGCAACTTGTTTTATTTATCGTACTTTTATTCCGTGACTAGCTAAATTAGGTGACGCGATAGCAAAATATGTACTTAAAGTGTAGTGATATACGAACGAAACTGTAGTCCCTGTGTATTTCTTGATTTTATCATTCGAATACCGATACGGAACCCTAAATAAAACTATTAAGCGTCTTCGTTTTTGAGCCCGGCTTCATTAAAGCCTATTCTCCGTAATTCATTACTATCAGAACATTACATTATTTTTTGTGAATACTTCGCGGTTAATTATCGTGATGCATTGTGCTCGGGTGCGGGTTCGACGCCGGAGTCGAATTTATTTGTAGTGGCTAAATTATTAAAAATGCTTTGTAACGTTTTATCAACAGTAAATTTCTTCTTTTATTTGCTTGTATTAGTTTTTAATTTGATTCCTGTTTTTGCATTCAGCTCTATCTAGCCAAGTTAAATGCATTTCTAAGTGTTTTTTAAGCTTGCACGATGAACCACATTTGCACTATGAACAGGAGGCAATGCCAGTTATATCTAGACCTGGAAAAAATAATAAAACACCATTTCCAAAATGTACACCAACCGGAATCGAACCTGGAACCATCCGGTGCTGTAAGCCGAGCGGCCTACGCTTGACGCCAAGTCGTAGAATAATGAAAGAAGCAAATATTCTTCTGTATAATCTGTCTTTCGCCACATACCTGCCCTGAGTGGAAGCTTAGATGGTCGAAGCTAAGACGCTTGCTTCCCTAAACCTGACCTCTCTGAACCTAACCCTGAAGGCTGAAGGCACATATTATCTAACAGTTGAAGGTGCCTGGAGCTAACTGCCCCCTATCTGGTGAAGCAAAGGCCATTTCTCAATTCGAAAGGTCTCTCACGGACTAACCACTGTTTGGCCTCCGCTCTAAGTATAACTTGCATTAAAATAATTCCGAAAAAAGTTGCGGTGTCCGAGCAGACGCAACGCCGTTGTAATTTCTTGGGAGTGGAATGGATTGTGATTAGTTTCTATAACTTTTGTGTGAGAGTGTGGAGATTAAAGGGTGGTTCGTCCATGCCAAGGAATTAAACCCAGTGTGTTCGCTTGTAACCGGTCGCGGCGGATTACCGCGACTCCGTGACGACCAGAGCCGATAACATCCGATCGCTATCTGATGGCCAGAGTGCCGACTGCACGCTTAATTGCCATATCCTCTACTAACATATTGCTGATGGAACCTTAACTTTAAAGCTAGAGCGATTAAAGTTGGGAGTTACACGGTAGAACTAATTGTATAGTACGTTTTTTTTATACTTGTCCTATTTGGTAAGCAAAGATGGCGTCCAGCGGGGCGATTGCGTAACTTTTTTGTCAATGCTTCAATATTGGTTTCGTTCATCCTGTGTCAATTATATACGAAACCAATTGAAACATTGACAAAAAGTTACGCATTCGCCCCGCTAGACGCCATCTTTGCTTACCAAATAGGACAAGTATAAAAAAAAGTACTATAGGTTAGCGTTAGATTCTAGTGAGGATTAAGCGATAGACTCATTTAGTATTAGAACGAGTGGTTTAGCGATTAATAAAGGAGATAAGTTTTAATTAAAAGAATTTGGCGCGATAATGCAGCTTGTTAAGATAAATAGGCATCTAACGGAACGTTAACATACCTTCAGTTTTCTTCAATATAGAGTCTAGAGATACGACTTTTTAACGAAAGGGAAATTTTAAAGTACTACGAGAAGAGGAGACATTGTTTTGTACGTAGAGACTACTAGAGACTGTTCCTCTTTTGAATTTGGAATAACAAACAAATGAAAATAATCTTAAAATGTTCCTCTTTTGAATTTGGAATAACAAACAAATGAACATATTCTTAAAATGAAAGTGGAATCTGTCCAGAACATGCGCCAGCGCACTCCGCCAATTTAGGCAATTAAACTCCATCGCACGAGTTATGAAGCATAAACTAACAATATTAATGTCTCCTTTGATTTAAACTTGCAATTGCTGCGGATACGTCGATGTGTGTGATTTAGGTCTCGCTCGCGGATCACAACGTTTCCTGCGCGCGCGCATCTTATATCATAAAGAGAATTAGATGCACATTTCCTGCGATTCGTGTATGGTGCAAATGTTGAGATTCGCTATTTTTTACCGATAGTATTTAGGTACTTTTAACGTTCAGAAAAAATAAATATCTACGGACTTACGAGTCTAGTTAGAAGGAATGCAATCCCTTGCTCAACAAGTTTGGTGCAACTACATGAGTTGAGCGCCGCCAATCAATTTTGGCGTCTGACCACGAAGACTTATCTGGTTGCTTGGACGCGGCTGCCCGCTGCTTGTAGACGCGGCCAAGCTATCAAACTGGACCTACTTTATTAGAAGTACATGTTGCAACCGATGTACAAATGGTGCTCTTTAACGAGCTTCGTTAGATAATGATACAATACTGAACAGGGCAGCAGCAGCATTATAAACAAATCCAGTTTTTTTTAGATGAATGAAACTTGCACCAATCAGTCGGCACTCGGCATAGACCCGAAGCTCTGAGCAATATGCACGAGGTGGCGATGTCCGAAGCCTTAATAAATACCCCATTGTGCCGAGGGCATGGGAAACAATGAGCAAGAAGTAATAACTTATACGCACCTATCTATAACTCATTATATGATTGCACTTTTGTTAAAATAAAGAGAGCTATCAAATAATCTTGGCAAAGAAACACAAAATTTCTAACAAACATTATCACTAACTGGAAATCTCAGAACGTCATATAGAAAACATTTTATTGTCCCATTTACATCACAGAATTTACGAAAATCAGTGAAAATTAGAAGATCTATGAGATCTTTATATTCCCCTGTTGCTTGTATTCCCTAATCAATATCCTATTGTCGTGATTGTCAGTTCGCTCAGAACTTAGTGTACTAGCGACTCTTAAATGATACTCCAGTATTTCATGATCAAAGTATACTTCATTATAATATACTGGCGATACCAATCCAGGCCGAACATGACACCGGCCAGCGTATTACCCGCTGCCAATTTGTCTACTCCGGACCGCTGAATGGCTAACTCATTAGGCATCGCGATGCTTCTTCGTACAAGTCTAACAAATTGTTATTGCTGCCTACTTTGGGTTTACGAGCTTTTGTATAGTCTTCATAGTGTTATTGACACTGGGGTTCATGTTATGATTCGCTATATTTCGAAGTTTGCGTAGGAACGTAATAATAATGAAAAAATCTGTATAGAGTTTGGGAGATTCCGAAGACGTTTGCTCTACTATTATATCCTCTGGTTAGATTGTACTGATTTATTTTTCTTGATAAAATTGATGAGTCTTACACGAGGCCATTAGCGAAGAGCGCACTTATACTATCAATTCGGGAACTGGAGATAGATTGTCTCACAAATTAATGATCACCAATGCTATCTCCTGAATTACTAGAGCACAAATCTTACAACGGCCACAAGACTACATCGAACAGCTCCTCATTAAACATAGCGATGTGTCTGAAGTAGTTTAACAAATTGTTATCTTTCGACGTTTCAGCTTTACGAGCTTTTGTTTGGAGTCTTGATTTTATTGGCTTGTTTATATTGAGTGTTTGTTGAAGCAATTCTCAACACATTTTACTTGATTCCATATACATAAATCATAGCGATTTGGGGACGAATTTTGTCCAGACTTGATGAGCTCATTTTTTTTCTCTATGTTAAGCAGTTATTGTTGCATAGGCTTCATCTATAGAGATGCTTGTAATACCAAAGGCATTGCTCGCACGTCGCGGACCTGAAGGGGAGTGGGACGGAGGGACGCGAAGGGGGGAGGGCGGTTGGGTACAGCTTGGCTCTGCCACCAATAAATATATCTAATAATGACGGTATAGGTCTATACTCTTGCCCTCTTTAATTTGTATGTAATTTTAAATTGATTACCAAGCTCCATAGAGTTGTATAGGTTCTATTCTATTCCGCACGCAAGCGCCAGCTAGTGAAGCTCGCTTCGCCAAAGCATCTGATAGCGATCTGTCGACACTAGCGGTAGATGCGTATCGCACAGTAAGTTATTGCTGGGCTGCTATATCGCCTGGTCATCGCGTAATGGACGCCGTTCTTGTGCAGACGGGTGTAGTGATATCTTTGTATATTTGTTTAGTATTTTTAATAGCCTATTTTTGTGTCTCATTCCTGAGCGAAGGCCTCTCCTTGACTTCTCCACAAAGCACGATTTTGAGCGGTCAAAGACCAAATCTCCCGCAAAGGTGACCAAATCGTCCCGCCGTCTCCTCTTGGGTCTGCCCCGGCTGCGGCGTCCGTAACTTGGTACCCAATTTTAAATGAATAAGTCTGGTAGGTAATTTTATAGGGCGAGTTTGATGGGCCCGTTAGCGTGGTTGGTGCGGAGGCGACTTTCACGCTGCAGGTCGTAGGTTCGATTCCTACCCGTGACATGCATTTGTGTGCATGAACATGTCTGTATGTCCGGAGTCTGGGTGTATATGTATATTAAGTATGTATTTACAAATAAAAAGTAGTATATGTAGTAATATCAGTTATCTGGTTTCCATAGTACAAGCTCTGCTTAGTTTGGGATCAGGTAGCCGTGTGTAAAAAATGTCCCAGGATATTATATTATTAGTCACTTGGTGGCTGCGATTGTGCTGCTTAGTTCGGAACCATCCAGCGGTTTCGCTCTGACGATATTTAATAAACATCAGTTTCGATGGAAGGCTATGCATTATTCCGTCCGTGACTACCCTAATCTGAGGTAATTACCCCAATAGGGATAGTAGGGTACACCCCAAAGTCAAAGCATATTTGATACGGACGCAAAGTAAACACAGCCAAGGCTAAACAAAAGAATGAGGCCTCTATGAGGCATTGGAACGTAAAGGTAGGTAACCTACTCGTTCTCAAAGTTAAAGCGTCTGAGAAAAACAACACTTAAGGAAAACCCAGACGCGTAGTATCAAATCTAGGAATATAAGGAAATAATAAATGCAACATTTAAGTATTAATACTTGTCTGGTATCAGATAGTGATGACCTTTGCCAGGGTAATTTCTTCTCAACGCAGATAACGCTTCGCGGAGATTTATTGGGTATTTCTGCTATTAATAATGAACCTTTTGTTGAGCGGTTAAGGCTAGCTATTGTCTCGAAGAAACAAGCTTAGGTATATGTAACTTCATGAGAAATATACTATATTTTACTAAGCTCTTAGAAGCCAAAGGATCTTGCAAGTGTGTAGGCTTTTAAATTGATTTGGATTTCGAAATGTAAAATGAACGTTCGGGCCTAGGTTGAAATCTAAATCTGTACTTAAAAAAGAATGTTCCACTATATTATACTCTTTTTAATTTACCTAGAACTCATCCACAATCCCATCTTCAAGAGAAAAACCTGACCTACATACCTATTAATACGCAAAAGATAACGGATGGATCTAACTGTTAGTTCAAAAAAATCTCGCACTTAGCACCCTTTTATAGATATTCTCGGTACCTGATTGAGGGTAACGGGTAGCGGCGAACACACAATTAGAGGGATCGAGGAACTTGTAAAAAGCTGTTCGCTAAGTATAGAGGTAGTGATAGGCTGGAATTGTGTGCTATGGATTTATAGAGTGAAGGATGTCGCTGGAAAATTGGTGAGGAAACCAAAATACTCTTAGATATCAATGCACTTGACTTTGACTATAGTTTTTTTTTATACAGGCACTCATATTACTTTCTTACAATATTTTTATTAGAACTGTAATTTTTCCGCGAATAATGATTTAGGGAATTCGCTGTAGCATATCTTTACCATTTTATCTACCCTGCATAACAGATCTCAAATTGCCGCTGGCAGTAAATAACTTATTATAGTATTGACAAGTTCTAGGTATATTTATCAATAAAAATATTTTCTTTTATTGTAATAGGTATGTATATACATCAAGAACTATCACCCTGGATTTAAAATGAAACTCTGGTGCCCTTATTGCCCTATAGTTGTTATCTGTTATTGTTATAAATACCTCTTGCATCGACGATTGCATTTAAGGTCACGTTCTTGTGATAGGCTTAAAGAAAGGGTACAGGGGCCTTACCACCACCTCTTATAGCAGTTTTGTTTTAACGTTTCAGCGGCCATTTGTGCAATGACGTTTCTTATTGTCATGACAATAAGGTGGTGGTGACAATAATAATCGCGATAAGAGGTCGTGGTAAGCCCCCTGTTTTATAAACAAGAACGCTTCAATCATGTAAGCCCATTCAAAAATGGATTCACATTCTTCAAATGATGTCCAGCCTAAATGCCCTCGTATCGCCAAATACGGCGAGCACGATTCATCTCCATTTAAAATAAAGAATGGTGCGAAAATGCGTGCGCGCACGATAATGTCACATAACCGTTTCGCTTCGTCCGAATATGGGAAGAGGAGTGGATTAATAATTACGGCTTATAATTTGGAAATATTCTGCAGGTCGAGATTCATATGCGGTCATTTGCGAGGTTATCTGATATTAATTTTCGTAACTGCAACATTCTTGCTCGTTTCATATGACACTTTGTTTTATCGTCGTCCACTAATGTCTTATAGAATTGCCTGTAATTCTTCAAAAATGGCGTTATATTTCTGGATAACTTCTGAATAATTATAATCATTAAATAATAATGAAACGTGTACGTTTAATTCTAGCCTTTTCTCTCAGTAGGTAGTTGCTATCAAAGAAAATCAATTTTAAAACTTTGTGTGTTTGTAAGACAACGTTGGAAAGAAGTTCGCCACTTACCCACCACTGTTTTGCTCTTTCTTCCCGATTATTAACCAAACCGAATGAAAAGGACAACAATAATAAGCAATGTCAGTCTATCAAGTTTTTAGTCTTATCCAGTATATAGTGGTATATATCCGTGTATAGTCAGTAGGTCATATAGCTGCTTCTAAAAACACCGCTCGCATGCAGTTAATTTTCGAGAATCCGCTGGTAGCCCTGTTTAGGGAGACAGTGGAAAAAGTCGCGGTGCGCCGGCGCATTCTCAACGGTACACCCTGTATATGGGATGGATCCTGGTGATCCCGATGCTTGAAGTTGTTGAGATGAACATTCTATCGGTACAAATTATACATTTTGTATCATTAGATAGGTTTCGGTATTGATGTCGGTTTCTTACCTAAAGATAACCTGTTAATGTCGTAAGCCCACTCTTAGATGGAGGGGCTAATGTATCTATTATTATACATATTAATTTAAAAAACGTAACTTCGGTCGGTTCAATATACTAAAAAAGTATAATTCGATACTGAAACATGAAAGTTTTTGTAGGTATCAATTAAGTTTATAGGCAGATAAGTAGGTATTATTGTTATATTTAATAGTAATCCGTTTCAAGTATACCTATACCACTGTGGACACTGCACAGATATCTAACCAAAAAAGAAACTAACTTCGACTTTAAATCTACCTTCAAAATACTCCCAAATGCTGTTAATCTGTGCCTTTGTTCTGACTCCGTTGGTAAACAGCATAAATCGCGAGCCGTGTGTGAACACCGCATTCCACTCAACGGTGTGCGCGCACCCTTAGCTGCGCACGCGCATAATCGATTTTAAATGTACGCTACTTTCGCCAGTGATTGTTTGCTTTATCTGGGGCTTAATTGATGGCCCTTTGTGTGAGTTCGGTCTGGATTTAGAGCAAATAGCAAGAAGTTGGTTAGCTAGCATTTGTGTTAGCGAACCAATTTCTTCAAAGGTATTTTAAAGGAATAACTCTTAGGTTATTTGATAACCTAACAGTTTTTACAATCACATACTGCAGTTTTTTATACAGATATCCAAAAAAGATCCCTTGAGTACCGGTTTAGATAAGCACTAGTCTCAGTATTGTACATTTATGTCTCGAAGGAAAGACTCTCTTTAGTACCTTCTCTTAACTCTCCTTAGGAACTGAATTTATCTATGTGCTTTAAACGGCTTCTAAGACTGTTGTTAACCCGTTTGTAATGTCTTCAATCAACTCATAGAAAAACATACCTAGATCGAAAATAAAGACAAAAAGAACTCAAAGAATAAAACGTTAAATTGCCCACTATCAATGGTTTGATGACACGAATTGCATAACGTAATTGGTAAGTTCCAATGTGTAATAAAGACCGCACGCGCATTCATAGTCTATCGGTCACTGCGCATGACTCACTGGAGTGAAATGTGTCGACCAAATGTAATTTCCCTTTTGATTGCGAAAGAATTATGCCTCAGTGGATGACTGGATCGCGATAAACATACCTGCCCCTCTAAACAAGTGGCTGTCTTCTACCAGCGTATCTACAAATCGCTACGCTTCATGTATGGAAATGACATAAGTCACGTGATCTACTTATCGGCTTGTAATGTCATTTCTATACATTAATGCGCAGCGATTTGTAGAAACGCTTGTAGATGAAGCCACTTATTTAGAGGGGCTGGGCAAAGGGCCCTACATCGACCATACATTAAAAATAAATAGGAGTTTAGGAGTTTTTATAGAGGAGTTTAGGAGGAGGAAATAATAGGATGGGATCTCGTACTATCCATCTGAATAAGGCTCTATAACTCCTGGCTACTTTCAGACGGAAAAGACGGATTTTTATATAGATTGGGACCCATACCTCTCCCGGTTATGTGGGATTGTCATTCCATAGGACTATGGGAGTGATGGAAGGGAGAGTGCACCTGTGCTTGCGCACACTTGTGCACTCTCCTGCGCAGATGGGTAGTTTCCGTTGAGATTAGCCGCCGTGACCGTAATTCGGTCAAGAGGACTTTTTAAAACCTAATGCTCAATCTTTACTAATCATCAGTTTCAATATGCACGTTGACACGTGGTCATGTCATGTCGGCTCGTCGACACCATTCTCCAATAACACATACAATATTGTCGTCTGTTTGTCTGTCTATTGCTGTAAATCAAACAACAATGGCTTGTTTCACGTCCACAACAAGATGGCAAATATTATTTTGACGTTTTATGATTTACATTGATGTTCAAACAAGGGCGCGATTTTAGGTACTTAAAGTTATTAAAGCAGGTACTTAAAGTTTTACTTATTTATAAAGATTTAGCGATGCGGTTATCACATTATAATTTCGGGTGTTTCAAAAGTCCGAAATAATAGGGTTATTGCGGACGGCCTTAGGGTCAGTTCAGACAGAACGAAAATATGCGTTTTCAATTTACTGGCTCCATTGAAAATAGGACCGTATTACCATAGCCTAAAGTCGGCTCGCGCATGCTCGCGTGCAGACGACTAGGAGTGAGCGCGCGAATGAACTAGGGAGGCAAAGATGCGTTTACGACATATTAAAATTAGTAAGGCAATGTTTCAGGTATGTAAATTATGTAATATCGTGTATTTTTTGCATGTAGAAAAATGTTAATGTAACGTCACGACTTTTATCCCCGTTCGGGGGTAGTCAGAGGCTTGAGTGGCCATACACCACCACATTGTGGAGGGATTAACCAACTCAAAGCCCACGTTTCACCAGATAGTCAGAACCCAACGTGACAGGTGGTGAACCTTGTCGCCGTGTATACAGGAACTGACTATTACCTAATCCCGAGGGATAGGTAGGTTTCCTCGCGATGTTTTCCCTCACCGTCAGCGAACTGTAAATTATGCACATAGATGAAAATTCATCCATTGGTGCATGCCCCACCGGGGATCGAACCTGGGACCTTCTGATTGCTAGCCCAACCTGTTCACCCCTAGGCTACAGTCGCTCGTTGCATGTAGATTGTAGGTAATAACAAATTAATGACTTTGTGTATTTTATGGTCGCAAGTAATAGGTTGTAATAAGCTTACAAATATTTTATGAGCTCAAACGGAGGCTCTAACATGAGCTGCGTTCGGAGTCGCTAGTCGCAAGCGTCTACGTAAAATTTACATGGTAAATCGTCAGTTCCTCGGCCGGCGACAAGGCCGGCAACGCCAGCGCAGCGCACCAATTTCGCGTGGCAAAGAATAAAGAAGAATAGGTATGCGAAGCTGATAGCCAACCTCCAGTAGTAGTGAGGCACCGCTAGAAGACGAAGAAGGGTACAAACAAGTACTTTACGTAGGCGCTAGCGACTAGCGAGCGTAATACACATGGTAGAACTTCAGCTACTTTGAAAATGTATGATAAACTGATATGAATCAATAGATCTTTAAATAAACTTCCTTAGGGCTGTATCACACCTGGCGACGGGTTTGGCGACCGTCGCCAAGTAGAGTCCTGTCATATTTTGACATAATTCAATACGAATTATTGGCGACGGTAGCCAGCGACGTCGCCGGCCACGTATCCAAACAATTGCTATTACCTGTCAAATTCAATACGAATTCGTTGGCGACGGCGGCTGGCGACGCGCTTGGCGTCCGGGTGAGATAGAGCCCAGTGTGGCAAAAACATTTGTACAAACGTTTGTGCCAATACCGCCAATACCAAATGCACGTCAATTTGCTGTAGAGTTGGCCATGGACCAATTACTAAGGGGACTGGCCCTAAGCAACTCGGCCGAGTGGTCGGCCTAGTACTAACATCGACATAAAACGAAGCTAGTAGTTCAACTATTTACCGGTAGATAGAACAATGAAAATGAAAAAACAATGACCGCGTTTTTTTTCATACATATATCTAATAAGGGCACCTCTTTCTTTAGTCTTTACTCTGTGAGTGTTGGCTGTCCAGTTGGTAGTCTATACATCAACAAAATCTTCCCAACACACGGATGTCGATAAACCATCTTCATTCAGAACCACACGACCTACTTATCAGTAACATGTGTACCCACTACTGGCAATACTGCTCTAAATCAAAAGAAACACCGGCTGGACCAATTGACAAGACGCACACGCACCAAAATAAACCCAACGAATGATGTAAATGGGTTACTAGGCCTTTGGAGTATTACGTGTTTTGTTATCTTTCTTTATCCTCGTTATGTAACTTTAAATAGCACCTAGAATTAGTCACATGATAATAATATACAGGGTATAATTTTGAATATTTCTTGAGATTTGTTTTTAATGGACGGAAAAAATGTTGTCATCATATATACGGAATTTCATGGGGGTGCAGAATAGGGTCAAAATTAAGGCAGCTCAACTCACTGTACTGATTGATGCTGGGGGGTTACTCCGAAATACGTCGCTGACGGATCGTCCGAAGTACGGATTCGATTTACGATCAAAACAATGTCAAATCGTAGAGAAAAACGAAAGAAGAAATGTCAAATCACGACAATCCGTCAGCCGAAACGTTAGGTTCGTATTTCGGAGTAGGCCAGCAGGTTCGATTTCGAAATATTTCGAAAATGACCCTGGTCTTTGTCCTGGTGAAGTGTTATTTAGTTTGAGACTTACGGTTACGCTACAGTCACATTAACAGACGACAAAGTTTTTCTTGGTTTTTCTATACATTTTGATTGCTATTGTCGTCTTCATAATAATTGAACTTCAACTAAGAATGACTGAATGACAACCAAGCACTGTGCGTAACAATCTTGCAAACACATCAAGACAGTCATCTCTTTGTCCGATCTTGCGCTCAGCTGATTCATGCGCCGGCGCATGTGGTGTATGACACACGAATTCATCGTTGACGGTGAGTCACTCGCACCTTCAACAGTCTACTTACTTACCTGAGAATTAATAAGTTAGTCATGAAACTAGTAAGAATAATTCTTTTTAGAGTTCCGTACCCAAAGGGTGCTAACGGAACCCGTAACCCTATTACTAAGCCTCCGAAGTTCGTCCGTCTGTCAGCGAGCTGTATCTCACGAACCGTAATAGGTACCTATAGAGTTGAAATTTTCACAGAATGTGTATTTCTGTTGCCGCTACAACAACAAATATTATAAATAAAATCAAATTTATACGGTGGTGTGGAAACCTTTATGTGCGAGTCCGATACGCACTTGGCCGGTGTTTTTCTATACGCACAAATTATATATCAACGAAAAGAAAAAAAATATAACTAAAAGGATTCTACGAAAGAAAATATTTATATTTCGTAATTTTCAGCAACGCAATGTGAGCAGTCACCATTTTGATTTTTTCGATATTTTGCACCAATTGGTATAATGGTAAAAGGTATAGAACCCAGAAGCATTTTTTCAGGTGGCAAACAGGCCATTGTAGGTATAAAATAGTGTACAATTTGCCATAAAGGTATTTTACGTAGACAAATATCATGGTAGAGCTACTGATCTTCCATAACTTAATCGACTCGTCGGTAAAGTTAGGGTAATGTTTAACCGAAGGTATGACCTTAGATGTTTCTCGCGTTGCTCACAGGATTATGACTCATGTTTGGAGATTCCATTTATTTTTCGGTCAACGAACTGCTAAAAAAGTAATTTTGAAGGATTTTAATGTGAGGAATGAACCCGAAACGATACATTTTGGTGTATATTTTGAGCAAAGTTTTAAGGGTTACAAGAATCTAGTACAAAAATAGGCAGAATTGAAAATTAACCTAACTCTATACTAAGATTTCGAATAAACGGCAATTTTGACTTGCAAACCAAGAATATTTATCGCTATTTGTGGGCTTTTAGTATTGGCGCTAATTCCCTGGTCGGCAAATCAAAGACTTTCTGTCTTGTTTATTTATACGATACGACCGTAGGAAGGATACAAGACTAGTTGGGCAAGAGCAGAATCAGCACCAACTGTCTCATTCGATAAATGCAAGATACAAGTATTAATAGACATAGTACTAATTACTCTCTTTGTGATATTCCAAAATACGCTGCACGTCTAATGCAGGCATCTGTTTACACAATGGGGTGCTATTAAAAACCGAATGTTTGTCGGATATTTACGAGGAGCGATCAATCGGCTATAAAAGCGGTGTAGTGGGTTACATCGGCACGGATAAGTACCGATTTTGATGTAAACCGATTATGTACAGGGGGTCTAATAGCGCCACTACGCAACATTGTCAACGAAATTAATTTTTCTGATTTTCTAGCAGAAGCCTTAGCAATTCCGCTAAGTTTCGGTAAAATGGTCACGAATGGCGTAAACTGTAATTATTTTACAGTAACGAATTGCTAAGGATTCTGCTAGAAAACCGTAAAAATTGCCGTAAAAATTTAAAACCGTAAAAATCTACCGTATTTTTACAAAATATCTTTGATCAATACAAAAATAATACACAGGAATTAATATTTATGTTATTACCACCATGACAGTAACACGGGGATTCATACGAAACACCTCGCCAGTTTCCGCCAGATGGTGTGGTATGTTTTCAATAACACCCCGCTAGAATGTTCTTTATTAACATCGGCTATGCGCGCGCGCATGCGACTGTTTTCTTTCCATTTTGAAGCCCGAGGGACTGTAGGGTTGGCGATGATTATGGAACACCCTTGTGGTTTTAGGGAAATTAATTTAAATTATTTTTTATTTAATTATTTTGGAACGACGCCTGCTTTTGGAAATCAGGGAGAACTTTTATTGTTTGATTTATTATTTGCCATGTACTGCGTGTACGTAAAAGCAAAAAATACGTTTGGCAAACGTTCGAAATCTAAATCTATTAGATTTTTTATCCACTAAACATCTGATTTTGTCTTTCAAAAGTGCCCGTACATCACTCAAATTATCTCACTTCGAAGTAGCAACCCTAAATCTTAAAGGATTACGGCAACACGCGTGTTATTACACTATTGCAGTTAAAATTAACTGCCGGACCATTTTCAAGTTCATATCCACGAGATTTATTTACAGGCATCCTCAATGTTTCAGGAAATATATGTTACTAAATCAAAGCTCTGAAACGGATTCCTGTGAAGGTTAGCGATTAATAATAATAAAAAGAGGATTTAACTTAGTTGAAGGGGCTATTGAGGTTTATATACCTAACCTCATGACTAGTATTTAATAACCTAATTCATCCCACTGCTGGGCAAAGGTCTTGGCCAATACTTTTCATCTTTCTCGTTCCTTAGCCATTTCCTTCCAATCTTTGTCGAAGGCGTCTAGGTGGTCGCGCCATCGCTCTCTAGGCCGCGGCGATCTCTGGAACTCATTACAGCCATAGTAGGTAATTTATATAGAAAATAATGAATTTCTCTCTGTTCCCCAGGCGTGTGCCCCTCGCTACGTGTCGTTCGTGTCTGCCCGGCTGAACCAGCGGGACCCGGTCGGCTCGTGCTATGTGGCCAACTCCCCCGACCTGGCCGACGTCAAGGAGTTCTCCCCGTGCAGGACCTGTGAGTATCCACATGCTTGGGGCTGGTGCCGGCGCATGCTTGGGTGCATGCGTGCACGGTGGTTTAGGAGGAAATCAAATAACTCCTATTAGTACCTAGGTATTTACATTCGTCATATCACTTATACCTAATGTGTGTTTATGGGGTGCGCTTGTAGTTTTAAAATCTACATTGTAAAGGTTTAAAAACCGATAGATACTTTTAAATATTGTAGATTATAAAGTAGAAGAAAACATTTTACTTTTTATTTTTATTTACTTTTATTGTCAATAATATTGCAAACATAAAAAATGTGTTTGGGCGCCAATAAAGCCGTCATGACGTACAATAATGGCGGGTGAGAAGCGCGCGAAAAGCGACTCACTTCCGGCGGTAATGGCGGCCGGCGGCGGAATTAGCGTGACGACCCCGCAACGCACACTAAACATGATTTACGAACAGTTTTTGTGTAAACCGATATATTTTAAAGGGTCATATTACAAATATAGCCATTGTGCTCCGATTATGGTTTTTACGAAACGTTGAACGTAAAAAATTTAATGATTCCGCCCACACGAAGTCAGTATGACTTCATCAAGAGATTGCAAAACTTTGAACGATACGGAACTCGAGTAATGTTTTATAATATTCGTATTTTCGGTTTTATTCGGATATTTATGATTCGAAATTTGAACTGAACTATTAATAATATTGGCGGCTATCTCCTCTTTGATGAATTGAGTAATTCCTAATTTGAAAAACGTCATTTGACAGCACTCAATTTTAACGATGAGAGAGTGTTTAAGTAGGGCTGCAAAAAATATTTTCCCGTAAAAATTGCGCAATTATTAATTCAATATGGTTAGTTGAAGGCTGGCAAATGGAAATTAACTTTTATTTAAATTCGAAGCTAATATTGTGAGGGTTTTAATTAATCGATTTCGATTTCACTCACACATTTTTTTAAAATGTTCACCACACAATTGCACTGGGTTTTTGGTACAAGTACACATACATGATACCTATGTATTTATTTACATACAATTTTAACAATGTATGCTTTCTTTAGGGTACCGTACAGTGGACGAGGGTGAGTATGTAATGAGGTAAACTGGATGTGTAACGCACTGTAACCGTAGCTGTCCATACACTTCATCAATAATATGAAAAATTAAAAAAAAAATGTTCATCTCATTATAGCCCCTGGGTTGCCTTTTTGTAAATATACCTACTGTCAAAAACGCCGCAAAAAAGTTACAGTATTATATTTTTATATGAAAAACAAAATTAAAAAAAAAAAGTTTGTTTTTATTTACAGAAAATAATACAATTGGCAACCCTAAATTGAAATAAATAATTCTTGGCGTATTATTTCCTTTTAATTGAATAATGTTAAAGAGATCTTTTTATTAATGCACCATACCTTACCAGATAATCTTATAACAAAGTATTCTATTATATTCTAATAATATAATTTGTATTGCATTGCATGTACCGATGTATTTTATGTATCTGTGTCGTATTGTGTCTTAATATTTTCACACGAAATACACCTTGATGGCAATATTTGTAATACATTATACAGTACTCTATCACTTTTAGTAGGTAATTGCCATGTTTTTTTTTGTAATCATTATGTATTTAGGAACTTATGACATTTTAGCTAATTTACAATAGTTTAACAGGGCATTTCTGGCAACAAAAGTGATTTGTTAAGCCAGTGTAAGTCGAGCATAACTTTCTATACAAGGGGTAAATGTCTTGTAATAAAATATCACTCCCTGTATATTGTGTGACTTCATGTTTGTTAATTTATACGTTTCAATGTTTTCAGCGAGCCACGGGCAGCGCAAGACTGGCATGTGTCAAGCCGGTTTCTCAGCTGCATTGTCGAAGGTAAGTTCTTTGCAGAGTACTACGAATACGGATATTTTCGAATACTTACTGAATTTAGTATATTTTTAAATTAAATACTTAGTACTTTACCAAATCTTTTTTTGACATATTGTGAAATCGTTTTCTAAAAATACCTATTTTAAAGTTATTTTGGAATTCATTTCATCTACGTTAAAGGATAAAAAATATGTCAACATCACGATCATTATTTTTGATTATTTGATAAAATATTTGAGTAGATAGGAACTTACTATGTATTACTGCAAGAGCTCTATCATAAGTTTTAAGTTTGCTAGAGTCACACTTCGCTACGTATTTTTTTATAAATAAGTATACGTAGAGCAAATTGTTAGTTTCTTCTGTACAATGTTATTGTCATATATAACAAACGATTACTATACAGGCTAATGTATGGAAAAATGAAGTCTAGTCAGGCCAATAAATTTGTATATTTTATTCGGCATCTTAATTATTTTTAGAAGGTAGAGATTTTTTCGTAAATGTTGCGATATTTTTTTGTGAGTCATTATGAATTCAGTGTTGCAAGCTATTTATTATGTGACAAGCATTTCATTATCTTTTTGTGACGGCAATTGCGTCTCGAATAATTTGGCGATAACTGACTTTTATCAGAAACGATTTTAACACGAGAAAGTGACGTTACGAAATAAACCGTAAGTGGCAACATTAAAACTCAATTATTGTGAACATTACTCATCTTCTGTCAAATTAGCTTTAATATGCCGTTGGAAGGAAATATTTGCAGCGTCTGAAGCTGGGATGAGGACTTTCAGTTGATGAGAATATTAAAAAAATATAAGAGCTTATTAAAAATCAATATTAATTTTATTGATAAGTACCTATAATATTGGTTTCGCGCATTGGAGCGCCGCGATAAGTAGGTAATTTATCTATGGTTAGGTAATTTTAAGAAATACTTCTAGTGAGGTACCTATGAGTATAAAAATACCAATAAAATTTAAAAAAAAACTAAAAAAAAGAGACCAAACTTTTGTTACATTGTAAAGCATAGCCCCTACGCTAAATTCTTTCCCGATGAACTAACTCGTGTAGTTCTTATGCAAAACACGACTTTAAAACATTACCCATTTATTTTTTGCTCTAAAAACACACTCCTGCGACTGTCATGTAAAACATCGTGATTTTACGTTCGTGGGAATAGAATTATTTTTGCCCATAGCGGAATTATCATCGTGATCGCATCGCGCTGCGCGGGCGCACGTGATCCGAATGCGCGCGCGTCCACCGCGCAGCCACCGGAGCCTTATGAATTATTAACCACTTATATTGTTCTCCAACAAAAAAGTAATGCAAGAAACAACTCCTATTTTGAGAATAGTGAATTTTATTGCAGTTTTATTATGTTGCTGCATTTGGGATACAATTGAGATTTACCACTAAATTCTGACAGCACAATCCCTTAGCGTGCCTAGTATGGGTGTGCCTGGAAAAGGGAGCCTTAGTTTGTTGTCCTTTTGTATGTTTATGCTGTTGTTGGTATAATTTTATATACGCACTAGCAGGTACAAGGTACAGTCAGCAACGAAAGTCGCTGAACATTCTGAATTTTACAAATCGGTTATACTCTTTATTCTACAAACGTTGGTAACCTTTATAATACCAAACATTAGCAACATGTCTACATATTGTTTCGATAAAGAAAAATCATGGATTTGATGCAAAACAAAAGTGTGCAAGCTATTTGAAAAACTGAGAATGTTCAGCGACTTTCGTTGCTGACCGTACAAACTACCAATGAATGTAGATGCAAACTACAAACATTAATTTACCGGTAATTTCATTCTAACAGCGGAAGTCAAATTGGACTAAGTTATTTTTGTAAAATTAAAACTAAACGTAGATTTTTTTTTTTTACTTTTAAAACGTCAAAATTAATACAGTTTAATAATTTGAATATTCAAGTCCGCACTCACTATTGAAATTAATCTATTAATATTAGACGTGTGTCGTTACATTATTTTCACGAAACGTAACGTAACCGGTTACGTCAAAGCCGTCACCGGTTATTTAATAGGTGATTTTTGTAACTGGTTATTTTTGTAACCCTATGCTTTTCGTCACTACTAGCTTCTTGTATACAAAAATAAAAACATTGTTATTTGTTACTTTTAGATGTCTATGGGTGACCGGTGACATAATACCTATGATGTAGTTCGGGCTACAGCTAAATAACTTGTTACAAAAATCACCAGTTACTCGTTCGTCGCGTAAACAGTGATTCGGTGAATTAGCTCGTAACCAGTTAATGTAACCAGTGACGTGAAATAACGCTCACGCCTAATTAGTATTCAAAACACGAGCGGGTGAACACTTAATAATCATTATCCAAAGAAATAACAATAAACATGACACACTGGTGGCCGAAACGTTTGTTTTACACAAAAAAAGTGGAAAAAAACGTGTGCGGTCGGGGACCCCGTCAAGAACGAAGCTCCTCACGCATTTTCGTTTTTTTTTAACATTAATATTTTTTTATAAAGAAATAAATAATATTAATTCACTTTTTGACGAGCCCGTTGGCGTGGTTGGCGTGATGGCGCCTTTCATGCTGCAGGTCGTAGGTTCGATTCCTACCCGGGACATACATTTGTGTGCATATGTTTGTATGTCCCGAGTCTGGGTGTATATGTATATTAAGTATGTATTTACAAATAAAAAAGTAGTTTATGTAGTAATATCAGTAATAATAATATCAGTTATCTGGTTTCCATAGTACAAGCTCTGCTTAGTTTGGGATCAGGTAGCCGTGTGTAAAAAATGTCCCAGGATATTATTATTATTACTTAATAGATATTATCCAGACTATGCCGGACGGAACCGAACGTCTCGGTCGAGGCCGTAACGCTTTTTTTTCCTTCCGATTTCTACCAAGCAGTAGCAAGCAATAATAAATTAATATGTAAAAAACAGGAGCTTTCGAAAATAAATTTAATTTTGTACAATGTTTGAATGGGTTTTCAGCTTCGATCTTTGCTAAACGTCACTTGCACACTGCGCAGATAGATCGGGCTAGTTCTAACTCCATCCTAATATGGTCACGACAGATACCCACATAAGTCAGGATTTTATCACATCATCTAACATCTTTTACGCGTTTCCTAGTAAACACAACTTGATACTTTACCATTTGGGGAATCAGAGCGATCTCGCGCGAACTGTGAACTACGTGATATTTTTATTAAACAGCTTGATTTACATAGGTAGGTATGTTCCAAGAAAACGACCTCGTTTTAACTTTTGAAGTTGCGAATCGTGAGAGATAGTATTTTGCCCCCTAGACAAGTGGCTGACGTCTACAAGCGTTCCTTCAAATCGCTACGCTTCATGTATGGAAATGACATAAGTCATGTGATCTACATAGCGACTTGTAATGTCATTTCCATACATTGTGAAGTCTAATCTATTCTATTCGATTAGTGTTCATGCCACTTGTCTAGGGGGCTGGTCTGTCACTGGGACAGCGCCCAGTCCATAGTATGGTAGCCATATTAAAAGCGTCGCTTATTTTGCGACCATACAGTTGGTGTGTAATTCTGGCAATATTTATTTATTTATTCAGCTTGTTCCAGTCGTGAAAGAAAAATAGTTTCATGTAAATTTTCTAAAAAGTTTTTTAAATACTGAAATACCTATCGTAAACTCAATGTACAGTCTCTTTGATTTTTGTAGATCATCTAAAGAAATATCACCAACGTACATACACCTATCTATGTTCTTATTTATTTACTTACCATTAAAATCCCATCGACTTTGTACCCCATCAATTTTATAGAAATGTCCGTCGATACTCCAATACATTTGTAGCCGGTTGCAGAGGCAAGTAGGTGCGAACGCGGCCGCAATTCATTACTATTCATTACTACACCGTGTTGAATCCTAATGGGCTTGCAGTTTGCTCACGGGGTTGCCAATCTACTGGAAATATCGGCTACACCACGAAAATCATCACTATCACTACATAGTATAAAACAAAGTCGCTTCCCGCTGTCTGTCTGTCTGTCCCTATGTATGCTTATATCTTTAAAACTACGCAACGGATTTTGATGATGTTTTTTAATAGATAGTTTGATTCAAGTGGAAGGTTTATATGTATAAAACATGCATAATATAGTAGAGAAACACCGACATTAACGCGGGCGAAGCCGCGGGCATCGGCTAGTTATAAATAAATACTTATTTTCTCGCTCGCTGTTGAACTCCGCGGTTTACAATATTTTCCAAATCTACGTTTAAAAAAATAGGAGCCAATAAGTTTGGAAAAAGGTTGTAAGCTTCTTGGGAGAACAGCATTACTTGTCAAGATGACAGGGGACCACAAAGTCACTTTTTTTTTTTCTATGACTAAAGTTGCAAACAAGCTTACGGCTACGGTACGGCTTAGAGGCTACGGTAACGCCACAGCAGATACGCTGTGCAGTTACCGTAGCCTCTTTGGATGCTTGCAATACCAAAATCATCGCTTGCTGGCACGTTGCTGACCTGACGGGTGGTGGGACCGAGGCGAGGGAGGGCAAGGGAGGGGTAGAGCTTTCGGCTCTTTCACTACGTAAGTTGTATAAACTACTTTACGCCTATCTACTGTGAGAGGGTGGTACAACCCCACCCGGTTGATCTACGTTCTTAATTCCATCTCTAGGTTTAAGTTGTCTCCTAATGTGGAAGCAGGCAGATACTCCAGCAAACAACAAAGTTATATTAAGTACACTGGACCACAAAGAAAAAGGGTCGGATAGAAAATCTTCAATATCTTCAAAAGAACCTGACCTAGCTTTATGAAATAAAGACTAAACTAAAAAATATTTTAATGTGCTTAAATGAAAATAATAAAACCGGCCAAGTGCGTGTCGGACTCGCACATAAAGCGTCTGCACCAAGTAGAATAGAAACGTCAAGAATAACAAGTTTTTATTTTTCAATTTTATTTTATTTTTACAATTTTTTGTTGTAGCGGCAACAGAAATATACATTCTGTGAAAATTACAAGTCACTAGCTATTACGGTTCGTGAGATACAGCCCGCTGAGAGACAGACGGACGGACGGACGGTTAACGTAGGCTTAGTAATAGGGTTCCGTTGGCACCCTTTGGGTAAGGAACCCTAAAAAATGCATTGAAGCTTTTTATTTTTAATAAATGTAAGATAAATAAAAACGTGCTTGAAGATATTATTGAAAATTTTCTAACCGACCCTTTTTCTTTGCGGTCCAGTGTATATTCAGTCAACCTGCGAAGCCCAATAAAATTTTATGTGCCCGTTTTTCGAGACAGGCAATTTTTCCTTCTCGCCAAATCGAGCACAATTTCTCAACATTACGACGTCAAACATTCCTGTAAGTTTACAAACATGGTTTTGGAACGCGTCCGTAAGCGGCGGCCATTTGCAGACAATGGCGGTCGCGGGCGCGCGCGGGAAAATTGATGCGCCCGACCGCGCTGTAGATATACCCAGCTTTGGATTTATACCTGGATTTTTCACATAGATAAACGGATTCAAATCGCTTACTCGATTCTGCAGATACTACTCCACCAAGCCAACTAGGAACCTGTCAAATGTGACATCACCCGCATAAAAAGGCGGTGGCGGTGTGCGGCAGGTGTCGCGGGCGGGAAGTCGGAGGCGATGGCGGGTGTGCTGGCGGTATGCGGGCGGGGAAGCCGCATTTCATCCGAGTTCGTAGTTGGCTTGGTGGTGTAGTATACAGGATGGTGACGACATCATCACGATAATTGAAACCACATACTGGGTATTACATTAGTAGTTCGCACATAAAATAGTATTACATTATATTCAAAGGTATTGCCACAGGATTGCTTTTTTATTTTGACTATTTTAACTTTACGCCCATAAAGGTACCGCTAAAAATACCGACACCGAAGCGACGTTGCCCTGTTTGTACTTACAGGTCAGTCTATGAGGTTGGTAGACGTTTATAAATG
The DNA here is from genome assembly GCA_947859195.1 of Drymonia ruficornis. NCBI lineage: Eukaryota > Metazoa > Arthropoda > Insecta > Lepidoptera > Notodontidae > Drymonia > Drymonia ruficornis. The sequence continues at coordinate 13,769,170 of OX401908.1, forward strand.
GTGTTGTGTTTCGTTTAGACTATTTCCGCATTATTATTTTTTGGTAATTTTAATTTTGGACTATGATGTAAACTTAATTTTATAATTTTAATGTGTTGTGATTGACTAGCAGGGATCGTCTTTTAATTTATTGTCGTTATGTCGTCACCATCCTGTATAATGCTTGTTCATGCATGTCATCATTCATTTATTTTCAGTTGTTTCAGCATTTCAAATAAAAACCATTTTCACGGTTTCCACGTGAACTTCACACTAACCATTGTTAGATATTCATAACGTTTCACTATTACCGCGGAATTAGCATATCTTACATATTTACTAAACCTGAAAACGTGAATGTATTTTGAACCTTAACTAGGGATCTTTAACGTTTGATATAACGTGGAGTTCTTCACAGGTTCCAAAGGAGCGTAAATGCAAAACAGTCGCGATTTTAAACGCTTCTAATATTTAATTGAATATTCAATTATTCGCGGAGACTTTACGAATTTTATGGGCTATGTCGTGCCACAGGTGTTATGTTAGGCTATTGTTTGGTTTTAACGGTCCGGGTTTTTAAGGTGTCACCGTTAATATATTTATGGCTAAAGTCATAACTTAGCTGTTTATGTATATTTTCTTGATGTTTCTTGACTTGATTTGTAGATAGATTGGGTTTTATCAGAAAATTGGGATACATTTTAATCCTGCCTTAAAGTTACTTATTAAACTTATTAGTTTGTACATTTAACATAAAGAAGAACGTATAACCACATTGGGGAATCCACGAAACTTGAGGAATATTTTTTTATTCATTTTTCCAATGATTCGCTGAAATAAAGTGGGCATCGTTGTGACATCCTGCCCCCACGTGACACAGCGAGTGCACGGTGCACGGAACGCATGCGCAACTCTGTAACTCTGTATATGGTGCGCTGGGAGCCGCACGCGCATAATATATTTCACTAACCTTTGCCCAAGGATTTGCCTGCATTTAAAACATGTACCTCTGGCTCGATACCGAATCCTATCATAGTCCTAATTTGAGGTGGCTCCTAGAAAATCATCCAATTGAAATAAAAGGTACCTATTGCTACTAATTCAAGAAGTAGCCTACGTATCCCGTTAAACGCCGCCAATCGTAGCTAGCATATAAACAGCATCAGAATCAGCATCAACAGCAACTAGCAGCATTGTGTCTCCAAAACATTCTTTCATCCGCAGCCTCAGATTAACTGTAACGTCTGTTTCCGCAGCCATTAAAGCTTTCGAGGGTGAACATTCCTTAATTCATAATCCTGACTATGTGATCAAAGCTTAGTCGGTGCAATATTCAAAACCAGCTCCAATAAAAACGATGCCGCTAATTACTGATCGCGGTTCATACCACGAACAACACACGTGTTTATTCTGCTCCTAAAATAGAATTCTGCAATCAGGCGATCTGCAAGACAGCTACAATATGTTTATATGCACATGTTTACATGTTTTTTGTAGCGTTTTTTCATTGTCAAGTGCGTAATTTGAACCGTTGGTTGGTTATCTTGTGCGTTCACACGACGGGATCGTTGAGATGTCTGCTTTTTGTCCTTTCGTTTGGAGGGTTAAGACATGAAATGTTGCGGGAATAAATACATATCGCCAGACTTATACACCAACTGTATGGTCCCAAACTAAACAACGCTACTACTATGGCCAGCAATCAATAATATGATAATAATGGACTGGGATCGATCCCAGTGACACCCAGACCAGCTATTATTTTTATAAGGTTGGCCAATTTTTCTACGATAATACACTTCTTTTATCTGTCCAAGTCATCAGAATTTGATTACATCAGTAGACTTTTTAAAAATCCAAAATCGTCATTCGCTTTTAACTTACGATCATCAGGCTATCGTTCGCCACTACTCGGGAATCCTTTGACAAATCATTTCACATAACTTAAAAACATATGATATTTTGCAGCTCTTGTCTTGATATCCTTGTAATCACAGAAGATCGGCGTAAAGCAGCTATTACAGCTGCGTTTCGTACGATGAGTGTGAGAGCCGTAAGCCCACCCCCCTCCCCCTCCCTCCATCCCACTCCCCTTCAGGTCGGCAATGTGCGAGCAATACCTTTGGTATAGTAAGCATCTATAGGCTACGGTAACTGCTTAACATCAGGCGGGCCGTACGCTTTTTTGCCACCGCAGTCCTATAAAAAAAAAAAAAAAAAAAAAATGTAGTAAACACAAAGAAAGATCTTATACAGACTTATTAACTGATGTTGTAAAGTCATGGATGATATCCCATCTTCCAAATTTCAGGTTCCGTAGGTAGTTTAACCACGAAACCCACAAGTAGTTGAATTTACAATAACCTAGAAAGGACTCTAGCGAATGAGTGAGTGAGTGGTGTCTTAGGCTCGTATTAATAAATCGATCTCAAGATTAAGATCTAACTTGAGATGTTGCTTTTGACCGAATTTCGATACATTAAATGTCAAAACTGCATCTTAAGATCGATCTCAACTTCGAGATAGATTTATTAATACGGGCCTTAAAGTACTTACTTTAAGACACCACTCACTAGAAGTCCTCAAATCTCTCAAAGGATATAATGCACTTATAAACCTATATCCTTTATCTGAGGCGATGCAATTAGGACAGATACGGACTCATCACCATATAATAAACCGGAGCAGATCCCACACTTGGAACATTCCGTCTCAGTAATGGAACAGCTTGACACACTCGCGTTTATGGCTTCAAAGTAATGGGACATAAATTAATAATGTATGTTTATTACTAAGAAATGGTGTGACGACTCTATAATGTGGAATGTTATCTGTAAACACGGTCATATTAGTTGTAGGTAGAGATATTTAAAATCAATGATTTTGAAGTTTAATTTTAGCAATGAAATATGGTAGCTAGCTTTTAGCTCTCTCGACATTATTAAAAATCCAATGTGCTCTACGCTAGACTTCATCTTTTCTTACCATATTTTTAATTACACGAACTGATTAAAAAAATAAATGATAAATACTTAAAAGAAATATTTTTATGTTTCAGGATGGACAGCGATTATTCATGGGCGCTCCAGGCAGTTTCTTCTGGCAAGGTAACTAATATATGTATTGAATAGTTCAATAATTTAGGTTGATTGATACTAATGAATAGAGTATTATCACCTGATTTTAATAATTAATAGAAAAGTAGCTATGTAGGCAGCTACTGCGCATGACAATGATAGTGAGAGTGAGAATCATCTTAGTATAGTTTGCAAGTGATGATATTAACTCGAGTAGATATATCATTATATGTATAGGAAGTTTAAACAATATTTACAAAGGGCAAATGAACCAAGAAGTTGAAACATCTAATACTTCAGTAAATAATGAAGTTTGGTAAAATGGAAGAGCAGATACAGTTGACAACGCTTCAAAACTCCATGGATCTTGTAAATACCAAGATTAAAAGTTTTCACAAAATATCGGCGACAAGACTGCAATGGAATAATATATTGACACTAAAATTATCCACAGGGCGAACGTTATCCATAGATCCGAAAGAATCGTTCTTCTACTATATGCCGAAAATACCGGAAGAAGGTAAACATGTCCTAACGTATCGCCGATTGACATTTTAACTTCTTAACAGCAATAACATAGCGACAGGCTTAAGAGCGCCTAATCCTGATCCGGTTGTTTTAAATTTTCATTTTTGTTGTTCGAGTATTATGTGGTAAGCTTTCGTTTTAACGCAGAAATTAACATTCGATGTCGTAAAATGTTTACGATAGAATTCTAACTCTCGCTTGCTTTCTAAATTTATAATACCTAACGCAAAACAATTGATATTAAACTTTACAACTTGGGGATAACAGTAGATGAATTGTTTTCTCGTAAAAACTTTTCCATTGTAAAAAAATCTTTAAATAATTTCGATCTCTCCTACCTATATTCTTTCTTAATTCTCATAATTTGGGGTCTTCTGTTACAAAAGTGATGAGACTCGAACATATAAAATGACGAATTTAAGACGAATACTGTAATTCTATTCGTGTCGGATATTTCTTAGCAACGGCTCATCAAACGGATGCCGATCTCAAAATAGCCGCCACGGATAGCCATGACATCATTAGCTTTCCTCAATTCATGGTGTAATTCTAAGGTTGCCCTATGGGTTTTACCAAATATCTATTGCATATTCCCGCAAAATATTCTCACTGAAACCATTAATTTCTATAAAATACATTAGCAGTAGATGTAATAACGACTTCAGTAATGCACGAAAGAAAAAACTAGAATATAGAATTAGACTCTAGTCCATTCCATTCGATATTTGTGCTAACAATTTGTATATGGATGATGTTATGTAAAGACACGAATGCAAGACGCAAGTGTTTAGCTATACGATGTTGGAAGACCTCTCTCTACTTGATAAGAGAACTGTTATAATCAAATTGCTAGGACTGTTACGGCATGTTCATGACATTTTTCAATCGAATGATACATTTAACTAAATACATAAAACAACCAATAGGTAAGAACATGTAAATAGGAATGACAAACCCTTATAATATACCCAATATTAAAAAGGTAAAGCGGTGTTCATTAATATTTGATGATAACACACAATGTGTCCATGCTTTAAAATTGTACTAATTAATTTAAGATTTAAATAATGTAATTGGTTTATCTCTAACGGAACAGAGTCATCATGGTTATCAATAACATGTAAACGCTGAAATGTATTTTGGTGTAGGTTAAATAATCTTACATCATGATACTAAAGAAATTAATATGATCTATTATTCAGTTCCGTCAGGGCTATTTCCAAACTCGATTCATTATATGCATAAATTGGTCGCTATAACACGGATTTTGGTGATATATTTAACATGGAATATCCCTGAATCTTCACGCTTGTTACGGTGTGATACACGTGTTGGAATTCATTATGTATTATGCTAATAACACTGAGAGCGTTACAAGGATGGTTGGTAGCCGTAAGTCGAACATTATCAAGGTCATTATCATCTGGAAATGCTGTCTGCTGCTGACTTCTGAACGCTTAATCATCTCATGACGTTCATGATACATTTGAACACGAATGACTGTCAATAAACTTTTCATTTGGACGATTTTATTTTAGACTCCCTAAAGCAACAATTACACATTTTTCAACTTCAATGTTTCCTGTTTTATGTATTACTTCATCTAATGCCACACCCCAATGGTGGCGTCTTCGTCAGGCGCATGCCTCGCGCGAGCACTCACTTTTGACGTCGGAACGCATACACGTAATGTCATAATATGAGTGCTCGGGTGAGGCATGCGCGCCATATGGACACATCTATTTATTTCATTTCAACCTAAAATCATCCAAATGAAATTAACCACTCAATTCAACAATATATTTTCACGGTAAACTCTATTCTAGGTCAACTGATGACGCAAAGTATGGCTGGTAAACCAGCGTTGATCGCGACTCCTGAAGCCAGTCCGAAGTACGATGATTCCTACATGGGTTACTCTATAGCTGTCGGAGATTTCGCTGGTCAGGGCATCCAGAGCGTAGCTGTGGGTGTGCCTAGAGGAGCTGAGCTGAAAGGTTTGGTAAGTATTTAACGAAGTTGGTTAAATAAACTGTGAAAGCCATAGAGATTTTAAGATGTATGATTTTGGCATGTACATTTAGAAAATAACCCTTCAGTATTAAATTCTGAGCGATTCCAATGTAGCTTACCGAACCAAAGTAAAATGTTCCAGTAAATGTTTATATCTACGTATGAAATTTGATGTTTATATTCTAGGTAATCCTCTATACATGGGAGCTCCAAATCATCAAGAATATCACCGGAAGCCAAATCGGCGCTTACTTCGGGTACAGTATCGCATCTGGTGACATTGATGGCGACGGCTTCGATGACGTCATCGTCGGTGCTCCTATGTTCACCAGGCCGAGGACTGATGGCTTCGAACACGGGCGCATTTACGTCATCTACCAAGACAGGGATAGGGTAAGTTGAACGTCTTTGCTTATCTGATTTGGTAAGCGAAGCCTCGACAAGACTTAGTGGCTTACCTATCACATATAACAAGCTTTGGTTGCAATATAAATAACAAAATTATATCTTTCCTTTACAGTCGTTCACTAGAAGCCACGCTAGGACAGGCGAAATATCACGAGGCAGATTTGGATTTTCAATCACATCTCTCGGTGACATCAACTATGATGGTTTTGGAGGTAAGTCTCGAAGACCAAAAACCTTTTTACACAATGATAACTCGAACCCAATCCAACACTTCAATACATTAAACGGTTGCATTCATAACGACAACTTGCATATATCTTATAATTGATGGAATCAGGCGTAACTTTGCGGAAATCCATTGTTAAACAATTGTAGCTCAGTCGTAGTCCAGCTTTCCTGAGGATGCCTCGTTTAGAGGCGAAACACGTGTTAGGCTCAGTCGTAGTCCAGCTTTCCTGAGGATGCCTCGTTTAGAGGCGAAACACGTGTCGAATTTATTTAGGATTCGCTTTGTCTGCGGAGAATTGCTAATAGTTAGGGTCCATGACTCATGACAGACATACTTTCGACTGACAGGGAGTTAGGTCTTGTTGGCTTCTTCTATTATCGATCAATTCATTTGGTTTATAATATTGGAGGTTGACAATTCCGAGGGTGAGTGGTGGGTCCCTCTCTACAATTGTTTTTCATATATCTTGTTTCATCATAAATTCTTCCTACTTTAATAAATAAATTTTGTTTTCAGACATAGCAGTTGGCGCTCCGTACGGCGGCGAGAACGGCCGAGGGGTGGTCTACATCTACCACGGCAGTGAGCTCGGCCTCCACGAGAAGTACTCGCAGGCCATCACTGCAGAGGAGATCTCACCCTCACTGACTACCTTCGGTTTCTCCCTCTCCGGCGGAGTGGACTTGGACAATAACAACTACACTGACCTTGCTGTGGGCGCTTATAAGTCTGACAGCGTTGTGTTCTTGAAGTAAGTATTTCTTGTCATCATCTAGCTAAACTTTTTTTACGGATAGCATATAAGTAACCTTTGGTGATTCCAATAGAATAAGGTCTATTTCAAACAACTTCTCATTGTCTATAAGGGGGCGTCCATACATTACGTGAGGTGATTTTTGAGATTTTTGGACCCCCCCTCCCCCCTTGGTGAGATATCGTGAGATTTTGCTCGGCTCCCTCCCTCCCCGTCTAATCTCACGTGAGAATTTTCAAAAGCCATATTGTAGGCCAGAAACATGTTTTACTTAATTTAACCCAGGTTTCTTGCAATTTTACACTATTTCTTGCGGTAAAAAAATATTACGTGAGATTTGCCGAGACCCCCCCTCTCCCTCACGTGAGATTTGGTGAGATTTGGCTCGACCCCCCCCCCCCCCCAAATGCCTCACGTAATTTATGGACGCCCCCTAAGGACTTAATGATGGAGTGCCAGCATCTTTATTCATGAAACTTTTCACAGGTCTCGACCAGTAGTTAAAGTGTCAGCAGAGGTGAAGTTCCTTGGCGAGACCAAGCTGATCTCGCTGACTGACAAGAAGTGTCCGCTCGCCAACGGCACCATGGTTGCGTGTGCGCAGCTCATGTTCTGTCTCACTTACGGCGGCGTTAACGTTGACCAGCAAATTAGTGAGTATTATTGTGTGTAGTTTATTATTTTCTTTATTGATATCATTGAAAACATTATTGATTTTATTACTGGTATTTGTAACTTCAGTTACTATAATATCAAAATTATCTAATAGTACTTATTCGAAGTTCCAAACATCACCTAACGTTTCTATAATCATTATTTATCAATCATAATTTCATGAGATATCGATAGTTTCAATAATCTATTGTTTGTTTCCAAGCGGAGGGATATATCTGCTACTTCGGTGAGTGGTCGAGGTAGTGATGTGATTGGCTAAATTCTACACTATCATTATTGTAACAAAATTGGAGATATAATAATGAAATTGTAAATAAATACCACTCTGTGTTAGTTGTAGTTGATGTGGCAAAAATACTGTACATAGTAATATTTAATACATAATGAAGATTTAATTTAGGCTGGCTGAGGCTTCTTTTAGAACAACTGGAAGCCTAATGTAATGTAATGAATGAGCGACTGTAGCCTAGCGGTGAACAGGTTGGGCTAACAATCAGAAGGTCCCAGGTTCGATCCCCGGTGGGGCATGCACCAGTGGATGAATTTTCATCTATGTGCATAATTTACAGTTCGCTGACGGTGAGGGAAAACATCGTGAGGAAGCCTACCTATCCCTCGGGATTAGGTAATAGTCAGTTCCTGTATACACGGCGACAAGGTTCACCACCTGTCACGTTGGGTTCTGACTATCTGGTGAAATATATACTTAATGATATTTTAGATTTAGTTTCGTATTAAACTTCGTAGAACATAGAGTTAGCAAGACGCATACCAATACAAAGAATATTCGTTATTACTGGTCCAATTGATATGTGGAATAGTTTCAGAAATTCCGTAGAAAAACGGCCACCATACTAAATGCTAATGTTGATACTTTAAAAGCATCAATAACATTTATGTACTTAAAACTAATTAATAAATAATGTTATGTTCCAGAATTCGAAGTGACGTTAGACCTAGACTCGAGGCAGAAGACCACAAAGCGCCTGTTCCTCGCTGAGACCAGGGAGACCACATACAAGACCCAGATACTGTTGTCGCAAGGACAGCAGGAATGCAAAGACATCGTAGTTTATTTGGATGTAAGTATAGTTTATATAGGGCTTAAACGATTTTCACAAAAGTAAATAAGATGGCAAAAGCTTCGCTGAAAATCTTGGAAAACCCTATAAGTAGAATATCTGAGTCAGTTTCTGAAACAGCTACATGTGGGGGATTAGGGACCACAAAACAATAGCGCGCTTTATACCTACAGAATGAAAGAAAGTATGAAGCTAGAAGCTTTCAATATTCATAATGGGTCGATATCAATGCACCTATTACCGTGTTAATTTTGACGAGCCCGTTGGCGGGGTTGGTAAGATTCCGCCTATCACGCTGCAGGTCGTAGGTTCGATTCCTACCCGGGACGTGCATTTGTGTGCATGAACATGTCTGTATGTCCTGAGTCTGAGTGTAATTGAGTATAATATATTAAGTATGTATTTACAAACAAAAAGTAGTATATGTAGTAATATCAGTTATCTGGTTTCCATAGTACAAGCTCTGTTTAGTTTGGGATCAGGTAGCCGTGTGTAAAAAGAATGTCGCAGGATATTTATTTATTTAATTATCCAAATTAATTCCGTGTTAATTATCTTTAGGAGGAGATCCGTGATAAGCTGACTCCAATAGAAGTGAAGATGTCATACGAGCTGGTGACGCAGCCGTCCGGGAACATCGTGCCGCCAGTTCTGGACCAGACGCGGAGCATCGTGCACGCAGACTCGCTCAACATACAGAAGAACTGCGGCCCGGATAACATCTGCGTGCCGGATCTAAGGATGGCAGCTACCACGTGAGTCACTATAAGCCCTAAACGCCAAGCGAAGGGTAGCTGCTCGTTTTTCGTATCGGTGTTCATTAACCTCGTATGTACCTAGGTCCTGTAATTTTGGCAGAAAAGAGATTGAGAAATAAAAAATAAATAATTTAAAAAATTAAAAACACGACTTCCCTGCCAAAAAATGAACTAAAAAGTATAAAACAAGTGCAGTGTCATTGCAGTCGGGGGACCGTTCTGTGGAACATATTATATCTAAGAGGGCCCACGACTGCAATGACACTGAACTTGTTTTATACTTTTTAGTTCATTTTTTGGCAGGGCAGTCGTGTTTTTAATTTTTTAAATTATTTATTTAGTATTTTATCCATTTTAGTGACAGCAGCTAATAAAATGAAAAGCTTGCTTTGCATGTACACCCTACCTATGTTAAATGATGCCTATAAATTCTACAGTTTTGGAATGTGCTCATCAAGGCCTTCAATTTGATACCCATATTGTAATAATGGAAGAAAAAAATATTTTTTTCACATTTGAAAATTGAGCCATAATGCCGCCAAATTGTTTTTTTTTTTCAAAAATAATATACCCAGTGTTACCCGGAATGATGTAAGGATTCTAACGATACCCCATACATCCAAATCCGTTCTGGCATTTATAAGTTATGGTGGAATAAAGAATCTCACATACATGCATACATACATACATACATACATGAACCCTAAACACATATACACTCCTTTTTTGGGCAGTCATGTAAAAACACATATAAAATATAAAGAATTGTTGATAAAAGAAGCTTGACATTATCGTCAAATTACTATACCTCAAAATTAAAATGAACCCTTTTTACCTTGTTGTTTACGATATAAGGTACGTACAAACAAAGTGGATTTGGCAGCTATTCTATTACAGAATTAACAGTATGCTTATACAAACTAAGGATGATCTTAATTTCATCCTCAAATTCCCTGTACACGATCCAACAATGTAATAAGCAAGGCTTCCTAATCATTGTCCCCAGTCCAACAATAAACTACTTGCTCGGCTCCGGTGAGAATGTCCACATCGACGTGAAAGTGGAGAACTCCGGAGAGGATGCCTTCGAAGCCGCTTACTACCTGCTCGTCCCCGCGGGCGTCACCTACGCCAAGATGGAGAGGCTGGACAAGGAGAACGCGGAAACACCCATATACTGCTCAATCATCAGTAGATTCGCCGACGGAAATAGTTCCCTGAGATGTGATTTGGGAAACCCTATGGCTAGTGGACAGAAGGTAAGTCTTGCCTGAACCTGTAACAGACAAAATAAAATATAATATAATAAAAATATATAACGTCACGACTTTTATCCCCATTCGGGGGTAGTCAGAGGCTTGAGTGACCATACACCACCACATTGTGGAGGTATTAAGTCAACTCAAAGCCCACGTTTCACCAGATAGTCAGAACCCAACGTGACAGGTGGTGAACCTTGTCGCCGTGTATACAGGAACTGACTATTACCTAACAGACAAAATTACTGAGCGAAATGCGACCAAGGGTCTGCTAAATTGGTGAATGAATGTTTCCTCAGATTTATCTTGGTTTCTTAATAGGTCCGTCCTCAGCGTTGCCTAGTGGCATACATGCAGGGTTATTGGTAAAACACTAACATCAAAAACAACAATCAAAAACAACTTGCAGGGGCGTATTACTGACATCAAAAACAACTTTTGATCTATGACTTTTTAAAAAACAAAAAAAAAAAACAAATATCACACTCTAAAATGTATGAAACAAGAAAATATGCTCATCTAGAGAATAGCCGCGGTACGTTTAGGTACTTTAGGGCAAAGTGGAATACAACCACGTACCATGGCTTTCCACTTGATGAGAAAAAAAAAAAATTTACATACATTTTAGAAAGTGATTATTGTTTTTTTTTTGTTTTGTAAAAAGTCATAGAACAAAAGTTGTTGTTTTTGATGTCAGTAATACGCCCCTGCAAGGTTGTTAGTGTTTTACCAATAACCCTGTATAAGGTTAATAAGGTCTTTACCTCTGAGTTAGAAAACATATCTCTATGGCAGATTCTCAAATTTAATCACCAAAAAATCGCAGCAGCTAGTCTTCTATTCCCCTTTCAAATGTCACGGTCTTTCACTATATGGCAGCATGGTAGTGGTCGTTATAGCAAAGTTAATAGTACGATTTATATTTTGCATCAATTTTGCTTCATTGCCGCCTTCTGACCTTTCTGCTACATATGATGATGATTTGATCTATCCCTCTTATGGATGACGGCTCTTGTGGCTTCTTCCAACTCCATAAAAAAATATCTGCCCAGGACATTACACATTTACATCATTCATTCATCAGTTTCAGTCATTTTACATTGGATTCTATTTCCCAGGTGCACTTCCGCGTGATCCTGGAGGTGGACTCCCGCGTGACGTCACTCAGCTTCGACATGGAGACCAACTCCACCAACCCGGAGCAGGGCACCATGTACGACAACACCATGCATATGAACATTGGCGTCGTCGTTAAAGCACAACTCTCCATTATTGGGTAAGACTTTAACACTAATATTTAGGGTGCGTTTCCACTGACGCGGAGCTGGGCGGAGTGGAGATGAGCGGACAGAGCATTGGCCAATTACAGTGCTCGAAATCTCCACTCCGCATCAGTGGGAACAGTGTTTATTGGCCAATTCACGATCCGCGCCGCTCCACTCCGCCCAGCTAAGCGTCAGTGGAAACACATCCTTACTCAATGACTCTCGACGACTGTTCTTCCGTCTTGGTACCGTTCCGTGGACCACCATCTTGCCTCTAAAGTCTTGTGTATGTAAGGCATGTTTACTGTAAGGCGCATTAAGCAGCTTTCAACAGTTGCGTTGAGATATCTTATCCAGATTCAGTAGAATCTTAGTTTGATCAAACTCAAAACTTTTGTAACGTCACGACTTTTATCCCCGTTCGGGGGTAGTCAGAGGCTTGAGTGGCCATACACCACCACATTGTGGAGGTATTAACCAACTCAAAGCCCACGTTTCACTAGATAGTCAGAACCCAACGTGACAGATGGTGAACCGTGTCGCCGTGTATACAGGAACTGACTATTACCTAATCCCGAGGGATAGGTACGTTTCCTCACGATGTTTTCCCTCACCGTCAGCGAACTGTAAATTATGCACATAGATGAAAATTCATCCATTGGTGCATGCCCCACCGGGGATCGAACCTGGGACCTTCTGATTGTTAGCCCAGCCTGTTCACCCATAGGCTACAGTCGCTTTTGACAACTTTTGCATCTCAATAAATTAACCGGTATCCTTATCTCTAGAACATCGGATCCACCAGAGCTGCACTACAACGCCTCGTTATACGAGACGCAGAACATGAAGGATGACACCAAACTGGGCCCACAAGTGATCCACAAGTACAACATCAAGAACGAAGGACCCTTCACCGTTGAGGAAACTGAGATATACTTCATGTGGCCGTACCAGACGCTTGATGGTAAGATATTGTAGGCTTTGGAAGCGCTCATAGCCAGCTGCAATCACTGATCGGTACGATCGGAGGTTAAGCAACGCTTGGCAAGGCCAGTCAGAGATGGGTGACCATTTAGTGGCATTTGAACTGAGCATATCCATGCTTCGGAGGGCACGTCAAAAGTCGGTCCCGGTTGTCTTCTAGGCAGCAGACGTTAAGCCTTGTCGGAGGCCTTCGGGCGGCTTGAACAACCTTACACCTGGGTGGTTACTTTGAAAAACGAAACGAAAGTTTCGGCTGACGGATCGGGCGAACGGATCCGAAGGATGGATTCAATGATCGTAATTTGACGTTTCTTCTTTCGTGGATCCTACTCTGAAAGTTATTTGACATTTACGATTTCAGCGTTTGACATGGGTTTGATCGTAATTTAACCTCACTTTTTACGAAAGAAACGTCAAATCACGATTATCGAATCCGTACTTCGGATCCGTAACACTTTCGGAGTAGGAAATCGCCCGATCCGTCAGCCGAAGCTTTCGTTTCGTTTTTCAAAGTAACCCCCCAGGTTGGCCACTGAGTTACGTGACAGCACAGACAATCACCGTGGTACTATGTATACATACATATGTGGTACCTCTACCTAGATAATGGATCATCTACATACGGAAATACTTGCTACAGATCAAATTATGCTAGCTGTGGAAGTCTGGAAATGACTACTATCATAAACCTACTCATTAAATTAATACTTATTGATTACAGGCGAGAACTTGATGTACATGTTGGTGCAACCACAATGGCTCGGCAACATGAAGTGTGATGTAGCAAGACACATCAACCCAGAGAACCTCTTCGTGCAGAATCCATACGCCTTCTTGCTGACCAAGGAGAAAGAAGGTAGATAGTAGACGTGTGTCGTTACATTATTTTCACGAAACGTAACGTAACCGGTTACGTCAAAGCCGTCACCGGTTATTTAATAGGTGATTTTTGTAACTGGTTATTTTTGTAACCCTATGCTTTTCGTCACTTCTAGCTTCTTGTATACAAAAATACAAACATTGTTATTTGTTACTTTTAGATGTCTATGGGTGACCGGTGACATAATACCTATGATGTAGTTCGGGCTACAGCTAAATAAATTGTTACAAAAATCACCAGTTACTCGTTCGTCGCGTAAACAGTGATTCGGTGAATTAGCTCGTAACCAGTTAATGTAACCAGTGTAGTACAATATAAATTTTGAAGACATGCAAATAGCTAAGAATATGGATATTTATCGATTGTACATTTATTTTTTCAGCAATGATGAGCAGCGATCTCTACTCATCTGCTCAAACGTCTGGAGGAGCTGGATATTATGGACAAGGTAACTTACAGACAGCCACTTTCCACGCAATGGGTTTCCGTAACGAATTTAGTTGAGAACGCAGATTTATAGAGCTAAGAAATCCATAACATACAATGCAAAAATTTTTGGTCTACGACAAAAATTTACGAAGCTGTGACCAAATTACTAGCGAAGTTCGCGCGCGGTTGTCGTGATGTCATTTACTCCGCGCGCGCTTTGTAATGAACGACGGCGCGGGCCGGCGCGACCGGCGCGGGTACAGCGCGATTCCATCCGACGGCCCCGCGTGACGTCACACGCACATGCCGCACATTACCTATATAAAATGTGTTAAAAAATCGCAAATGATGGACCGATTTCGATGATTTTAAAACTATATTGATAAGAAAGCTTAGTTTTAACTATAGTTATGTTAGTTATAAGTTGATTTGTTGACCTAGTATTGATTCCCATTGCTCCAAATTTCAAAACTGCTCACAAAATTTCGCATGAATATCATCATATTTGTTACAGTGTACTGGGAACAGTCGTCTAGCAATGGGCAAGTTAGTCAAGGCGGCGGCAGCTCTGGGGGTGAATACGTACAAGGCTCCAGGCAATTCAGCAACAGCCAGAGTGGCCAGTCCAGTTCTAGTGGTCAATTCAGCGGTAGTTCCACGTCAAGTGGTCAAGTGAATGGTCAAGCAAATGGTCAAGTGAATGGTCAATTTGGCAGCGCTGGCGGCCAGTACGCAGGCAATGGTGGCCAATATGCAGGCACTGGTGGCCAATACGCAAGCACTGGTGGTCAATATGCAGGCACTGGAGGCCAATATGCAGGCACTGGTGGTCAATATGCAGGCACTGGTGGCCAATACGCAAGCACTGGTGGTCAAGCATCTGGCGGTACTTACACTTACAATAAGACTTGGACCAGCAGCTCTTATGATGACTTAACTGCTGAACAACAAGAACAAATCAGAAAACAATTGGCAGCCGTAGTAGGTTCTAATACAGGGTTTAACCACAGCAGTCAAGGTAGCGTCTCCCAGGGCAGCTATGGACAGGGCAACGTTCAAGGTGGTTACGTCCAAGGTGGAGGTATCCAGGGCGGCCATATTGTCAGAGTTAAGAATAAGACGATCATTTATGATGAGAACCATAATGTGATTTCGGAAACTGAAACGAGTACTGAATATGGAAATTTAGGCCATGAGGGAGAGGCTGGCAGTTCTTTCCATGCGTAAGTATCACTAAAGAAAAACTTAGTAGATTAATTCTATTGAAATATTAAAAATATATATATATTTATATTATTATTTTTATATTATATATATATTATTGAGTTTAAAATCATGTTTTCCCTTTTCCAGCTACGCTAACCGAGGTATCGGCCAAGGATCCTCACAAACCGGCTCTCAAGGCTCATGGCAGGGCTCTGGATACCAGAATTCTGGAGGATATGGTCAAAGTTCTGGAGGATATTCCCAAGGAGGATATGCCCAAGGCGGATCCGGTTCACAATCGGGCCAGGGCTTCGTCCACGGCGCGTGGTCTACTACTGAAACTGTTAACCCTGAAGTCATGAAAGCCACATCTAATACCTTCCGAGGCGCTTCTAGAGTGACCGTAGTTGGTGATGAAGAAGACGACCAGCTGGAAGGTTTCGGGACGTACGCTGCCTATAACCCTAACAATGAGTTCAGATACGGCATCGCTGATGTGAGTGGTGCGAGCGGGTCTGGCCAGGCAAGTTCGGCTGCAGTCGGCGCTGGTGCCGCGCAGGGTGGCAGCTTCCAGACTAGTGGGGGGGCGTTTGAGACGAGGGGTGGCGGTGGATACTCTTATTCTTCTCAGACAGGTAATTAATTTTTATATGAGGTTACCCAAGTGTTTAGTACTAGAAAATTCTTTCACGGTTATGGATGTTTGAGATTTTTACATTACTATGCACTGGTCAGCGATTGGCCCCTATCTCACCTGATGCAAAGTGACGATGAGGCTAACGATATGGCTCGCTGGCAGCCTGTTTACTGTAGATTGAAGAGTCCCAAGTTATACCTCTGCGGACGCACAGATGGTGGGAGCTATTACCAATATCATATGAAAAGTCTACTCTTATATCTTTGTTAATAATATATCATGTTCTGCAGGTGGACACACATCGTACAGCAGTCAGTCCAGTGGTGGATACAGTTCTACACATCGGGAAAACACCAGGCGACGACGACAGGATCAGGTCAGTATGGCATAGACCAAGATTTCGCCTTCTATCACTAGGGACTTCTACTTCTGGGGACTAGGGCCGCCATACACTCCCACCACTGTTAATCCTGTAAGTCAGGGTCGACAATGGTGTCCAACGATAACGCCAAGGTTTTACCCTCAACGAGTCCCGAGGAAAAGCTAAGTTGCCTTGTAACCCGCACGAATTAAATCAAAAGAAAAGATAGAAGGAGTTGTAAGAAGATTATCACTTCCCTCCGTAGCAAAGCGCGAGACAAAAATAACAAAAAAACAACATTAACAAATGGGGTTATAATTTTTTGTGCTTTTGTCCAGGTGGATCCTCAACTGAAGAAGATCTTGGAGAAGTGTGAGGAGAAGTTCAAGTGCGAGGTGTTGCGCTGCACGACGGGACGGCTGGTGAAGGGACAGGAGGCCTGGCTCGCCTGGCGCTCCAGGATCAACGCCTCCGTACTCAATGAGGTAATGCCGACAGTGCTAGTGCTTTGAACATTAGTTCTGCTGGTTATTTGCTTTCCTTAAACCGGTATCGGCTTGTGATACGTTGATATATGCAATATTTGCTAATTATCTTTGCCTTTTTCTAAGGTGTGTCTATTGGTTCCCTTAAGAATTCTATATAGAATCTCATGTCATGAAGCGGGACATTTTGGTTGTTTTGAAATGACGTGCTCTTCTAAAATGGTTAATGTAGCGCACACGTGATGCAGTCTAGCGTGTGCCATAACCCTTTTGTGTGTTATTATGTTGTGGCAAATGCAAATATTTATTTCTTCCTATCTAGATCTCCAAAGATAGGGCAGTGATCCTGTCGACGCTGGCGGCGGCGCGCGTGTCGCGGCTGCCCATGGTGGGGCGGCCGAGCGACCTGGCGTGGCACACGGCGGAGGCGCAGACGACGGTGATGCCGACGCTGGACGTGCGGGACGGCGGCGGGATCCCGCTGTGGGTGGTGGTGCTGGCCGCGCTGCTCGGAGCGTTACTGCTGTTGCTGCTCATCTTCGCGCTATACAAAGTGAGTGGATTGCCTAGTTTTGGAAGATATATAACACACAGAGCACTTCGTCGCGTTGTACATTTATAGATAATCATAAAAACGTAAAAAAATATCTGTGTCCGTGTTGTTATTGGTCGCTGAAAGCTGCCTACACTAGTTTTGTGGACCTAAGTGGAGTGCAATCGTCATTACCTATTCGATTGCGCGTGAACATCAAAAATACGGTCCCAAACATACACAGTAGCGAAGTCTCAGGTCCCAAACTATGTCTACCGTACAATGGACTGGGGGCGACCCAGACAAGGGCAAATCACGAAAAGGCCATTTTCAAAATTTTCTTCCGGCGGGAATCGAACCAGCAACCACCCGATAGCCTGATAGCCCGATATCGGAAGAAGAATTATCATAGTCATGTGGAATTTGTCTAAATTCCTGTGCTATTTTTTTTCACTTTTGTTGCCAAAATATTGCTAAGGACAGGACTATAATTTTTAACTTTGCTGTTTTCAACTTTGCACAAAGAAATCGTCACGTCGTAATCCTGACTCTTAAATTTCTTCGTTATTTCGCTTAAAGAAGAATGATAAGGCATCCTTAGTTTATCAAAATCACAGCACAGTGGATATATCTAAAATCTAAGGACAGATTACAGCAGACTACTCTAAATAAACAACTTTATTTTTCTAGTGCGGATTCTTCAAACGCAACCGCCCCTCCGATCACACCGAGCGACAACCCTTGAACGGCCGCGACGAGCACCTCTGATATCCGACAACCGACCTCGGCGTGACGACCGACACGGGCGGCACGACCGACACGGTCGACACGGTCGACACGGCCGACACCGCCGACACAGCCGACAGTAGCTCGTCAACCGACGCCGCCAGCGACATCACTAGTCGAGACTCCACTAGTTTGGACAGGTACTGACATCACAATGTTGTCGTTTATAAGTTTTAATTGATGTGAATGTTGTAATCCTCGTGATTTTGTTGCGAAATGTGATCCGAATATGAACTGCCGATATTAATAGTGGAACTATTACTGACTAGCTCGGAAAACTAATCGTAATCCTGTAATGGTTGCTCGATATATTAAGTAGGTATCTATTGAGTTAAATTACAATTTCTAATCTAAGAGGTAAATGTTCTACTATTAATTACCGTAAAAAATTGTTGAGATCGCATTTCGTATACTTATCCTTAAAATTATAAAAAAGTTCATTTACAATCGCTTTATAAAACATTTTGAGAACAAAATGCGACTGTAATTTCTTTTTAATGCGACTGTAGATGGTGTTACTTTTATATAAATTTAAGGATAATCTTTGGGGGAATATCTAAAGAATGTTGTTTTAATTTATTTGTAAAATAAAAAAATATAAGTATCCATTTTCCGATTGTACATAATCAAAGTCCAATTTCGCCTGACATATGACAGAGTTAATAATAGCATATTTTCCACAAGTTGTACCTCATGACATAACGAATGTGTTTTAACATCCTTTCATACCTTTATAACAAAGATCATGAAAGGCATAATGTTCTTGATATTATAACATTAACTAGTCACGAAAAAAATATTTTTGGGACGCAATGTATAAATAAAAAAAATACAAAAAAAAAAGAAAATAATATAGTTATGCGGAAGATGAAAGTTTCGCGTTTTTTTCGAAAATTCTTTTCGTGAAATGAAATGTGCATTAAGTATGAATAATTCTAAAAGATTAAATCTTGACGTGTGATATTGTAAAAAGTGTGTTTATTTAGATGTAATTTAATTAAGTATACCTACTATAAATGCGATAGATAACATAAATAGTTCAGAGACGTACCGATTAGGCTAACTTATTCGACTATTTATTATTATTTTATTCTAAGAACTTCACTAGTCGATAGTAACTAATCGAGTAGTCGTAATCGGTGCATCTCTAATTACGAATCGAGAGCTAGTTGTCGATTAATAAATACTAATAATGGGCGTTTTATTATACATATTTTAGGAGGCATCATCTCATATCAAAGTTAGGAGCTAAGCAGATCTCTATAATATGGTGCTTGTATCCACTAAATTTAGTGTGTATTAATTAATTAATATTAAAAAAGTTATTTTTTGGCGACTTAATAATTAACGCACATTAATCCTGTTAATGCAAGAAGCCCTAAAAGTGCTAAAAAGCTCTTACAAATAGCAATAAATAAAATAAAATATACTTATCAAAATATTTCCTTGTATTATACACGATGTAGTTTGAATTGTAGGTAAATACAATATTTTTTTTAATAAAAAAATATTAGTCTCACATAGTATGCCTTATAGCTATACATATCGAATTAGCTTAAAGTCGCTTAATAAATTCCTATATAAATGAAAATATTTTATGTGCCTTCTGAAACTGCCAGTTACTAAATAAATCTTATTAATGTAAATATTATGTTTTTTGTTGTGATGTTTTTTCACAGAATTATTGAAATCAAAGCAAATTTTTAAGGTGTACGTACTTAAGCTTTGTATTCTGAACAAAATATTATATGTAAAAAATAACGGCAATAATATAGTGTCAGTATTTGTGTATTTTATAAAAAAAATATGTGTCAATTATTTACATAATGCACCTTAGTTATTTTCATAAAGAAATCTTTATTAATGCCAAATGGCAGCTTATTTTTTTATTTTAAGTATGTAAGTAAATAATTCAAGTAAAATTCGTTTATTCTGTGAAAAAATCTCAATTTGTCCAATTAATAAGTAATTCATAAGCCATTGTTACATTTAATTATTTTTAATTACTTATTTATTTATACGTTTTAACTATTAAGTACCTACAGCTTCTACTTATAGTTAAATTTAACTAAAATTGTTTAGATGCCATAAAAATAGTTTAATATTTTGGTTGTTTTATCTCTCGGTAATAATTTTTGCATTTACCAAAAAACGAACTTTTAATAAATTTTTTGTTTTTAATATTTTTTAGTTTTTATTGCGAGACCCCCTATAATCCCACTAATATAAATGTGGAAGTTTGGATGGATGGATGGATGGATGTTTGTTACTCAATCACGCCAGAACGGCTGAACGGATCTGGATGAAATTTGGCACAGAGATAGATTATAGTCTGGAATAGCACAGAGGCTACTTTTTTCTTTTAAATTATGCGCTGACGAAGTCGCGGGAAAAAGCTAGTGTACCATAATACATTTAGTAGCCCTGTGCTCGTCACATTCCTCTTTCTTATCGGTCCCATTCCATGTAGAAATAATAACACGGGCCTCCCCTCAATGCGAGGGGGAATCCAAGTAGGTACGTGTTTATTCCAACGAAGGGACAGATTAGATAGTTGGGATGTTGGTATGGATTCATTATCATCATGATCATGTCAGCCAAAAGACGTCCACTGTCGGACATAGGCCTCCCCCAATGGTATGGTGGGGATAAATTATTAAAGTAATCAGCCAGACCTCGGGTCGACACCTCGAGACACATCGATGCAATTGGGAACCCCCTAATTTTATTGTATTGCATAACTATATTAATGTAAATAAATGTGTTAGAGCCTGCTGGCCTACTCCGAAATACGAACCTAACGTTTCGGCTGACGGATTGTCGTGATTTGACATTTCTTCTTTCGTTTTTCCCTACGATTTGACATTGTTTTGATCGTAAATCGAATCCGTACTTCGAACGATCCGTCAGCGACGTATTTCGGAGTAACCCCCCTTTTCCAGAATCGCCAGATCACTTTTATCCCCCAAATAAATATGGCCTATATACCTTGTCGCAGATATTCTATTGGAAAACTGTCAAAACGCCATATTTATTTGGTGAATACAAGTTTTCTGATGTTTGTGATATACGGGCCGTAAATTAAATGCCAGTTATCATCCTCTTTATAGACAAGATATTGCGACTGTTTTACCAAGAACGTAACGACTAAAACGAATCACCGAATAGTATAAACATACCATATCAACATTATACATCACGACTTTTATCCCCATTCGGGGGTTAGTCAGAGGCTTGAGTGGCCATACACCACCACATTGTGGAGGAATTAAACCAACTCAAAGCCCACGTTTCACCAGATAGTCAGAACCCAACGTGACAGGAGGTGAACCTTGTCGCCGTGTATACAGGAACTGACTATTAGGGGGCGTCCATAAATTACGTGAGGTGATTTCGTGAGATTTTGCTCGACCCCCTCCCTCCCCCTCTAATCTCACGTGAGATTTTACAAAAGCTATATTCTAGAGGAGAAATATGTTTTTATTAGTTAACAAAAAAAAGTTAAAGTTAAGTTTAGTTTAAAAAAAAACTTAATTTAACCCAGTTTTCTTGCAATTTTACACTGTTTCTTGCGGTAAAAAAAATTACGTGAGATTTGCCGAGATTTGGCTCGATCCCCTCCCCCCATAATTGCATCACGTAATTTATGGACGCCCCCTTACCTAACCCGAGGGATAGGTAGGATTCCTCACGATGTTTTCCCTCACCGTAAACATTATAAATTGCAGAATTAAATATAACGAATAGTTTAATTAAGCAAGACCGACTGATCGACAGACGCTACAAGTAACAAGTGACGTGTCGGAGCAGTCGGCCAATGCCGACGTCGGACTGCAGCCCTCTCCGACAAGATAAACTGGCGATGCCTGCGATCAGATTAAATTAACTCAGTAAATAGGCAGTGGTAGCAACAACACAAACCGATGGTAAAACATGTTTTATGTAACGAAGGTAGCAAGCAAGCGTACGGCCCGCCTGATGCTAAGCAGTTACGTAGCCTATACAACATGTTAAGAAAACCCTGTCCGAGCCGAAACCGGTAATTAGGTTCCCCAATCACATGACCAAATAAAATAATTTAAAAAAAAAAAAACATGATAGTAAACATATTAATGAACATTTTAACTGCCAATTTTTTTTGCCTTTTTCCCACATAATGTAGCTAATTTTAAAAATATGACAACACCGTTACCGGAAGTAATTATGTTAGATCGTGTGGCGTCACCTCAGACCACAAAGTATGTGATGACGTCATTTTATGAAAAAATTTTTTTATGTAAACGGGGTATTTGTATTACAAAAAAATATGGGAGGCCTTTGCCCAGCAGTGGGACACAAACTATGCCAAAAAAATGAAAAAAAAAAATGAAAAATTAAAAAAAAAAATGAAAAAAAAAAAGATTATTTTTACAAAAATGGAATCTAATCTCGATACCCAACAATACGTTTTCGGGTCGGACAGGGTTTTTTTAACATATTGTAGATACTTGTAGTACCAAAGGCATCGCTCGCACGTTGTAAGTGTATTGACGTAATGCATAAGCAATATGGACGATGCTTAATTGCTTAGTGCGTTGTAACCATTTTGTAACCTATCTGCATGTCTTCATGTTTTAGGGGCGCTCTCGGCCGGTATATAGCCAAGACGAAGGGCATCAATATAAAAAAATACTATCACCACACTATATCCCGAATTAATAGGCAGAGCTATCCACATTTTCTGGATAGTAATGTCCCAATGTAATATTATTTCCTATAAAATAATTACGTTTAACCTTTTCAGCTACTATGCTGACCGTACAAACAGTTGGTATTCGTAAATCTTAGCGAGGTACATGTTTCTCAAACGTCTGCCTGTCTGATCGGGCGCAACCCCGGAACGGAAATGAAATAAAGCTATATTTTGGCACCCAAAAGCGATATTTTGGTTCATTTTCTGCAAGTTATACGACGAATACTAAATCCTGCACAAACTCGAAGTCTTGTAAACGTTGAGTTGAACTGATTGTTAAAACTCGATTCAGGCTTAATTCAGGAACACAGTAAATTTACTATCACCAGTACCTTAAAGTAGTAATTACTCTAACGGTCCGTTAGTGTGTTGGGAACTTGGCCCATAGTAAATCACGAGTACAGTTCCAATAAGAAGTCTATTTTTAAGAGTTGAGAAAGGAATTGTTACTTTAGAGACTACATAGTAAATAAGTACCTTCCTACCTACCTATTGGACTTCTCTTCTTTTATAATGAACATAAATTTTATAAGAAGGTCTGATTTACCGATTCTAGGAACAATTAATTCCACCATACATCACCTTTATTCCTATAAATAAATCAATGTAAACTGCAATAATGACAAACAAGTCTAGTCCTTAGACTTTGACCAATAATTAACCTATCTACCAATAAAATAATAAGACTATCTGTCTGAAAGACTGACATGGTTTATTTAAAGTTGATGCAACAGGTTCATAATTACATACACAGGTACACAACACACAACAGGATACAGGTGCATAATTTACAGTTCGCTGACGGTGAGGGAAAACATCGTGAGGAAACCTACCTATCCCTCGGGATTAGGTAATAGTCAGTTCCTGTATACACGGCGACAAGGTTCACCACCTGTCACGTTGGGTTCTGACTATCTGGTGAAACGTGGGCTTTGAGTTGGTTAATACCTCCACAATGTGGTGGTGTATGGCCACTCAAGCCTCTGACTACCCCCGAATGGGGATAAAAGTCGTGACGTTACATTTTTTTTTTTTTTACAATGCAACAGGTTTTGGTAAAAACGTTTAAGTCATCATCAGATAGAGGTATGTTAATTTACTTCGAAATACTGATAGCTTTTTATGTGTGGCAAGGTGGCAAACAAGCGTGCGGCCCGCCTGATGTTAAGCAGTTACCGTTGCACGGTCACAATATCAAAGACATTGCTTGCACGTTGCCGACTTGAAGGGCAGTGGGACAGAGAGAGAAGGGGCTTCCGGGGCTCTCTCACTCACCGTACGAAACGCAGGCGTAATAGCTCCTTTACGCCGAACTTCTGTGAGATGGTGGTACTACCCCGGTCGAGCCAGCCCATATATGAGCTGCAGTCAATTAGCTACAGCTTGCCTCTACCACCAATAAATATACTGGGATACTTTTGATAAAATGGAAGAATCGACTAATTCTGGTAGGTATTTGGTGAAATCAATAATTTTTAATAAATAATATATTTTTTTTTAGTTAATAGTCAGTTCCTGTATACACGGCGACAAGGTTCATCACCTGTCACGTTGGGTTCTAACTATCTGGTGAAACGTGGGCTTTGAGTTAGTTAATACCTCCACAACGTGGTGGTGTATGGCCACTCAAGCCTCTGACTACCCCCGAATTGGGATAAAAGTCGTGACGTTACACACATTTACACACACAATAATTTTTATTGGAAACTCATTAATTCAGGAAAAGCCACAGTAAACGCTTAATAAGTTGATATCTGTTCGTGAGGTCAAGTAAACAGATAAAAGCATTGATACTTAATGACAACCTTGTTAACACAACGTTCGAGTCGTCACACTAAATCAGACGTATAGTAACTTAACAATTAAGACAAAGGAAAAGAAGCGCAGTCAAATTGAGAAAATAATCAAGATGAAATTATTAACAATATCAGTGTTAATGCTAATAGCGAGCAGTCAGTGCAATCCTACCGATGGTGTCTTTGGCACAGTGAAAGACACCACAAGTGCTATAACAAACAGCATCGGTGACATGCTATCTCGCGGAAGAAGTTTAGTTTTTGGAGATAACCACGAAGAAGAGACCGTGAAAGAAGGAAAGCCAGCTGTCCCCAGCCAAGGTATAATCGATAAAATATCTCTCAAAATCCACGCCGTCTCAGAAGGCGTCAGAGAAACCGTTCGCAATGTACTCAAAGTCACCGATAAAGATACAAACGAAAATGGCAAAGGAATCATAAAACATGTCTTCGAAGGTGCGACAAACAAAGTTGGTAAAGTTAAAGGACTATTATTTGGTACTACTACTATGACACCTAGAGAAAAGTATGAAGCTGATGATGACGCGGCATTAAAAGAGCTTGTAGATAAAGCTATGGCTAATAATAACTCGTCACAAGAACGTGTGGACACTTACAATGTTTTGAGGAATATACTGGAAAATGCTCGTAAAAACGCAAGTAAGGTCAATAACCCTAAATATGACGGTAGTGGTTTGCTCGACATCAGAACTGTCGATTTAGAAGGAATGGAAAAGAACATGAAAGATACCTCGGACAATGCAATAAATGGAATAAATACAGCTTACGACAAAGTCGAAGATGATGTCAGCCGAACATATAACAGAGGTAAAGAATCATTTGACAGTTTCAGACAGAACGCAGCAGATAATATCAATAACGGGAAAAACTACGTCAAAGAAAATATTGATAGATTCGCGATTGATGCTAGAAGTAATTTTGAAAAGTATACAAATTAAACCGTATACATTTTACGTAGTAGACATAAGGTTTAATGTGGTATAGTGTTTTAATTATTCTTTTGGAAATATTATAAGAAACTGTTTAATTAAGCTGTCAACATTATCATTAGTCTTATAAATAAATTAATTGTTGATAATAAATTGAGGTTGCGTCTACAAGATAAGCTTGTTATGAACATGTTAAGGGCGATACTGTTCTGTTCTTCCACTTTCTATATAATCCAGCTGAGCTGATGTCTTAAGATACCGTATCCCAAAACCACATTCAACATAAACCCATCTTACCCATCCCTTTAAACATCTGTTAACCGTGAACCGCAAACCTTTGTTAATTAACGACGCCAAGAAATTGGGTCATTAATATCCCGCTGGTCTCCTTACGATTACTCTGCTATATCCTCAGAACTATAGACTTGGGAGATAAGGCCCGTATTAATAAATCGATCTCAAGATTGAGATCGAACTTAAGATACTGTTTTTGACAGATGTTCCATACATTAAACGTCAAAACTGCATCTTAAGATCGATCACAGCTTTGAGATCGATTTATTAATACGGCCTAAAAGAGTCACACCAACCCGATGTTGTTAATGCTAATGAAGTGACCACTGTTTTCATAGGGTCTTTTATAATTAGTTGTCCTATAATTAGCCGTTCCTTATATTCACAGTTTAGTAGGTTTGGTGACTTATATATACTTTGCGTTGCTACTTCGATCGAAGCAGAAATTTCCGTATCGTAGTAGCCAAACTGGTGTCAGAGTTGTTCTTGCCGTCTAAAGGCCTCTAACAAGGCTTAACGACTGTTGCCTAGAAGACAACAACCGAGACCGACTTTTTACGCGCCCTTTTAAGCACGAGCATCTGGAAAACTAAAGGTACCAAAGAGTGTTACAAGAAACTCACAATCATCGTGTTTTAAAGTTTGACAAGACCACAAATTACGTCGATAACTGAAATAGGTGGTAAGGTGGTAAGGCTTGGTTTTCGAGGTGGTAGAGCCAAGCTGTAGCCAATCGACTGCAGCTCATAAACGGGCTGGCTCGACCGGGGTAGTACCACCCTCTCACAGAAGATCGGCGTAAAGCAGCTATTACAACTGCGTTTCGTACGATGAGGGAGAGAGCCGAAAGACCACCCCCCCTCCCCTTCCCTCCATCCCATTCCCCTTCAGGTCGGCAATGTGTGAGCAATGGTACTAGTTAAGATCAGGCGGGCCGTATGGTTTTTTGCCACCGCAGTTCTATAAAAAAAAAAATAGAAAATTCAAGCAAAATTCAAAAGACTACAAATTAAAGCTTCTCAGTACTGAAAATCGAGACAAATTTATTCAAACTGTGTTCAATACGTTTCATGAAACAAACACTTGAAACAGCCCCTAAAAGGGCACTAATTTACAAAGCTCCTCATGATATACTCCACTAGGCCATAACTCTACCGGCGACGTCCCCACAAGGCACCGACGGCAAAAACAAAGGCACCGTCAGAAACATAAAGTTGTCACAATCGGCGCCACATTCCACACGAAGATGCTATAAATCATATTGGTATTGAGAAATAGCATGATAATGTAGAAATATGTGTCGCATGCACAAGTTGTGCAGCACAAACTGAACTAAATAAAAATAGCCAGACAACTTCTTATCGTATGGTTAGTGGCCAATTTGGTGTTAGAGTTGTTCAAACCGCCCAAAGGCCTCTGACAAGGCTTAACGACTGCTGCCTAGATGACAACAACCGAGACCGACATTTTACGTACCCTCTGAAGCACGGAGACGCTCAGTTGAAATGCCACTAAATGGTCACCCATCTCTGCCTGACCTTGCCAAGCGTTGCTTAACCTCCGATAGTGGTTAACTAGCTATGAGCGACAACTGCAGGTAGGAGTCGGCCCTTGCGACTTTTCAAAAACGCTGAAATAGTACATTGTTATCCGAGGGGAAAAGTAACTTATTAATTGGTCCCGAGACGGGGTTTAGCGCCCGAGCGTAGCGAGGGCGCTAATAGTTCGAGGGACCAATAATAAGTTACTTTAACCCGAGATAAACACTGTGCTTTTCATCACGTGTACAAGAAAAGTAATAATAAAATAATTTAGTAGCTAAATAAAAAAATTGTGAATATTTACACATACAAACACATGTATACTGACGTAGATTGCGTATTTTGCTTTTTGATATTTTGAAGCTGTCACTTTGTTTTTTTTAGAGGCCAGTACTTTTTCAAACATTATAAAAGGTTTTAGTCTGTGATTATAGATTCGGAGCAGGAACGATTTGTGATTGATTTAGGGAAAAATGGTAAATATTTTGCCCAAATGTATGTTATTTTAAAGAAATAGTTGAAAGTAAATTATAATAAAGTCATTTAAAAAAATATATTCTATAATTAATACTTAACTTTATGTTATTTCAATTTTACATCGCGCTGTAATTGTGTGGATGTAAGAAGGTTGGAACTATTAAATTCTCTTTGGTTGGAACATAGTTCAATAGAAACTCGTATTTTTTTTATAATTTGACAGAATCTTTGACAGAACGGGCCTAATCGTTTTCTGGATATACGATTGAGCCCGTTCTGTCAACGATTTTGCCCGATCAGAAAAGTATCACCTTCTGTCGGCTCTTCAGGCACCTTTCGACCTACTTCCCGCGTATCAGTGATGAAAATTATATTTAGTTACAATGATTCATGTATTTATTTAACAAGAAGAAGAAGAACGTTTTTTCTATATTATGTTAATTTTTAGAACGCTAAAATGATGATATTAATGTCCAATAAACACATAGAGAAAGGATCAATAGAGATGACACGGTAATAATAATAGCTTGCTTGAGCGAGACATGCTTACGCCCGATATCCTAATAAGAGTGAAAGAGATAGACGTACTATCTTTTGTCACTTTCTGCGTATCGCCCTAAGTTTGTTGGGCTCAAACTTTTGGTTGGTCTTTGATCCAGTATGAGCCAAACAAAGCATCACCCAACCAAATTAAGAAGTAGTATATGTCAGATCACGTTCCATAGACATTAGGGTTAAGCGTAATTTAGCAGGATTATACATCTTTTGTCCCTTACGGGTGTACGCGCTTGTCGAATCTACAGGTACATTCTTTATCTAAGAATAAACACAAATGAAATTCAAGCGATGTTATCATTGCTATCAACCCATACCGCCAGCCGGTACACCCCTTACTTGACCCCCTTTGTGAAATAACTTTCATTCCTATGCTCTTCTTCTACGCTATAAAATTTAATGTTTTTAACTACAGCGTGTCACAGCGTGGTTACGTAAAGACACAATATTAGATGGGGAGGCAAGCGTGCAATTCGTGGATTTGCACGAGCTTCGTCCAAACCTAGTAGATTCGGTAGATGACATGATAGGAAGAATACATTGTTCTAGATGTTTCCACTTTCAGCGGTGCGGGAAGCGTACACATGACAATATTTTTTTTTATAAAGAGCAATGACATAAAAATACTCAAGCATGTCAGATATTGATACTTTTCATGCTCCAACATGATAAATTAAAAAAAAAAATACTCGAGCGCGCCAGATTTTGTAAGCATCTGTAGACTACGGTAACTGCTTAAAATCAGGCGGGCCGTACGATTTTTTGCCACCGCAGTCCTATATTTAAAAAAAAAATAACTGAGGGGGTGAAAAAGTGAAACTTCCAGATGGTCCCATTTCTTAGACTGACGATCAAATTAGCAAAATTGGCATTTTTGACACTTCTTAGCTAGTAATGAATGCCCCTTATCTTAATCTGACGAGTTCGAGTATTTTAAGATGGGTCTATTTTTTTTGGTTACCAAGAGCGAACCCACCAATATTAAGGGCTCATAATTTTTTGAGGTTTTTGTCAATATGTATCTTATCTTAATCTGACGCGCTCGTGTAAATCCAGAAACCCCTTGTACGGCTCCCCATCTATAAAGACACAATATGGTTGGAAGTTTGCGACCATCCGACCAACAAGCATTAAACTTTGGTTACCTTCAACTAAATCCAATGGACGATCACGCTTCCGAAAACTGTAAAGGAAAATCCTGTTACGAATTTCACGCCAGACACTCGTTCTCACGTCGTTACGTTATCATAACACATTCCCAAATTCAATTCTGACTCTAACTACCTTCCTAGCAGGTAACAGCTCGAATATAGCCCTTACAGCGGGGCTGTTAAGGTTTAGAATGCGGGTAGTTAGTGTAAATCAGAAAGTAAGCAACAGAGTGAATTCAGCGGCGATATCATAGAGGTATTATTAAGAGCTCGTTTGGGATTCGCCTTATGTTGTGTTTGGTGCGCGTTTTCATTGTATCACGTCGTAATTGAAATACCGCTGACGACCGCTTGGCGAAGTGATTCGAGCGTAAGCCGCTCGTCTCACTGCATCGGGTGGTTGCGGGTTTGATTACCGCCAGAGGCAAATTACCCTGGTCTGGGTGTCACTGGGAGCGCTTGCAGTCCATTGTACAGTAGCCATAGAACAAGCTTTTGGGACATACCTACAGCAGTTGATGCGTAAGTCTGCCCAATATATATTGTCTTTATTAATTTATAAATATGGTATTATAGATACTTGCATCGGGTCACTGATTAAATACAGGCTATCATAGCTGTATAGCTGTAATTATTTAATTTTTCGCGATATCGTGTATAGGTACACGCGATATCGCGAAAAAACATATTATTTGGAATGCAAGGCGCCATAATGTGGGTCCAAAAGTAGGTCCAATCATCTCACAATGTAATGACCCGCATTAAGAGGAGGGTTCGAAATTTGGTTGATTTTCTATTCTACTTTTTCTTTAAGTAAGTATGTGGACTAGGAATCTTATATTTAGATGTATGATTTTTGACTATATTATCTTGAGTATCTTTAAATCCAAATCACGATTTGACGAAATTTTCTCGATAAAAAAAAATTATGAAATGAGCTCTAATTATTTACAATTTTCCTTGCTACCACGATGTTTTTACGATTTAGATCACGAAATTATTTCTAAAACATAGCAAATAATGATATCTAAACTACCCTTCAACCATATTTTAATTCATGAAGTAGTTTTTTTTTAATTCAAGTAAATGTGGTTTGGCGCTTACGTTGTTTATTTCCGAGCGCGCGCACAATATCGCCATCTCACATTTTAATTACTTGAACTAACCATGTCTCTCTCTAACTTTGTATTGTCAGTGTCCGCTCGGACTTGTTCGACGTCGGACCTGTGAAGGATTTTTTAAAAAATATTACGAAAAAATATTACGGTCGTGCCACATTACAGGTACAGTACAGTATTTACAGTCCGCCGACGCCTATGATAAATAAATAAATATCCTTGGAAATTCTTTTACACATGACTACCTGATCCCAAACTAAGCAGAGCTTGTACTATGGAAACCAGATAACTGATATTACTACATATACTACTTTTTGTTTGTAAATACAAACTAAATATACACTTAATTACACCTAGACTCGGGACATGCGGACATGTTCATGCACACAAATGCATGTCCTGGGCAGGAATCGAACCTACGACCTGCACTGCAGCGTGATTTTCGTTTGCTTTTCCTTGTCTTGTGTAATTTCTTTTCATCTCTTGTCATTTTGTGTCATCTCTTGTCATTTCATAGTTATTCGTGTCATTTCTGTAAAAACTCCCTATTTCGCTTACTGTTATATACTTGCAGCATGGTCTTGGGCCGACAGTGGGAATACATTGCTTGTCAAAACAATGGAGTCGCTTTATTGCGTTTGTTGTAGGTATGGATGGGCAAGTAATAAATATATCATACATCAATAAATTATCGTAAAAAATAACATTACAGATATGGATAGGAAAATGTTTGTCCGTCCTATTCAATCTATTATATTATAAACGAAAGTAACTCTGTCTGTTACCTTTTCACGGCTAAACCGCTGAACCAATGTTGATGAATTTTGGTATGGAGATAGACTGGGTCTTGGCGGAGAACATAGGCTACTTTTTAGGGTTCCAAAGGGTGCTAACGGGACCCTATTACTAGGCCTACGCTGTCCGTCTGTCTGTCTGTCCGTCTGTCAGCGCGGGCTGTATCTCACGAACCGTAACAGGTAGAGAGTTGAAATTTTCACTGAATGTGTATTTCTGTTGCCGGTGCAGAACAAATACTAAAAATATAATAACATTTAAAAATAAATATCAAGTCTCAAACTTGATATTTTTGATGTGTTTATTCTACGGTGGTACGGAACCCTTTATGTGCGAGTCCGACGCCTTCAGATCTTATGAATGTTTTCTTGAAATAAATATAGTGTATTTTAAGTAATTAACTGGCCAACCCTCAGGTCCTACCTACCATGTTAGGATCTTTTTCGTTCTAGCGGGTGTAAACCGTGATTTAACGAGTTAATGTGATAATTTTTGTATTTAA
The DNA here is from genome assembly GCA_947859195.1 of Drymonia ruficornis. Classification (NCBI taxonomy): domain Eukaryota; kingdom Metazoa; phylum Arthropoda; class Insecta; order Lepidoptera; family Notodontidae; genus Drymonia; species Drymonia ruficornis. Next base: position 13,801,408 of record OX401908.1, read on the forward strand.
ATTATTCAATTCAATGTATTTGTTTCAGACATAGTCCAATATTGATTATTAAAATTATTATAATTTCACAATAAATATAAAACAATAAATAAAAGTAAAATTAAATTAAAAAAAATAAAAAAATATTTTTTATTTTTCATGTTTTATCATTAAAATACAATATAATATAACATAAATTAAAATAAAATACAATAAAATAAAAACCTACCCCTAATTAAACAAATACCGTCCGCGTGGGATACTGGCTGCATGTCCTCCCTGTATTCAAGCTGTTCCTGTTGTCAAGCGAATTTTTTGAGCAAGGAAAGAGCCAGCCCTCTTATCACCTGTGGCGGTAACCAGTCTAAGGGTGATTTTGATAGATAAAAAAATAAAGATAAAAAGATAAACAATAAATAAATGCATGGTTAAATCAATAAAATTAGTAAAAACTGAAAATTAAATTAAAAAATAAATTAAATATGGTAAAAATAAATATTATGACACCGCTGATGACTTCATGATCGGCATCGAAGTTAAGTACCAAAGTATTCCTTTGCCTACGAAACATGAAAAAGATACTCATATCCGGCAGTCAGTCACTGACACAGAGTATGTACATTTTTACCCGACTACGGTGGGCGGAGGGTTATGATTTTGACCGATATGTATGTATGTTCATCTGCTCCCGTATAACGTCCAAACTATTTTTATCATAATAATTTGACTCATGAGATATCGTTGGACGCGTCTGGATCGTCCGCTGGTTATAGGCTATTATACGATCGAAATATTGTTATACGTATCTATCAGCATATTGTAGGTATCGTTTGTCTTCTTTTGACTTACTTTGTCTTCAGCAATAAAAACAACATAGAAATTAAATTATTTTTTTCAAATACACTCGACATAAAAATCCCATATAAAACGAAAAAAATATATTTGAATATTTTCATCCATTTCATCTATTTTAAAAGGTGCACTGGGACATATTATTTTAATTGTACGAATTAAACAATATTGTTCCTTCAAAAAATAACTATACTATAGTCTACTCCATAGCTGTTCTGTCCTAGCTAAGCGAGAGGGATATATCCTTCGGCAGCTCACGCGACGCTAGCCACACCCCGAAACTAAAATTCATTTTTTTCTTGTATCGTCTTAACAAAGATGGTAGGTGCGTACCTAACGTATAATCCTACGAAAAATCAACCGTTGGAAGTTCGAGACCTTGTCAATTAATGGATTTGTCCCGGCTTAAAATCGTCCGGCAAAAATAATTATCGTGGTCCCTTGGAGCCGGTGGCAACCCTCGCCAAGTATCCAATATTCAGGTCTGGTGCGCGCACCGGTGGCGTGGATCGAGGCACTTATTGTGTCAATATTGTTTATTATCCAGTCGCCGCAGAACACGTGCGTTCCTCACAGACGCACTTATTGGCTCACATTGATAGTGTTATTTTCGCAGATATGGTACTACTCCACCAAGCCAACTAGCCACTCGGGTATAAAAATCAAATGATAATAAGTCAATGATTCTGCGGTCCTTCCACTGCGTAGTGGAAACTACTACCACAAGAGTGCGCAGGCATTGGCCCAGGCTCACTACGTTGTGGACGGACCGCGGAATCATTGACTTATTAATTATCATTTGATATTTAAGTATACCCGAGCGCCTAGTTGGCTTGGTGGTTTAGTAACATTGCAATCTCAAGGCTTGCTCAGCGCTCCTCTACATGCAGCGAAATTAACTCATCTGTTATCGCACTCGTAATTCGACAGTCAAATTTCAAGGCAGTTTATTCACTAGAAGATAATCCGTGTTGGCAATACCGACAAGTGTTCCACTTTATTTTCTACGAACGGCTGAGTCGTACTGTGACCATGGACTCCGTTTAGTTGGGAATACTATTTTGGACAGTCCCCTGTCTTTATTCCAAAAGAGTGACAATACAATCTAAGCGCCTTCAGATGAGGGTTCGAAATTTGGTTGATTTTCTATTCTACTTTTTCTTTAAGTAAGTATGTGGACTAGGAATCTTATATTTAGATGTATGATTTTTGACTATATTATCTTGAGTATCTTTAAATCCAAATCACGATTTGACGAAATTTTCTCGATAAAAAAAAATTATGAAATGAGCTCTAATTATTTACAATTTTCCTTGCTACTACGATGTTTTTACGATTTAGATCACGAAATTATTTCTAAAACATAGCAAATAATGATATCTAAACTACCCTTCAACCATATTTTAATTCATGAAGTAGTTTTTTTTTAATTCAAGAAAATGTGGTTTGGCGCTTACGTTGTTTATTTCCGAGCGCGCGCACAATATCGCCATCTCACATTTTAAGTACTTGAACTAACCATGTCTCTCTCTAACTTTGTATTGTCAGTGTCCGCTCGGACTTGTTCGACGTCGGACCTGTGAAGGATTTTTTAAAAAATATTACGAAAAAATATTACGGTCGTGCCACATTACAGGTACAGTACAGTATTTACAGTCCGCCGACGCCTATGATAAATAAATAAATATCCTTGGAAATTCTTTTACACATGACTACCTGATCCCAAACTAAGCAGAGCTTGTACTATGGAAACCAGATAACTGATATTACTACATATACTACTTTTTGTTTGTAAATACAAACGAAATATACACTTAATTACACCTAGACTCGGGACATGCGGACATGTTCATGCACACAACTGCATGTCCTGGGCAGGAATCGAACCTATGACCTGCACTGCAGCGTGATTTTCGTTTGCTTTTCCTTGTCTTGTGTAATTTCTTTTCATCTCTTGTCATTTTGTGTCATCTCTTGTCATTTTAATAATAATAATAATAATATCCTGGGACATTTTTGTACACACGGTTACCTGATCCCAAACTAAGCAGAGCTTGTACTATGGAAACCAGATAACTGATATTACTACATATACTACTTTTTTATTTGTAAATACATACTTAATATACATATACACCCAGACTCCGGACATACAGACATGTTCATGCACACAAATGCATGTCCCGGGTAGGAATCGAACCTACGACCTGCAGCGTGAAAGGCGCCTCCGCGCCAACCACGCTAATGGGCCCGTCATTTTGTGTCATCTCTTGTCATTTCATAGTTATTCGTGTCATTTCTGTAAAAACTCCCTATTTCGCTTACTGTTATATACTTGCAGCATGGTCTTGGGCCGACAGTGGGAATACATTGGTTGTCAAAACAATGGAGTCGCTTTATTGCGTTTGTTGTAGGTATGGATGGGCAAGTAATAAATATATCATACATCAATAAATTATCGTAAAAAATAACATTACAGATATGGATAGGAAAATGTTTGTCCGTCCTATTCAATCTATTATATTATAAACGAAAGTAACTCTGTCTGTTACCTTTTCACGGCTTAACCGCTGAACCAATGTTGATGAATTTTGGTATGGAGATAGACTGGGTCTTGGCGGAGAACATAGGCTACTTTTTAGGGTTCCAAAGGGTGCTAACGGGACCCTATTACTAGGCCTACGCTGTCCGTCTGTCTGTCTGTCCGTCTGTCAGCGCGGGCTGTATCTCACGAACCGTAACAGGTAGAGAGTTGAAATTTTCACTGAATGTGTATTTCTGTTGCCGGTGCAGAACAAATACTAAAAATATAATAACATTTAAAAATAAATATCAAGTCTCAAACTTGATATTTTTGATGTGTTTATTCTACGGTGGTACGGAACCCTTTATGTGCGAGTCCGACGCCTTCAGATCTTATGAATGTTTTCTTGAAATAAATATAGTGTATTTTAAGTAATTAACTGGCCAACCCTCAGGTCCTACCTACCATGTTAGGATCTTTTTCGTTCTAGCGGGTGTAAACCGTGATTTAACGAGTTAATGTGATAATTTTTGTATTTAAATTATTCAATTCAATGTATTTGTTTCAGACATAGTCCAATATTGATTATTAAAATTATTATAATTTCACAATAAATAAAAGTAAAATTAAATTTAAAAAAATATATATATTTATTTTTATTTTTCATGTTTTATCATTAAAATACAATATAATATAACATAAATTAAAATAAAATACAATAAAATAAAAACCTACCCCTAATTAAACAAATACCGTCCGCGTGGGATACTGGCTGCATGTCCTCCCTGTATTCAAGCTGTTCCTGTTGTCAAGCGAATTTTTTGAGCAAGGAAAGAGCCAGCCCTCTTGTCACCTGTGGCGGTAACCAGTCTAAGGGTGATTTTGATAGATAAAAAAATAAAGATAAAAAGATAAACAAAAAATAAATGCATGGTTAAATCAATAAAATTAATAAAAACTGAAAATTAAATTAAAAAATAAATTAAATATGGTAAAAAAAAATATTATGACACCGCTGATGACTTCATGATCGGCATCGAAGCTAAGTACCAAAGTATTCCTTTGCCTACGAAACATGAAAAAGATACTCATATCCGGCAGTCAGTCACTGACACAGAGTATGTACATTTTTACCCGACTACGGTGGGCGGAGGGTTATGATTTTGACCGATATGTATGTATGTTCATCTGCTCCCGTATAACGTCCAAACTATTTTTATATCATAATAATTTGACTAATGAGATATCGTTGGACGCGTCTGGATCGTCCGCTGGTTATAGGCTATTATACGATCGAAATATTGTTATACGTATCTATCAGCATATTGTAGGTATCGTTTGTCTTCTTTTGACTTACTTTGTCTTCAGCAATAAAAACAACACAGAAATTAAATTATTTTTTTTCAAATACACTCGACATAAAAATCCCATATAAAACGAAAAAAATATATTTGAATATTTTCATCCATTTCATCTATTTTAAAAGGTGCACTGGGACATATTATTTTAATTGTACGAATTAAACAATATTGTTCCTTCAAAAAATAACTATACTATAGTCTACTCCATAGCTGTTCTGTCCTAGCTAAGCGAGAGGGATATATCCTTCGGCAGCTCACGCGACGCTAGCCACACCCCGAAACTAAAATTCATTTTTTTCTTGTATCGTCTTCAGGATCATGAGATAACTTTTATTCACAAAATAAATTTGAGGGTTCGACAGATATGCTATGGAAAAACTTTCAAAACTACAAACCCATTTGATACATAATATTATACATATTATTATGTAATTTCAAACGAGATAAACGGTACAAATACAGTATAATTTATTTATGGATATTTGTAAAGAACCTTAAGCGCGCTCCACATTCACGCCGTGAACACCCGCGAACACATTGTTCACGCTGCGTAAGCAATGCGTTCGCGGGTGTTCACGGCGTGAATGTGGAGCGCGCTTTATAGGTAACAGGATGGTTTAGCACTTACTTTAAAAATCGATTAGATATCAAAGTAATCCGCTAACATAGAGGATAGATAGTGCTAATAGGGTTATTACATCCTAAATAATCAGAAGCTTTCGAAATTAGGTTCTTAATTTAGTGACTAAATTTAGGAAGGTCTAATAAGCTCTTTAGGGCTAGATATAACATAGTAATTAAACACCGTCGTCTAAGTTTGTGGCGGTTCTTCAAGCGCACGCAGAAGTTAGATAGCTTACCTGTTACCCTACTCAGGAGATACGTCATGCATCTTACTTGAGCGCATCTAGGTAATATTTCAGTCAATTTAGAGGATTTACGGGATAGATTTAGAACACCTAGAGTTACCTAAAAGTGGTTAATAATAGTGTAACACGAGTAAGTTAGCAATAGTTAATTTATAGTACCTATTTAGCGATTCATTTAATTGTATATGTCTTTTAATGGTAGTAATTAATGATTTAATGTCACCCTCAGTATCCTAATTACATACGGCACCCTACGAATCCTTAGGTAGGTATCTAAACAGTATCCCCCTTATTCATAGAGATTTTGGCCAGTTTGCAATGGTTTTGAAAAGCATTTTTAGGAACAAATGTAACGTGACGACTTTTATCCCCATTCGGGGGTAGTCAGAGGCTTGAGTGGCCATACACCACCATATTGTGGAGGTATTAACCAACTCAAAGCCCACGTTTCACCAGATAGTCAGAACCCAACGTGACAGGTGGTGAACCTTGTCGCCGTGTATACAGGAACTGACTATTACCTAATCCCGAGGGATAGGTAGGTTTCCTCACGATGTTTTCCCTCACCGTCAGCGAACTGTAAATTATGCACATAGATGAAAATTCATCCATTGGTGCATGCCCCACCGAGGATCGAACCTGGGACCTTCTGATTGCTAGCCCAACCTGTTCACCCCTAGGCTACAGTCGCTATAGGAACAAATGTGATTTGTAATTCCACTGCAGGTCGATCATAACTTTCTATGAATAAGGGGGTATGTATTTAATTGAAACTACAGTACCTACAATTAATCCATAGACAGTAGAATTTATTTTACTGCGGTACCAATAACTGACCGGAAACAATTAACCACGCCGAGTTCTCTACATGTTGCTTTAGTTTTTTCAACGAACAATTTAATTAATTAATGGCAAACTAACACGATATTCAGAGTTCATAACTTTTAAAAACTTAGGTACCAGAGGATGACAAAATATCTTGTAAAAGCCAATCTAAACAAAAGGAGAAAATCAGTAGGCACGGTGGTCTAAGAAAAAATCCATCTGCCCCAGTTATAAGGTCACAAAAATTAGATTTAAGCCAACCAGAGGTCACGTCACGAACCCCTATTCATAGCAATAGCATCCCTTTATATCCCGATGTATTTACACAGGATTGTCTGGAATAAACATATTTACTTTATGATATAGAGAATTATTGACAGTAGGGTCGACCGGGGATATCTGTGAAAACTCGATAGATATGGGTTTAGGTTTATTTATTCTGTATTTTTGCCCCGAGAGAATATTGGGTTCTGAATGATAATGTTGAATTAGTAGGTATGTGAAGCTTTCTTTTGTTGACATAATATAATTATAATGCTGGCAAAATCGAAACTATGTCAAAATTTTTACACATTTTTGTGTAATTATATTTTTGTGCTTACTTGAAAGGTGTTGCTTTAAATCTTTTCCTCTCCATTAAGTGAGATAAAGTTATAACTACATTTCCAACTAATTAGTCTGTGTTTTCGTACCTAACAGTTTTTTTCCTAGAATAAATCTACGAGGCAATCTGGCATAATATTCTTATAAAACTTTATGTTATCCATAAACTCGGGCACATAAACGATTTTATAGAGACATCTAAATAAATAAAGTATTTTTATATAAACGTCTATCTTTATAAGTAGCAGAAATGAGATCCCGTCTTTACGAGTGGCCGCGGCTAGAACGAAACAGTGCGATATAAGGGGCAATAAAATAAATTGGACACAGCATCGTCGGCTCGGACTCGCTCGTGTAGTGTTATGTTCGTTTGCCATTTAGCCCCGACCTCCCCTCCTAATCTCGTTTATATAAAACGTTAAATTAGCGACGCTTTATAAGGATAAGAAAAGTACGAATGCTGAAGTGGTCTTATTATTTTTGCAATAGGAATAAGAGGTCTCCAATCAGAATGATTTCAAAATCGACTTATCTTTTATATTATGTTTGCCTGTTTGTTATAACGTTTAGTATTTAGATTTTCACACAACTAATATTAAATTAACGTTTTACAAAAGTGGCTTGCCGACAAAAAATATGTCAGAAAATTAAATTATCTTCGTCTAAACTCTCAAGATAGGCTGATAGAATCAACTTCTCTACTTACCTCATAATTTCTAGTTTTCTGATTTATAAAAAACCTATTTACAAATAACAATCTAATACAAAACTCATACAACATCCTCGACGTTGTTGCCAATAGAGGCAGAAAGGAAATTTCATTTCTGTCATAATTGTCGCACAAAGGTTCCACAATCGACTTGACTGGAGCGCGAATGTATTTTAGACAAGTGTAGCACGCGTGTCGAGTTCACCCCGGTCTACCTGTACTTATTTATAAACCCATTTTTATGCACGATACGATATCTTTATAGTAGGTTTCGTCCACAACTCTCACAGAAGATCGGCGTAAAGCAGCTATTACAGCTGCGTTTCGTACGATGAGTGAGAGAGCCGGAAGCCCAACGCCCCCTTCCTCTTCCTTCTCCTCTCTTCTTCCCACTGCCTTTCAGGTCAGCAAAGTGCGAGCAATGCCTTTGGTATTGCAAGCATCTATAAACTACGGTAACTGCTTAACATCAGGCGGGCCGTACGCTTGTTTGCCACCTCAGTCCTATAAAAAAACTTTCCCTTTTTGATATCAATCAAAGAATTTAGGTACCAAGGAAGAGGGAAACATGTTATTGTCCAAAATAGTAATAATAATATCCTGGGACATTTTTTACACACGGCTACCTGATCCCAAACTAATCAGAGCTTGTACTATGGAAACCAGATAACTGATATTACTACATATACTACTTTTTTGTTTGTAAATACATACTTAATATAATATACACCCAGACTCGGGACATACAGACATATTCATGCACACAAATGCATGTCCCGGGTAGGAATCGAGCCTACGACCTGCAGCGTGATAGGCGCCTCCACGACAATCACGCCAACGGGTCCGTCAAATAGTATGTCCTAAATGGAGCAAATGGACACAGTACGACTCAGTCGATCGCGGAATAGGTATAATATTGAAAACATGTCTATATTGCCAATAAGGCTATCTTCTGGTGCATATTTCGAGTACGATAACAGCCCCACTAGCCAAGTGGCTTCGTCCACGAGCGTTTCTACAAAACGCTACGCTTCATGTAGATAACAGATGTGTGAATCTCGCTGCATGTAGTGGTGCGCTGAGCACAAGTCTATGGACTGCACTTTGGGTCACTATGAGGTCCACATCTGCTAAAATAATAGATCTATATCAACCGAGATAAGGGGGCGTCCATAAATTACGTGAGGCAGTTAAGGGGGGAGGGGGTCGAGATACGAAATTCTCACCAAATCTCACGTGGGGGAGAGGGGGGTCTCGGCAAATCTCACTTAATTTTTTTTACCGGAAGAAACGGTGTACAATTGCGAGAAACATGGGTTAAATTAAGTAAGTAGTAAGTCGGTCCCGGTTGTTGTCATCTAGGCGGCAGTCGTTAAGCCTTGTCAAAGGCCTACGGGCGGCTTGAACAACTCTAACACCAGGTTGGACACTAACCATACGATACGAAGAAGATTAAGTAAAATATGATTCTCCACTAGAATATGGCTTTTGAAAAATCTCACGTGAGATTAAAAGGGGGAGGGAGGGGGTCGAGCCAAATCTCACGAAATCTCACCAAGGGGGAGGGGGGGTCGAAAAATCACAAAAATCGTCTCACGTAATTTATGGACGCCCCAACGGGTGTATAACTCATCTCCACAAATCCGTACCTCAACCAATTTGGGAATAAACATTCGCACAATGGGTCTGCGAGCATCCAAACTCTCGAGTGGAGCACCGAGCGCTCTCGCTCGGCAATGGCTTGATTTACGATTTGTAGGCCATCGTTTTATTTGCGCACGACTCAAAGGGCTCTGTAGGAGTGTTCTTCAAACCGCATGTTGCTAAGGGTGGGTACAGGACGAGGAAAATGGCAGTTAAACCAAACATGTAGGTATTAAACTTTGAAATGCGCCTTACCGCGATTATTTGCTCAACATGAATGCAAGGTAACTGCCTGACAAAGATTTAGTCATGCACTAACGGGAATGATTTTGTAGGTAATAACGCCACAGTGTATACATATTCATAAAAAAAAATATAACGTCACGACTTTTATCCCCATACATACATTACATACATACACACACACACACAAACACACACATCACACACATACATACATACACACACATACACATCATCACATACACACATACACATACATACATACATACACATACACATCATATACACATCATCACATACACACATACACATACACACATACATACACATACACATCACACACACATACACATATACATATTCATCTCTTTGTAATAATAATAGGTAATCATTACTTTGACGACGGCTTGGCGCAGTGTTTCGAGCGTAGGTCGCTTGGCACACTACATCGGGTGGTTGCGGGTTCGATTCCCGCCACAGGCAAATTTCGGAAACGTATATTGCCCTGGGAGTCACTCGGATCGCCCCCTAGTCCAGTGTACGGTACCCGTAATACAAGATTTACTTAGTTTGGGGACATACAGTTATATGTTAGTCTGGCGATATGTATTATTATGATAAGCCTAGGTTATAAAAAGACTTGCCCAACCTAACAAAAAATAACTACTTATTCCTCAACGTCTGAACCCGCCATAATGTTTTCTCAATTTTCGATAACCGCTTCGATATTGTGCCTTTTATTTATTCGAAATGCATTTTCTGAATTTGAATAAAATAATAATAATATCCTGGGACATTTTTGTACACACGGTTACCTGATCCCAAACTAAGCAGAGCTTGTACTATGGAAACCAGATAACTGATATTACTACATATACTACTTTTTTATTTGTAAATACATACTTAATATACATATACACCCAGACTCCGGACATACAGACATGTTCATGCACACAAATGCATGTCTCGGGTAGGAATCGAACCTACGACCTGCAGCGTGAAAGGCGCCTCCGCGCCAACCACGCTAACGGGCCCGTCAACTCAGTAATAACTTCAAAAGCCCGTCAAATTACTTCATAATATTATTTGATCTGTATTTGCAATGTTCTACATTACAACGATGTCGTTTTCAGAATAAGTTCAGGATATCTATCGAAATCCATTTTGAATTGAAAACGTTTTCAGGTTTACATCTAGGCATAACCTTACTTCCGGCTCTCTTAGTACGAAACGCAGCTTTAATAGCTACTTTACGACGGAAGGCATCACACCAAAACAATCGTTCTAAATATTCACCTTTTGGTTTGACTGTTAAATGGGAGTAGGCATGCACAGCTTTCTATGCTAGTTTTTGTTTATTTTTATTTAAATACCTTATTTTGTTTTTTTTTACTCACACTGTGTTAATGCCTGCCTGCTCACATAGCGTTACTGTTTGAAAATGTATACAATTATTCTTTTGAAAAGAGTAACCATTGAGTTTCTTGCCGGCTCTTCTCAATGGAAGCAACATTACGAACCGGTGGTAACGCTAAAATATTGTTTTTATTGACTATTTATAAATGCTCTAATGAGCTTACATGAATAAAAACCTTTTGACTTGACTTTGACTTTGAATTTCTGTGAGAGGGTGGTACTACCCCGATCGAGCCCGTATATGAGCTGCAGTCAATTGGCTACAGCTTGGCTCTACCACACAATTTCGTACACATCTAGATATTAAGATAAATCGGCGTCCCAAATCCAATCAGTCGTCGACTTTAATTAAATGAACTAAACATAACTCTGTTACATTGATTTACAAGGGACCGAGCGAAGTTGGACGATCCAATTATTGTCCACTTCGGACAATTCTTAATTGTTTCGGATAATTGGAGGTTCCGGTTAGCTAGTGTTACGGCCGAATACTCAAAGGCTACTTAAATATTTAAGTCCCACTTAGCAGTTTAAGACATCGTTAACTGTCATTTTTTGTATAGTGCGTAAAAGTTAAATAGCTCTCAAATTTAATTTGCGTACGAGTATTCGGCCGTAAGTCCAGCAGTTGTATATCTAGTGATCATGAGGTCTTGGATTCCATTCCCAGGTAAAGAAAAATTATAGTTACTTCGGTACCTTTATTACGATAGAGGTACACTGTCAATTTAATGGGGGGAAGAGGGTGTAGTTGCTTGCCCTACCTTGATGACCCTGTGGCGCAGTGGTTCGACCGTAGATCGCTCGGCTAACTGCATCGGATGGTCGCGGGTTTGATTCCCGCCAGAGGCAAATTTCGAAAACGGCAGTTTCTTAATTTGCCCTGGTCTGGGTGTCACTGGGATCGTCTAACGATTATAATTATTATTTTTATTTGCAAGGTCAAAAACTGAGTATGTTCATATAATTGTCCAGGTAAGTAGGTATACAAATACAATATGTTAAAAAAACCCTGTCTGAGCCGAAACCGGTATTTAGGTTTCCCAATCACATGACCAAATAAAAAAAAAAATATATTCATGATAGTAAACATATTAATGACAATTTAAAATGCCACTTTTTTTGCCTTTTTCCCTCAAAATGTAGCAAATTTTAAAAATATGACAACACCGTTACCGGAAGTAATTATGTTAGATCGTGTGGCGGCACCTCTGACCACAAAGTATGTGATGACGTCATTTTACGTTTTTTTTTTTATGTAAACGGTGTATTTGTTTTCCAAAAAAATATGGGAGCTTAGGACTTTTCCCAGCAGTGGGACACTTACAATGCTAAAAAATATAAAAAAAATATATAAAAATTTAAACAAAATTAATTTATTTTTTTACAAAAATAGAATCTAATCTCGATACCCAACAATACGTTTTCGGGTCGGACAGGGTTTTCTTAACATGTTGCATGAAGAATTGGGTACTTACTTAAGGTAGATAGATACTCTATATATTTAGGTCTTGGGTAGTAAAAGTAATTATGTGGTCCAAAATGAACCTGTCAAAGGCATCAACCGCAAGCCTGCTTTAGAAACTTTAAATTAAAACATAATAACTTTAATATTTTCTGCTTTGTGGATGGCATGCGATGTTATAACTCAAAATTTGTCGTACGGTCAGCAACATAAGTCGCTAAACAACATCAGTTTTTCAAATAACTTGCACACTTTTGTTTTACATTAATTCCATCGTGAGGAAACCTAGGTACCTATCCCTCGGGATTAGGTAATAGTCAGTCCCTGTATACACGGCGGCACAGTTCACCACCTGTCACGTTGGGTTCTGACTAGTAGTGAAACGTGAGCTTTGAGTTGGTTAATACCTCCACATTGTGGTGGTGTATGGCCACTCAAGCCTCTGACTACCCCCGAACGGGGATAAAAGTCGTGACGTTACATTACATTTTACATTAATTCCAATATTTGGAATAGTCCAAACAAGATTTAAATATGTATGTTGCTATTATTTAGTTTCAACAAAGTTCTCCAATGATTGTAAAATAAAGAGTATTGCCGATTTGAAAAATTAAGAATGTTCATCGACTTTCCTTCTATCCTTTCTTTTGATTAAATTCGTGCGGGTTCCAAAACAACTTAGCTTTTCCCCGGGATTCGTCGAGGGTCAAACCTTGGCGTCATCGTTGGACACCATTGCCGATCCTGGCTTACAGGAGTAATAGTGGTGGGAATGTGGCGGGCATAGTGCTATTAAAACCAGGTTGCACTCCGGGAGTGCCGGCAGAAGTGAAAACTTGAACATTAACGCTATGCATTTTTAAATATTTTGGAATGCTTAGAGAAAAAATGTAAAAGAAAAAACAAACTGGCTGTTTCTTTTAACTAATCATATAAAATAATACAAATTAAAATAAAAAATAATAAGAATTAAATAATTAATAAAATATTAAATTCGAAAATATAGTAAACATAGGATTCGAACCCATAGAGCACTTACCCAGATCCATTCACTTAGGCGCTAAAAAAGTTAGTCTATATTTATGTTTTGGAAAAAAATTGAACAAGTACCTAGAAGATTTTTTTACACTGCACAGCTAGTCTTAATTCACGACGCGTCGTCTCTCCTAACCCCTTCGCACTTCCTAACTTCCAATAACTTTCAAAAGGTACCGATACTTTTATATTAATACTTGTGTGCTGAAAGCGAGCAAAAAGTATCAAGAACAACCTACCAGTGCACAGTCAAAAAGTAACTTTAACCCAAAATGTTAAGGTTGAATTTTTATTGAAGGATGTTACAGCATCAGTGAGGCAACTTGCGGGTTAAAAGATAACTCTAATGAGATATATTAGGGTGTATTTTCGTTTGAAAGGTGTTAACTCACCAGAGACGCACTCGAAACTTTGTGGTAATGAAAAATGTAAGTTGTGAGTTGGTGCTTATGGTAAGTATCGCGTGTCGGATGACAAATTACCCGCCCTGACCCCGGCTGATACTTCGCAACTACGCTTAAGCGCGGAAAACTTTTGGTAGGAATATTATTATTTTATATAAAAGTTTTAATCTTACTAAAAGAAAATAATCTTAGAGGTAAGATTATAGCTGTATATATATATATATATATATATATAACGTCACGACTTTTTTTATACCCATTCGGGGGTAGTCAGAGACTTGAGTGGCCATACACCACCACATTGTGGAGGTATTAACCAACTCAAAGCCCACGTTTCACCAGATAGTCAGAACCCAACGTGACAGGTGGTGAACCTTGACGCCGTGTATACAGGAACGGACTATTACCTGATCCCGAGGGATAGGTAGGTTTCCTCACGATGTTTTCCCTCACCGTCAGCGAACTGTTAATTATGCATATAGATGAAAATTCATCCAGTTATAATCTTACTAAGAAAATAATCTTAGACGTAAGATTATAGCTGTTTCTGAGTGAAATATATTTTCATTTGTAGCATATGAGCAAGTATTTTGTGATTAGGTATTTACCTACTGCATTCGTCATCCTAAAAGTAACTTTAATAGGTGCTTACATGGATAGCATCTCCTAACCCTCATGTAGGTACACTTCTCCAATTTAAAGTTTTCAAAATCCGTATTTAACTGAGATCGTAAAATAATATTGTCGATAGCTTTAGAACATCGTTAATTTTTGTTAATGTTACTAATTGGCCATCCATTAATTACTTCACACGAATTTCATTATTTTTAGACCCTGCCCCCCCCTTGTCACAGCTGGTCACGTTTGCGAGACTCCCCCCCTCACTGTGTGACGTCACATATTTTTTAAATTTTTCAGAAATTTTCTAAATTATTCAGTTATAGTTCAAATTTCGGTTTTAATACTTGAATATATTAGATTTTTAAATGTGACGTCACAAAACTTAGGACCCCTCCCCCCCTTGTCACACAATGCCACATTTCATCGACCTCCTCCCCCCTTTACGTGTGACGTAATTTATGGATGGCCCCTAATGTGCAAACAAGCTTATAGCCCACCTGATGTTAAGTAGTTACCGTAACCTATAGATGCTTCTAATACCAAAGGGATCGCTCGCACGTTGCCGACCTGAAGATGAGTGGGACAGAGAGAGAGGTTACACGAATTAAGTTAATTTTAGTATGACAGTTCCATCCAAAATCACTGAATTCATAAAATTAATGTTATTCCCAAAATAATTCCCATCATCTATAGTAGACTACCTTTAGAAGTTACTTCGTATCTGCCATCACAAATCATCTCCACCCATAACACGAGTCCGCCATTACCGAACTCCGCCAAGTCGCGGCTGTTTATTAAGTGGCGTGACTTGGCGGATCAACGCAACGGTACCGCCAACTCACTCGCCAGAATACTTCCATTAGCGAAGACAAGGGCATTAATTAATGATCTTACGAGATGAAACGAGGTACCTCTATTTTTAGGGTTCTTATAAGGTACTTACCTAATTACTTAAACAATTTTTTTTTCATATTTCATAAGCAATCTTATTCTCAAGGGTTATAAAAAAATTGTGAGTAGACCAGGGTGCTTACTTTGAAAAACGAAACGAAAGCTTCGGCTGACGGATCGTCCGAAGTTTGGATTCGATGATCGTGATATGACGTTTCTTTTTTCGTGAATCCTACTCTGAAAGTTATTTGACATTTACGATTTCAGCGTTTGATATGGTTTTGATCGTAAATCGAATCCGTACTTCGGATCCGTAACACTTTCGGAGTAGGAAATCGCCCGATCCGTCAGCCGAAGCTTCGTTTCGTTTTTCAAAGTAAACATCCTGAATATATTTCGAAAGACGTGAATTTCAAAAATCCACAGTGGGCTGGTGAAGTGGACTATGACCCGAATCCCCCTTGCATTGAGGGGACATCCCGGAAGAATAGCAGACTCGCCCATTGACATTGGGACCAAAATACCTGCAGAAAAATGTGGGTAGCAGATTTCTGCCTAGCTAACCCTTCGAAACATGCGTGATTTGAGGTGTATAAGACCCTATAACTTAGCACATTTGCTTTAATTCAGTGAAGAGTTTGAGTTACATGTCAATAGATGGCAGTAGTACCTACGTCACTCAAGCAGCTTCAGAAGCTAATTTTCATTGTACTTCTTAGAGCCGGGCCCCACTTGCGCGCTGCGCTGCGTTGCGCTGCGTCTCGTCCCAAAACGGATCAAAGTATCAGCGGGCGAGAGACAAAGCGGGGGAGGGTGATGTGCCAGTACAAAATCTTGCGACAACGCAGCGCAGCGCAGCGCAGCGCAGCGCAGCGCGCAAGTGGGGCCCGGCTCTGATTCGTACGCTCAGTAGTCGAAGCAACGTTTTTTTAGAGTTCGGTCAACTCGGGTTCGAAACCTCACAAATACGCACATTTTTATATATTTTTTACTTCCTGAATTGATGCATTTTCATAACACTAGGATGCGCTGTAAGCTTCCATGCTGGAATAATACCTCTATCTAAGTTCATAAAATGTGCTCTGTGGCATTCACGAAAATATGAAATATTTTGGGAAAATCTAAATATATAAGAATCAAAGTCCTGATTGACTGACTGACTGACTGACTGACTGACTGACAGACAACGCACAGCCTAAACCGCTGATCGTAGAGACTTGAAATTTGGAGGGTGGGTTTGTCTTGATGTGTAGAGGTGTACTAAGAAAGGGTTTTTTGAAATTCAACCCCTAAGGGGGTAAAATAAGGGATGAAAGTTTGTATGGAAGTTCGTCATTTTTGAATTTAGAATTATGAAATTTGCTGATTAGGTGTCTTTTGAAAAATAAAAAAATATGGGTTTCAGGGTTTTTGAAAATTCGACCCCTAAGGGGGTAAAATAGGGGATAAAAGTTTGTATGGAAGTTCCGTCATTTTTGAAGTTAGACTTACTTAAATTGGTGATTAGGTATCTTTTCAAAAATAAAAAAGAGTAATTTCAGGGTTTTTGAAAATTCAACCCCTAAGGGGGTAAAATAGGGGAATGAAAGTTTGTGTTTAGATTTCTTTCGTGTTTTTGGAAATTCAACCCCTAAGGGGTGAAATGTGGAGTGAAAGTTTGTATAGGGGTGGTCGAGTTTTGTTATTTTGACGGGAAAGGGGAAAACGGGGTCAAGGGATGTTTTAATAAGTCATCCATATCTCGATATTGGTTATGATTGCTTATTTGAATTGATCAGACTGGGGTTTCCGTATTTTTAATCATTTTGACGAGAAAGGGGAGAGCGGGGTCAGCGCATGTTTAGTCATCCATATCTCAAAATTGGTTATGATTGTTCATTTTAAATAATCAGACTGAGGTTTCAGCGTTTTTAATATTTTGAAGGAAAAGGGGAGAGCGGGGTCAGCGAATGTTTAGTCATCCATATCTGGAGATTGGTTATGATTGTTCATTTTAAATAATCAGACTGGGGTTTCAGCGTTTTTAATATTTTGAAGGAAAAGGGGAGAGCGGGGTCAGCGAATGTTTAGTCATCCATATCTGGAGATTGGTTATGATTGTTCATTTTAAATAATCAGACTGGGGTTTCAGCGTTTTTAATATTTTGAAGGAAAAGGGGAGAGCGGGGTGTGCGAATGTTTAGTCATCCATATCTCGAAATTGGTTATGATTGTTCATTTTAAATAATCAAACTGGGGTTTCGGCATTTTTTATATTTTGAAGGAAAAGGGGAGAGCGGGGTCAGCGAATTTTTTGTCATCCATATCTCGAAATTGGTTATGATTGTTCATTTTAAATAATCAGACTGGGGTTTCACGTTTTTAATATTTTGAAGGAAAAGGGGAGAGCGGGGTCAGCGAATGTTTAGTCATCCATATCTCGAAATTGGTTATGATTGTTCATTTGAAATAATCAGACTGGGGTTTCAGCGTTTTTAATATTTTGAAGGAAAAGGGGAGAGCGGGGTCAGCGAATGTTTAGTCATCCATATCTCAAAATTGGTTATGATTGTTCATTTTAAATAATCAGACTGGGGTTTCAGCGTTTTTAATATTTTGAAGGAAAAGGGGAGAGCGGGGTCAGCGAATGTTTAGTCATCCATATCTCGAAATTGGTTATGATTGTTCATTTTAAATAATCAGACTGGGGTTTCAGCGTTTTTAATATTTTGAAGGAAAAGGGGAGAGCGGGGTGTGCGAATGTTTAGTCATCCATATCTCAAAATTGGTTATGATTGTTCATTTTAAATAATCAAACTGGGGTTTCGGCGTTTTTAATATTTTGAAGGAAAAGGGGAGAGCGGGGTCAGCGAATTTTTAGTCATCCATATCTCGAAATTGGTTATGATTGTTCATTTTAAATAATCAGACTGAGGTTTCAGCGTTTTTAATATTTTGAAGGAAAAGGGGAGAGCGGGGTTAGCGTATTTTTATTCATCCATATCTCGAAATTGGTTATGATTGTTCATTTTAAATAATCAGACTGGAGTTTCAGCGTTTTTAATATTTTGAAGGAAAAGGGGAGAGCGGGGTCAGCGAATGTTTAGTCATCCATATCTCGAGATTGGTTATGATTATTCATTTTAAATAATTGGGGTATAAGCTGAGCTGAATATGGTAGGTACTACTTCAGTTTGATCCCATAAAAAATCATTTCGTAAATCAACACCCAAAAGGGTGAAACTAAAGGTAGAAAAGTACGGCAGAAAAATATGTTTGTACCAGATTGACTTGAAACTTAGTATGCATAGGGTAGGTGAGGGAGGAAGGGGAAGACGTAAGGTAGGGGGAAGTGGAAAGGGAAAGGGAAATGGAGGGGGAGGGAGCAGAAGGAAGAGAGGGGAGGAAAAGGGGTGGAGAAGGGGAGGGGGATTTGGGATTTTGGCTCTATATACCTACCTACCAAAACACGCATTCACCGAATTAGGTACCGTGATAAAGTTTGTATGGCTCCAATTAAAATCGTGAAATAAAATTATTTTTATAAAAAAGCAAATACTGACTTAAAAAGTCCTGGCGCACTAAAAAGTACTAAAAAGTCTTAAGTCACTTGCCCGGTTTTTTTTATTTTGAAGTCTACGCGGACGAAGTCGCGGGCAAAAGCTAGTAGTTAATAATACAAGTGTATATAAAAATATTAAACTTTATTTCCACTGATATGTTAGTTTGCACTAGCACGTAACAAATACTGAACACGATATACATAGGGTAACGGCACCCAATATTGGCACCCCCTCAATTATTGGCACTTTTGAAGTTATCTTTAAAAAATAAGAAAACTAAACATGGAAATAGTGTTTTTTTTTGTTAAAAGTCATAAATTTCAGTTTTTCACACCTACCTACTATTCTATCCGCTGAACTAAGAAATCCCATAGAATTATGTATGGACAATAATTGTGTCCACCGGTGCCAATAATCGGGGGTTTTACCCTACTATGTCTAACAAATGCATTATCATAAATTATTGCTAATTAAAACATTGCTATACATTTTATACATTACTAAAATTTAATAATTCTAGAGACTACTTATCGTCATAGCGTGATGATATTTTCTTCACAAACTAAGCCCCATTATAGCAATTTTAATTGATTTAAAATGGCGTTACAAATCACTATTGGTCTGAAAAATGGTTTGTAAATTGATTTCTTGGTTGTGACCTAGTATTTATCGAAAATAGTTCACCGGTGTAACAAACAGACGCCCGTTTCAAACCTATTTTGAGATTTTGTTATAGAGAGCAAACAGAGTGATAAACCGCGTACTTGATTGTGTTTTGATTTTTGTATGGAGCTTGGGGACTGACTAACCAGTTGAGTTCCTTTTTAATAACGCCGTGGACGAACTACGCGCGAATTGCGTTTCTAAATAGTTAGTAATTTTAATGGAGATCCGTAACGAATTTAGTTGAGAATGTACATTTATGGAGCTAAAAAATCCATACCATACAGTGCAAAATATTTTTTTTTACGACCAAAATTGGCGAAGTTGTGACCAAATTACTAGCGAAGTTTGCGCGCGGTTGCTGTGATGTCACGAGGGCCACTCGCGCTTTGTAGTGCATGGCAGCGTGGGCACAGCGCGCCTTCAAGCCGATCCGGCCGTGTGACGTCACACGTGTCGGCCGCACATAATATAAAATGTGTAAATATAGTTGTATTGGTGTCTATAGTTCGTCGCGTGTTCGCGGGCGCAGCGCGAGGTCGTCGTGCTGGAACCAGGTGGAGTAGACGCGCAGCGGCTCGGGCGACGAGTGCCGGTGGAACGACACCGGCCGGTCGCGCGCCAGCGACTCGCGCGCGTAGTCCTGCGCCCGCGCCTGCACACAGACACACAACACTACTTTAATGGCCGGCGCACAGTGAGGACGGCATAGCATGGCATTTTAATTTTTATCAATCGAATTTAATACTTATCCAATCGAAATAAGGTATATATTTCAATGCTCGGTGATCGACCTCGGAGTATCGCGGAGTATTTTCTCGGTGCACCCGCTGGAGCACCTTATTTCGATTGGATAAGTATTATATTTGATTGATAAAAATTAAAATGCCATGCCCTGCCGTCCTCATTGTGCGCCGGCCATACGGGTGCGTTTCCTTTGATGCGGAGCTGGGCGGAGCGGTGCGGAACGGCGGACTGTGATTGGCCAAGAGCGGAGTGGATATTTTGAGCACTGTGATTGGCCAAGAGCGGAGTGGAGATTTCGAGCACTGTGATTGGCCAATTCACGGTCCGCTCCGCTCCGCGTGAGTCGAAACGCACCCTAAAACCGGCCGCAGATTTCGCTGTCCGAAAAACGCTGGAAAGTGCTCCGCGCATACATTTTGTACTGGGCCCCTTATACTATCAGAAATTCGCCGGATTGATTGGGTGCTTCATGCGGAATGCAGACAATCGTCCGTAAAATTTCACTTTCACTTACAAATTGACATTTTACATTTTTTACTTAATTCTACCGCCGGATCAGAAACGCGAACTCGACTGAGAAGATGGATTGAGTTATGATTCGTTCATAGATGTGTGAACTGGTACCTGATGAAAGAGCGGCGAGTGCGTGAGCGTGAGGTTGAGCCGGTGGTGTGCGCAGGCGCCGAGCGTCATGTCGTCGGGCGCGGCGGGCGCGGCGCACGCGCAGCGCGCCAGCGCCGCCGCGCCGCCCACGCTCACCACCGTGCCGCCGCCGCCCGTTATGTAGTCGTAACCTATTGTATACAAGTAACTTAAGTTTGCCGTATGACATTACTTCCCAGAATTCGTTCCTTATTAGCGACACTATCGAATGTTGTAATAATACAGTGTGTGGTTTTCAAAATCAACTAGTTCGATTCCTGGCTACAAATATTGTTTTTTCAAAAATCCAATGATGCAGTTTTAGTTTTCATCAAAATCGGCCCCGAGACTCCTTTGAGTACTTTTCGCTATTCCTCATAGTTTCGGATTTGGCCATCCACGCACACTTGAAAAATTCACCCTGTATTCATTCATCATCATAATCACTTCAGCCAAGAGACGTCCACTGTTGGACATAGGCCTCCCCCAAGGTTTTCCACAACGCCCGGTCCTGTGCCACACATCCAGCGGTTTCCCGCGACCTTCACTAGGTCATCGGTCAACCTTGTGGGCCTACCCACGCTGCTGGGTATATTCATTAATAATTTAGCCCTTTTAACGTCCCACTGCTGGGCACGGGCCTCCCCTCAATGCGAAGGGTATTCAGGCCATAATCCACCACGCTAGCCCAGTGCGGGTTGGTGGATTTCACATGTCTAAAGACATGCAGGTTTCCTCACGATGTTTTCCTTCACCGTAAGCAAGTGATAATCATATTAAAGTTATGATTCAGTTCACACATAGATTTCGAAAAATCCAGAAGTGTGAGCCAGGGTTTGAACCCAGGACCTTCAGCCCGCAAGACGCGTGCTTAACCAATCGGCTACCACTGTTTATTCATTAACCATCAGATTTTTATAGTTCTTTAGCGACCTCACATCACATCACGCTATATACTTTACCGACGCCATCAACAGATGGCACTGAGTGCGCGCTCCAGCACAAATAAGAAGTCCTGAATCACGATATCAAGATTCGCGAGACACATCGCTATACAGGGTGAATTTTTCAAGTGTGCGTGGATGGCCAAATCCGAAACTATGAGGAATAGCGAAAAGTACTCAAAGGAGTCTCGGGCCCGATTTTGATGAAAACTAAAACTGCATCATTGGATTTTTGAAAAAACTAAATTCGTAGCCAGGAATCGAACTAAATGATTTTGAAAAAAATACTACATAATGTATTAGGTATTACACCATTCGATAGGGACGCTGATAAGGAACGAATTCTGGGATGTAATGGTATACGGTAATCAGAAACTATGAGGAATAGCGAAAAGTACTGAAAGGAGTCTCGTGCCCGATTTTGATGAAAACTAAAACTGCATTATTGGATTTTTGAAAAAATAATATTCGTAGCCAGGAATATAACTAGTTGATTTTGAAAAAAAAAAAAAAAAAACTATATATTATTACACCAATCGATAGTGTCGCTAATAAGTAACAAATTCTGGGAGGTAATACGATACTGGGATCGAGTCCAAATGGAGTCACCAAATGGTGTGTTAGTCTAACGATATTTATTATTCTAGTTACATACCTTTAGCGGCCGTTTCTTTCTTCCCATAGCCGTAGCCGTACCTCTCCCCTAGCACCGTGACGTCACTGCCGCCGCGGTAACAACTCAGCACTTCGCATAACCTCCGCACACTACAATTATTGTCATTAGGTATAAAAACTTCCGTACACGAGAAAATAAAACAATAAAAAAAATCTTAAGTTAGTGTTCAAATTTTCGGATTTGAGTAAAGACCGCCAGCTTCTCTGAATTAAGAAATAAGTAGGAAGGAAAGCAAGTAACTCTGCTTTCTGCAGAATACATTCCCATCGTAGAATGGTTTGATTTTTATAGTCTGTCCTCATACCAGGAATCACACCCAGACCATTGAACGATAATAATAAATAAATATTGCCAGACTATCACACCAACTATATGGCCCCAAACTTAGCAATGCTTGTACTATGGCTACCATAGTACAAGCTTGTCTGGGGGCGATCCCAATGACACTTAGGCATGAGAAAATACCGAAAATGCAATTTCCGAAATGTGCCTCTGATGGGAATTTAACTTCATCATTTCACCCAAAAGACATCCACTGTTGGACATAGGCCTCCCCCAAGATTTTCCACAACGACCGGTCCTGTGTTACTTGCATCCAGCGGTTCCCGCGACCTTCACTAGGTCGTCGGTCCACCTTGTGGGCCTACCCACGCTGCGTCTTCCTTACTTAATTGAATCTAAAATATTTTTGGGACCATAGAAATAGTGTGTGTCTGGCAATATGAACTATGATTCAGTTTATCTCCTCACCCCAGGATTGTGTCATCATCAGCCAGGAATATCCATTTGATGTGTGGTTTGTCGCGCACTCGCTTCAACGTCTGCCTTAATATCGCTAGTGTTTTACTGCAGTGCCCCGTCTTGGTGTTCGGTATACCGGTCGCCACCGACGGTAACGACGGATCTATGGTATAAACATGGTAAAAATTAATACTAGATCATAAGATGACTCTGGCTTACAGGAGTAACAGTGGTGGGAGTATGGCAGGCCATGTAATTTTTTTTATATATCTATATATTTTGAATATATGTGCCTACCAAGATGTTACAACGCATTGTTAAAAATAATGACAGAACTGGAAGTCAAGGCACGTTGCCTCGGTCAGATCTTGGATGGGTGACCGGATGACATCTGGCATCAATGCTTCCAATAGCATGTCATTCTCTCCAGACGAGTCTTAGAGGGTCCGTATTGGCTGCGTAGAAATATCAGTATAGGAAATCAGATCAACTCGATGATGAGAGGAACCTAAAGCCAAGAAGCCAGTTTGACAAATCTCCTAATATCGTAAAGACTATAAGAGAACTACCATTTCGATTGACTCCCTACATTGACAAATGCCTTTTGCACCCTTAAGAGTATACCTTCTTGGTCGCTATAGAACAGCAAGTTGGTGACGTGCTTCCCCCAGGTCTTCTTGACCACCCTGGCCCTGGTGGCGTGGAAGCCGCTCCACGTCTTCACCGCGAAGAACACCGACTCCTCGGGTATGGCACTGCCCTGCCGACAGGTGACGCTTTCAATATTGGCTGTGGAACCTCTGACGCAAGACCTAAAGAACTGCCATAGACCAAAAGAATAAAAAGAAACGAAAGATGTCCCTCCCTCGATCTTATTATTGAAGCAGGTTACATATGGGTAAACTACGCCAATCTCCCTTTGTACTGACATAGTCCACGCTTAGATAGGTCTGTTTAACATTCTGTAAGCGCCACACAGAAGTTAAGGTTTAACCACCCATCTTCCGCCTTAACCTAGCCAGTTCAGTCTTAGTTGAAAGGTTTATGGGTTTCATTTTAAAATTCATCAGACACTTATTAAAATTTTGGAGGGATTTCCATCTAAATAACGTGTAAACATTTCAGCATAAGTCGGAAAGTTCTTAGATTTCATTCTAAAATTCTTCGGACACATCAGGCGAGATGGCTGCATAAGCTTTATGTGGATAAAGTAAAGTGAAAGGTAGTTGACAGATCAGGTCAGTTCTTGTTTGGATAGACACTTGTGTACTAATTGAAAAGTATAAAGACACATCAAAAGGTAAGTCTTATTAATCCTTATTAACTCTACATGTTACCACCACTATGACATCATGACAAGAATTGATCAAAATGCTACTAATGCTACCCATTCGGGGGTAGTCAGAGGCTTGAGTGGCCATACACCACCACATTGTGGAGGTACTAACCAACTCAAAGCCCACGTTTCACCAGATAGTCAGAACCCAACGTGACAGGTGGTGTACCTTGTCGCCGTGTATACAGGAACTGATTATTACCTAATCCCGAGGGATAGGTAGGTTTCCTCACGATGTTTTCCCTCACCGTCAGCGAACTGTAAATTATGCACACAGATGAAAATTCATCCATTGATGCATGTTCCACCGGGGATCGAACCTGGGACCTTCTGATTGCTAGCCCAACCTGTTCACCTCTAGGGTACAGTCGCTCAATGGTACTTAAGGGTATTTAAGGGTACTCACACATATATCGAACTGCCTCGGGTACGTGGCGCAGTTCTCGCCCGACACTATGCAGAAGCTGAGGTCTGGCGTGAGCAGCGGCCCCGGCGAGCTGCCGCCCCCGTACACCAGCTGCGCCAACTCAAACGCAGGGTCTATCGAGAAGTCCGCCTCTAGCTTGCGCTCCCCACTCTCTATTTGACTTAGCAACCTAAAGACACCATTGGTTTTTTGGAGAATTCTGCAACACGTAGATGAGATCCACTCCGTCTCATCTGGGAATGGTTCTCATCTACGAAAGGTACGCTCTGCTGATCCAAAATGGTTTAGAAGAATTAACACTTAGGAGTTGAATTGACAACTTAGAATACCTTGGAGATTAGGTGTTCCGAAGGCTCTTTATTGTGGCGGTCGCAGCTATCATATTAAAAATCTCCGAAAATTTTAACGACCAGTCAAAGTCTGTAATATTATGAAACCTGCGGGGCGATTGCGTAACTATTTCGTCAATGTTTCAATTGGTTTCGTTCATCCTGTGTTGCTTTATCAATTGAAATTTATTGAAATCGGGAAGAGTGAACTCCAGACTCATCCGGATTTCAATTAATTTCAACTGAAAATGCAATACTGGATGAACGAAACCAATTGAAACATTGACGAAAAAGTTGCGCAATCGCCCCGCTGGTCTGGTCTTAGTTACTGATAGACCCAAATGGATCTCGTAAGGCACATAACCTTCTGAAGAACAACTATCAAGCAAAAACCTGTCTAACAAGTAATCAGAAAGTTACAAAAAAAAAAAACAAAAAGTTCATATTAAGTATGTTACTGTTTACTTACGTCTCCATAAGCTCAATCCTCATGGCGAACCCACTAGCGAAATTAGGGTACATGAACCCGCCATCGTCTTCCAGATCCTCGTAGAAGGTGAAGTGGTGGATGATGGTGGGCTCCTCGTCGCTGAGCGGGTAGCCTACCCACATTACATCCTATTGGAGACGAAGTTTAAGAGGCATTCGTTTGAAATATTTAGATAATTTGAAATGAAAAGCGGTTCTGGTAACTACAAACTTTCGTCATGGAAGAAAAGACTCTTGCTTAAATTGGTGTTTAAGGCTACACATTACCAAGAAATAGGGAGACATGAGACTGTCCTTCTAAACGGAGTCCATGGAGATACAAGGACTCATTCGTTCGCGGAAAATAAATTTTGAAAAATCTTTGATATCGCCAATAAGGCTTCATCAAAATGCTTTAAGTTGATTGTCGAATTGCGAGTGCAATAACAGATGTGTGAATTTCTGTCTAGAGATTGCAATGTTAAGAGGGTTGAGGGGTTGGGGGTTGTGGTTATGCTAAAATAATACATGTTAAACACCCACATTCTAAGATGTTTCCTTGACATTTCCTCGACTCCACTCAACATCTAAGGAAATGGTCCAGCAAAGCATCGACTTACGCAAAACAAAGTACAGAAACTTTTGAGAGCAATTGCGGGCAAAAAATTCAGATACCTTAGCGTCTCTGGAATAGATTACAGATTCATCTCGTATAGGTAATGTCTTTCTTCGTTACGTAATATTGCTGCTATAGGTATATTCAAATGAGTATGACGGTAATAGAAAAAGCTTTAGAATACAAATGGAAATTTCAAGCATCCTACCTTCTGCGTATCAGCCGCTGCTAGCGCCTCAATCAGCTTGTTACATCGCACGGCGGTGTGCGTCTCCACGAACAGCACCCATCTGACGTCGCTGCCGGCGTACCTGGCCGTCAGGGGTGCCAGTAACGGCAGTATCGTCCACGCGCCGGACGCCGGGAAGTCTTCGTGAGTTATGTGGACTTTGGGCAACCGCTATTGTGGAAACGAAATATAATATGCGATGTATTGTGAAATCGCTAGGGTTCACCACTCAATGTTGATCCTCGAAAGTAAAGGGTCCAAACGACCGCCGCGGAAAATTTGCGGTAATTATTCGCAATCAATATTTCTCATAATCTTATCACATATCAAGTTGACAATAATAATTTCCAATAACCCTTTTAGTATCATACAATACAATGAGAGCAGATCCCTGTTCATCAGGACAAAGGCACAAAAACAGCAGCACCTATGAGCAGTAGGACCCAGGAGTATGAGATATGTCGATAATAATCGCTCTAGTATAGTTCTAACAAGAACGGTCGGGTCGCTAAAACAAAGGCAAGGTAGTTGTCGTCGGGAGAGAAACATGTTATAGGAGACTGAATTATCATAGAACCCAAGCGCCAAATACACGAATACAACACATCTCAAAGAGAGCTGCAAATGTATACGCGCCATACAAAAACTGATAATGAGGTGACAAACAGCTAGGAACTTAAAAATTTAGTAGAATTCCAGTATTCGAGAGTTCCATGTTGATAATTAATACGAAAAAATATTTATCGAGGAACGTTGTTGATTGAGAATCTTGAGAATACGTCACGAGTAATGTAATGTAATGTAACATCACGACTTTAATCCCCATTCGGGGGTAGTCAGAGGCTTGAGTGGCCATACACCACCACATTGTGGAGGTATTAACCAACTCAAAGCCCACGTTTCACCAGATAGTCAGAACCCAACGTGATAGGTGGTGAACCTTGTCGCCGTGTATACAGGAACTGACTATGACCTAATCCCGAGGAATAGGTAGGGGAATACGTCACGAGAAACAATATTAATTTCATTATGTAAGGAAATAGTAATAACGGGGGTAGATAGGTACTGTAATATGCTGATGGTACTAAATATGTTATGCAAATCTCACGTTTTCCAACTGCACCACTTGGTCCTCGATGTCCTGCTTGAGCCTCGCCGACACGCTCGCGTGGTACGGCTCCGGCTGGCTCACTATAGTGAACACTATATTTCTTGAATCTGTTGCCAATGGAAGAACATATGATTAACAAGGTATTAAGATTTGCGTTCCTGAAGGTCCTCATAAATTTTTCTTGAAGATACCTATTGATGGACCTATTGATGGATAGCTAATCATTGCATGGCGGTCTAAAGCGCATTATGTATCCCACGTATTCTAAAAATTCTATAAAAAATATACCCCTACAGCACCCTCAACCAACGTAAGTGCATGCAAAGATGTGAATGAAGCGAAATGTGTACATAACTCAGTAGAGGTAAGAGTACATACTACAAGAGTAGCATATTTATCTACTTATACTAATATTATAAATGCAAAAGTAACTCTGCCTGTCCGTCTGTCACGTTTTCACGAATAAAACGTTAAACCAAATTTAATGAAATTTGGTATAGAGGTAGACCGGAGCTTGGACCAGAACATAATGCCGTGTTTCCACTGACTGCAATTTTACACAACCGTGTACGTGTGGGACTTGCAGCAAGTTCGGCAAGTCGCAGAAGTCCACTTGCGTGAGAGTTTACACATTGGAAGTCGCTTCTTTCGTTTTCTTGCCAGTGGACACACGGCATAAGACTACTTTTTGTTGCGAAAATAAAACTTGAAAAGGGTGAAATAGGGGATAAAAGTTTGTATGGGAGACCAATCATTTCCCAAGTTTAGGTATATAAAATAGAGGCTACTCGAAGTACAAATTGAACGCAGACAAAGTCGCGAGCACCAGCTAGTACATTATATGTAAGCTAATCCATACGCGCATCATCAATAACACATCGAACACCGAAATCCAATAACCAAACAGCCCCATCATCACACGATCAACGCGACGTCATTTACGTCAAATGATGACTAATAGCTGGCACGTTGACTGTCTATCTATCTAGGGAGCGTCCATTAATTACGTGAGGCATTTAGGAGAGAAGGGGTCTCGGCAAATATCACGTAATTTTTTTTACCGCAACTAACAGTATAAAATTGCCAGAAATCTGGGTTAAATTAAATAAAACATGTTTATCCCTTAGAATATGGCTTTTGAATAATGCCAACGTGAGATTAGAGGCGGAGGGGGATTATAGGGGGAGCCAAATACCACTACATCTCACCAAGGGGGAATGGGGCGGTCTAAAAATCACCATTATCGCCTCACGTAATATATGGACGCTCCCTACCAACGCAAGGTATACTACTATGTACAGGGCGCTCATCAATCAACACGAGCATTAGGTTTCATTTGCAGGTACCTATCGATACACGCTCCCCTTATGTGGTGAACCGACGACGGTGAGCTATCGTATAGAATATGATATTCCTTGGGATGTTATTTCGGAGAAATATTAGGCTGAATGCTGCTGATAATATGAAATGACGGATGTGACTTTTGATTACTACCCAAATAAGTAATAACAAAAGTTGACTTCAATCCTACCTTTTGTTATTCTGCATAATATTCTTTGATTGTGACCTACTTGTTATAAGATCCTAAATAGAAATGCACGGCTACCGTCGGCTACATTTGAATAAAACCAGAAAACATCTTAAGTCAGAAAATTCAAAGAATGATATTGCATTTTCTAAAACCGAGGCATGAATTATTCAAGCTAGTGATAAGCCCGGTGAGTCGCGTCCAATCTTGAACTTTTGACGCTCCACAGATTAAGGTGTCGTGGACCGGGTAGCTCTTACATCAGCTAATGACAAATTCGCAAATACTTGAACGTTTTGTTGGCGGTGAAGCTAATAAAACTTCAGGAATTCTCGAATATTTCATATCGTTGACTTCTTGAGAAAACAAATCATTAGGTACTAACCCTAAATATTTTGAAAGGATATTTGTTTTATAAAACCCAATAAGCATCTGAATGTAATTGGTGCAGCAACCAAAAACCAAACGACACTATTTCACTCTGACCATAATCACGTACGAACACGATAAAATATTCCCAGACCCCATTAATATTTAATTTCACGATGCCTTAAAACTCACATCAACCCCATTAGATGTAAACGAGGAATCTTAGTCAAATAAATCCGCGAATCAAAATGAACCAATCGAAGGTGGGCCATGAATAATGTAAATCCAGCGATCGCAAGGTGCGACACATTAAAATCTCATTCTGGCTGCTTTATGACGTCCCGGGGGTGTTGGCGTGAAGACATATTGCCTTGGAGGCCGATTGTAAGGGTTATGTGAAAATAACCGTAATCGAACACTCTGAGTTTTTACAGAGTATAGAATGCATGGAAATCGAAGCTTTATTATGAAAAGAAAACGTACAACAGGAATACCTATAAATAGAGGCAGACAGACAGCTTAAAGTCTGAACTAAAGCTAAAAGTCCTGGACTTTCTGATGCTAAATGGTTTAAATCTGATGTTGAAGTGTTTATTAAATATTTAACACACACAGCATCAGAAACCTTTTAGATTTCCATTTCATTTTACGCTCTATTTAAAGAACTTTTTATCAACCGTTCTTTTAAAGAATCCAACGGCTGCACTCGATGTGTTTTGCGGTTGAACGTTGATGGCGCGTGAATAATTTGTAGCAGCGAAAAATAAGGCACTGCACGTTTGAAAGGAACTTAATACTAGTTTTTTTATGGCTACGATCATGAAACCATTTAGAAAAGTAAGTAAGTATTGGAGTAAAAAATCTTATTCATCAATTCCATTTGACGACCGCTTCGCGCAGTTGTTCGTGCGTAGGCCGTTCGGCTCACTGCATCGGGCGGTTGCGGGTTTGCCAGAGGCAATTTCGGAAACAGCCTTTTCGTAATTTGCCCCTGGTCTGGTGTCCCTGGGATTGCCCGCAGTCCATTGTACGGTAGCCATAGTACAAGCGTTGCTAAGGTTAGCACCGTCTTCGTTAGGTAAGTCTTGCGATATTTATCCATTTCCTAATTCTAGTTTGCTAAAATTGCTTAAGGGCCTCCGCAGACTAGCTACTTTTAGCATCGGCGATCGGTGATTTTGATGCTGCGTCTCGCTCGTTCGCGCTCGAAGAAACGCGACGCAGCATCGATACGTCACAAAATCGCCGGTCGCCGATGCTAAAAGTAGCTAGTCTGCGGAGGCCCTAACACCAAAATCAGAAAAACACTCTTCGTTACAAAACATAATTGAATGTTAAGTCTCTCGTCGTAGTCTCCGTAGCTTATTTCTCAATTTTCCCGTAAGCTAATGATCCTCTCAATTAAAGTCAAAGTGCGGCACAAAAGTACAAAGCCACTTTACAATTAGCTGCTCACCCAAAGGCTTTGGCGCATTTTTGAAATATAAGCTTCTTTTACTTTGTTCTTTTGCTATTTGGATGCAGCGGGATTTAATATTACGACGGAAGAAAGGTCGACATTGAAAATTATGAGTATAATAAGTTAATAACTACTAAATATTATTAAAATACTGAAGATAGCAAACCTAGTTTTAAAGCAAGTCAATCCAGACTGAATTATTATTTGAGCGACAGTATACCAGACGTAGGCAAACAATAAAATGAAGGAGCTATAAACTCACAAAACATGGAAACACTATTTTGATCAGTGTAAATAGAAAACTACTTAAGTATGCGGATCTGATAGAATGATAATGCCACCTCTATTGCCAATGTATCTTTCGATACACTTTTTCGACGGCAAAGGTGCAAATAGTGTCGATGTTCATCAATAATTCGGGAGCGCATCAGGCCAAATGGACGGGTTTCCATCCAAACCCACTGGGATCCCGCCAGCGGCTGTTGTTTATTCGGTACGCTATACAACACGTGAACGCAACGTAAATACATTTTGTAGTGTTCACGTTTTAGAGATTCTCACTTACATTATTTGCCTGCATTGAATGTCGTGTTTCATCACAAAACTAAGGCTTTGCATACGTACGATATCTCAATAATATAAGGGCGCTTACTTAGCTTTTCACCGGGACTTGTCGAGGGTCAAACCACGGCGACATCGTTAGACACAATTGTCGATACTGGCTTACAGAAGAAACAATGTGGGAGTATTTGGCGGGCCTACCTAGTCCCAATTTTTTAAAAAGGATCAGAAAGAATGAATGAAAGTACAATGACAGAATTGTTTCAGCAGACCCCCCCCTAAGATTTTTGTTGCTACGGAAATTCAAATAAGTAGTTCGAACCCATAAAATGTAACAGACACACAACCCGTGAACTATACAGGGTGTAACGGAAAGGGTATATACATACGAAGTGCACGGCTTCTTTGGATGATAACGAACAAGACGGCAACGGTTTTAAAATCCTATATCTACACGTTACAGAGATATGAGACATTCCAATACATGAAAACAAAATACCAAACATGTCAAATTTACATTTCGACATCACTAGCACCAAGTGACGTGAAAAGGATAATGACACTCGTAGTGCGGTTACACGTTTATTATTATGGGAATTCAATAAACTTACCAAATTAAATATTTTGGTATGAATTTTTTGAAAAATTATTTTGAGCTGAAATTTTGCATATCGTTTCTATAGCAGATACACTTTTCACTCCTTTCGCATAGATATACCCTTTCCGTTACACGCTGTATTAGAAGCGACAGCTCCCGTTGAGAGTCGCATCAATAATTCCGGATCACATTGCACGGTTTCCACGCGGTATCCACTATCCACCGGGATCCACCGGGATCGGGTCGATCTCGGATTCCTAAGGCCTCGCAACGTACGCCGGTTTCAATTTGACTGTGGGATTTATTATACAGTGTGTTAGGAGCGATTTAATCCGTTCGTTGTGAAGCTGTGAGCGAGACCACACAGTTTGTCATTCGTATTTGTGTCACGAGAGATATTGTAGGGTTTATTAGAGAAGTGTGAGACGATAAACTTGATAGAAAGACTGGCTTAGGTCAAGATCAAAAGTATTTAACAAAACAGTATGTTTATGGAAATATGTCTTTTCTGAGTATCACGAAGAGCGTTTTCAGTATTGATATCAATGCAAGTCAATAGTGTCTAAAAACTTGAAACAGAGTCGACAAAACTGCAGCAGATTTTACGTAATGCAGAAAATAAAATATAAATAAAAACACAAGCTAAGAACACGAATCGAGTAAACTACACTACTTGTTCAAAACAAAACCAACAGCTAAAGCATAGATAAGACAATCCAGAAGAATGTTCCCTTGCTTTTATAAAGTACTTTCGGATCTTCGATAAACTCGTTCAGTTCAAAAGACAACCCTTTTATCGAATAGTTTTTAGTGAGTTTCGATCACATAGTAGACATTGGTCTTACTACAACTTCCAAATGACAAAATTGTTAGTTGCGAAAAGATAATTATAGAAAACAAATAATGAAAGAAGAAAGATGAATTTTTGGGTGAATTAACAAAACATCTATCGCCTAGTAACTCCGCCACAAATCTCCAACATAGGTATTAGGCCGCGCTCACTTTGGATGCGTTTTCGTCCGAATTTTACTAGTGCTTACACATACGAACAATACTAATGATCCCGACCTTCCAAGTACTACGGGAGTGCTGGTCGTACGTACTGGTCGTACGTGTACGTTACTCGCACCCAGTGTGCGCACTCCCGTAGTACTTGGAAGGTCGGGATCATTCGTGTTGTTCGTACGTGTAAGCACGAGTAAAATTCGGATGAAAACGCATCCAAAATGAGCGCGGCCTTAGTGCAATCCAATGGCTGCTTCGAGCGGTGCGCTCGAGCATTTTAAGACATTATGTCTATGCATGCAGACGTCCAAACGATTGCTTGGGCGCGCCTCGACTTTTTTAGGGGCAGCCAATCCCGCGTGTAACATTTTAGTATAATTAGATTAACATCCCAAATCCCAATATGCTAATAACTAATATTTGGTAACCAGCGGAGCGCAATACCATTGCGAATTACAGTCCATTTGATTTGTACTTGAATTAATGAATTGAACCAAATTATGAAATGAAATGTAGCTGATAATAATAATATGCTAGAAATTCATTCATCATACAGGATCCAATTTGAAATTGTAATAAGCGTTCCTATAGCGTATTCCTAATTAATCAAATCGATGCACACTGACAGCATAAACTTTCAATTTATTGAAACAGAATGGACAAACAAGCTATTATATATCACTGCTCATTGCTTTGTCTACATACAATTTTGTCTAAACCTGGACCGACAAGAGTGTAATAAACATTACGTCGACGATCGACGTTCGACGTTATAATACTAAAGCTTCAAATTATTGGGTTACGTCTATTGCTAGCAATTTGGAGCAGTTATGTTGAACACTCAGTAATTTTAATCCTTCTTATGTAGTACTCTGCAATCAGCCGTGTTCATGAAACACGAGGCAGAGCAGTAATAATGTCATGAAAACGAAAACATATAAGCAGAAATGTTTGCAGTGGAAATTTCGATTTTCTAAAAACATAGCCAACTGAAGTTTGTGCGTAATTTTTCATCGTATCGGTCTTGTTGATGAGATGACTCAACGCATTGTCAAAACAACGGAATGGCACTTGTATAGTTAAGCCCATGGACCAAAGCCACACCCGAGTGTGAACGCAGAACATCTGATATGCAGTTTGACCGATTAAAGGATTTGTGTTGCAGACTCCAGAGTAATGGATGATCTTTAGTTAATTAATTGAATGGGTATAGCTAGTATGATAGATCCCTATACTAAACAAGACTAACTGACAGACGACCACTAAACTATAAGAGCTAGTGAAGTATTACTAGGCCTAGAAACATCTAGAGTTGCAATAACGAAGGTAATATCAGCATCAAAAACAGCACCAAAAACTCTCAATTAAAACGTAGCAATAGCAATTAAATATCGCATTCCACCGCATGCAGTGCGAACGAAACTAACACAATATAATGGCTCTAAAATATATATATATATATATATAATATAACGTCACGACTTTTAACCCCATTCGGGGGTAGTCAGAGGCTTGAGTGGCCATACACCACCACATTTGTGCAGGTATTAACCAACTGAAAGCCCACGTTTCACCAGAAAGTCAGCCCAACGTGACGGGTGGTGAACCTTGTCGCCGGGTATACAGGGGGGTTACTCCGAAATACGTCGCTGACGGATCGTCCGAAGTACGGATTCGATTTACGATCAAAACAATGTCAAATCGTAGAGAATAACGAAAGAAGAAATGTCAAATCACGACAATCCGTCAGCCGAAACGTTAGGTTCGTATTTCGGAGTAGGCCAGCAGGAACGGACTATTACCTAATCCCGAGGGATAGGTATAATGGCTCTTTACAGCTAATATCCAAGATAAGACTAGAGCATTATATTTTGATGTAGTTTAACTAGTCCAAAGGATTAAACCAGGCTGTGTCGTTGCACCGCCGCTACACAATAACTATGTCAGCACAATAGTTTACTTTTCAGAAAGCCGCTGTTTTAGTTAGGATATTGAGCGGAGTATCTCTATGATATTACCTTTACACAAAGTGTAAACTAAGTTTTGCAGGCTACTTAAAATATGGGGGAAAATTTACGATTATGAATTCCCTCTGCTGATATTCTGCTGATATCTGGCGACAAGGTTCACCACCTGTCACGTTGGGTTCTGACTATCTGGTGAAACGTGGGCTTTGAGTTGGTTAATACCTCCACAATGTGGTGGTGTATGGCCACTCAAGTCTCTGACTACCCCCGAATGGGGATAAAAGTCGTGACGTTACATTTACATCTGCTGATATTTGACGTTGATTGGGACTGTTGTGAGATAATACCGATAATATTTTTTCATAGAGAGGATTGAACAAGAATTAATAACATCGATCATTAAAAGCAACTAATATCTCGGGCTATGGAGTGAAGTATGAAAACAATAGGTACTTACGCGTTCTAGTTAGTATTACCTAGATACAAAACGACCTAAAAACTATAAAACAAGTGCAGTGCCGTTCTTTTGAACATATTTAATCTAAGAGGGCCCCCGAGTGCAATGACACTGCACTTGTTTTATAGTTTTTAGGTAGTTTTTTGGCAGGGCAGTCGTGTTTTTAATATTTAAATTATTTATTTTTATTTTATGCATTTTAGTGACAGCAGCCTAAAATGAAATGTTTGTTTTGCATGTACACCCTACCTATGTCAAATGATGCCTATAAATTCTACAGTGTTGGAATGTGCTCATCAAGGCCTTTAATTTGATACCCATATTGTAATAATGGAAGAAAAAAAATTTTTTTTTCATTTAAAAATTGATTACCGTAATGCCGCCATAAAGATTTTTTAAAAAATAATATACCCAGTGTTACCCGGAATGATGTAAGGATTCTAACGATACCCCATACATCCAAATCCGTTCAGGCATTTATAAGTTATGGTGGAATAAAGAATCTAACATACATACAAACAAACATACATGAACCCTAAACACATATACACTCCTTTTTTGGGCAGACGTGTAAAAAATTATAAATATCTTCGTGTTTGGCTTCAAACCTAAACAAGCAGAACTCTTTCTTGTATTATTCCAATTCTTTGCGAGTCGCTTCATGTAATTTCCATAAACTCATGTAAACTACGTCTGGTATCAGTCGAAGTTGGGGCTTGGCCGTCAGTTGACTAAGTACGCAGCAGGTAAATTATTCAGGATACCTCACGGTCTGAAGGCTTAACAACTTTCACGGCATCCTTTGAATCGAAAATACGTGACCATGGACGGCAAAAAAAATATACAAAAATTTTTTTGGAATATTTTCGCGTTATAGTTGATAATGCTAATGGAGTAGCCGATTGGTTAAGTATGCCTCTCGCGGTCTTAAGGTCCAGGGTTCAAACCCCGGCTCGCACTTCTGGATTTTTCGAAATCTATTTTCAAATCATAACTTTAATATGATTATCACTTGCTCACGATGAAGGAAAACATCGTGAGGAAAAGTGCATGTCTTAGGAAATCAATAAAATTTTCGAAAGACATGAGAAATCATCCAACCCGCAAATGGTGCGTCCATATGACTCGCATGCCTCCCCCGGGCACACATATTACGGCATTTTTTACCCAGTTTTCTTGCAATTTTACACTGTTTCTTGCGGTAAAAAAAATTACGTGAGATTTGCCGAGACCTCCCCTCTCCCCCACGTGAGATTTGGTGAGATTTTACTCGACCCCCTCCCCCCATAAATGCCTCACGTAATTTATGGACGCCCCCTAATGTAGTCGCAGACAATGAATAATTTGCAATCTAAACAATCTTAAATCCTATCATGTTGTATCCGAGCCCACTGTACCGTTAATAAACAATTGCGCGCTAATTACCCACGTCCCAAAACAAGTTGTTGGAATTCAGCTCGTGTGTGAGACGCTGACAGCATGCCTGACAGGGGACTGTGTGTATTATTCAATATACGAGCGTGCCATTGGATATTCAATAACAAATAACTTTGTTTTGGAGTCGTAATGACGCTATCCGATGTAGACGACAATTCAAGTAACATAACATAACATATAACGTATAACGTCACAACTTTTATCCCCATTCGGGGGTAGTCAGAGGCTTGAGTGACCATACACCACCAAATTGTGGAGGTATTAACCAACTCAAAGCCCACGTTTCACCAGATAGTCAGAACACAACGTGACAGGTGACAATTCAAGTAATTGTCTTATTTTTAGGCGTAGTGAGACATAATAATAAAATAATAATAATAGCCCTTTTAACGTCCCACTGCTGGGTACGCGCCTCTCCTTAATGCGAGGGGGATTCAGGTCATAATCCACCACGCTGGCCCAGTGCGGGTTGGTGGATTTCACATGTCCAAGACATGCAGGTTTCCTCACCATGTTTTCCTTCACCGTAAGCAAGTGATAATCATATTAAAGTTATGATTCACACATAGATTTCGAAAAATCCAGAGGTGTGAGCCAGGGTGAGTGAGATATAGTCTGATTTTTAATTAGTCGAAGTAACTGACAGGTGTTTATGTCTCTTTTCGATATAAATAAAACAAATAAGGTTCAAATTCATAGAAAAGTGACATTTTCAGCTGTCAGTTTACTTCGACTAATTAAAAACTCAGACTATAGGATACTGCGATGCTGCGAATCTACCAAGGGCACATAACAAAGAGAAGTTCTCTTTCTTAACAGTAATTTATCCAATTGATCTTAAAATGGACTGAAGTATAATAATGCTCTTCTTAACTCTACAGAGAAGATATAGGTTCATCTCGACGACCGCTGGCGCAGTGGTTCGAGTGTAAGCCGCTCGGTCTTGCATTGGGTGGTTGCGGGTTCGATTCCCGCCAGAGACAAATTTAGGAAACGGCCTAAACGTAATTTGCCCTGGTCTGGGTGTCACTGGGATCGCCTACAGTCCCATAGCACAAGCGTTACTTAGGTTGGGACCATACAGTTGACGTATAAGTCTGGCAATATAAGAAATTTCTATACTCAATGATGATTTAACACCTATAGTTCGCGACAGGTCGAGATGACATTCGGGTTATGAGCTTCTTGCAGAATAAAATCGGAATCAAAATAAGCAGGGCCCGCAACGCAACATAATAATTTAATTTAATTATTTTGTGGGCGATTTAATTGTTTATCGGGTCCTGCTAATTTTGATTCGGATTTTATTCTGCAAAAAGCTCATAACCCGAATGTTATCTCGACCTGTCGCGAACTATACAGATATTAAGAACGTCATATAAAATCGACTGCGCACTTAAATTCTCAAAAAGCTAAAGCTTTCAAAAGCTCTACCTGAACGTAATGGCAGAAGTGCTGGTGCCCAATGACGTGTAAAAATCCCGTGATAAATTCGATATCAAAGGGAGATTTATTCGTGCGAGCTTCAAAATCAATCGGTGAAGTGTATTTAACCGTTTGGAAGTAAACGTTGGGTAAATGTGGACTGGGACTTGGTATTTGCAGGCTGCACTTATGAAAGAAAGGGAATAGTTATTGGGGATAATTTATTATCTATGGGAAAGGTACGAAAATATAAAATGGACTTACCAAAACACCGAATACAATCTATGTAAACGAAAATTAACACCAACGTTGTAACTGAAACAAAAATATCGGTCATTAGAATATAACCACCATATTCACTATAAAACTGTTGTAATCAAATAATTTTAATAAAAGAAAAGAAGTAAAAAATTAATCATCAAAAAGAACTACTACCTAAAAAAGAACAGCGAGAAATAAAAAAAAAAACTTGTAAAAAAAAACAAATTTTCAATTCTAGAACACCATCGTACCTCTCGCGTACATTTTGGCGGGAAACTTGCCGACGGAGGGCGTGCACCACCCCCGCCGCTCGGATCGGTACTGAGGAACGAAACTCCAATTTATTCCGTCGTGCTTTGATACTTGCTACTTGCTTGGTACCTTACCTCAAAGACATTATAAGTTGCTTACCTATCGGCATCCGCGCTAAAGCCTTCGTCGTAAATTAGGCTCTAGTATCGCAATAGACTAGCATTAGACCATAGAATTTTGATAACTACCTATCTCCCTAATGTTGTCAACCAGTACTTACATAGGTATATCGAATTGGGACCGTTTGCGATGAGCAAAAATACACTGGTTAGTGTATTTTTGTATCATTTTTATTTTTTTTACACTAATTTTGCTGATCGCAATAAAGTATTTCTTTCTTTCTTAAAATTTAGACATTCTTTTCATTTGTGCACTCAATTTTAACTCATCAATAGATAGATTTGTCATAAAGGTTTACTGGACCAGTAAGAGATATTTGATTGCTAAGCGATCCAAACCAATCATTATTTTGTTACATATTTTAACAGGTAAGTAAGGACTAGTTAAGTAATGATATTGGTACCAGTTATAAATAGACAAGTAAGACTGATCAATAATTACAATTACAAAGTCTACAGACGAACAAAACGGCCTCCAAACTACAAAAGTCCAATTTATTCAAACGCAAAGTACAAAACCAATCACCGTGATTGGCCCATTCACAATTTCCCCGTGTCTCTATACAAATTGAGGTTTTTATTCCATCGTCTATTCAAAAAGTTGATACAAATTGGAGTGTGGAATATTTGATGTACGGAACAATTCGTGGGATTGTGCGACGAATGAGCATTGCTTTAAAAGCACGCTTAAGCACGCCCAACAATAACAATTTGAGATATAAACGTAGGACTCTAAAAATTATAATAGTTATGAAGACTCTCCGTCTTATGGTAGCTATAGCTATCTAACTTAGGTATCGCCTAAAGTGTATCGTTGTACAGTTTCCCGACTCAAGGAAATTCTGTCAAAGGAAATCTGAAGATACACGTCCGCACGGTAAAATGAAGTCGCTACTGAAACCGAAATAATTTATGAAATGGCTCATAACCAGTCCAAGTTTTAAGTTTGAGTTTACGTGACCACTTGGATTGTGTAAACTTGGATAAGGTGAAGTCTTATTTTTGTCTCCCGCTTTGCAACGGAGGGAACTAGAAAATCTTCCAACTCCTCCTATCCTTTCTTTTGATTAAATTTGTGTGGGTTCCAAGACAATTAAGGTTTCCCCGGGACTCGTCGAGGGTCAAACCTTGGCTTTATTGTTGGACACCATTGTTGATCCTGGCTTACAGGAGTAACAGTGGTGGAAGGTGGGAATGTGTGGCGGGCCTAGTCAAAATAAAATAGTGAAGTCTTTTCATTTTAAAGAATCCGTAGAAACAAGCTTCGTTATTTCTATGGACGTGTGTAGCTGCACGGATACATAACAATAGTAAAGCAACGTCATTCGAATCTAGACGACTATCTTTAATTCTGAAAAGAGAGCTTCTAGAGATTTTGTAAAATTAGGTAAGTATCCTATTACCATATTCAGCTCAGTAAACCTCAACAATTCCGGAAATAACATGAGCGAGGGTGCATATTATTTTTCTTTGTGATATCATATCCTGCTTTAGATTGTCCAAGATAGGATCCTCGGACGTTGTCGTTCGTCGGCTACCTGGCTAATATTATATGTACCTATAGTATATTTCGATGGCCGTTGACGAGGCCATCAGCACGTTTGCGAACCTCGACTCCACGAATGAGAAGCGTAAACTTCCTTTTGTGAAATGTGGAGAAGCAAAAATGGTACTTCTTTTAAAGTCTTAGCAACTTGTGAACTCTTTAGACTTTTCATCTTTGAGAATAACGTGTACAAATGGGTACCTATTGTTAGTGATAGTTGGTTATGCGTTAATGAAAAACCGCATCACGCAGAATGTACCGACTGAGGCAAGTTTCTGCAGATGCCCAAAGTTGCGAGAGCTCTCACGACTGCCGATGCCAATCTTCCAAATAATCTTCTTCCAACTCCTCCTATTCTTTCTTTTGATTAAATTCGTGCGGGTTCCAAGACAACTTAGCTTGTCCCCTGGACTCGTCGAGGGTCAAACCTTGGCGTCAATGTTGGACACCATTGACACCGACCCTGGCTTACAGGAGTAACAGTGGTGGGAGTGTGTGGCGGGCCTAGTCCCATTTCAAAAAGCCTGCCGATGCCAGTGCTTCAATA
Source organism: Drymonia ruficornis (assembly GCA_947859195.1). NCBI lineage: Eukaryota > Metazoa > Arthropoda > Insecta > Lepidoptera > Notodontidae > Drymonia > Drymonia ruficornis. The sequence continues at coordinate 13,842,911 of OX401908.1, forward strand.
CTACAGAGCTAAGTGTGCTAAGCCAGGGCGTACATTTCGACCAACGGAAACGCCGAAAAGACCACAAATTAACACCGCAAATTAAGCCACTATTTGGCTTCCAGTTCCAATCTATCAAAAAAGGCATGAAATGAATACTCAAAATCAAAGGTGGAAGAAGGTGGTAGAGCCAAGCTGTAGCCAATTGACTGCAGCTCATAAACGGGCTGGCTCGACCGGGGTAGTACCACCCTCTCACAGAAGATCGGCGTAAAGCAGCTATTACAGCTGCGTTTCGTACGATGAGTGAGAGAGCCGTAAGCCCACCCCCCCTCCCCCTCCCTCCATCCCACTCCCCTTCAGGTCGGCAATGTGCGAGCAATACCTTTGGTATTGTAAGCATCTATAGGCTACGGTAACTGCTTAACATCAGGCGGGCCGTAGGCTTTTTTGCCACCGCAGTCATATAAAAAAAAAAAAAAAAAAACAAGTTAAGTATTTAGTAGGTATGCAATATTAAATGACGATTTCGATCGATTTATAAATAACATAAAATAACGCTTTCGTCATCCACAAAATCGATACCTAGCGGAACAATCGAATTTAAAAAAAATAAAGCCGTTTAATTTTTGCAAGCCGTTAAAAGGGGTTGACTGGAAACTGGAGTGACGTTGGGAGGGTGGGAACACTGTTACTCGTACCGAATTAATAGCTACGTGCATACTGCATCGGTCCCATTCCGTGATTGGCTTTTTAGTCTCTCTGTTGGTATAATTTCCTTTGTAGGGTTCCATATGGAATGGAGTCATCCGCAATTCCATTTCATACGGACCTATTCACATGTCGGAAGTATAATTTTATATGACTATTTAAGTCAAGGTCAGAAACAGTACATTTTGATAAACTGAGATAGAGGAATCACTCAAGCATGCAAGCATACAGCGCACCCTGGTGTTATGTAAATGCATTAGGCTAAGCGTAAGCTGAGACGCAGGCGACGCAGCGCAGGGCAGAGCAGATTTTGCAGGGCAGGGCAGTCGAGGCAGACAGGCCACGAGCGCATGCTGTGCCGCAGCTCAAACACACATTCGCGTTTTCCAGTAATAGACGTGTTCGAGTTACGAGCAAAATGAGTTCAGAGTCAGATTCCGATTATGAAATTAACAAGTTGTTGCTACTTTACAGTTTGTCCAAGCGTAATTAAGAAAAAATCTGGCAAAGTGATTATTTAGAAAAATGTTCTACACACACACACACATACGTCACGACTATTATCCCCATTCGGGGGTAGTTAGAGGATTGAGTGGCCATACACCACCACATTGTGGAGGTATTAACCAACTCAAAGCCCACGTTTCACCAGATAGTCAGAACCCAACGTGACAGGTGGTGAACCTTGTCGCCGTGTATACAGGAACTGACTATTACCTAATCCCGAGGGATAGGTAGGTTTCCTCACGATGTTTTCCCTCACCGTCTACCGTCTCGATGTTCTACTAATGGGGAATTTGTATTTTTTTAATAGTCTGGATGATTAGTATCATACAAACAAGGTTCACAATGCACTAATTCAATTAAATATTCTGTCATTGCAACATAATTAGAATTCGCGGGTGAAAATCACGTGACGTCATGCACGCGTCGCGCAGAAATCTGTGCCGGCACTACAACGCGGCGCAGCGCAGGACAGACGCATGTCTGCGCCATCATACACCGACCTCGCCGGCGAGGTCGACGTATTCCCTCTTCCGCCAATAGATGCCTCTATGCGCCTGCGCCAGCAGGACCTAGACGCACCTAGGCATTCGACAAGCCCGCTGAGTTTCTTGCCGGATCTTCTCAGTGAGGTCGCGTTACGATCCGGTGGTAGTTTTTTACCTCCGTTCTCTCTCTTGAGACAGCAGCCAAGCCGAGGCCGAGCCCTATGTGGCGCCCTTGAGCGTGCTGTCCCCTACCCTTCTGGTTGGAGCGCACTTTGCACTCGCCAAAGTCCGGGTGAAGTTGTAGAGGCCACTCTGGCCAACAACGTATTGTCAATTCAAAAAAAAAAAAAAAAAAAACATGTCTGCGTCGCACGTGGCTGCGCCGCAGCGTAGCAGCTCTTAGTACGTTCATGAATTATAAAATCTGCGCTGCCCTGCGCTGCGTCGCCTGCGTCTCAGCTTACGCTTAGACTTAGAAACAAGAAAGTTACAAAATGTGTGCATCCGATGAGGATTCAAACCTGAGATGACCAAACTAGAGAATAGAATAGAAGTTGCTTCAACTAGACCAGTAGAAGTAGCTATGTGAACAAATAATATGCCAATCAATTTGAAATTAAACTGTTTGAATTAAGCAAATGTTCTAAGATATAGGGCCATGTTCACAAACTATTAAAAAGTTGTATCACAACTTATATTTTTATAGAGCAGTTTGTGTAAAACTTAAATTCATCAAAGGACATATTTAGATAAACAGACATGAGCAACAAACAAGTATGTAGAAAACAAACGAATATGCTATGTTTGTATTGTAACATAGGTATCAACAATCACTCAGCACATTTGAGAGAGATCTTTTTATAGCAGTTACTGGTCATCAAGAACTTGGCTCTATTATCAAACAAGCATAGCCACGTCTACTTTTCTGGTGCCCACAATAAATAAGCACTTTTTCCAGTTATGAGATGTGTTGAAGTTAAGTCAAATTCAAATAGGGCTGCGACCCAGACAACATAATTTTTGTTATATTCGTTCATAAATGTTGTTCCACTCAAACCAACTTGTACTGAAAGTGATCATTATTATTGTTTTTAACAGTTTTGTTGACGAAAATAACAAAAAATACGTCGAATGGAACGCAGCTGATGCTGGACGCCATCTTTGCTTACCAAATAGGACAAGTATAAAAAAACGTACTATAGGTAGTTTATTTTGTTAAGGCCTACGGCCACTTAGAAATTGTAATTTTTACACATATTACTTAATTCTACCTCTGGATCGGGAACACAACCTCAAGGTATTACCAAAATTAATACAACACCACACCTCTGTTCCCCAAAGGGGTAGACAGAGGTATGCTGTAGTGAACCCACACTTTGATGATGGTATTCTCGTCTAAATTTAAGTAATAGGAGGCCAGGTGGGCATTGGGTGCTAAATGTGTGTCCAATGAGCTAGTTTAGCGCCAAAATTAGTTTTTTGTATAAAAATAAGTACCTTAGTAGTCCTATATCTCTGAGCATATAAAAATCCACAGGTCTCCGTCTGTAGGTAACAGGGTGAGTAGGTACTTATAAAATTAAATTATAATCCAACATTGGTATAAGACGTTGGTACCTACTTAAACCTAACGCATACTTTGATGATAATGTAAGAGTTGGAATGATATTTCCAACTCTGAGACCGAACTTGATTAAATAGGAATACTTTATATTTTCATAAAGAGGTTAGGTTGACTGTGTATATATGTTTTAAGCTTAAGCAGCTGTTATAGCAGTAGTACATGAATAATACTTACAAAGATTCATTATCAGCTCATTTAAATACAACAGCGACGTGTAAATCTAGAAAAACAACTTATTTTTTCGATCGGTTTGTTTGTTGATTTCGTTTGCCTGATTGATTCATTCATTCATTGACGTAGATGAATGACTGACTGGCTGACACTGACAGTTATTTGGCATTTGACATTGATTGATTTGACTGACGTAGGTGAAACTGACTGTGGATGCCTTGCGTGACTGTGACTGACTGACTGAGACTGACTTTGACACAGGGTTACCAATTTAGGGCTTTTAGCCCCAAATTTAGGGCGGAAACATGAATATTAGGCTTTTTTTAGGGCCCAGAAAATCATGCATGCCAAGTCGGGACTTAAACGATTTACTAACGATTTTTTTTTTAATGGCCTCTTTCCATTGTGTCAAGCCCAATATGATTCTGCCAATGTCAAGTAATGGAATATACGATACGATACAATGTTTAAAATCAACTTAAATATAATTATAACAATGAAAAACCCCGAGTAAAAAAATTCAGAACCAACCCCCCGCCATTTTGAAATTCTATCATTCTATCGATAACTAAAATCTTTAATTAGTTATAATAAGTTCTTATAAAAAGTCATTAGAACTAAGTTATATTCTAGTTAGCTTAATAAAACAGGAAACTCATTTAAACAATACCCTTAAATAGGTACACAATTTAGGGGTTATTTGGGGCTATTTCATCTTGATTTTAGGGCTCTTTTATTTTAGGAGTTGGCAACCCTGCTTTGACAACAAAATAACTGAGGCTTTTTGGCGGGAAGTGGAAAAGTCATGTTGTCATTTTTGTTTTAATTTCCAAAACTTGTGTTTTCGTGTATTATAGTGTGTAATATTGGTGGAATATTAACCATTATATGGTCATAAATGTGCGTGAGTGTGGGCAATTGGAACAAAAGTGATGAAACATGATTTTCGGCTTCTCACAAGAAGTCTAGTAATTTGTCAGTAAAGTATCCGCCACTTTACTGATAGGGTTTGGGGGGGTAGAAATAAGGTAGTTATAAGGTAGATTTAAGGTAGTTATAAGGTAGAATTAAGAAAAAAATGTAATAAAAGTATACTGATGTTAGGCTCCAAAGGGCTAGTTCCCAGGGGTCGTAAAACTAATCTTATAAAAAAAAAAAAAAAAAAACAAAATAACTCTTCGACTTCCATAAGTTCCAAGAAAACAATAGTGTATAATTAATTGATTTATATTGATATATCTAACACAAACAGTAGCTTTGGTGGTTATAAAATACCAAGGTTTTTCCATAATTTTACTGCTCACGACTTTCTCAGATCCATTTATTCTCATTTTCAATTCAGCGAAGTTATAAAACAGGTGATAACGTTGTGTGATAGATAAACGTTTACCTATATACCTATTGCAGTTTGTACTTCATGTAATCAGAGTAAGTAGTCTTTGCTAGTCTGTGAACATAATAGAACAGTTCCGTGCGTAAAAAAGATTTATTTCTTTATAACTTTGCTTGTTTAGTGCCTAACAATAACAGCCATGTTTTTTTACCTTCTACGGATGAATAAACGTCCTGCCTCAATTATTTACAGATCTCCTGCAATCTTAGCTTGCAGGAAAACTATGGAGGGCCAAAAGGAGTATGTAACAGATGAACAGTTGAAGCAATACTTCCCTGATTTACCAAAAGGCCGGCTGGATGGTTACAGGCAGAAGGCTTCGTTCGACTGGCGCCGAATGAAACTGGTTTATGATAACTTGAATACTATAAAACTAAAAGTAAGTAGATAACAGCATTTTTTTTATTAGAATATTTATCAGGGGGGCCGTACGCTTTTTTGCCACCGCATTCCTGTATACACGGCGACAAGGTTCACCACCTGTCACGTTGGGTTCTGACTATCTGGTGAAACGTGGGCTTTGAGTTGGTTAATACCTCCACAATGTGGTGGTGTATGGCCACTCAAGCCTCTGACTACCCCCGAATGGGGATAAAAGTCGTGACGTTACATTATTATTATTCCAATAAAAAAAAAAAAACAAGCTTTTAAATTATGGTGGTTATTTATTTATGGGCTCAATTACTAATGTAGGCAGTTAATATTATGAGTTTAAAAAATCAAATAGGTATTTCTGTCTGGACAAAAAAGTGTGGGCGAAAAAAAGTACCTATCCACAGGGAGTATACACAAATCCTGCTCAATATTTTATACAATTTTTTTTTTAGAATGACATCTGGACTTTCATGGAGAGCCACCCATTGTTCAAACACACAGAAGCCACTCGGCCATTGGACGAGGAACGGCACATCACAACAAAAAGGATGTATACCCTTTACAATGAAAGCTTCGTACCTATGGAGAAGGTAAGGTGCTCATAGTGCTTAAACAAAACTCATTAATACTACTACCAAGCCAACTAGGCACTCGGATGAACGTGGCTTCCCTGCCGACAGGTGCCTAGTTGGCTTGGTGCTGTAGTAGGTACATAAAAGAAAGGAAAGGGAGCCTTTGACATCTGGACATTATGATAGATAGATAGATAGATAACACTTTATTGTACACCAGTCAAATACATAAACAACAATGACAAACAAAACAAGAAACAAAAACAGTGTATAGTGGGTGGTGTTATCGCAAGCTGTGATCTCTTCCAGACAACCTTTGGATGGAGAGGATTCCATGTTTCAAACACTGCCGTAGCAGTGTACCTACTATCTATATCTATATCTATATCTATACTAATATATAAAGAGGGAAATGCTGACTGACTGACTGACTGACTGACTGACTGACTGACTCATCAACGCCGAGCCGAAACTACTGAAGTTAGAGACATGAAATTTGGATAGTAGATATATTTTGTGACGTAGGCAAGCAATAAGAAGCGATTTTGGAAAATTCGACCCCTAAGGGGGTTAAATAGGGGATGAAAGTTTGTATGCAAGTTCGTCATTTTTCAAGTTAGAATTATGAAAATTTGTTTTGAGGTGTCTTTAAAAAAATAAAAAATATGGTTTTCGGCGCTTTTGAATATTCAACCCCTAAGGTGGTAAAATAGGGGATGAAAGTTAGTTGGGAAGTTTGAATAGATGTTCGTCATTTTTGAAGTTAGAATTATGAAAATTTGTGTTTAGGTTCCTTTTTAAAAATAAAAAACTTGAATTGCTGCGTTTTTGAAAATTCAACCCCTAAGGGGGTAAAATAGGGGACGAAAGTTTGTATGGAAGTTCGTCATTTCTGAGGTTAGCATAATGAAAATTTGTGTTTAGGTTTCTTTTTACGTATTAAAAATAATAATTTCAGCTTTTTTGAAAATTTAAACCCTAAGGGGTTAAAATAGGAGATGAAAGTTTGTATGGAAGTTCGTCATTTTTTGAAGTTGGAATTATAAAAATTGGTGATTAGGTGACTTTTAAGATAAACAATATTAATTTCTGGGTTTTTGAAAATACATTCCCTAAGGGGGTCAAATAGGGGATGAAAGTTTGTATGGAAGATCGTCATTTTTGTAGTTAGTATTATGAAAATTGGTGATTAGGTGTCTTTAAAAAAAAATTGTGTTTTTGAAAATTATACGGGGTATGGGATACGGGATACGGGATTTTGGATATGGGATACGTGATACGGGATACGGGATGTGGGATGCGGGATACGGGATGTGGGATGCGTGATACGGGATACGGATATGGGATACGGGATGTGTGATACGGATACGGATAAGGATACGGATACGGATACGGATACGGATACGAGTTACGGGATGTGGGTTGCGTGATACGGGATACGGATACGGGATACGGGATACGGGATGTGGGATACGGGATACGTGATACGGGATACGGGATACGGGATACGGGTTACGGGATACGGGATACGGGATGTGGGATGCGGGATGCAAGATACGCGATGTGGTATGCGTGATATGGGATACGGATACGGGATACGGGATACGGGATACGGGATGTGGGATGCGTGATACGGGATACGGATACGGATACGGGATCCGTGATACGGGATACGGATACGGGATGTGGGATGTGGGATGCGTGATACGGGATACGGATACGGGATACGGGATACGGGACAAGGAATACGGGATACGGGATACAGAATCAGGGATATGAGATACAGAATCAGGGATATGAGATACAGGATTCGGGATATCCAGGATACGGGATTTGGGTTCCAGCAAACGGAAACGGAATTTTTTAAATTTATATCCTTCGCGGACGAAGTCGCGGGCAAAAGCTAGTAATAAAATAAAATGGGAAATATTACATATGCCTAAAGACTAAATAAAATAAAAATAATACAAGAATACAAAAATGCCTACCAAAAAGAATATTATGAAGCTAGATAGTGATGCCTGAGAAGTTTTTTAAAGATGGGCAAGGAGTCTGCACGTCTGATAGGTAGGGGTAAGCTATTCCACAGTCTGACAGCCTGAACTGTGAATGACCTGCTATAGAACGGGTAAGAATAAGCTGGTATTTTGAGGGTTAAGTTTTCTGACGATCTTAAGGAATGAGAATGCGATTCATAAAGGAACTCAAAGCGAAGTTTTAGATAAGAACTCCTTCTTATCTAAAACTTGAGACTAGAACTCTAAAGGGAACTTGACTTGACTTGAACTCTAAAGGGAGATTATGCCCACAAACAAGCCTGTGGGATGCCCAGAAATTTATCTATTTATTTATTTATAATAATGGTACGGTAAGTGACTAGTTACACCAAATAGAAATGGAATAAAATACCTATAGACCTACACACAACCCTAGTTATTGAAATCACAATTTCTGTTCATTCCTATAATCATTGTCATCAACATTTAATGATAGCCTGGTAGCTGTAGCTGTGCTCTATTACGAACTAAAAAAAATGCTAAATCATTGTGTTCATATTCATGCACTTAAATTACTATGACATGTCACTCCAATGTAAATACATTTTATTTATAAAATAGTAGGTACCTATTTGATGTTCATTAGTATGTAAATGTTATGTTAAAAGCTTTGAGGGCATTGCATTATGCACAACTGTTTTAATTTATAATTAAGTAGTTAAAGGTCAACCCCAAAATTTATAAAGAAGATGGCAGGATGAGCTGGACTCCGACTTGACAGATTGGTCCTAGTAGCCATAGACCAGAGCAAGTAGAAAGAGGATGGCGAGGCCTTTGCCCTGCAGTGGAACAGTACATGATAGAAATGAAATGAATGATGGACTTACACTGGCATCACAAATCACTTTTGGTCCTAGAAATGGTTTGAAAAACCTTTGTAAACTGGTTAAAAAGCTCTATAAATTTGGGTATAATGAGAATCAATACTAGGTCAACAAATCAACTCATGACAAACACTATAGTTTAAACCACAGAGTAAAGACTAAAGAAAGAGGTGGCCTTATTAGATATTTGTATGAAACAAAACGTGGTCATTGTTTTTTCATTTTCATTTTACTATTTACCGGTAAATAGTGGAACTAGTCGCGTCGTTTTATGTCGATGTTAGTACTAGGCCGACCACTCGGCCGACTTGCTTAGGGCCACTCCCCTTAGTAACTGGTTCAAGGTTAAAACTTAGCTTTCTTATCAATATAATTTTGAAATCATCGATATTGGTCCATCCGTTGCGATTTCATAACACATTTTTTTAACAGACTTCAAAAAGGAGGGGTTCTCAATTCGACTCTTATGTTTTATTTTATTTATCTATTTCAGATTGTTGAAGATCCGAAATCATTACAAGCGGAGTCGGAAGCTGTATTCATGTTTGACAGTTCTCTAGCTGTCAAATTGTCATTGACCTTCAGGATGTTCAGTAACTCTATCCAAGGGAACGGCAGGGAGCATCACTTTCATCTGATAGAGGATGCTGCTAAAGCGAAGATTGGGGGGTGTTTTGCGTTAACAGAAGTCTCCCACGGGTCTAACGCTAAGGGCATGAGGACTACGGCTACTTATATCCCAGAGAGGAGGGAGTTTGTGATGCACAGTGCTGATTTCGAAGCGGCTAAATTCTGGGTTGGTTCTTTGGGTAAGTAAGTGGTTGTTGACTGTTTTGTCTAGTAGTTTCGGTGGTTCGAATCACCATACTAATTACTTTTTACCCGACTACGGCGGAGGGTTATGATTTTGACCGGTATGTATGTATGTATGTATGTATGTGCATCTGTTCCCACCTAACTTCCAAACTACTTGTCGTAATTTGAAAAATGAGGTATCGTTAGAAGCGGCTTAATGGCGCGCTGGTTATAGGCTATGTGACGTCACATAAAATTGCATATGGCGCCCTCTAGAGGACATAATGTCATGAAATAAAAAAAAACATTTTTTAATAAAACCGTGTGGGGTATCCAACGAAAGAGCTTGATAAGCACATTTCAAAAATATATATATTGTTACCTATAACTCCAAAATAATTAAATAAAAAGTAAGTTTAAAAACTAAAACCCGACTACTGAAAAATCGCGCTCTAAAAAGTATGAAACAAGAAAATATTCTTAGCTGGAGGATAGCCGTTGTCCGTGTAGGTCCTTTAGGGCAAAATGGCATATGACCACGGACCACGGCTATCCTCCAGATAAGAATATTTTCTTGTTTCATACTTTTTAGAGCGCGATTTTTCAGTAGTCGGGTTTTAGTTTTTAAACTTATTATACAGGGTGAATTTTTCAAGTGTCATTACTTCCCAGAATTCGTTCCTTATCGGCGACACTATCGAATGATGCAATAATACAGCGTGTGTTTTTTTTTTCAAAATCAACTAGTTCGATTCCTGGCTACGAATATAGTTTTTTCAAAACTCCAATGATGCAGTTTTAGTTTTCATCAATATAGGCCTTGAGACTCCTTTGAGTACTTTTCGCTATTCCTCATAGTTTCGGATTTGGCCATGCACGCACACTTGAAAAATTTACCCTGTTAAGACGTATTAGTGACTATCGACACATAAGGAATGATTAACTCATGTTAAAGCTGCGCCAAGTGCACCGAGTTTGTCTATACATTTTTATCAGGATAATGTTAATTCAATTTTAGATAAGTGATAACACAATAACAAATATTTATTGTTATTCTTTTATATTACTAATATATCTGAAGATATTGAATTTATCTGGGATTAATCGTAATACGGTGAAGTAATTATGCAAATAACGATTATCAAAATGGCCTTTGAAACACACTGCAAACCTACGGTAGGTAGGTAAAAGTCCATAACAGTCATTATTTATTGTAATATAAACATGGGTTTTAAATGTTGATTATTCAAACATGACTAAAGCATAAAAAGTTTTAGCTGCATTTCGTACGAAGAGTGTGAGAGCCGGCAGCCCAAATCCCCCCCCCCTTCCCCTCCATCTGTCCCACTCCCCTTCAAGAAGTCAACGTGCGAGCAATGCCTTTGGTATTGAAAGCAGGGGTCACCAATTAGTTTCGCTCGGGTCCGTTTTAAGAAATGAAATGACCATCGCGGTCCGCGCAACATTTTATAGAAATTAAATATTTATTAAAGAAATGTAATTACGGAAATAACAAAGGTATTTTTTAACATATCAAAGAGAAAAATGAAATTTTTTGACATATCAATGAGAAAAATGCAATTATTTGTTGCGGACTATCTGTCTGAAGTTTTCGGCTCGGCCGTTTTCGAATTGACGTCAACAAAGATAATGCGGGGATACATTTTTATTAAATAACATACTCTGTAGTGCAAGTTGCTGTGTTCTCGCGGTCCGCACATTATGGGTCGGCGGTCCGGATGCGGACCGCGGTCCGCTATTTGGTGACCCCTGATCTATATGCTGGTTTTTAGCTTTAGTTATACTTAAAAAAGTATTAGGCGTCTACTGGATATGTAGTTGATGACTACCTAGGCCTATTCGTAACCATAAACCAAGAAAGTCTACAACATTGCCACTGCAGGCTGTCTACCTATCCGACTCAGGGCGAGGCTCCACTAGCGCGGTGCGCCGCGTCGTCGCAACGGATCAAAGGGTCGACGGGCGAGAGACGAAGCGGGAGAGGGTGAAGCGCCAGTACAAAATCTTGCGACGACGCAACGCAACGCGCTAATGGGGCCTCGCCCTCAGGTGGTTGATATATCCCTTATTTCATGTTTGTTTGCCAGGTAAATGCGCAACACACGCTATAGTGTACGCGATGCTGATATCCAAAGGCAAGAACCATGGCCTCCACACGTTCGTGGTCCCGATCCGAGACCCCAAGACTTTGAAGCCCTACCCCGGGGTCATAGTCGGGGATTTGGGGGAGAAGGTCGGGTTGAATGGGGTTGATAATGGGTGAGTGACTCCATCACATTATATTAGCATTATATTGTGGTTGTGCCAAGCTGTAGCCAATTGACTGCAGCTCATATACGGGCTGGCTCGACCGCGGTAATACCACCATATTCATCGATAATCGGCGAAGATCGGCGTAAACCAAGTATTATAGCTGCGTTTTGTACGATGAGTGGGAGCGTCGGAAGCTCAACCCCGCCTCTTCCGTCCCAATCCCCTTCAGGTCGGCAAAGTGCGAGCAATGCCTTTGGTATTGCAAGCATCTATACGCTACGGTAACTGCTTAACTTCAGGCGGGCCGCACGTCTGTTTCCCACCTGTCCTATAAAAAAATAAAAATCGTACTATAGCAATTGTTTTCAATATCCACATTTTTGTTTTTACTGTAAAGTGGGAGTAGGCATGCACAGCTTGCTAGGCTAGCTTCATATTTGAATACCTGGAATTGTACTATGGGTATCGCACTATAGACTGGGAGCAATCCCTGTTACACTTATAGACCAAGTCAGGAAAGACCATTTTCGTAACTTACTATGACGGGAATAAAACCCGCAATTACCGAAAATTCCTTTTGTTAGACGCACTAGGATACCGAAAGAAACCTGTATCCCAAATTGACCATCAATTCATGACTATTCAGTGTATTCGTGAATTTAAATGACTTATGAAAAATAAGGCCCGTATCAATAAATCGATCTCTAAATTGAAATCGAACTTAAGATGCTGTTTTTGACAGATGTTCCATACGTTAAAACTGCATCTTAAGATCGATATCAACTTTGAGATGCAATTATTAATACGGGTCTAAGTGATGAACCTTTTCAGTTTCGTGATGTTCAACAACTACCACTTGCCGAAGGAAGCGGCGCTGGACAAGCTCGGCGGTGTCGACGACAACGGCGACTACAAGACGCCCTTCAGGGACCCTAACAAGAGGTTCGGAGCCGCGTTGGGCATCTTGTCCGGTAAATAACCCTTTTTTCTTATGGGATTTGGCCTGCCACAAACTTACACTACTGTTAGGGGGCGTCCATAAATAACGTGAGGTGATTTTTGAGATTTTTAGACCCCCCCTCCCCCCTTGGTGAGATATCGTGAGATTTGGCTCGCCCCCTCCCTCCCTATGTAATCACACGTGAGATTTTTCAAAAGCCATATTCTAGTAGAGAAACATGTTTTACTTATTTTAACCCATTTTTCTCGTAATTTTACACTGTTTCTTGCGGTAAAAAAAAAAACGTGAGATTTGCCGAGACCCCCCCCCCTCTACCCCACGTGAGATTAGGTGAGATTTTGCTCGACCCCCTCCCCCCCTTAATGCCTCACGTAATTATGGACGCCCCCTTACTCCTGTAAGCCAGGATCGACAATGGTGTTGGTGTCCAACAATGACGCCAAGGTTTGACTCTCGACGAGTCCCGGGGACAAGTTAAGGCACGTATTAATAAATGCATCTCAAAGTTGAGATCGATATCGATGTTAAGATGCAGTTTTGACGTTTAATGTATGAAACATCTGTCAAAAACAGCGTCTTAAGATCGATCTCAACTTTGAGATGCATTTATTAATACGTGCCTTAACTTGTCCCCGGGACTCGTCGAGGGCCAAACCTTGGCGTCATTGTTGGACACCAACACCATTGTCGATCCTGGCTTACAGGAGTAAGGGGGCGTCCATAATTACGTGAGGCATTAAGGGGGGGAGGGGGTCGAGCAAAATCTCACCTAATCCCACGAGCTTAAGATTGACATAACAAAGAACAACTTTTCTTGCTTCCACATGACGAACAAGAGAAGGTCAGGAATACAGTTAGAGGCTATGCCCGCGGAGCAACTTTAGTTGAAGAAACTAGCACCCTAGTTGCCGAAACTGTCAACTTTTTAATGGTTTTTTGGCAGTTGCAGCCAACAATTGCCAGTTGCAGCAACACTTGTCGCGGTTGCCGCGATTGTTTTATATGAAAACAGCTAGTTGCGAATTGCCAGTTGCCCGTGTGCATAGCCCCTTAGTTTGGTCCAGTTTAGTTAGTCCACTATGTAAGATAATAATGTTACTTATGTGTTGTTGGCAGGCGGTCGTGTGCACATAACGTCTATAACCACATACTATCTGCTGAAAGCGATAGTTATTGCCACCAGGTATTCTGCAGTGAGGAGACAGTTTGGCCCTGAAAATGCTGCTGAGGAGACACCGGTTTTGGAGTACCAACAGCAGGTATCATGTCTATGCAATAATCTTCTTTTTATCGTATGGTTAGTAGCCAACCTGGTGTCAGAGTTGTTCCAAGCCCCTGAAGGCCTCTGACAAGGCTTAACGACTGCTGCCTAGATAACAACAACCGGGACCAACATTACGTGCCTTCCGAAGCACGGAGTCGCTCAGTTCAAATGCCACTAAATGGTCACCTATCTCTTGACTGACCTTGCCAAGCGTTGCTTAACCTTCGACCTTTAAGTTTACGAATCAGTGATTGCATCTGGCTATGCAATAATGTCGCACTAATTCACTCCCACTTTCTTAATTCATGGGAGATAATAAGAAAATGTATTTATTAATAGCTGCCATATTAATTTTCATATGCTATTGGGCCTGAGATGATTCTTATTCACTCCACTTTTTTTATTATATGCTAGAATAAAATTTAGCTTACTATTTTAATAATAGGATATGACAATCGTAGGTCTATGGTTGTTGCATAGAACATTTATACTTTTTTAAAATATTCACTTAGCTTTAAGTATCAGCCTTTTTATATTATTGTTATTTTTTTTATTTGTGTTAGCGGTTTGGTTTGCGCCCGTGATATCACCAAACGGGCCCAATGGAAGACCAGCGCTGGTTGTTGTCAACCAGCACATGCTGAATTGGGTCCGTTTGCGGCAAGCACATTTAGCATAATTTTATTAATTTTATGAATATTTTAATTGATTATTTTGTTGGTGTTGTTAATGGCTTGTCGCAATAAATACTTTCTTTCTTTATCTCGCATTTTTCTCGTCACAATCGCCGTTCTAATGACAGCAAGACCACTTATCAAGACAATACAGATGACAAGAAAGTCTCGCAAAATCAATCTTGTTCTTACTCAAGCCTTGAAGGTCTTTGGTTTTGCCAAAATTTCAGCAACAAGACTGATTTCCACACACAACGTTAACGGTGTTATTGTTTTCAGCAAATAAGGCTCCTTCCATACCTGGCGGCCACGTACGCTATGAAGATATTCTCCGTGTGGTTGAGCGAGACGCACATCAACATGACAATTTCCAATATGATGGGTGAGTCGGTTTCTAGTTGGTTTTTAGCGTTACTAACCTAACCTAACCGTCGTAGTGACAAGTCAGACATTGACGGACCCGTTAGCGTGGTTGGCGTAATGGCGCCTTTCACGCTGCAGGTCGTAGGTTCGATTCCTACCCGGGACATGCATTTGTGTGCATGAACATGTCTGTATGTCCCGAGTCTGGGTGTATATGTATATTAAGAATGTATTTACAAATAAAAAAGTAGTATATGTAGTAATATCAGTCAAATCAATCAAAATATTTATTTGCATAAAACATGGTAAATAAAAGTTGTTTTACATAATGTGTGCAGCATGCTTTGTCAGGTAAATAATGACATGCAAACATTTAAGAATTAAAAATAATAGGTCCATTGGAAAGTCAATTACATTATCATTAGGTACAAAATCGATTTAATTAATATTATAATGTCATGTTCATTTCAAAATTTCCATTAATAAATCCATTCTTTTACTGAGTATATCATATTATTTAGTAACCAGGTTTTCAGCTCCTATTAAAACTTATCACTGGCAGGTTATTAATTGAGGAAGGTAATTTATTGTATATTCGAATACACATATACACATAGAGTAATTTTTTTTTTTGGAATAGCGTGGTCCTAGGAAAACTGTCCAGTACAAGTCTCGTGGAAATACATCGCTAGCCTTTTTGAAAAAGTTATCTGGTTTCCATAGTACAAGCTCTGCTTAGTTTGGGATCAGGTAGCCGTGTGTAAAAATGTCCCAGGATATTATTATTATTATTATTGCATGTTCAGGTACGGGTGATGACGCGGCGGCGGCGCGCGGCATAGAGCTGCACGCGCTGTCGTCGGCCGTGAAGCCGGTGTTCGGGTGGGCGGCGCGCGACGGCATACAGAACTGCCGCGAGGCGTGCGGCGGACACGGATACTTGAAAGGTACCTGTTTAACATGGGATTAGCCCCATCAAATTTCTTGGTGGTAGACCCAAGCTGTAGCCAATTGACTACAGCTCATATATGGGCTGGCTCGACTAGGGTAGTACCACATAGGAGATCAAAGTCATAGCCTTTATTTTGTTTAGGCCTATGGGGGCACTTACAAATTGTCATTTTACATTTTTACTTAATTCTACCGCCGGATCGGAAACGCGACCTCGACTGAGAAGATCCGGCAAAAAACTCAGCGGGCTTGTCAGTTTTACATTAATTGTATTTTTTTATCGCCACAGTGTATATGTTTTCAGGGTTCATGTTTGTATGTATGTATCCTTTAACCCACCATTACTTTTAAATACCTGAACAAATTTGGATGTATATGGTATCGTTAAAATCCTTACATCATCCGATATAACAACGGCTATTTATTTTTGGAAAAAAAAAATGATGGCATTATGGCTCCATTTTCAAATATGAAAAAAATTACAATTCTTCAATGACGACAATATGGGTATCAAATTGAAGGACATAATGACATAACATGAATGCCGAGCGAGGAATGCAAGGCATCTGAACGCACCAATTGAATTTCTTGCCGGTTGAAATCAGCATTCCGAACCGATACATTCCGAGTATTGATAAGTGCAATTTATGTAGCTCTCATGAATTGCTAACATAAATATTTTAGCGTTACTACTGGTTTCTTAATGTTGCTTTCACTTAGAAGAGCCGGTAACAAACTCAATAGTTACTCTCTCAAAAGAAAAATTGCATACATTTTCAAACATCAACGCTGTCAGAGGCTCTGAATTTGTATGTTCGTCTCCAGCGTCAGCGATAGGCGATCTCCGCAACGACAACGACGCGAACTGCACGTACGAGGGCGAGAACAGCCTGCTGCTGCAGCAGGCCAGCAACTGGCTGCTGGGGGTGTGGCCGCGCCGGCACCAGCTCAGCGCCAACGACGCGCCGCTCGGTTCCCTACACTTCCTTGAAAATGCCGACCAGTTGTTGCTGGAGAAGTGTACTTGGAACACCCCGGAAGAAATCACAGAACCGGCCAGTACGTATCTGCTTTAACCCTGATATTTTAAGTGGGTTTATCATCTACAAGCGTTTCTACAAAAGGCTACACTTAAATGTATGAAATGACATTACAATTCGACTTATGTCATTTCTATACATGAAGCGTAGCGATTTATAGAAACGCTTGTAGGAGAGCAGTATTGCGTGAGAAGTGGCGACGGGTCGTCAACCGTCTTAATAATGTATGTACAGGGTGTCTGGCGGCAGATTTATGTTTTTAAATACGATTATTTCAAAAAGTAATAAACGGTGCGGGGGGCGGGTGGTCTCATTAGAATCACCGATCGTGCGGATTTCTCAGTCACAATGTCGCAGTGGTCGGGTGAACATCGCGCGTACGCCATCGAGGCATTTTTCAAGTGCAACGATTCTTACGTTATTGCTCGTCGACAATTTTGTTCACACTTCAATATTCGACGGTTAAGTGATGGACCGAGTGTGAATTTAATTCGTTCCTGGGTACAGAGGTTCCGGGCAACAGCTTCGGCTATGAACACCCCACGGCCAGGGCCTAGTCGATCTGCAAGGACTCCCGAAAACATTGAATTGGTGGAACAGAGTTTACGTGAAAATGCACGACTTTCAATACGGAAAAGGGCAGCCTCGTTGGGACTTCCCAGAGCGATTATCCATGAAATATTGAAAAAGGATTTGAAGTTCCATGCTTTTAAAATTCAAATCGTTCAAGAACTGAAAGAAAATGACTTTGTTTTGCGCAAAAATTTTTGTGAAACGATGTTGGAGCGTTTTCGCACTGTGAATTGCATTTTTTGGAGCGACGAGGCTCATTTCCATTTAAACGGGCACGTTAATAAGCAGAACTGCCGTTACTGGTCTCCAAGGACCCGTAACCCTCGTTTGAAACATCAAAAACCCTTGCATTGCCCAAGGGTAACTGTTTGGTGCGCTTTATCGACGAATGGAATTATTGGACCATTTTTTTTTGAAAATGCCCGGGGCCAGGCGACGAATGTCAACAGTGAAAATTATGGGCACATGATTAGAGAATTATTTTTGCCGAACCTGCGAGCTCATCCATCATTCTCATCGCACACGTGGTTCCAACAGGATGGTGCTACCCCACACACGGCTAGAACTTCGATGAATTTGCTTCGGGAATTTTTCCCCCAAAAACTAATCAGTCGCTTTGGGGACATCCCGTGGCCACCGAGATCGCCTGACTTGACCCCAATGGATTTTTTTTTATGGGGCTACCTCAAAGAAAGAGTTTACGCTAACAATCCACGATCTGTTATGGAGTTAAAAGAAAACATCCGCCATGAAATCAGCCTTATTCAACCGAGCTTACTGCAGCGTGTGGCGCGGAACACAAGGCTCCGTTTCGAACAGTGTGTGCAACTCGACGGACGACATTTGGATGAGATAATTTTTAAAAAATAAAATCCGCATCTTTACTCTGTCTTTCAATATTTTCTCTATAGCGATACGTCAAGTAGTTAGTTTTTTATTTAATTTTAAAAATATAAATCTGCCACCAGACACCCTGTATATATATATAACGTCACGACTTTTATCCCCATTCGGGGGTAGTCAGAGGCTTGAGTGGCCATACACCACCACAGTGTGGAGGTATTAACCAACTCAAAGACCACGTTTCACCAGATAGTCAGAACCCAACGTGACTGGTGGTGAACCTTGTCGCCGTGTATACAGGAACTGACTATTACCTAATCCCGAGGGATAGGTAGGTTTCCTCACGATGTTTTCCCTCACCGTAATGTATGTGTATGTGTGTGTATGTAATTTTGAATGCCTAAGAGCTGTAATATCAATAGTAGTTGATCACTCGTGAAGAGTTTAAACTATCGACTCTATACGGAAGACGTATGTTTAAATTGTCTACCGTAAGTTAAACTAACAATACTCTGCCAAGAGTGTAACGAAGGAGAAAACGAATAACTGCATCTGCATGATTGAATTGTGAAAAATGAATTTTCCTATGCGAAAATCGAACCCGTATTTTTTTTAATCCACATCGTTTAAATAGATTTTTATAATTTTGAGTGGCCTGTTATTTAAATCTTGATTTTATCTCATATCCAACAGATCTAGTCCATATCTACAAATGGCTGACCGCGTACACCCTCAAGATGACTGCTGAGAAGGTTGGCAAGCTGAAGGGCGCGGGCAAAGACAACTTCACGGCCAAGAACGAGTCGCAGGCCTACAACGCGGTCGCGCTCTCCGTTGTCTATGGAGAGGTGAGCTTTTACCCGACCATAACGTAAAGAAAAAAAAAAGCATTGTTGTGTGACACATCTGCTTATGTAAAAATGGTAAAACACGTCAAAATTGACTATCCTTTTTTGTAATAACTAAGGCGGGTAATAAGCTTACGGCCAGCCTGATGTTAAGCAGTTACCGTAGCCTATAGATGCTTGGCAACGCTCGCATGTTGCCGACCAGAAGTGGTGGGGGATAGAGTGAGGGAAAGCAATTGCGAGTTCGATTTCCGACAGAGGCAAATTCCGGAAACTGCCGTCTCGTAATTGGCCCTGGTCTGGGTGTCACTAGGATCGACTCGTCTATTGTACGGTACCCAACTTTGCTTAGTTTGGGACCATACAGTTGGTGTGTTTCTCGGGCGATAATTATTTATTTATAATACGATCGTCTATTTCAGAATTATGTTCTGCATCATTTCTACAAGTCCGCGTTGGCGTTTGAAGACGAGAAGTGCAGGAGTGTGCTGCTCAAACTAGTGTCATTGTATGGCGCTTTCCTGCTCGAGAAACATATGGCGACATTATACATCGTGAGTTCTCTTTAATTCTGTTGAAAACAGTTGTAGGGACATAATATTATACACCTATACAACGATGTAACACCGACAGTGTGAACTAACCAGTACTTTACCAACCGTACTAACGGAAACAAGTGTGGAACAATTATAAACAATTAATTAATTTAAAACATTTATTATTGAGGGGTTGACCCTGGGGAACCACACTTACACAGTAATCAATGAGTTTCTTGCCGGCTCTTATCAGTGGAAACAGCAAGCTGTGGTATTTTGTGCCCTGCTGGGTCCACTATTGATTTATACTTGACTTACCATCTATTACAATAGAATGTGAAATAAATTAATATGAATACGAATATTCAAAGGCCCATAACTAGTGATGGTATGTTCTCGAGAACATTCTCACCCTCGGAAACTTACTCGTGAGATTTTTTTATTTTGGGTGACGTTATCCTAACTTTCAATCTTAAAAACAATTAAAACCACCATACTTGCATGTTTAATGAGGTTTATGCCAAGTTTAACATGCTTCAGAAGATAAATTCTCGAAAATTCTCACTAGTAAGTTTCCGTAAGATTTCGAGGGTGAGAATGTTCTCGAGAACATCCCATCACTACCCATAACTGATACTGTGATAGTTATGAATAGTCTGCCTCCACAAGCATCCACATATCAGCTACTGTATATGCACAAGAATGATTTCGTGCTTCTGTGACGCTCATAATCGGTAAACGATCGGAGGTTAAGCAACACTTGGCTAGGTCACTCAAGGATGGGTGACCATTTAGTAGCATCTGAAATGAGCGTTACGTGGTGGGCACGTAAACGGCCACTAACCATACGATAAGAAGATTTCTTGGTTTTGTAACGGTCGGTATATTTGATGGGCCCGTTAGCGTGGTTAGCGTGGTGGCGCCTTTCACGCTGCAGGTCGTAGGTTCGATTCCTACCCGGGACATGTATTTGTGTGCATTTACATGTCTGTATGTCCCGAGTCTGGGTGTATATGTATGTATTTACAAACAAAAAAGTAGTATATGTAGTAATTATATCAGTTATCTGGTATCCATAGTACAAGCTCTGCTTAGTTTGGGATCAGGTAGCCGTGTGTGAAATGTCCCAGGATATTATTATTATTATTTCTTGGTTTTGTAACGGTCGGTGTGTTTGTCGCAGGGTGGGTTCCTGTCGGGGTCGCAGGGCCTGCACCTGCGCGAGGGCGTGGTGCGAGTGTGCGCGACGCTTGCGCCGGAAGCAGTGTCGCTGGCAGACACGCTGGCGCCGCCCGACTGGTGCCTCAAGTCCGTGCTCGGCATGGCCGACGGAGAGGTAATTTTTTCTTATGCCTTATCGTCTGAGTTCTCAGTCGGTATAAACCATAGAGAACATAGACAAAGAGATGTTCTTAGTAGATTTCTCTATGAAACAACGCGTGGAAATTTGCACGGGATGGCGCGGGTGGTGGGGGTTAAGAAATCGGTGGCATTTAACAAGATACCGCCCCCCCGATTATTTCTATCTATCGGTCAATAGCAGAACTACTCGCTTCGTTTTATGTCGATGTTAGTACGTAGTTCAACTTTTTGCACTAGATGTCACTAAGTGTAGGATGGTAAAAAAGACGTACAAAGGGTCGCCATCTAGTGTCGAGTAGAATTATATTTGGGATGCGAACATTTACAAGACGTCTACACAGGACGAACGCCGACAGCACACTGACTTAAGCCACGCCTACTGTGATGACGTCACGGGCTTAGTGGAGTGTTGGGGCCCGGGTGCTTAGACCATGTCCTTTCTATGATGGTCCATGGTATAAACTCACCACATCACCTAAACCTAAAAGGGCGAGAATGTGGTAGAGCCAAGCTGTAGCGGTAGTACCACCCTCTCACAGAAGATCGGCGTAAAGTAGCTATTACAGCTGCGTTTCGTACGATGAGTGAGAGAGCCGGATGTCCTACTGACTATTTAGGGGCTATCCATACACAGGGGCAATTTTTGCGCCAACTGGCAACTAGCTCTTTCCAAATAACAATCGCGGCAAACGCGGCAACTGTTGCTGCAACTGCCAAAAAACCCGTAAAAAGTTGATAGTTTCGGCAACTAAAGTTGCTCCGTATGCATAGCCCCTTAGTAAGGCTAGTAGCACATGGTTCATCCAACAACCACCGATGTAGTGTACCGAACGTCCTACGCTCGAACCAATGCGATAAGCCGTCGTCGTATACGAATATAATGTGGTATAATTGTATTAGCGACTGTAGCCTAGGGGTGAACAGGTTCGGCTAACAATCAGAAGGTCCCAGGTTCGATCCCCGGTGGGGCATGCACCAATGGATGAATTTTCATCTATGTGCATAATTTACAGTTCGCTGAAGGTGAGGGAAAACATCGTGAGGAAACCTACCTATCCCTCGGGATTAGGTAATAGTCAGTTCCTGTATACACGGCGACAAGGTTCACCACCCGTCACGTTGGGTTCTGACTATCTGGTGAAACGTGGGCTTTGAGTTGGCTTAATACCTCCACAATGTGGTGGTGTATGGCCACTCAAGCCTCTGACTACCCCCGAACGGGGATAAAAGTCGTGACGTTACATTACATTACATAATTGTATTACAGGCATACAAACACATTCAGAACAGCGTGATGACGTACCCGGGCGCGCTGGCCAGGCCCGCGTGGTGGCGGGACGTGGTGTACTGGCAGACCTACGCACCGTCCAAACTATAAACTTGATGGGTTTCCACTCGCTTCACTCAATCAGGGTATTGAGATAATATCGGGTACTTGCACGATCATGTGTGAAAAAAAATGAAAATGTGGTAGCTATACAATATGTTAAAAAACCCTGTCCGAGCCGAAACCGGTATTTACGTTTCCCAATCACATGACCAAATAAAATAAAATAAATTAAGTAAACGGGGTATTTGTTTTCCAAAAAAATATGGGAGGCCTTTACCCAGCAGTGGGACACTTACAATGCTATAATATATATATATATATATATATTTTAAATTAATAAAAAAATAATATTTTATTTTTTTACAAAAATAGATTCTCATCTCGATACCCAACAATACGTTTTCGGGTCGGACAGGGTTTTCTTAACATATTGTACATAGATAATAGTATCGGCGAACGTACGCAGACAATGTTTGAGTCTTTCTTTATTAAAAATATAGCCTCACCGGGGCCCTGAGTGTATTTTTATTGTGAACTAACTGTACTTTAAAGTCTGTGTGTTTATCATTTTGTATGGAAAATTGGAACAGCGCCCCTAGCCGACGGTATCCTAAACATTAAATTCTCCATACAAAGCGGTCAAATACGTTAACTGTAATGTAGACAGTTTGCTTACGAGAAAAATACACTTCGGGAACAGGTTGATTTTATTACGTAACTACCATTCTGTAGCAATTTGATTTGATTACGAGTTAGGCCGTGGTCTCCTATAAAATTCCATCGGCCGCTTACAGCGTCACGCGTACGCCGCGTCACAATTTTACTATAGTGACGTCGGCGTGTGAAGGAGACCACAACAGTACATTTCTATAGTAAGCATTGTGACGCGGCGTACGCGTGACGCTGTATGCGGCCGATGGCATTTAATAGGAGACCACGGCCTTAATGCCTACCATGTCGGTCGGTGGATAGTATTTTATTTAATATGGCCTTGGGCCTTAGCCACTGTCCACTAACTGGCCTAAAGCTTATTAGAGAACTTCACGTACGATCAGTGACGATGTTGCTGACTGTACCTCTAGAAAACTGAAGACTTTTCGTCATATCATATCATTTCGCCACAATGATTAAAATTATAATGTTGTAGTAATATTTAGAGTTTTCGTCATATCATATCATTTCGCCAAAATAATTAAAATTATAATGTTGTAGTAATACTTCGGTAAAGGTTAGTTATAATTGGATGTGGATATATTTTTATAAATAGCATATAATTATGTGAAATATAGATTTATAAGCATAGATTTAAAGGACCAAATATTATAACTATCCCAAATAACTAATTTATTGACTTTTTTTATAAATTATACACTTTTTGATGTATTTTATACAGATTTTATACAATAAACGTTTTATATAAATGCCTTGTTTTTCCATCACCGCATTACCAGACCACCGTATTGAACTTTAACATTAGATAAATTGGATTCTAAATTGGTTTCCATAATGAGTCTGTCAATCAAAATGTCGGCGTTAAAAAGTTGTGGTAGCTCTTACTATAAATCTAAACAATTTGGATAGCAAGCTTACGTAGATAATACTACAGTATTGTAGTATCTATTGCAATAAATCAAAAATCCACCAGGTCACATTATGATTTAAAATGTTAACAATATTATTATTTTTCGGTGCCTTCACGGCCTTGTAAGTAAATTATGTTCGTTTTTGAATTGAATTTCAAAAAAATATTACTAGCAATGTAAGGTTAGCCCGTACAACTAAACGAAAATGTGCTGGAAGTGGGCTCACGCGGAGTCACGCGTCACATCAATGGATGCGTCCAAAAGAGAGCGGCGCAAAGACCCAGCAATCTTTTTCTACGCGGTCAGACGCCAAAACTGATCGAACGCGCGCTTGCTACAGGGCCAATGGTCGTTCTGAAAGCGGCCAACGTAATTATCATGAATGTAGGAAAAAAGTTCTGTACGTAACAATAGCTAGATGAGACATCCCGAGTTTCAGGGCTACCTCCGAATCCCCGATCCTAAGCCACATCCACGACCGCAAAGACTTGCAGTATGTGGTCGTCGACTTGGTGAACAGTGCGACGCGAACCCGTGACGTCACATGCATAGCTGTTATATGCGACGACGTCTACCTTAACGTGTTCGAAGGAGCGTGGTTCAAGAGGACCGCGGCTGTGCCGTTTGTGATGGTAAGTTTATGAAATGCATAGGGACGACAACAAAGTTCATGCGACACGCAGGTAGGAAGAGCGTGGGCATCTAAGCATTACGAAAAGCCCGTCTCCCATATTTGGCTCTGGCGGGCATCGAACTTGCAGCCATCCGAAGTCAGGCAAGCGGCCTACGCTCGAACCACTGCGCCAAGCGGTCGTGGCCATGACCAGTGGAGTGCGGTGTTTGGGCTGCAATTAAAAGAGACATCGTAGTAATGCGCGGTGTTCGTTAAACTAGTGCTACTACTACTTTTGAACTTCCTAGATTGTAGTAGCAGACTACGAAGATCTGTTATCGCCGAATTTCGGAACATTGGAGTCTTTAAGAGAAGCAAGGAAGGAGGGCTGCAATGTCTACGTGATACTGCTCGCTAACGGCCTCCAGGCTTCGAGGCTCTTGCGATTTGGAGACAGGTGAATTATCGCCAGTTTCGTAATGTATTAATGCTTATGGCATGAATATGGCATTGAGGGAAGTCTTGTGCAGTGGACAGTACAAAAAATAGCCCTCTCAACGGCCCATTCCTGGGTACGGGCCTCTCTTCAATACGAAGGTGATTCAGGCCATAATCCATCATGATAGCCCAGTGCGGGTTGGTGGATTAAACGTCTTCCAAAAATTTGATAGATTTTCTAAGACATGCAGGTTTCCTCAAGATATTTTTCTTTACCATAAGCAAGTAATAATCATTTAATGTTATGGTACGCACATAGATTTCGAAAGATCCACAGGTGCGAGCCGGGGTTTGAAGCCGACGCTCTCAAAACACAATAGTAGGTACAAAATAGCTAATTATTATTTCCCTTTTTCAGACATCGTGTCCTCGATACAAGAGCCAAATACATAATGCTCTACGACTTCCGCCTTTTCCGCAGCGACCTCCAGTACCTCTGGCGGCGAATAGTCAACGTTATATTCATAAAACATCGAACATCTCGAGTGAATAGCACATCGTGGTTTGAACTGTCCACTGTCCCTTTTCCCAATTCCATAAAGAATGTATTCGTGCCCCGAAGAGTTGATGTGTGGAAGAATAATGATTTCCATTATAAAAGAGCTCTGTTTGATGATAAAACGGGTAATCTTTTTGGGGAAGTGCTGAATGTTGTGTATTTAGGGCATGTGCCGTCAGTCGTGGTCAAGAAAAATAATGAAACTAAAAAAGTCGGTGGTGTAGAAATTGAAGTGAGTTCAATCTGCACTTTTAAGTCTGTTTTTAAAGTAAGCTACGATCCGATTTGCAAGCAATTAAATGTCAGGCACTGTAGCCCGATTCACGTAACCAAAACCGTAACGATATCTCAACGATATAGTCGTTGGTAGCCTTTTCGTAATAAGAAAAGGCTGTCCACGACTATATCGCTGAGACATCGTTACGGTTTTGGTTACGTGAATCGGGCCACTGGTAGTTATGAGAAAAAGTTGGCAGCTAGTATCAGTAAATGGATATTTTTCGTGTCATTCCTGTGATGATAGATGAAAGAGTCTGCCGAAATGATTGTAGGTGCAAACCTGCCACTCAAATAGCTATAAGACCGGAAAACAGAAACTAAGGTCCTCTGCTAATGACCAATATTACCCAATTACAGATCCTAAAGACATTATCAGAAAAAATGAATTTTGAACCTAATCTCTACCAACCAATCAACGCAGAACTTCACAAATGGGGCCAAAAACTACCCAACGGTTCCTTCTCTGGTCTTCTCGGTGAGATGGTGAATGGGCGAGCTGACGTGGCCCTTGGGAACCTTCAGTATACCCCTTACAACTTAGAACTCACGGATCTGAGTATACCGTACACTTCGCAGTGCTGGACTTTCTTGACTCCTGAAGCATTGACTGATAACTCTTGGAAAACGTTGCTTTTACCTTTCAAGTAAGTATTTTGCGAATGCGCGTACACATGCCACGAGCTGCTGCGCCCGAGCCGACAGTTATGACTTTTTGTTTATGCGTTCCGATGTTACAACTGACTACACGGGCGCGCCGCTCGCCTCATATAGACGCACCTATTATCAAGATTGATCCTTTGTGAGATTGGAAGAGTAGTAGGTGGGTACTTACTGTGCAGACTTGTAAAATAAAATAAAGTAGGTAACGGAGGAGTTAAGTTGCAACGCGATGGCTACGAAATTCAACTCAGGGCAAATACTAGCTAGATAATTGTAGTTAAGAGACTCGAGGCATTATCTTCGTGAATTCTTCATCGTAAATCGTAAAGTCGAGATGTTGTCAACCATCTGTTAGCAGTCCTCTGACGACAACATGTCGACGGCCAAGAATTTACGATTTATAATGTAGAATTTACGAAGATAATATTAGAGACTAGTGGTTTCGCAATGGACAATTTTTAAAAGATTCGAGTCTTGTTTTCAGATTATACATGTGGATAGCTGTGCTATTAGTGTTATTGATAACAGGAACTATATTTTATGGACTCGCGAGATATCACATGCATCTGCAAGACTACAAGCTAGACACCAAGAGGAACTCTACATCCGAATTGAGTGAGATATTTTGTACTTCCAACTTGTAACCTGTTTTCCTCAAGCAATAGGTCAGAGAACCGTATGTATTCGCACTTAAACGACTTAAACCAACAATTTGTTTTGCAGGCGCAAAACCCGGCCTTTACTTGTTTGGCGAGATAATTAACAGTATCCTTTACACCTATGGAATGTTGCTCGTCGTGTCCCTACCACGGCTACCCACTGGCTGGTCGATCAGACTGCTGACTGGCTGGTACTGGCTCTACTGCATACTCCTCGTAGTCTCGTACAGAGCCAGCATGACTGCGATACTCGCCAACCCCGCACCGAGAGTCACAATAGACACTTTAAAGGAGCTAGCAAACAGCAAGGTAACTTGCGGAGGTTGGGGCAGCGAAACAAAGAAATTCTTCGAAGAATCCTTGGACGAGTGCGTTCAAAAACTTGGTGAGAAATATGAAACAATTGACGACCCTATGGAGGCTGCGAATAGAGTCGCTCAGGGCGTATTCGCGTATTACGATAATTCAGACTTCCTGAAATACATAAGCGTGAAAAGGAACAATGTAGTTCTGATTCAAAACGAAGATAATTCTACAAATACCACTGATGTGTTAACCAGAAAGGAATCTGAAAGAGATTTGCATATTATGAGCGACTGTGTAGTCAACATACCTGTATCAATAGGTTTCCATAAGAATTCGCCTTTGAAACCCTTGGGCGACATTTACATGAGGCGAGTTGTTGAAGTTGGTCTCGTTCAGAAGTGGTTGAATGATGCTATGCACTCAATAAAGTCTTTGGAAAGAAATGAAGAAGAAACTAAAGCTCTGATGAACCTTCAGAAACTGTATGGAGCATTTGTTGCTTTAGGTATAGGCTATTTCTTAAGTGCTGTGTGCCTTATTGGGGAGTTAATTCATTGGAATTTGATCATCAAAAGAGATCCTAAATTTGATAAATATGCTCTAGATGTGTATTACAATAAAAATAAGAAGCATTAATATTAAAATATGTATTTATAATTACTAAGTTTAACATGATGTCAAGAACTCTGGAATAAATAGTTGTTCAGTCAAAATTCTTTAGTATTCATTATTTGGTTCCTACAACTATCATCTTAAACATGATCATTAACTTTAATCCAACTAAGTACAACCCAAGATTATTATAAATTATCTAAAATAAATTGAATTTCTGGCTATTTAGGACCAATTCGATTACAATATACATTACAAGCAATTCATAATCAAAATTCAAGTGAAACTCCAATACATAATCAATTCTATTACTATTATTTCTGTTGAGCATTTAATGCTGGCGGTTGGACTCCTTCAGCAGCATTTTCTACGATCCATGGGTGTTGCAGGACATGAGTCAAGGACAGCCTTTGTTCTGGGTTTATGACTAATAGCTTCCCCATAAGGTCTTTAGCTTTGTCCGTTATAAATTCTGGGTATTTTATGATCACATATCTTATCTTTCTATAAGTCTGCGATGAATCCTTGGCATCAAATGGTGGCAGCCCCACCAGTAATTCATAGCAGAGGACTCCAAGACTCCATACATCAACCGCATAGCTGTGGGGCTTGCCCTCAATCATTTCTGGAGACAAATAATCTAGCGTACCACATAACGTCATCCTCCTGGATGAAGGCGAGTGCACCGACCAGCCAAAATCTGCTATTTTTAGCTCCCCATTGTGTCCGATGAGCAAATTCTCAGGTTTTATATCACGATGTATAACTTTCTTTGTGTGGCAATATACTAGAGCTTTAGTCAAATCCCTGATGTATGCCGCAACAGTCTTCTCATCGAAGCGTTCACGTTCCTTGAGCAACTTATAAAGAGAACCATTTTTCGCGTATTCCAAAATCAAATAAATTCGCTTTTCGTCATGGAAATAACCATACATTCTCAATATATTGGGGTGGCGGAGACGGCACTGGATCTCGACTTCTCGGCGCACCTGGTGTTCTATATCTGAATCTAAAATCTGGCTTTTGAACAGGACCTTCAGAGCGACAACATAATGAGACTCCTTTTCGCGTGCTAAATAGACATTCCCAAATTTTCCTTTGCCTAATGGACGGCCTAAGTCGAAGTCGGAGAGCGACCAAGATTTTTTCTTGTCATCATTTTTACCTGCGATAGTTGGCTCTTTGTTGTCATTCAGGTTCACTTTGTTGCACGGGGCTCGGCTGACGGGCGCACCTGGCACTTTGAAACTGGCCATGGGCAATTTTGCAGCGTTCGTATTACAAGCACAACCGGGCCGGCCGGTGGGTGGGCGGTTTTCTTTACAACCACATTTAGCAATGTTCATTATCACAAAACTCACTTTATTTAGAACGAATAGGAAGATATTTATCAAAACTTTCCGTGAAATTCAAAGATTTGAATAACAACGTCCGCACCGAGCAAAATGTCAAAAAAAAACTTAGAGCTAGAGCTGAGAGAGAGCGAGAACTTTTGGATGTTAGGATTTAGTCGACTACTAGTTGATTCGACACTTCAATAGTTATTATATGAAATCAAATAAAACGGGTGTT
Organism: Drymonia ruficornis; assembly: GCA_947859195.1. NCBI lineage: Eukaryota > Metazoa > Arthropoda > Insecta > Lepidoptera > Notodontidae > Drymonia > Drymonia ruficornis. The sequence continues at coordinate 13,872,704 of OX401908.1, forward strand.
ACCCCGATCACCACCCCATATTTAGGGCCCAATCGGTCCTGATATTAAAGTCTAAAGGTCCCTTACTCTCTATATTGTGTTGCTTGCTGTTATCTGACTAAGGTTGATGGAGAGTTGCGATGTTATTATGAATGAGTTGAGTGAGTCTGCATTTGGGACGAAGTCGATTGAGCAATCTCAGCTCACCTCTACTCGACAAAAATGTCAAATTGGTGACTGACATTTCATTTTTGAAGTACAAAGAGAACATAGAAGAGTAGTATGTCCCATACTAATCTGTAAATTCTATGATTCGCAAAGTGTATGAAACGGATCACTATCATTATGGCGTCTGATATAATCTGTCCAAATTAAGAAGTGATGTCAATAAGGCTGGTTTACTAGGTGTCAGCGCTCTTCATAACTTGAACGTATTTTATAGCCGCCATATAAGGAGGTGTTCGATTCATATAAAACATGTGTTCACTATTGACTTTCGCCTGATTGTTGTGTTGAAGTATAATAAAAAAGCAGGTCGCGCCAGCTGTTCCGTTTGTCGGTTCTTTTGCGATTTTTGGGCTAATTAATTGAAGAAAATACTGAAAATTTTAATAAGTGAAAGTGGATTCGCCGGGTTTTGAAAGGTATGCAGCAAATCCTAAATCTAACAAAAAACGGAGAACTGATCTTGCCATAGGAGGCGGTCAATCAAATTGATAAAATAACATTTATTTTAGCTAAATAATTAACTGGTTATCTACCTTCATAATAACAACTTCGACTAAACTAACTTGTGATTTAGAGTTTCTTGGATGATAAGTAAAATAAGTTGAAATACATATCTTGATTTTTGGTTGATTGAAGGTTATAATTATGCATAGGTACTCTTATGCCGTGTGTCCACTGGCAAGAAAACTTTCACAAGTTTACTTGCGCAAGCGACTTCCAATGTGTAAACACTCACGCAAGTGGACTTCTGCGACTTGCCGAACTTGCTGCAAGTCCCACATGTACACGGTTGTGTAAAATTGCAGTCAGTGGAAACACGTCGGCAAGTGACTTCTGCAAGAAATTGCGGAAGTTACTTGCCAGTGGACACACGGCATTACGCCTACTTTTTATTTGTTGTGATGATTTTGCCGTATTTCTAAGCGTACGGTGAAACCACTAGACCGTACCAGTATGATTAGAAGGCCTAATTACCATACAACATGGTAATTACCATACTTCTGGCAATGCTGACTTGAAACAATACTGCTAGGCGCCAATAGATACAGCTATATTAGCAGTTATTTTTCTATTACCTAGGAGCAACACTATACCCAGATTCAATTGTAGTCCATATAATGTCTGACGATGCAGAGCAACAAGCAGAGGAAATAGAAGTGTTGAAATCAATATACGAAGGTGATGACAACTTCAAGCAGGTGGATGACAAAACTTATCAATATAAGGTTTGTAGATATTGTTATTTCTTGAACACCCTCTCACAGAAGATCAGCGTAAAGCAGCTATTAAAGCTGCGTTTCATACGATGAGTGAGAGAGCCGAAAGCCCAAACTCCCCCCCTTCCCCTCCCTCCACTACACTCCCCTTCAGGTCAGCAATGTGCGAGCAATGCCTTTGGTATTGAAGCATCTATAAGCTACGGTAACTGCTTAACATCAGTCGGGTCTCACGCTTTTTTGCCACCGCTGTCCTATAAAAAAAAAACATTTGCAATGGCTATTAAGTCCCAAGGGGAGGGGGGTAGCAATGGGCCCTTAACCTGCCCATAGGGGTGGTGGTTATGATACTACCATGACCTGTTGATATACAAAATACTTGTGAAAACAAGTATAGGGGCTCAACTGATGGGGGATATCACACCACCAGTAATTTGGTGATGGTGTGGTATCATAATGGTACCATAGTCACCATAATATCTGCTCCGAGTCAAGGACAATCTAGCAACACGACATCTTTAATGACGGTAATGATCTATTACAACTTGCTAGGGATAATTGATAGAATCAGGCGTAACTTTGCGGAAATCCATTGTTAAACAATTATAGAGAGGGACCCACCACTGCTCAGTCGCAGCCGAGCTTTCCTGAGGATGCCTTGTTTAGAGGCGAAACACGTGTCGAATTTATTTTGGATTCGCTTTGTCTGCAGAGAATTGCTAATTGTTAGGGTCCATGACTCATGACAGACATACTCTCGACTGACACGGAGTTAGGTCTTGTTTGCCTCTTCTATTATCGATTAATTCATTTGGTTTATAATTTTGGAGGTTGACAATTCCGAGGGTGAGTGGTGGTTACGGCCTGTGGCTCATCTTCAATATCTTAATAGGAAAGAAAGAAAAACTATACATAGAAATGGAGATGAAATTATATACCTACTTACTTTTATGCTTTCAGTATGTTGATGGAGAGAAGTCATTTATAGTGGAGATCATATGGGGTTCAACGTACCCAACAGATAAACCTAATTTCAATCTGGAGATATTTTACAATCAAAATTTGTAAGTATGCCCACTTAATAAAACAATTAAATTAAATTATAATTGCCATACTAAGACACCAGCCAATGCATGGCTAATGTTAGCCAATGTATGGTCCCAAACTAAGCAATGCTTGTACTATGGGTACTGTACAATGGACTGGGGTTGTTCTCAGTGACACCCAGACCAGGGAAAATGTGCCTGGTCAAGTGGTTCAAGCATTGGCCGCTCGGCTTACTGTACTGGGTGGTTGCGACTTCTGTTTCTCGAGACAAAGGTCGGAAAGGGCTCTTCGAAAATTACCCTGGTCTCTAATATTATCTTTGAGAATTCTTCACCGAGAATTTACGATTTATAATGAAGAATTCACGAAGATAATATTAGAGACCAGTGGTTCTCCATTGGTTTTTAGCTATTGCTATTGGTTTTTAGCTGTGTGTCACGGGGTTCGCCCCCTGTCTATCTTTGTTATTTTTACTTAAGTACTTGATAATTTTTGATAACAGTTACTGATTCCTTTTAAAAAAAAAAAAAAAAAAAAAAAAAATATTTTATAAGTTGTACTGTAATTCTGTTTCTGTATACTCCTAGAATAAAGGCTTTATTATTATTATACTTGATAATTTGGTGTAACTGGTCACGTACCGTACCATTATTATAAATAAATAAATAAATAAGCTGGTACAGTCAAATCAAATCAAATCAAAAGTTTTTTATTCATGTAAGCTCAATAAAGCGTTTATAAATAGTCCAGATAAACAATATTTTAGTGTTACCACCGGTTCGTGATGTTGCTTCCATTGAGAAGAGCCGGCAAGAAACTCAATGGTTACTCTTTTCAAAAGAATAATTGTACTTATACATTTTCAAAAAGCAACGCTATGTGAGCAGGCAGGCATTAACACATTGTGAATAAAAAAACAAAATTTCGTATTTAAATAAACACACAAAAAAAAAGAACTAGCCTAGAAAGCTGTGCATGCCTACTCCCACTTTACAGTTAAACCAAAAGGTGAATATTTGTGGTGAGGTGAAAGGTGAATATAGTCTGGTAGGTAATGCCTGTGCAAACGGTATAATCATTTGAATGATATTTGGCTATCTGGTTTTCAGATTACCGTCAATAAAAGAGAAGGTACTGTCAATAGTGAACACGGAAGCTGAGCAATGGGTCGGCTGTGCGATGACGTACACGTTATTTGAATGCCTTAAGGAGAAAGTACCAGAGATACTGGCAGACCAGTCTGAGGAGGCCGTCGTGTCTAGTAGAGTTGAAAAAATTATCATAGATGATCCGGTAAGAATAATAATTTTAGTGGGGGGGGAAGAAAATGAACCTTATTATAACGCAATAAGACTGGCCGTTTAAAAAAAAAAAGATTTTTTTGTTCCGTTATAATAAGGTTCATCCTGCCCCTCTCCCACATGTCAAACCGGCCATCATAGTGTGCCGCTACTGTAATGCATGATTGATGTCTGTGTAGTATACCACGGTATGAATAATGATCATCACTTGCTTGATATGAGAAATAAATATGCCAATTCACGGACAAAGATCGTCAGTGGAAAGGAAAAAACGCTAAAACGCCAATATGGTACTTTTGGAAAATAAGTTTTAAAGTAAATTACTTTAAACCTCGTTTTCCAAAAGTACCATTTTGGCGTTTTAGCGTTTTTTCCTTTCCACTGACGAATGTGTACATCCTATACAGAGTGTTGCAAAAGTTCGAAATAACACTTGGGGGTTTGGATGAGTGTTGGGAATATAATTAAATGGTATAGAAATGTTATTCAAATTCGAACACTTTTTTCCTGATATTTTTCCCACCTTTAAAAAAAAAAAATCTCTAAAACTAATGAAACTAAAGCACAGTTTAAACTGTTTCATAGGCCATTACTTTTGCACTAAAGTACGATAATTAATTCACTGGAGTAAACTGACATTTGCTAATGTCAGTTTGAAAAATAATGTTGTCATATTAATAGTAGTAGACTGATGTTCCAGTTCTATAGTGATTCAATCACATCACTTGCACAAAGTTAATGGGAACATACCTAATACTAATTTTAAATAGAAATTATTTTAATTTCACACGTATTTAAGCCGTAGCTCAGATAATGTAATCTTTTTTTACAGACGGATGCCACAAAGAAACCAGAGAAGAAGGAACAGATGACGAAAGCGCAGAAGCGGCGCGCGTGGGACCGCGCGGAGGTGGGCCGCGCGGGCGAGAAGCCGCGCGGCTGGGACTGGGTCGACATCGTCAAGCATCTGTCGCAGGCGCCGCACGTGCCGCACGCGCCCTCATGACACCCGCACTTGTAAACACTACCCTACCACCACTAGGACGCGTTCAGGGGCTTACGGCCCGGCCACGACAGCTTAGCGCGGGGGCACTAAAATGTTGCATCGCGCGCGTTGCCGCCGAGAGCGGCATTCCTTCCACTCGACACCACCAAAACGACACCACCGGTGGTGTCGTATGGAATCTCTAGTCCATACGACACCACCGACTATTAGTGAGGTTACCTACATACAAAGTTGTTGATATGAAAACTCCAATTAAGTTCAAGCAGTTTCATTAATGAGGTATGTCAATTGATAAAGTTTATATTTATCTGTTAGTTTAGTTAGTTTAGTTTATATTTATTTCATAAACTCTGTTTTATTAATTATCGTTTAACTATAGATAACTTGAAATAATAACTTTGGGGTCGGATCAATGTATGTGATGTTGTCTGATATTTATTTATTTATTTTAATGAACTGGGAGCTGTTTGTCAAAAACACGCGTTTCTGGACATCACTAGGGTGGTGTCGTATGGACTAGAGATTCCAAACGACACCACCGATGGTGTCGTTTTGGTGGTGTCGAGTGGAAGGAACGGAGAGCGGCAGCTCGTGGCGTGATGCAACATTTTAGTACCCCCGCGCTGTCGCTTGCCGCTAAAGACCGAAGTCGTGGCCGGGCCGTTAGGGTGTCTGTCGGTTGTTATTTCACTCGCTCGAAGGTCGAAGGCAAGAAACGGCTAACTGGGTGTTTAATTTTTTTATAAACTCAATATTTTTGGTTTTCAAAAATATAAAAATTCTTCGTTGATATAACTTGATATAACAAATGAAATTAAATTAACGCTGTGCCGATTGTTACCAGTACATCAAACGGTTTATTAATGCTCTAACGGTCCGTTAATGTGTTGGCGAACTCGACCGTTAAGATACAAACGCAAAAAATAAATAAGTAAAAAACGTGAACTGGGCCCCGTGTCTGCTACCTAAAAACCAATGGGAAACCACTATCTAATATTATCTTCATGAATTGTATAAAAATGAATCCCTATTTCCCGTTGTCATGACTTGACGCGAGAACGGCTGGACCAATTTAGATGTATTTTTTTTTAGAATATTCCGTGAAGTTCAAGGAAGGTTTATACATTAAAAAAAAGAAAAAATGCCCGGAATACGCTTTAAAACCCCAATTTCCTGTAAACATTATGATTCAAATTACTTTAAATAGATGGCGTAACGAACGCCGGTGTCAGATGGCGACTACAAATTCCTGTTATTTTCCGAATTGTTCATTTTAAATGATCAGACTGGATATACAGCATTTTTAATATTCAACGGGAAAGGGGAAGAACGGACGACGAACGGGGGTTTAGTTATTTTTAGGCTAATAAGTTAATACAACATTTATTAATTATGAGGCGGTACGTACCTAGTTCGCCGGGACAGCTAGTTTATTATAAATCGTAAATTCTTGCCGGTCGACATGTCGGCCAAATGTTAGCAGTCCTCTGGCTACAACATGCTAACCGCAAATAAATTTGTGTGTGTGTGTGTAACGTCACGATTTTTATCCCCATTCGGGGGTAGTCAGAGGCTTGAGTGGCCATACACCACCACATTGTGGAGGTATTAACCAACTCAAAGCCCACGTTTCACCAGATAGTCAGAACCCAACGTGACAGGTGGTGAACCTTGTCGCCGTGTATACAGGAACTGACTATTACCTAATCCCGAGGGATAGGTAGGTTTCCTCACGATGTTTTCCCTCACCGTCAGCGAACTGTAAATTATGCACATAGATGAAAATTCATTCATTGGTGCATGCCCCACCGGGGATCGAACCTGGGACCTTCTGATTGTTAGCCCAACCTGTTCACCCCTAGGCTACAGTCGCTTGTCAATAAATGACAAATGTCGTTAATAAATTTACGATTTATAATGAAGTTTTCACAAAGATAATTTAAGAGACCAGTGGTTTCCCAATGGTTAATTGTTCAAGAGACTCGACGCCGTCTGCCTGTAATTTCAGATATTCATGTATCTCAAAGTTTCGCTACATGATCTGTAATATTTGTCCTGAACTGCTAAACTGGCTATCGGCCGAATACTCGTACGCAACTCAAATTTGAGAGCTGCTTAACTTTGACGCGCCATACAAAAAATACACTAACATTAACTGCTAAGTCGTACTTAAAAATTTGAGTAGCCTTCGAATATTCGGCCGTAAGCCGGATATCGTTGTACTGGTCTGATTATGATTTAGAATGTTGTAAAAATGATTATTTTTAAATTATAATTGTAATCATTGTTATCTCGTATAATTTATTGTATTACTTGTAATAAAAAGTATATTATAGATTGTATTCATAATTTTTACTATGGGGACAACACAAACAGCAGCACGAACTTATCAATTGGTGCGTACTTAGACTAATTACTTGTCTAGACCGAGTTTTGCGCTGCAATCGCAACGAAAAAAACAGGCCAGATTTGAAAGCGATGTGTGCGTGTCACGCATACTAGTATTCGTAGACTATTGTTTGTCAAGCGCGCTGCGTCACTGTTGATACGTGCTGAGTGATACCAGCTTTTGAATATTTCCCATAAAAGTAGGGAAAAAATATGTTTTGATTTCGAGGTGTCTAATTAAAATATAAATTCATTTAATTATGAATTTTATTATTCACATACCTACCTATTAGGAGTTTGTGCATTTGGATTACTAGGTGAAATATATTTGTAATAAAAACATTACTGTTAGGTTAAGGTTATTTATTTGTAATATTCTTAATATTCTAGTTCAAAAGATAACACTAAAACAGAGTAGAACTGTAGTGACACCATTCCTTCCATAACAAACCTTGAAGTACAAAAGGTTTTTAAAAAGAAATGATGATACCTACCTTATGATAGGAGTCCTGGAGAGGACGGTGTAACGACAGAAGCACTCAGAGTCCTCCTCCTTTTTTGAAGTCGTTTAAAAAAGGCATGTAATGAAACCGACTTCTTTTTTATAGCATTTTATGGCCTATAAAACACTCCCTTCGAACCTAACCCAGACAAGTCAAATGCCCCGAAGACCCGAGCTCGCACGAATTGAATTGAGCTCTCTGATTGGTTCAAATTTAGACAGGCGCCCGTCTATTTGATGTTTCCTAGTTTAGCTTGAACTACATTTTTTGAAGAACATGTTGAAGCTTCAAAACGCAAAAATGTTGATGAGTTGTAAAATCGGTGGCTGAGTTAGTAAATTTGATGGCGACTTATCAGTCAAATAATTGGTGTTCTTTATTTGATGTTCTTATTTAGGTAGTGTTGTAAATAAGACGAATTAGTTTATTAGAAGCTTTCTTATTTTTCTGTGGCTTAGTTATAAAATTAGATGTCAAATTCCCTGGATTTATAATTCCCCAACAAAATAGCAAACGCTCACATGGGAATTTTAAATTCAATTATCAGGCAACCTTGTCAACATGGCGTCAAATGGCCGTTATATTTTTGAATAAAATTACACTTCAAAGATCTAATTGTGTCTTCACCAAATAATTCTTTCGAGTTTACTTACCGATCATAGGTATTTTTTTTAATTGTTTTTATTCGTCCCCTGTAATTTCTGCATACTTTTATTGCACATATTGTCATTTTTCTACGGCAAAAAAACGGTGTTCACCGCACAATGTCAGTGTCGCTACTGAGCGGGCGAAATGAGTTTATGAGCCAACAGTTGGCTGATATTTTTTTTGGCGTTTAGGCGCTCGAACCCTATATCTAGACCATATATAATCAAAGGGTGCGTACATATGCCCGAAGCCGCTCCTGAGCCATCAATTATGACACTCTTTAGATGTCAAAACTGATTGCTCGGGCACGCCGCTCACTTCTTATAGACCCACCCAATGGACTGCCTGGGGCCCTACCACCAGCTCTTATAGCAATTTTGTTTTAACGTTTCAGCGGCCATTTGTGCAATGACGTTTCTTATTGTCATGACAATAAGGTACGTCATTGCACAAAAAGTCGCTGAAACGTTAAAACGTTCCTGTAATTGAATCGCAATAAGAGATCGTGGTAAGCCCCCTGGTCGGGGAAGCCGTCTTGCCGATGGTTTACCATTTATCTTGTTCCGCCTCCGTAAAAGCCTTCATAATCAGTTGCTTCATTATACGGCCCCACATCAGTGAACATCATAATACTTTCCTTACCCTTCTTCATCAAGAAGCTACCTATCCCGATAAGATATAGGTACCTACTGCAGATAATGTCGCTCGTAGCTCGTAGATGCTGTCTGCGAAATATGTGTTTACAACATAATAATAGCACCTCCTCTTGGGGAATAAATGCGAGATAGTATAAAATCCATAGATAGACCTTTTGACGATTCGTTCGAATTTTTCACGATTGCTTTTTTAGAATAAAAAAAACTGTCAATACCTACCTAATATTGACAGTTCGCTTTGATTTTTCACAGAGCAAAATAATTATTAAAATAGGTTTTCTGATATCCTTTTATCTGTTTCCAATCTTTACGAATAATATACGTATGTACTTACCATTATAATAAGTTACTGACAAACAATGAAAACGTACACGAAACAAGAATGGTACACCCCTGCGGAGGTGGGCGTCCACAACAAGTCGTCGGACTGCTGGGTGTCCCTCAACAGCAAGGTGTACAACCTGACTTCCTGGGTGGAGCTGCAGCTGCACCAGTGCCACTGCATCACCAAGACCTGCTCCTGCGAGGTCAGGAGCTGGTTCTGTGATGACCAATGCGTCGAGTACTGCCCTTGTTTCAAGCAAGGGTTTTTTTATTGCGATGGAAGAAAGGTAACTTTAATTAGGCAACTCAAGTAGGTATAGACTTACCTATTATTCCGGTTGGCGCCAAGAGCACAAGAAGTACCTAGTAGAATAAAATTAATAGAATCCCCTCCCCTCCTTCTTCCCCTCCCTCCCGTCTCACTCCCCTTCAGGTCAGCAACGTGCGAGCAATGCCTTTGGTATTGCAAGCATCTATAGGTTACGGTAACTGCTTAACAACAGGCGGACAGTACGCTTTTTTGCTACCTGTCCTATAAAAAAATCTAAGTTTTTATAAAAGTGGGTTTTTAATGAACACCAACAGATGACGTTAGTGCAGCGAACACTAAGACCGACGTGAGTTTAATAATGATCACTGAGAGATGGCATTAGTGAATCATTCTCTTATAGCGACGGGTGTCCAATCAAGTAACATACCCCTTGTTAATCGCTATAATGTAAGCATTCTAACGATACCTCACTCATCTAAATTGATTGAGGCGTTTAAAAGTTAGAGCGGAATAAAGAAACTCACAAACATACTTAACACAAACGTACTTACATAGGTATATACATACATGACCCCTGTTTACATAATTACACTTCTTTAATGACAGTCGTATAAATATTATAATCTTGTCATGTCCACTTTTGCACCCTTTGCAGCTCGCAATGACACTAGTCGCGTATGCCGGCAAGGATGTGAGCCACTGGTTCAAAGCCTCCGACTGGTTGCGATACATCCACCCTGTCGTGGGTTCCAATTCTATACACCAGCAGCACGGGCACGGTATCCGGCAACCCGTGATGCCGTCAACCAGATGGCGGCCGGAACAGCAGCCCTGGTGGATGAATGAGGGCGCCGTGATAGGGAAGGTTACTGCCAAGACTAGGCCTATTAGGATCACTAATACTGTCACGGGTGAGTGAAATGTCCTATGGGCTAGCTCGACCGGGGTAGTACCACCCACCGAAGATCAGTGGAAAGTAGCAATTTTTTATGCATTTCGTACGATGAGTGAGAGAGCCGGAAGCCCCACCCTCCCTCCCCCCCTCCTTCTGACTCACTGCCCTTCAGTTCAGCAACTGCCAGTGGGCCGGTCGGCGACCGAACACTTTATATACTTACATGAAGCCTGAGTACATAACAGTATTTGGGCAGTCGTGTAAATAAAAAATAGGAGGACTTTACAATATTCCTTATGATCAAGCAGAGGTGGTTTACCTGTCTGGCAGGCTCCACAGTGACACTGGAGGTGTGCTCCGAGGAGAGCCTGTACCAGGTGATGATGCGGTACCTGCCGCACAACAGCCACATGATGTCGTACACTTGGCGGTACCTGGGCAAGCCGCTGTGCTACAACCGCACCCTGGCAGAGAACGGCATCCCCGACGAGCGAGACCGGTTCAGCGACGTCGCCTTGCCCGAGAACATCCATATTCCCGCTATACTCATATACTACGATGATGATTTAACTGAAGGTGAGTGGCACTGTAGCGAACTCACATGTCGCTCAACAGATGGCGTTGAGGACAGCGCTCCAATACAACTTGGGATCCTGAATCGCGATATCATGATTCACGAGGCACATCAGTATACGAGACCCGACGACAACGATTGGGGCAGGTGCCGATCGGATAGCCCTCTCACCTTATTGGGTCCATAGACTTAGACAATACTAGAGATGGGTTGGACTAGGTAAATTTGGGACTAGGTGCACCTAATCCTAGTATTTAAAAATACGTGATCCAAACACCTGTTCCACCTAGTCCGCCTAGTCCCACCTAGTCCACCTAGTCTCCAGTACTTAATCGGCTATGGTTCGCGTACTTAGTCCTTAGACCCATAATACATCGATACATGACATCAAATGGGGACAAAAATTGATTTACTCACTTCAGTTAGATGTCGCCTACTGCTTACTAATGATGATGACTTGATGATAACGACGATGATGTTGATGAAGAAGACGACGACGACGATGATGATGATGATGATGCGATGATGATGATGCGATGACGATGATGATGATGACGATGATGACGATGACGATGATGATGATGGCGATGATGATAGTGATGATGATGATGATGATTATGATGATGATGACGCTGATAATGATGACGATGATGATGATGATGATGATGACGATGATGATTATGATGATGATTATGATGATGATTATGATGATGATGACGATGATGATGATGATGACGATGATGATTATGATGATGATGATGACGATGATGTCGATGATGATGATGACGCTGATGAAGATGATGATGATGATAATGATGACAACTTCCTTTTAGAGCCATTTTTGTTATAAAGACAAAAATAGGTTATATCAACAATTTAACACAAAAATATGATAATAATACTACTTGGACTAGAAGACTAGTTACCTACCATATACTATGTAGACTAAGCAGTTCGTTATACTCATAATAATACGCGATATCCGCACGCAAACGAGAGACCATCACGTCCGCTGGGACGTGTTGAGTGAAATACTAGGTGGACTAAGTACTCTCCAAATTGGAATAGGTGCCGCCTAGTCTCATAAAATACCTGTTCTTCGCACCTGTTCTAGTAAATACGACTCATCTCTAGACAATACTTTATTTATATTACTACGAGGGAAATCACTTGTATAGAGCATTGTCAGAACTTCGGTAATTACCGTTTTGTACAAAAATTAGGCGCTCAAATCACATTTCTAAATACGGTTACTGTGTTATGGTCTAGACTCCAGAGTAATGGGTTGAGATTCCTGCTTCGGGTTTCTGTTTCACCAACAATGTGTTTTTTTTAATATAAACAAGTTTGTATTTTACAGAACCACCCCGTGACGACTGTTTCTGCCATATCCCGACTTGTTTTGAGGAAATCCCAGAAAAAGTCTATCGTATCTTTCTACCGAGCACGTTGAGCGTCCCTAACTTAGGTCTTTAATTAATCAGGCACAATACGAGTGTAATTGATTTATGTTTTTATTTAGTAGGTATCTAATTTGATAATTTTATTTTGAATAAGTAACTTGTATGACATACTTACAGTACCTATTATAGTTATTATTATTTTAGTTTATTACATTAATTTTTAATTATCTTATTAGTTTTAATTTACAGTTCGCTGACGGTGAGGGAAAACATCGTGAGGAAACCTACCTATCCCTCGGGATTAGGTAATAGTCAGTTCCTGTATACACGGCGACAAGGTTCACCACCTGTCACGTTGGGTTCTGACTATCTGGTGAAACGTGGGCTTTGAGTAGGTTGATACCTCCACAATGTGGTGGTGTATGGCCACTCAAGTCTCTGACTACCCCCGAATGGGGATAAAAGTCGTGACGTTACATAGGTTCAATTTTGTAAAAAAAACTTCTTCCAATAAAAATAGATTTCATAAAAAGTATTGAAATAGTCTGTATGTGATGACAGCGCCATCTGTGGGCGTTGGACAGAGTTCACTTGCGTTAGCCGGGGCATCGGCGGAGAAGAGATCATCGCCATCGTCATCGGCATTGCTGAGTGGTCGACACGTGATTTGACACTGCGTACCATTTCGAGATCACTTTGGGACAACGTTAAAGTCCCACGCCCATAATACGAAAAAGGAGAGACCCCTTCTTTCGTTCTCCGACACGTAGGTACGTGCGACATACCTATTGGCATTCTATGCAAGCAAAGTCGCGAAACCATCTACTCAATTAAACTAGTTTCTTAATACATTTTTCCATCATAATAGCGGACTCCGTGAACCATACTTTCATATTTTTTGCTTCCAGTCATTATGGTACTGATTTTACACGGCTTTCCAAGACAATAATTAATTACCCTTGCATAGTTTTTTGCGTGGCCCGTGCCTAGTAGTTCAGACTGTTCAACGAACCTTGCCCTTTAAGGGTAACTCCATAAAAGTAGGATTTAGCGTTTTTTTCAGTCTCTGGGTAAGTAATATTTACCTTTTTTGTGAAGCGGCACCTTTGTAACGCGTGAGCGCATTTGCTTGCTTACAAACTCGGATGAGCAGATAAGACATAGGTAAGTACGGGGAAGCTAAGGATTATTTTTGTAAATTGTCTTGTTCGAGTGAAATTTTCGAAAGATGCCCGGGTCTCTGGTGTTAGGTGTGGGGTATTTCGAATTGTTACCCACTAAAACCTCGCCGATGGTCAACATCAGCACCCCGGGGCTCCAGGATCTCCAAATGGAATGCACCAGTGCAGTAAACTATACCTATGATACCCTCTCTGGCCCTTAGAGCGACATAACGGACCTTTTCATAAAACCTGTTTAAAAGAGACACCTTACTGTCAATTTCATCAGTAACTTTGACAGTTCACTTTTGATTTACTTTGCTTTGTGTTTGTATATTGGTTTGTATGGTACATTTAAATTTTTTACTATTATTTTAACGGCATAACCATGAAAACATACACAAAACAGGAATGGTATACCCCGGCGGAGGTGGCGGTCCACAATAAGTCCTCGGACTGCTGGGTGTCTTTCGACGGCAAGGTGTACGACCTGTCCTCGTGGCTCCAGGAGCAGTTCCGTGTGTGCCATTGCACCAAGAACTGCTCATGCGAGGTCAAAACCTGGATCTGTAAAGACGACTGCGTGGAGTACTGCCCTTGTTTCAAGCAAGGGTTTTTGTATTGCGATGGGAAAAGGGTAGGTTTTGAATAATATCCTTAGTTTTGATGTAATATACGAGCTTCGGTTTCTTAGACCTAGTACTAATACAAGAATTCTAATCGTTTGCAAATTTTTAATTAGTTATTTAAGTAAATTCATCGGTTCGGTTGTAAGTACCTACTTTCGACTCACGAGGGGTTGGGGGTTGGGGTTTAAGAACTAAGAAGTGTTGTCAAGGAGATCGTTTTAATCGTAGTTTATCCACACTTGTTAGTAAACTAGACTTCCATAATCAACCTGCACTATGGAGACCATAAAATCCATTTATTTTCCTAACTAGGAATAATTACCTTGAAATCTCCGATAAATTAGACTCCTTCACCCACAGCTCGCAATCGCAACACTCGCATACGCTGGCAAAGACGTGAGTCACTGGTTCAAAGCCTCCGAATGGGTGCAGTATACTCACCCTATCGTGGGTTCCACTCCTAACTACCAGCCGCATGGCCACGGCACCCGGCAGCCCGTGGTGCCCTCCACCAGGTGGCGGCCCGTGCAGCAACCCTGGTGGATGAATGAAGATATCGTGGTTGGAAAAGCTACTGCTAAGACTAGGCCTATTAGGATCACAAATACTTTGACGGGTGATTGGCTTAAGTCCTTAAAGTGATGATGTAAGGTAACTATGGATAACCAGAAACGTTAGGCCAGGATAGACATGAAGAAATCTTCACTAAATTCACTTTTGATGCGTACACAAACCACGAGTCATATGCCATTATCGGCCGAATACTCAAAGGCTAAAATGTTTAAATCTCACTTAGCAGTTTGAGGAGTCGTCATTATCTGTTATTTTTTTGCATGTCGCGTCAAAGTTAATCAGCTCTCGCGTCAAAGTTAATCAGCTCTCAAATTTGAGTTGCGTAAGAGTATCCAGCGGTATGTCTGCGCGTTTAGACGTCAAAACTGACTGCTCAAGCGCTCCGCTCACCTCTTGTAGCAGCTTGTCACAAATAGTTAGCAGCCTTTTGGAATGTTCCACACTACAAATGCCTAGTGCATCTTACTTATTTTACTTCAATAGCGAGCACACGGATCATCCATCTATCCAGACTTACCTGCACCAGTGGTTTAACGTACTCTTAAGTAAACTCGTCTGGCAGGCTCCACAGTGACGCTGGAGGTGTGCTCCGAGGAGAGCCTGTACCAGGTGATGATGCGGTACCTGCCGCACAACAGCCACATGATGTCGTACACTTGGCGGTACCTGGGCAAGCCGCTGTGCTACAACCGCACCCTGGCAGAGAACGGCATCCCCGACGAGCGAGACCGGTTCAGCGACGTCGCCTTGCCCGAGAACATCCATATTCCCGCTATACTGTTATACTATGATGATGATTTGACTGAAGGTGAGGGTTCATATTGTAACACTACGCTTCGTGCTTGCAGCGTCAAAATATAAACGCTAGTTCCTAAATGTAGGGCGCTAACAAAAATTGTCTTGCCAAAGAGCCGAGAACTGTGGGGCTAACTCGATCACAAAAATGAATCACTTTATGATCATAATATGATTCACCGAAATCGTAAGATGGTTACTCCCAAGCAATTCATATTATGAATCGCAATTCATCTATTTGACAGTTATATGAAATTGGTAATATGGTCCACGAAGAAAGATGAATTGCAATGTTGCAAATTGTCAATGTCAATTTAATGACAAATAGGTCAGAGAGAAACTTATATATAGGAAATAGGTACCATACCTATTTATCATAACCTATGAAGATGTTTATTGTTTTTTATGTATTACGAAATATTACTTAACATGAACATCAAGAGTCTCCACGACGACCCCTCAACATGCCAACGCAGGTGCCTAAGAATCCGGCACCGCTGGGAGAAAAGCACGAGCTTTCGCGAGTTTATCCGCGGGATTACGAGCCATCGGGTCCACGAAAACTCCAGTGCAACAAGGAGAGCTTCATCACGGTGGAGGAACGAGGAAGCCAGCTAGTCTAAACAATGTGGCATCGCGTCAACGAAACCCTACCAGCTGCGCGCTGCCATGTGCTGAATTTTAACCGGAGGGTGGTTTGTTTCGACGCTTCAAAGGTCGGTTGCAGGGCACGAACAGCGTCATGACACCGACTAGTTATAGCTACGTGTTAATCGTTATGACCGTGAATGTGTAATATTGTTATGTAGGTATATGTTTGGTTTCCCGAATTATAAATAAATAAAATGACTGAATTTCTTAAGTATCTCGAATACCTACCCTCACTATAAGCAAGAACATGAAGATTGTAACAGTGGCTCATACTAAACAATTACCATCTAGTTATGTTGCGTCATCGCTCCTCGCCTTTAGATTAAATAGCTGACTTGGTACTTTCTATGGAAGATTCCATGCTGAAGGACGATCAACAAGTATATCATGTTACAGTTTCATTGGAAGATCGTGGTAAACATGTTGACCACATTCAAGGTGTCATGTCAGCACTTTAAGACTATAAATACGAGTGCCCGATCCTGTGCCCCTAATTCTTGTAGCGCCTCCGAATCGGTGCACAGTTTTCACTAAATGTTTTATTTTAATTAAATAATCATTTTTTTAAAAAAGTTGTTTTCACGTTCCCAAATTTTACTGGCGCAGCCGGTAGGATCGCGCGTTAAAAGCTGCGCCGTTTTCGCGTATTTTCAGCATCAAAATCTGCTGGTTTCGCGGCTTTCAGCGGTTCAACAGCGGTGCGATCCTCGAACCAAACAAATAAGTGAATTGGGGCGATTGAAGTAATTCACGCACGAGTATGGGAGTAGCGGTTGGCTGGTGAGTAAAACTTTTCGCCAGATCCTTCCTTTACCCTCCTGTATTTTTCATTTAGCATAGTGTAATCAAGTGTCTTCATCGTGATAGAACTTTTCATGTCCTGTATGCTTGATTTAGGCCAAGAAAGCATAAAACTCTGCTTTTTAAAGAATTTTATAAGATTTTTGAACAATTTTGAACAATTTCAAATACAGAAACTTTAGTTTAGGGTATTTTTTATATTTCTTCGTGTATTTTTGATTTTTCCGTGTATTTTTTGTATTTTTCTTGTTTTTAAAGTGTATTTTTTGTATTTTAGAAGTGTAGAAGTGTGTTTATTCGCGCACAGATTAATTAAATTAAAACAAAAGTGTATTTTAACTAAAATTTAAATTGATTAAAATCTTTTTCATTAAAAATGGAACAAGTAGAGCAAATAATCGCAATTCCTGCGGTAATGATTAAATTAATACCAGAATTTAATGGTGACAAACGTCATTTAAATTTATTCATTCGTAAAAGCGAGTATATCATAGAGCAATATCGTGGTGGAGATCAACAGAATCAATACCTCTACCATGCTATTACCAGCAGACTTACTGGCGCTGCTGCAGCTCTAGTATCTGAAAGAGAAGATGTTTTAACATGGACTCAATTAAAATTTCTGCTTAAACAACACTTTGGTGATCCGCGTTCAGAAGAATGCATTGGAATCGAACTCGAATCATTAAAAATTAAATCTGGTGAAAGTTACCTTGATTTTTGTGGTCGAATCCAGAGCGTTCGTTCTATGTTAATTTCAAAAGTTAACCTTTTAGCTGATGCTAATTTAAAAACAGCTAAAATTACCATTTATAATAACACAGCTTTAAATGTGTTCTTATACAACTTAACAGAGAGCCTCATCAGGATCGTTAGATTAAAGAAACCAACAACGCTAGAAGATGCCTTAAGCATTGTTCTAGAAGAGGTAGATTTCATGGACCAATACCATATGCGTAATCGCATAAATAGTAACTTCAATAATAAACCAAGTTCAAATCCTGTGGGAGGATTTAAATTTGATACACATTCATCAAACCTTGCGTCTGGTTTTAAATCAGTTATTGATAACACGCCTAAATTTAAATTTGGCCTTCCGTCACAAAACTTAAATCAAACTCCTCAGTTTATGCAAACTGGACAGAACCAGTACCGTCCACCTCAGTTTGGATATCGTCCTCAGTTTGGTGCCCACCCCCAACAGCAGTTTGGAGTTCAGCCCCAACAGCAGTTCGGTTTCAAACCTCAGTTTGGCTTTAAACCTCAACAATTCGGATATAAACCTCCGCAACAATTCGGATATAAACCTCCACAATTCGGATACAAACCTCCACAATTTGGTAACACACAGCCACAACAATTCGGTTACAAACCACCACAACAGTTTGGTTACAAACCTCCACAAATTAATAAACCACACATGCAGCTCACAGACGTTTCTATGAGAACTGCACCACAACCTAAAACGCAACATGGTTTCAAATTAAATGATTTAGAATTATATGAAGAAGAACTAAATAATGAAAATAATTATGATGAAAATTATTATGATGAAAACAATTGTAATGAAGAACAATATTACAACGAGTGTGAGTACGAAAACTATGAACCTGAACAGTTAGACGACAACCAGGATTTTCGGGACAATGCCTCGATCAAGGACAAGAAGTCTTAGAACTAAACTGTGATCCAACTTTAAAATTACCACATATCCACATTCGCGAAATAAACGCTAAAATGATGATTGATACTGGGAGTATGCGATCATTCATCAGCCCTCGTATAGCATACCAGCATACAGCATACAGCATACAGCATATAGCATACTTCAGTGAATTTATTAGACAGGAACAATTCCAAGTAGTAAGCACTCATGCGTCGAGTGTACATAATGAAGTAATTTACATTCCTCTTTTACCAACATTTATTAGCGACGAATGGCATAAATTCTATCTATATGACGTAGACCCTCGTTATGATGGCCTAGTAGGAAACGATCTTTTAGAACAACTTGATGCCGTCATTGATCTTAAACATCGTTTGTTAAAAACAAAAACCACACAAATCCCCATCATTAATAACAATTTAAATTATATCGTTGACTTACCCCCGCGTTCGGAATGTAGAGTCAAACTACCAATTGACCAGTACTCAGGAGATGCAATTCTTGATTTTCAGGAATTAGGTGAAAATGTTAGAATGCCTAGTGCCCTTGTTAATTGCATCCACGGATACGCGTCAACCGTGATACAAAATGCATCACCAAAATTTTTAAGAATGACAGTTACACATCCATTCCCTGTAAATAAATTTATACAACCCGAACCAAATTTAAATTGTACTCATAACAAATCAAATATTGAAATAGATCAGTTACTTACAGAAAACTTACAAAAACTCAGACTTAACCATATGAATGACGAAGAACGTGCAAAAATTTATCAACTTTGTCAAGAATATAAAGACATCTTTTATTGTGATCAGTTGCCACTTACATTTACAAATCAGGTTAAACATAGTATAAGGACTAAAAATGAAGATCCGATATACGTCAAACCTTATAGACAGGCCCCTACACAACAAGAAGAGATTTTCAGACAAGTTAATAAATTATTAAACGATAACGTTATTCAAGAGAGTCACTCACCTTGGAGTGCACCCGTTCACTTAGTGCCTAAAAAAATGGATGCTTCAGGTGAAGTTAAATTCAGAATGGTAATAGACTACAGACGACTTAATGACATAACTACAGACGATAAATATCCCTTACCTAACATTACAGATCTTTTTGACAAATTAGGAAAGAGCTCTTACTTCAGTACTATAGATCTTGCAAGTGGTTATCATCAAATTGAAGTAGAAGAGAAGGATAGACAGAAGACAGCCTTCAGCACATTAAATGGACATTTTGAATTCCTTAGAATGCCATTTGGACTTAAGACAGCCCCTGCTACCTTTCAAAGAACCATGGACAACATCTTTAGAGGTCTTCAAGGTCTCCATTGTATGATTTACATGGATGACATCATTGTCTTTTCAAACAGTCTAGAAGAACATATTCATAAATTAAGAGCCGTATTTGACAGACTTAGAGCTACAAATCTTAAAGTTCAACTTGACAAATCAGAGTTCTTACGTAAAGAAGTTCTTTACCTAGGACATACAATTACTAAAGACGGACTCAGACCAAACAACGACAAGATTAAAGCCGTATTAAAATTTCCACTTCCTAAAACTACAACAGAAATTAAAAGTTTCTTAGGACTAATCGGTTATTATAGAAGATTTATTAAAGACTTCGCTAAAATAACACAACCCCTCACAGCATGTTTAAAGAAAAGAAATAAAATTATCATTGATCAAAAATATATAGACGCTTTTAATAAATGTAAGGAACTACTTACAAATGCACCTTTGCTTCAATATCCGGATCATGATAAACCTTTTATCCTTACAACGGACGCATCTAACGTCGCGTTAGGCGCTGTATTGTCACAAGGACAAGTCGGTAGCGATAAACCCATTGCATACGCAAGCCGTACCCTTGGTGATACAGAATCACGTTATAGTACGATCGAACGTGAATTACTTGCCATAATTTGGGCAGTTAAACACTTCCGACCGTATCTGTATGGAAAAAAGTTTTTCATTTACACTGACCATAGGCCCTTAGCTTGGTTAAATTCACTAAAGGACCCTAGTAGTAAATTAACTAGATGGAGATTGAGACTTCTGGATTACGATTACTCTATTTTGTATAAGAAAGGAAAACAAAATAGCAACGCAGACGCTTTATCCAGAATCAAAGTAAATGCAATAGGATCAGATGATGAATCAATGAAAGTGAACGTTGATAAGAAAGAACTTAGAAGACAGAGACATACTGCTGATCTCATCAGAGAAGTAGAACGTCTAGAATCCAAGAAGGAAAAAGAAGAATCCAAGAAGGAACATAATGATTCATCTACGATTACCATATCTGACTCTAGTGCTACAATTTCCATCAGTCCAAATTCTGATACTCTATCAGCATCCAGCGTGCAAGAGACTCCTAAGTATCCTGTTCGTTCTGAATCCAGTGACTCACAGACAATACATTCAGCTGCTGATCTAGAATCCACCGGAATACCAATTTTATATGAAGCCATAGACACAAAACCAAATCAAATCTTAATATTCTCTTGGTTTAAAAATAAAAATCAAGTTCGTAATATCTCTCGTCCTAAACAGAAGATCTTAGAAGCTTTCATTCCATTGGATAACCCTCAGTTAGTAAAAGAATTCTTAAAAGAATATATCAAACCTAAAACTAAATACTTCATTTATTTCGAAGAAGAAAATCATAGAAAAATCTTCAGTCAAGTCATCATTCAATTATTCAAAAGAGACATGGTACAATTCTTTGAGTGTACTGAAAGAGTAGTTTACATAGAAGACGAAAATGAACAACGAGCAATAGTATTGAAACACCATGAAGGTAAAACCTGTCATCGTGGAATAAAAGAAACGATGATAAGAATTAGAAGAAATTATTATTGGGATAAGATGCAAGAAACTATATCCGCCATCATTAATAGCTGTGAAGCATGTCGCAAGATGAAATATGATAGGAAACCAATTAAACCTATTATCCAATTAACTCAAACACAAGATGCTCCATTCCAAGAAGTTTTCATGGATCTCTTTAGCATTGAAGGAAAATACTTCTTGACCATCATAGATGCCTTCAGCAAATTAGGTCAAGCAATAGAGATCTCTAGCAAGTCAACTCCAGAAGTTGTTAGAGCCCTTACCAAATATTTCTCCTTTTATGGAATCCCTAAAAGGATCAGTTCAGATCCTGGAACAGAATTTAATAATGAACTTATGAAAGAGTTCCTCACTCTACATAAAGTTGATCTTCACATTGGAACACCAAATAATCTTCCATCCATGGGTTTAATTGAAAGATTCCATTCCACAATTATTGAAATTTATAGACTGGCAAAATATGAACAGAAGTGTACAGATGTAGCTTCAGTTATGACATATTCTGTCATGGCATACAATCATACTATTCATTCATCAACTGGACTTACACCGTTTGAAGTTGTCTTCGGACATACAGATTCAGGAAACCCTTACAGTATAGAATTAGAGAAGCAGTATTTACAGCAATTGGTTAAAGATCATGCTAGAAGAACAAAATTCCTCTATGAACACCTTGCTGACAAATTAACATCAGGAAAAGAAAGGACTAGAGAGAAGAAAGGTGGAGAAGATAATATTGAGATTCCTCAAGGAAAAGTTATTTTTGCAAAAGATGTGAATAAAAGAAAAAGTAAAGATAAACCCAGATATATAAAAGCAAAAGTAACAGGAACCGCAGAAAGGAACATCATCCCCATTCAAGTAGGAGAAAGAAGAACAAAAGTTCCACTTAAAAACGTAAAACGTCCTCCACAGGTGGTGTTGGATGATGGTGACCGCGATGCCGGTGCAGGCCCTTCATCTGCAGTCCCTTCAACAAAATCCGGGAATGCTTTCAATCAAAGTTGGTGAAGCATTCGAACAAACAGATTATTGGACAATAATTAAAGTAATAAATCTCGACAAAATTCATGATGATTTACAATTAATAAATCAAAATTATTACGAATTTAATACAATCGTGCAAAAGAACGATCCTAAGGAATATCCTAAAGATTTCCTTAGCATAAAACTACATACAGATTTTGTACGTGACATTACTATACAGAAGTACCAACAATTAGTACCACAACGTTTTAAGAGAGGTCTTCTAAATCCGTTAGGTTCCCTCATAAAGCTTATTACGGGAAACCTTGATAATGATGACGCTCTTAAATATGATTCAATCATTTCACAATTACAAAATGATCAAACAGTTACAAATAAAAAGTTAACTTTAATTACTAAAATGTTGGATGGATTTATAAACGTCACTGATACGTTAAATCAAAACTCAATTATTCTGGAAACATGCCTTAAGAAAGTTGAATTAATGTTAAAAGAATTGGCGATAAAAGAGAATAAATGGGTTTACTCTACATATATTATTGAACTTTTTAACATATTTATAAGTAGTTTCCGTACAATCTTTATAAAATTAAGTGAGATAGAGACAGCTCTAGCACTTAGCAAAGTTTCTGTATTACATCAGTCTATCATAAACTCTACTGAGTTACTCTATCATTTAAAAATTATATCACAAACAGACAATTTAATGTATTCTCCTTCTGAGGAAAACCTTATAAAGTTAGAAGATACAATAGAAGTAAAATCATTTATTAAGAAGAATCAGATTAACTTTATAATGCATATACCATTAGTGAACAATTGTACTTATAATTATTTTAAAATGTATTCCATTCCTATATTCCACAAATCTGAGAATAAAACCTTCTCCATATTTCCTGAGTATCCTTACCTTCTGGCGAAAGGAATGAAATATCTGCCAATCGTGAAGCCGTGTCGCCCATTAGCTGCTGGCGACCAGTTCCTGTGCACAGATGACAACAAGGCCCAATATCCAGAGCCTACCTGTATAGAACAGCTGATGAAGTTTCAAGTCAACTCTACCAGATGTATACCACATCAGATCCAGCTGGAAGATACCAGAGTCCAGAGAATTGATGCAGACAGTTGGATTGTCTATAGTCAGATAGACACCACTCTTACTAAAATTTGTGGTAAAGACATCACCAAGCAACCACTCCTTGGTACTTACCTCATCACCCTTGATGAACCATGTGATTTAGAAATCCAAGGCATCCAGATGCATCATCACCGTATCATAGAAGCAGCAGAGGAAATAACTCCAATTCCTGTCATCAGCTTACCTCAAGTTCAAATAAAAGAAGATGCAGTATCCAGTACACCTGCACTTGACATGAAGGGAGTCAGCCTGGACGCACTGACTTACATGTCCCACGCACTGAAGAATAGTGACGTAATACAAAGTGTTTTCAGTAAAAATAACTCTAGTTTCAGTGAGTGCTTAGGTTATATTAGCCTAAGTTTATTGGCAATTAGTATTACAGTTTTACTTGTTTATTTTATATTTAAAGATAAGATTTTAAAGTTTTTGCCAAATGATCGGAATACCGTTAAAAAGGATAATTCCGATAATTTCGCTCTTAAGGAGGGAGGAGTTATGTTGCGTCATCGCTCCTCGCCTTTAGATTAAATAGCTGACTTGGTACTTTCTATGGAAGATTCCATGCTGAAGGACGATCAACAAGTATATCATGTTACAGTTTCATTGGAAGATCGTGGTAAACATGTTGACCACATTCAAGGTGTCATGTCAGCACTTTAAGACTATAAATACGAGTGCCCGATCCTGTGCCCCTAATTCTTGTAGCGCCTCCGAATCGGTGCACAGTTTTCACTAAATGTTTTATTTTAATTAAATAATCATTTTTTTTAAAAAGTTGTTTTCACGTTCCCAAATTTTACTATCTTGTGAAGGAAGTTTATCACAAACAAACTTTCGGGAAGAACATACCTACCTAATGTAATTTCATTTCATAGGTATTAATTCTATTTTCAGGTAGGTAAATAACACTGCTTAAATGTTTTAGGATGTTGCTAGTCATGTTGGCCGAACAATGACTAGTCAAGGTAGAAAGTATCATCCTCCGCTTTGAACATCTACATCAGACTGAATTTGCCCGATTTTCAATAATTTTAAAGATGTTACTATACCTTATAATGTATTTTATGTACGTATCTAATTAATGTTTTTACAAAAGCAATTATTCTTAATAAAATAAGATCAAAATAAATTCAACCATAACTTTATGGATTTTATCGTTTTTCTATAGCAACCTTGAATACCATGGCTCTAA